>CM033474.1:80622596-81822596 GCA_019447015.1 Hymenochirus boettgeri
CAGATAGGGGCAGAGGTCCATGTAAAGGTACAAGAAGGTCTCCCTGGCCAAGGTATGCCAAGCGACTGACTACAACTGAACACAACATTAAGTTTTTAAAATTACCAGATTGCTACCAGTATATAATGATATTGCCAGTTTACTTGCCTTTGTGTCATTAATTTGTGTCTCTCTATCCAAATTCTCTATCTCTGTCTGTCTATTTCACTGTCTTTCTGTCTGTTTATCACTATCGGGCTGTGTGTGTCTATGTTTGTGGTTATCATATGTCGTCTGTGTCCTTTTGGCCATCTCATAAGTACTTAGTGGGTGTGTCCAATTGGGAGGAGCGAGAAGGGGCGTTGCCTAAAAAATTTGCGCGGCGCAGGGAGTGCCCAAGAGTGCCCCGGATCTTCTTAGACCCTAGATACACCCCTGGATAGATTGATACACAGATAGATAGACAGATAGATAGATAGATAGATTGATAGATAGATAGATGAAATAGAGATAGATAATAGATAGATAGATAGACAGATAGCATAGAATAAAATAGATGATAGATAATAGATAGACAGATAGGATAGATAGATAGATAGATAGATAGATGATAGTAGATAGATAGATAGAAATACAGGCAGACAGATAGATAGATGAAATAGATGATAGATAATAGATAGATTGATACCAGATAGATAGACAGATAGATGATAGATAGATAGATAGATAGATAGATAGATAGATAGATAGAATACAGGCAGACAGGCAGATAGGCAGATAGATAGATAGATAGATAGATAGATAGATAGATAGATTAGAGAGTATGATGAATAGATGATAGATAATAGATAGATTGATACACAGATAGATAGACAGACAGAGATAGATAGATAGATAGATAGATAGATAGATAGATAGATAGATAGATAGATAGATAGATAGATAGATGAAATAGATGATAGATAATAGATAGATTGATACACAGATGATAGATAGATAGATAATAGACAGACAGACAGATATAGATAGATAGATAGATAGATAGATAGATAGGATGATAGAGATAGAGAGAGAGATAGATAGATCAGATACAATTGATTCCAAATATTCCAAAATCCAATAAAAACTGTTATAAAATAAATATATATAATTTTACACACACATTTGTTCTTGAAATGATATCTCTTACATTATTGTTCTACATGAATGTTCTGCAATATGACTGGTTAATGCTGCAACAACAATATATTAAGCTAAAAAAGCTACAGAGATGGTAACATAATGAATGAAATTAATAAAATAATGAATGGAATAGGAAGACATCTCACCTCCTTTGCTGATATAGTTATTACGTGCATATAAGTCTCATTCTTAACGCACAAGGGGCAAGTTGTTTACAGGTGCTTCTATAGTTACTGTTTCCATAGACACATATCACAATACCCTGGTTCTTAGCTTGAGTCTTACAGAGAGCACAGAAACTGGTGATAAAACTTTAACATTTAAAGATACACTTTTTTGCAACTATTATTGCCATTGTTTTAATTTTCCGACTAAGAAATGTAATGTTAAACAGTGGCTAGCACCAATTTGATATATAGTTGTTTTTTACTACTCTGAACTATCTTTGTTGAATAAATACACCTATTTAAATTAAAATAAAATGCTTGTTTTTTAGTCTCTGAAACAGACCAATAAAATTCTTCACATTCAACTTTAAACTTTTTATATATATTTTTGTCGATAACAGCTCACAATGCAATGTTCTAACTGATATTATATTAGGTATAACTGGTGTCATGTTATGTGATTGTTGTGTTATGCTGGCTCTAAAACTTTTCCTTGACTCCCTCCTATATATACTACCAGGAGGTTAAAGGGACACTTTACTGAAAAAATTACTTTGCCTCATCTTAATCTATAATTGAATACATGTAAGGAGCACTTACTCTGATTTGCGTGTGTTGCTGCATGCCTTCAATCCAGCACACATTTTGTTTAGGAGCAGTATCCCCCCTCCCTATTTTAACCAATCCCACTTCCAGCCGACCTTACTTTTTTCCCACAAACCAACTGTCAAGCCTGTCAGGTCTAGTCAGTGAGTTCCAAAATTAGGTGGTATTGGTGCAGAGTCCACCTATGCCTGTCTCAACTCCAGCCAAATCTTGCCTTGGTACACCCAATGCACAGAAAAGTGCAATCACAAGACAGCTTTCACATGTGTTAGCACTGCAATTTTCCAAATATTCTATTATCGGAGACATGTAAAATGTTGGTGCTCCAATATGTGGGGCCTGTCACATTTGTATACCTCAATAATCGAATTATTATTATTATGTGGCCTAGCCCTTAATTTGTTTGGTAACATAATTCTGTTACATTACGCTATACATCAATTTATACACTATTGCATTCTGTTAAATAATACTTTTTTTGCTCATTTAAAGATAATTCCATTTTAAAGGGTATCTCCACCCCAAATCTAAAAAATCACACACTAGAGAGCTCCCCTGCGCATTCCAGAGTCCTCAAGGAGGACAAGGAAGAGGCAGGCACTGCATTACACACAGAGAGGCTCCTACTCTTCACTTTCCTGGAATTTCATCAGGCCCTGCAGGACAACCATAACGAGCAGAGGAGAAAGGTAAAGATTTTTTAGCACTACACAGTGGGTCAGCAGCGAGGCAAATTTTAGGTTGGTGGAATGGACATTCCCTTTAATAAAAATAAATTTAAAATTTTTTAATAAAGTTAATGATTATGAGCAATAAAAATGTCTGAATAAATGAAGCTAAATGAATTTTTTTTTTTAAATATGCAGAAAGTGTTGATTTGAGGATTTCTGTTTGAATTCAGCACAATACATATTTATTATTCACTGTTATAGCTGTTATATAATGCATAATACAATTGTTCCAGTTTTAGACTAGTTTCAGCTTTATTGAGCCATCATCAGTGCAGCATAGGTCTCTGGTCTGGATGGTGAATCACCATTTGATGGAATCACAAAACAATCAAGTTTCTCTGTGACCATAATAAAAGCACAATGACATTTTTATGTGGAAGTAGAACTCCTCCGTGACTTTTAATACCCTTTATAATTTACATTAGGTACAGTACATTATTCCCTGTATACTTTAAAGTAAGAGGGAAATTGCACGTAAATTTTAGTGAGTTCTTTTAAACTGAGGACATTGTTAAACATAGATTATAAATAATAACATTGCAAAGCTCTGTTTACTTTAGAAGCACTGAGAAAGTTCAAAAAGCACAAAGGGGAAGTTCAGTGTAAAAATCTGGATTATTTTTCTACATTAAACATACCTATGTATAATTCTGCATATTGTTTTGTTTAGATATTCCTTAAAAAAAACATCTAATAGATCAAAAACCAACAAATGATTTGCAACAGACCCTTTAACCTATATTTCGGTGCATTCAGGTAATGCCAGTGACTTTAATTGGAAGCAAAGCATCATTATCTTTTTAAAGGAGAGCAATCCACAAATGTAACATTTAAAGGTCATGCATAGTGCACCAAACAACTCTTGCCATTTAACTCTTTAATTGCCATTGAAATTTGCCTCTTTAATTGTGTAGAATGCTAGAATAAGTTTTTAAATTTTGCACTTACCGGTAATTGTTTTAGTTAAATTTAACAGCAGGAAAACCTAAGTAATATTATATTTCATTTCCCCCCCCCAGAGTAATCTACCGGTATACATTAGAAGGAAAACAGAATTATGTAACTTTTCTTCACAGGGGTAACATAACCCGGATACAGTTCATATTTTTCTTTTAAACTGAAATATATAATCAGAGATACATTAAAATAAAAACTGTAATGGAACATTTATAACCAACACAAATATGAAAGCCTTACCTCTCCTGAATATAATGTTATGCCACATAGGGGCATAACTACCAGGGGAGCAACCACAAGGGGGCCCAGGAGCCAAGGGCCCCCATCTTGTTATTTTTTTCCTATAACAGATATCCACAGAGCCACTGATGATGTAAATCAGCAAATAGCCCCAGGTTAAACACAATTTGGATGCAATCCAACAGTTTATTTATTTTTGGAACTTACTTACCGTATATACTCGAGTATAAGTCGACTCGAGTATAAGTCGAGGTACCCATTTTTACCTCAAAAATGAGTAAAACCAATTGACTCGAGTATAAGTCGAGGGTAGAGTCTCCCCTCCAGCCCCAGGTCCAGCCTCAGGAATAAAACCTATTTCCCTGCACCCATCTTCTCACCCTGCCACTACACTACACTACTACAGGACACTACACTATCCCTGCACCCCTCTTCTCACCCTGCCACTACACCCACACTAACTCAGTACACTACACTACTCCCTGCACCCATCTTCTCACCCTGCCACTACACTACACTACACTACCTACAGTACAACACACTCCAATCCCTGCACCCATCTTCTCACCCTGCCACTACCCCCCTACACCTCACTACTAATGCACTTACCTTTGCAGGAGAGTCCGGGCCCCCGACATCTTGATGGAGGAATCCGGCTGCCGCGTCCATGATGGTCGCATCCACTGACGTCACGACTCGCGGCGGAGTCGTGACGTCAGTGGATGCGACCATCAGTGGAAGCGGCAGCCGGATTCCTCCACCAGTAAGTGACTGACTCGAGTATAAGTCGAGTTCAGTTTTCAGGCTGTTTTCACAGCCTGAAAACCTCGACTATACTCGAGTATATCTACGGTATCTTCAGCCTTATAACAGCGTACAATTACTTCCTCATATATAAGGAATTCCATCCGCCATTTTTTTATTTTCAAGGAAGGGATTCCTGGAAGGGTAGTCATAGGCAGCGGTGAGTGCATCGCACCACCATTTTAGCCACCCACACCCCTACCTACCATTTTTTAATGGATACTCCAGTGTTTAAAGGGACACTAAACTGGTTTTAAAGTACTGGAAATCTGTAGCTATTATTCACAGGGAGGTGAGATTGCTTATTACCACCTCTCTGTGAATAATAGAAAGTCCAGGTAACAATGCTACACTTACCTACCGGCCCTCCACTCGTTGCTTCTTCGCAGCTGACAGGTGCGCTGAACCGATCATGCTCCTATTTTTTGTATTGGCGCATGCGCCGAAGATAGGAGCTAGGTCGGGACACAGTACCATCTGCTGGGTAGAAGCCACAAGTGGATCTCTGGTAGGTAAGTTTAGCACTGTTACCCAGGCATTCTATAATTCACAGGGAGGTGGGAATAAGAATTCTCACCTTCCTGTGAATAATAGATACAGATTTCATGTACTTAACGAAGTACATAAAATCGGTTTAGTGTCCCTTTAAAGAATACCAATATTTTTTTTTCCTTGCTCCTATATTTTCCTAGATCAGAGGTTCTGATGTTGTAGATCAGAGGTTCTGATGGCACACCTCTGGCTCTCTGTCACACCAGTGTGCCCCAGCCCCGGTGCTTGAGAAAGGACGTTTGGGTTTGAAACATGTAACACACGTGTTTTTTCAATAAACACTTTATTTTTCACAGCTATAGTTCTGTGCCTATGTAGATACATTTCCAGAGTGGTGGAGACTGAAGATAGCAGCCTACTGGAACTCACAGCTCTTGTGCTTGGAAGCCCCAATCTACTGTAAAACCTTGTTATAGTATAGTGAATTTAAAAATCCTTGTTCCTTTCTGGAGTCCAGTTCATAGTAATACTGGTAGCAAGACAACAAGCATAAGGATGAAGTTTCCATTTGTGCTACTGTGTGGTTTCTATCACTGTCTATGTGATTGGTGTTAATTTTGGTATAAATAGGATCACAGCAGATTGGAATTGAACTACTCAGATTCACAGAGAAGTGAAAATTTGGCTATAAACCAACAAGATACAGGATGAACCAAGATTGATAGGCAGATACATAAAACAGTACCGGTAACTTTCAGCATAGCAAAGTAACACATAAAGGTTCTTAGTAACAGCGGCATCTACTGATATACCGGAATAATCATTAAATAATACCCCTCCCATCTTAGATAACATAGACGTAAAGTTTTGGGCTGATGAATGACCCTTCTGGGCCTCTCCAGAGAAGGGGCGATATGTGGATGGTTCTCAGTAGTTATGGATTACCCTTCTGATTCTCCTGGTATGTGCTCTGTTATTGGAAGTATCCCTTCTGAATGCCAAAAGAGTTAAGCCATCTTGCAAACCAGGTTGATTAAAGCTACCCTCAGTATCAGGATATGCAGTACTACCTAGTCTACTGGGGAGTTGATCAATATGTCTTCAAATAATATGGCCATCCTTATTTTTAACCCTGTAAGAGATGGGGCCTGTGGCTTTGCCAATAACTGCTGGTATCAAGTGCAAAATTCCTTGCATACACATTATTGCCTGCTTCAAATAGCCTTACCTTTGAGGTCTGTGCTGTTTTTAATTAAATATATCTTCCTGCTTACTTTGTAAATCAGAAGCCAACTCAGGATGTAGTCTTTCCAATCAGGTTTTAAGTCATCGATTCATCAAAAGTTCTGCAGGACTGCAGCCAGCACTAGAGGAAGGGGTTACATGCTGTTGTTACAAAAATGTAGCTAGTCTATAAATTCATAGATATTTTCAGTGCATCCTTTGACCATTCGCTCAGCTTGTCCATTGGAAGATGGATGGAATGGTGCTGTTGTAACTTGATGAATAAGATTACTTTTCTTAAATGCTTTGAAATCCAGTGATGTGAACAGTGTCCGATGTCAATTGTTTCTGGAAGTCCATGTGTGGCAAATAACTTCCTCAGTACTTGAACAACTTCCAACTATTTGCAAAAAGAATCAACCTCAAGAAAAATTTTTGACCTTGCAAAATTTGTGACCATGGATTTCGAGTAACTTCCCAAGGATGTACCATTGCCTTTGCTGGGTCATTGTGGTTGGATTGGCAAGGAGCACAGCTTCTTACCCATTTTTAGATGCCTTCATCCATTTTAGGTAACCAGACATAACTTCTGGCAAGGGCTTTCATATTTACAATGCCTGGGTGGCTCTCATGTAGGGCTTTGAGTTTGCCCTGCTTTAGAAATAACTACTCTATTTCCACACAAAATGCAACCTTTGTAAGCAGAGAGTTCATGTTGACGTTTTTTAAAAGTTGTGAACTCTTCTTTTAATTCTGTTTTTGGCCAACCTTTCCATACCCAGTTCAACACCGAGACAACACTGGGTCGTAAGCTTTCATTCTAGCAATATCGGATGCCTGCAGTGGGGGGTTAGATACAGTAAAGACTCCAACATGAGGACCTGTGACAAATCCGGTATTTGAAAATCAGGAGTGTGCTTAAATGGCTTAAGGCATCTGCATTATTTCATCATTTTTCCATTTTAAATGATAATTCGGAGGGTAGACATGTCCTTTATAAGAAAGACGTCACTAATAAATTAAAAAGGATAGGGAGAGAATATAGGCTTTGAAACTTTTTTAGCAATATGCAAATAAGGAACAAAACCTTTATAAGAATGGTAATTCTAAGATGAAGTATAAAAAAAGAGTGAAAAGTAAAAATGTCTTTTAAATGCCAACTCCATTTTTCATAATCACCTTGTCAAGGCGAATAAACAGAAAATAGCTGAATAAATAACAATAGCTAAAAAGTTTGCACACTTAATTGCACGCATTGCTGTTGTGTTGCGTTGTGTACATCCGGAACTTATTTTTTGGGACCTAGGAAGCTGGATGGACAGTAGAATCTTCGAGGGGGGGGGCAGAGCTGCAGATGCCATTATACAGGAGGAGGAAGCCAGCAAGACTCAAGATTCTGGTCTCAGAGTTGAAGTGTCTGTGTTTGCCGAGGTGGTTGTAGGGGTGTCTGTCTATTTGGTAGTTTGTCAATTTTATTTGCAGCACAATAATAAAAAAAATTCAGCTGACAATGAGTGTGTGAATCGCACCAAAAATGGTGTTATCATTCGCTTTGATAAGTGCGAGGTACACCATTGCACATAGTATGTCCAGACTAATTGGCTAACACCAGTGTGAGCTTTTAATGAGCCATCGCATCCCGTGTTAAAACGGAGAAGGGTGGCCTAGTCCTTACAGTTACTATTTTAAACCTGCATCTTAAGGAAAAAGGACATACCTTTGAAGATTGTAATGTTAACATATTGGCAAAGGAGTGTGACTGGTTCAAGAGAGGTGTCAAGGAGGCCATTTATGTGAAAATAAAGAAACCAAGCCTGAATAGAGTTGGGGGGGTTCGACACCAACTGTCTGCTATGTACAATGCTGTTTTGACACCTTACCCTGGGCATTCCTATAACACCTCTTAGCCACAATGCAATCACGTCTTGCATTCAGAAGGTCCCTAACACCTGTCTGTAAGGAGGCATGTACGACCATGTATGGAAGTAAATAAATTGATAATCTAAAATGTATGTTTACAAATGCAAGAAGTCTGGCTGGAAAAACCGGCGAACTTGAAATAATAGCTTTAAAGGAAAGGTATGATGTAATTGGTATAGCAGAATCATGGCTTATGATTCACACGACTGGACAGTAAATATTGAAGGATACTCCTTATTTAGACATGACAGAGTTAATAAGAAAGGAGGAGGAGTATGTATGTATGTTAAACAGGAATTGAAGCCAATTTAAAAGATGGAATAGATGGGGGAGTAACGCTACGGCAGAAACAATATGGGTGGAACTGTGTACAGGAAGCAAGAAGGTAGGTAAATTAATTGTTGAGTATGTTATAAGCCGCCAAATGCCGGGGAGAAGGTGGAAATGAATCTCCATATGCAGTTGGTGAAGGCTGCTGGTATGGGGCATGTTCTGGTTATGGGGGATTTTAACTACCCTGACATAGATGGAGTAAGGGAACTGCCAGCACCTCAAAGGTATAAAGTTCTTAATTTCCTATAGAGCATTTTCTTTCACGATGGTAGAAGTTCCTACTAGACTAGAATGCGTTGTTGGATCTGGTGAATCTAATAACCCTGAGCTCATTTTGGAGATGAAGGTAATGGGAAGCTTAGGGAATAGTGACAATGATATAGTGTCATTTAATATAGGTTGCAAAAAACTAAAGTCCACTGGGTTAAAGGGTATCTCCACTGCTAAAAGTCACCTGGGTTGTAAGGATAGATATATGGATGGTGGAAATGTACCTGCAGTATCCTGTGTTTTTGAGCAGTAGTTTAGAAGAAATCCAAGAGTTTGTCCCAGAACGCTGTGGATGGTGCAGGTCCGCCCACTTTCATTGACTGCCTGCATGTAAAATGTCCGACGCGCGTTTCCTTAGTGCATGCGCAGATGTGAGAGGATCCGTCGGGACTGCTGTCTGGTCGATTCTACACACACACCACCACGCACGCACGCACACACACACACCATGCTAAATGGAGGATAATCACAGACCATCACAGCTCTCCAAGCTACTGAGTTCACTGCTAAATGGAGGAATAATCACATGACCTCACAAGCAGCTTGCTGACCTCACTAATTAATGGAGGAGTAATCAGGTACTACCTTTTTCTCTCTGCCACTCCCTCCCATAACAGATTGCTCATATTCCCAGCATCCCCTATGAAATCAATCTTAGAGTTAGACACAAAAAAATCTTTATTAAAAACAAACACAAGTTCCCTGTATTTGTTACAGTAGTGTGGGAAGAGGGTTTAACTTTTCCTCCCCTGTCTCTCTGCATAATCAGCTGGAAAAATGAACTTAGAGAGTCAGGGAGGAAAGATTTCTTACTGCAGCCAAGTGGGTGTGTCTGCTACCATGATGATGCACATTGAGTGACAGCACTCCCAGCACAGGGGAAGACCCACCCCCAGGAACCTGCACAGCTTTCCCATGCTGCTGCATCAAACGAAGGGATTCTGGGGAAAAAAAGGTAGGGGGAGGGTTGGGGGATGGTGTACTTTAAAATAAACCAAAAAAAAAATGCTTTTTCCTCAGTGGAGATACCCTTTAACAAAAACCTTTAACTTTAGGAAAGCTAATTTTATGCTGTTAAAGGAATCGCTCCTGCTCATAGACTGAGGGGAACTGTTTTTAGGTAAAGATACGAGCAGATATGGACCACTTTTAAAGGGATATTAAACTATTACATTTCTAAATATGTACTTTAGGAACAAGTGTAAAAAAATGAGGTCCACTCCTACATGGCTTAATGCTCAAGTAAAAGGGAAATGGAAAAAAAGAAAAGGCTTTTCAAATTTTGAAAACAGAGGGCACAGAACAGGCTTACAGGAAGTACAAAAGCTGTGTAATAAAGAGGTGCAAGAAAGCAATAAAGGGCATGTCCACCCCCAAAACTATAATCCCCCCCACACTGGCCCCATTGTGTAGTGTAGTTTATTCCTTACCTCGCATCCAGCTCCATAAGGTTCTCCTGTAGTCCCCCCCCAAAGTCCCAAAAACTGCCCACCAGGAGGATAGCAGAGTCCATATAGGACTCTGCCTCCTACCTGGCCTCGGGAGAAGTTTTGCATGCGTACTGCAGCCCTTCTCCCTCCCTCCTCCCCCTCCTCTCCCTCCCGATTTGGATTCCTCCCCTACCATAAAACCCCTTAGGTAAATTATTCTCCCTGTCCCCCCAGCCCAACCGCTCTATTTATATCATTAGAAAGTTCCCCAAACTTTACTTACCTCCCCTCTTTTCTCCGCGAAATGAATGACCAGCAGCCGCGTCCGTGATTGGCTGCCGCTCAGCCAATCACAGACGCGACTGCCGGTCCCGCCCCTTGCTTGCATTTTCTCGCAAGCAGAGGCCGGCAGCGCGGCGGAGGAAAGAGGGGAGGTAAGTAAAGTTTGGGGAATTTTCTAATGATATAAATAGAGCGGTTGGGGCTGGGGGGCCAGGGAGATTGATATAACAAAAAAATTTTTTAAGGGTGGACATACCCATTAAACTAGCTAAAGTAGAAAATGAAATATGGATTGCCGAACAAAGCAAGTCCAACCCCAAAATGTTTTTTAAGTATATAAATAGTAAAAAGTGAGGACTGAGAATGTGGGACCATAAATAATGGAGCTGAGGTGGTTGTAGAGGAGCCGAAAAGGCTAATCTGCTAAAACCGTTTTTTACATCGGTTTTACATGTTGAGAATCCTTGTCCTTACAGCAAGGATTGTAATAACATGCAGGAAGAAAGAAGAGTATTCACATTGGCTAACAGAGGATATGGTATGGAACAATTAGACAAAGTTAAAACAATAAAGCCCCAGGATCAGATGGATTGCATCCTCGGATTTTAAAAGAGCTTAGTTCAGTTCTATCTAGACCACTGTTTCTATCTTTTCAGATTCGCTTTGGTCTAGGGATGTGCCGCTGGATTGGAAAAAAGCCAATGTAATACCAATATCAAAAAGGTAGTCGTTCACAGCCTGGAAACTATAGACATGTAAGCCTAACATCAGTGGTAGGGAAGGTGATGGAAACTTTGTTATGGGATCATATCCTTGACTTGTCTCCGAGATCATCTTATAGTAGTAGTCAGCATGGATTATGAGAAATAGATCCTGAAAGACTAATTTATTGGTTTTTATGAAGAAGTGAGTAAGAAGTTAGATTCAGGCACAGCAGTGGATGTGGTATATTTGGATTTTGCGAAAGCTTTTGATACTGTGCCACATAGGCGACTAATGTATAAACTGAAGACTGTTGGCCTTGAAGAAAACATTTGTTCATGGATAGAAGACTGGTTATGGATCACAAACAGAGAGTGGTGGTTAATGGAGCTACATCTATGTGGGCTAAAGTTCTAAGCGGAGTGCTCAGGGTTCTGTATTGGGGCCGCTCTGTTAATCTGTTTATAAATGACTTAGAAGGGGGCATTGAGAGCAAGGTCTCATGTTGCTGATGACACTAAACTATGCAGAGCTTTGGAAACTTCCAATGATGTGCAAGTGCTGCAAGCAGACCTAGATAGATTATCAAAATGGGTAGCAGAATGGCAGATGAGATTCAATGTTGATAAATGTAAGGTGATGCATTTGGGATTTAATAATCTTGTGCCACTACACCATAAATACTCTGTATTAAGTGCATCTGTAATGGAAAAAGATTTGGGGTTCTGGTAGATAACAGCTTAGCTATAGCAAACAATGCCAGGTAGAAATGGCTAGAGCTAGCAAGATTTGTCTTGTATAAAAAGGACATAAGATCAAGAGAGAAAAATATTATTCTCCCTCTTTACAGCACTGGTAAGGCCTCATTTGGAATATGCGGTGCAGTTTTGGAATCCCATATACAAAAGGGACATCTTGGAAATTGAGGCAGTTCAGAGAAGGGCAACTAAATTAATAAGGGGAATGGAGGGGCTTAAATATGCAGGCAGAATAGACAAGTTAGGGCTGTTTCTTACATGGAGAAGCGACGTTTGCGTGGGGACATGATAACCTTATACAAATTATAATGGCCCATAAAATGAAATCTCTGGTGCATTGTTTACTAATAGGTCATATCAGAGGACTCGTGGGCATCCTTTAAGGTTGGAAGAAAAGAATTTCATCTTCAGGTTAGGAAAGGTTTCTTTACAGTGAGAACGGGATGTGAAACTGTGTGAAACTGTCTTCCAGCAGATGTGGTAATGGCGAGTTCATTGAATAGCTAAAAAAGGCCTGGATAAGTTTCTAAAACTAAAAAATATTGAGATACTGGTATTAATGCATATAGATCTGGTTAGCCAGGGATACTCCTTGCCGTTGTTTGGAGTCAGGAAGGAATGGACATGATGGACGTATGTCTTTATTCAAACTTAATTACAATGTTAATTACTATGTTAAAAAAATTACTACGTCATATGCTATGGGATTTTCCAGGGTACATAATTGCCAACAGATTCTTGTACAAGTCATTCTGAATTGAGAAAGCAGACGGATGACTAGTGAAACATCTTCAAGAACTAAACATTCAGTAACTGTATATACCGTCCCGAGTTAAAACCAAGGTACCTAGTTTTAGGGAAAAAAGTAGGAAAACCACACTGACTGAGGGGGTATTATTTGCACACAAAAATGTTTGGAAACTACAACTCCCAGCATGCTTATTGCTGGGAGTTGTAGTTTTCAAACATCTTAAGTTGCAAATACTTACAAATAAGAGTAAAACCTTCTTTTATGTGCATACTGTATGCCCAAATATGGAGGATTACCCCCATTTGCAAGTATTGCCACTTAAGATGTTTGAAAACTACACTCCCAGCAATAAAGCATGCTGGGGAGTTGTAGTTTTCAAACATCTTAAGTGGCAAATACAGTATGCACAAATAAAGAAGGTTTTAATCCTATTGTATGTATTTGCCCCTTAAGTGTGGTCCCTGTGTATGTGTCCCTGTGTAAATAAAGTAGCGGTAAATGTTTCTCCTACCTTGTCCGGCGACGCGCGATCGCATCCTCGTCCACAGCTCTGCGCATCCGGTGATGTCACTACCCAGCGTCTCACTTTGCGGCGCCGGGGGTAGTGACATCATCCGGATGCGCAGAAGCGTGGAGAGAGGATGCGATCGCGCGGCCGCCGGACAAGGTAGGGAAACATGACTCGAGTATAAACCGAGATAAGATTTTCAGGCTTTTTTTAAAGCCTGAAAACCTCGGTTTATACTCGAGTATATATGGTACAACAAATATACTATTTTAAACACTTAATTATTTCAGAATAAATATGCTCTGTCTTTTCGCAACAAAGTAAAAATAGGTGTGGTTTAGGTTGTGATTAAGGGCATCAGGTTTTTGTGCCTATAAGCTCCTCTAATATGCCTATAAGCTCCTCTAATATAAAAACAACCCTGCATGTGCATATGGTATAGAAGGAGGGGGCAGATAGGGTCTTGAGGGAGACCTGCTAGGCATAAGCGACCTAGGCGAACTAGGCACTATTCAATGTTTTTAAAGACAGGGATCCTTATCAGCCATAGAGAAACAAGCTGTTATCAATCTTGTTTCATGTAGCCTCTCCTTTTGCATACAATATAATCATATTTGATGAGTTTTCCAGCCTATGCAAAGACTAATCCAAGAGGTGTTTGGGGGAATGTTAAGTTCAAAGAGGGGCAGGGTCCCCAGCCAAACCTATTTGGATGGGATTGTTTCAATTGCAGGGTCGAAATCCTGAGACCAACAGTCAGGGCTGAAATGACCACACTCTGCTTCCACCCCACCCACTCTTAACCCCTGTCCGGACACCAGAGATATCTGGCAACACTGGGAATTTGGCACCAGAGGAGACGTGCTTTTGGCACCAAAATGGCAAGAACTGAACATGCCTGCCAGGCACCTTGCTAGTGTAAGGCGATAGTAAAATGGGGGTACTTAATTGCTCTAGAGACTGAAAGCCTTACTAGAATTCAATGCACAAGAATCTTATTTATCAGGAGTGTTCCCTGGCATATGTTGGAGGCAGGGTGTTGCTGAACTACCATTCTAGAAAGAATGCAATAAATGGGTTCTTGAACTTAAACAGTATCTTATTTATTAACAGAACAATATTAATAAAGCATTGCAAGTAGCACAATAGAGGTAACATAGCATGGCACAGATATATAAATACTGAGGATCGTCCAACAAAAAAATACCTCAAAAATCAAGGCTTTATTTTTAAAGCATAAAACTATTTTACTGTGCATATTTGTTCCATTCCTGCTATGTACAATTCCCATTTCATTTTTCTGTGGAAATAAGAATTAAATAGTCCTCTTGGAATATTGGGGGTGTTATGTGTATGTAAGGCAATGGTAAAATGGGGATACTTAAATAAGATACTTGTGCATAGAATTTGGGTTAGGCTGACAGTCTCTAGAGAAATTATCAGTAGTTGGCCCTCACATATGTTGGAGGCAGGGTGTTGCTGAACTACCACTCAAGGTTGAATGCAATAAATGAGTGCCAGTGGTTCTTGAACTTAAAGAGTATCTTATTTATTAACAGAACAATATTAATAAAGCGTTTCAAGTAGCACAATAGAGGTAACATAGCATGGCACAGATATCACATAAATACTCACAAACCAGAGGAATCAGAAACAGCATAAATAACAATCAGATTGTTAGTGCCACCCCAGCTCTCAGGTCACTTTAGTGGAATATTCTACCCCTATGTCTGGCACTATGTCCCTATTCTTGGGTGGTATACTCAGGACTCTAGTCCATAATAAATTTCCTTCTTGGAGTTCCGGCTGCTCACTAGCAACCCTACTCCTATTTATCACTCCTGGAATGATCTATAACAGAATCTAATCTCACATTAACTGGGCCTACCTGTTATCTAGGCCCCAGGCTCTTCCTCTCTCCTCTGTGCAAGTCAGAAAGAGGCTGAGCATATGGTTGCTTTCCCTTTTATACAGAGGCCCCTACTGGCCAAATCCTGTCAGGACATAAAGACTAAAGGGTAACTAGTTTACCACTTCCCTACACTGGCGATTAACTTTGGAGCTTGAGTGTAGGTAATTCCAACCCCCCCCCTTCTGTTATTGTTTTTTGTAATAAGGGGAAACCATTCCCCACTTTAACAGGTACCCAACCCTTCCTGGTAGTTCCAAAGGCCTGGAAAATTCCCCTAAATCTACCAGAGAAGGTAGGGTAAATGCCATAAACCAGAGAAGGTAGGGTAAATGCCATAAACCAGAGAAGGTAGGGTAAATGCCATAAACCAGAGAAGGTAGGGTAAATGCCATAAACCAAAGAAGGTAGGTTAAATGCCATGAACCAGAGAAGGTAGGGTAAATGCCATAAACCAGAGAAGGTAGGGTAAATGCCATAAACCAAAGAAGGTAGGTTAAATGCCATGAACATAGAGGTAGGGTAAATGCCATAACCAGAGAAGGTAGGGTAAATGCCATAAACCAAAGAAGGTAGGTTAAATGCCATATACCAGAGAAGGTAGGGTAAATGTCATAACCAGAGAAAGTAGGGTAAATGCCATGAACTAGAGAGGTAAGGTAAATGCCATATGCCAGAGAGGTAGGGTAAGTCACAAACATAGCAGAATTTCTGGGGTGGGGGTGTGTGTCCTAGAAGGCACATTTGCCAGGGGGATGTCGCGTTAACACCCTTAATTAAATGGATAAAACGTAACACTGTGTAATTGATAATATAATATTATATGTAGTTACTGAGGGTCCCCATGACTACACACAAGTTAATTTATTTTGGTGGCAAAAAATACTAATAGAGAGAAGAAACATTCACCTACACTAGTCTGTGTGCGTCTGTGGACACGCCCTGACGGGAGAGCTTTTTCCTTTATATATCTTCGTCTTCTGAGAGAAAGAGAAAAGTCTGTCTGTGATAGTGGGCGGGGCGATGATCAGGAAGGGAAGATCCGATCGGGAAGGAGTAGAAGGAGGCGGCGGTGTGGGAGACGGGGAGGCGGTTTTATGTCGCATCTGCCTCCCTACTAGGAGGGGAGAGGCAATAGATTTCGTCACCTCGCCAAGGGAATTGAGCGCCAGGGGGGACCTTCCGCCTACCCAGGCAGGGGCCGAGGGCTTTGGCAATGTCTGAGGTCGCTTCGGGCGGAGGGACGACGATTTGTGGAGCTGGTTCAGGGAACAGTGCCCCTCCCCAGGGATCACCGGCTGTAGTGACTACGGGAACAGCACGGGGAGCGGAAAGTCCGGCCGAAGGAGGTGGTGGCGGATCTGTACCGGGCAGAATCGCTGCCAAGAAGGGGCAACTGCGCTCAGCTCCATGGGCGAAAAAACTGGAAAAACTCGGAGTGTACTCAGCTTGTAAGGTAAAGCAGCCTGTCACACACACAGACACTGTCACACACAGAGACACTGTCACACACACAGAGACACTGTCACACACACAGAGACACTGTCACACAGACACTGTCACACACACAGACACTGTCACACACACACACACAGACACTGTCACACAGACACTGTCACACACACACAGACACTGTCACACACACACAGACACTGTCACACAGACACTGTACACACACACACACAGACACTGTCACACACACACACACACACACACACTGATACTGTGTCACACACACACACACAATGATACTGTGTCACACACACACACACACACACACACACTGATACTGTGTCACACACACACACTGATACTGTGTCACACACACACACACACACTGATACTGTGTCACACACACACCGATACTGTGTCACACACACACACACACACTGATACTGTGTCACCACACACACTGATACTGTGTCACACACACACACACACACACTGATACTGTCACACACACACACACACTGATACTGTGTCACACACACACAGACTTGCACACAGACACTGTTGCACACAGACACGGTCACACACACGCACACAGACACTGTCACCACACGCACACAGACACTGTCACACACACACACGCACCCAGACACTGTCACACACACGCACACAGGCACTCAACACACGCACACAGGCACTGTCACACACACCACACAGGCACTGTCACACACACGCACACAGGCACTGTCACACACACGCACAACATGTCACACACGCACACAGCACTGTCACCACACGCCACACACTGTCACACACACGCACACAGACACTGTCACAGCACACGCACACTGTCACACACACGCACACAGACACTGTCACACACGCACACGACACTGTCACACACACGCACACAGACACTGTCACGCACACAGACCTGTCACACACACGCACACAGTCAGCCCACACACACAGAAACTTACAGACACTGGCACACACACAAACTCACACACACAGAGACAGTCACACACACACACCTGTCACACATCACAGAACTCACACAAACACAGAGCTGTCACACACTCGCAGACACTGTCCACACACACTGACCCACATACACACAGAGACACTGTCCCCCACACGCACACAGAGACACTGTCCCACACACGCACACAGAGACACTGTCCACACACCACACAGAACACTGTCCCACACACGCACACCAGACACTGTCACACACAGACACTGTCACACACAGACACTGTCACACACAGACACTGTCACACACAGACACTGTCACACACACACAGACACTGTCACACACACACACACACACACACACAGACACTGTCACACACCACACACACCACAGACACTGTCACACACACGCACACAGGCACTGTCACACACACGCACACATGCACACTGTCACACACACGCACACTGTCACAACACGCACACTGTCACCACACGCAACTGTCACTGTCACACACACGCACACAGACACTGTCACACACACAGACACTGTCACGCACACAACACTGTCACGCACACAGACACTGTCACGCACACGCACACAGACACTGTCACGCACACGCACACAGACACTGTCACGCACACGCACACAGACACTGTCACGCACACAGACACTGTCACGCACACGCACACAGACACTGTCACGCACACGCACACAGACACTGTCACGCACACAGACACTGTCACACACACACAGACAGTCGCACACACACCAGAAACTTACACGACACTGGCACACACACTCACACACACAGAGACAGTCCACAACACACACACACACACTGTCACACATACAGAAACTCACACACACCACACACACACAGAACGTCACACACTCGCAGACACGTCACACACACTGACCACATACACCAGAGACACTGTCCCACACACGCACACAGAGACACTGTCCCACACACGCACACACAGACACTGTCACACACAGACACTGTCACACACAGACACTGTCACACACAGAGACACTGTCACACACACACAGAGACACTGTCACACACACAGAGACACTGTCACACACACAACAAAGAGACACTGTCCCACACACACACAAAGACACTGTCACACACACACAGAGACACTGTCACACACACACAGAGACACTGTCACACACACACACACAGAGACACTGTCACACACAAACACACACAGAGACACTGTCACACACAAACACACACAGAGACACTGTCACACACACACACACACACACAGAACACTGTCACACACACACAGAGACACTGTCACACACACACACGAGACACTGTCACACACACACAACACACACACACACACACACAGAGAGACACTGTCACACACACACACACACGAGACCTGTCTCACACACACACACACACAGAGACACTGTCTCACACACACACACACAGAGAGACACTGTCTCACACACACACACACAGAGACACTGTCTCACACACACACACACAGAGACACTGTCTCACACACACACACACCAGGACACTGTCTCACCACACACAAGACACGTCCACACACCACACAGAGACACTGTCTCACACACACCACACAAGACACTGTCCACACCACACACACACAGAGACACAGAGACACTGTCTCCACACACCACACACACACACACACAACACACACCACACACACACACACACAGAGACACTGTCACACACACACACACCACCAGAGACACTGTCCACACACACACACACACACACACACAGAGACACTGTCCACACACCACACAGACACTGTCACACACAGAGACACTGTCACACACACACAGACACTGTCACACACACACAGAGACACTGTCACACACACACAGAGACACTGTCACACACAAACACACACAGAGACACTGTCACACACACACAGAGACACTCACACACACACACAGCAGACACTGTCACACACACACACAGAGACACTGTCACACACACACACACACACAGAGACACTGTCACACACACACACACACACACACAGAGACACTGTCACACACACACACACACACACACACAGAGACACTGTCTCACACACACACACACACACACACACACACAGAGACACTGTCTCACACACACACACAGAGACACTGTCACACACACACACACACACAGAGAACACTGTCACACACAGAGACACTGTCTCACACACACACACAGACACTGTCTCCACACACACACACAGAGACACTGTCTCACACACACACAGAGAGACACTGTCTCTCACACACACACACACACACACACACACAGAGACACTGTCTCACACACACACACACAGAAACACTGTCAACACCCCCACACGACACTGTCTCACACACCACACAGAGACACTGTCTCACACACACACAAGAACACTGTCTCACCACACACACAGAGACACTGTCTCACACACACACACACACAACAACTGTCTCACACACACACACACAGACACTGTCTCACACACACACACACGAGACACTGTCTCAACACCACACACAGAGACTGTTCACAACCACAAGACACTGTCTCACACACACACACAGAGACACGTCTCACACACACAGAGACACTGTCTCACACACACACAGAGACACTGTCTCACACACACAGAGACACTGTCTCACACACACAGAGACACTGTCACACACACACAGAGACACTCACACACACACACAGAGACACTGTCACACACACACACACCACACAGAGCCACTGTCTCACAACACACACACACACAGAGACACTGTCTCACACACACACACACAAAAGACACTGTCTCACACACAACACACAACACACTGTCTCACACACACACCACAGAGACACTGTCTCACACACACAACACACACACAGAGACACTGTCTCACACACACAACACACACACAGAGACACTGTCTCACACACACCACACACACGAGACACTGTCTCACCACCCACACACACACAGAGCCACTGTCTCTCACACACACACACCACACACACACAGAGACACTGTCTCACCAAACACACACGAGACACTGTCTCCCACACACACACACAGAGACACTGTCCTCACACACACACACAGAGACACTGTCTCTCACACCACACACAAGACACTGTCTCTCACACACACAACCAGCGGACACTGTCTCTCACCCACACACCCAGAGACATGTCTCTCACAACACCCACACAGAGACACTGTCTCTCCACACACACACACGAGACACTGTCTCCACACAACACACGAGACACTGTCCTCACACAACACACAGAGACACTGTCTCTCACACACAACACAGAGACACTGTCTCTCACACACACACACAGAGACACTGTCTCTCACACACACACAGCAGAGACAAACTGGCACCCCACACACTGACACCGTGAGACTGTCACTGACACACACCACTGACACTCATGCTGGGACACACCACTGATACATTCACACTGAAAAAGGCATAGATGCATAGTGATACAGCAACACATACAGTGACACTGAAAGATGCACATGCATCATGACACTGACGCAAACTTTGACACTGACACACACATTGTGACACACACTGACAGACGCACAGTGACATTGACACACATCTGCGCATATTGACATGCCACATTCTGTGACACTGACAGCAGCTATAACAATTCCACTGTTTGAGGAGGGAGCAGTGACACATCCACTCAGAAATAACGGGAGCTGCAACCACAACAAATAACACTTGTTTATTTACTGATTGTAATGGTTACAGAAAGCAGTGTAATATAAACTGTTATTATGTAGGATAATAGACTGAGAGCTCCTCTTCACTTTAGTACAATAACAGTACTGCTGACACAGCACCTAAACATACTGTGCAGATGTAAGTGACTGAAACTTACCGTATATACTCGAGTATAAACCGAGGTACCCAATTTTACATGGAAAAACTAATAAAATTAATTGACTCGAGTATAAACCGAGGGTAGAAGATAAAACACTACTGTTTTCTTATTCTGTATTTTTTGAGGCTTTAGTTGCCCTTTAAATGGACAGCAGAATTCCCATACAGTAATAGCCATACTGGATATGGCTATTACTGTATGGGAATTCTGCTGTTTATTTAAAAGACATTCTAAATTCTCATTCCTTGGCACTCCTGATGTTTGGAAACTACAACTCCCAGCATGCTTTATTAGCTGGGAGTTGTAGTTTCCAAACATCTACACCCTCACCCTCCCATCCAGTTCAAAGGGTACCTTCTGTCTGCATCCATCTGTGGGCTCTCCAGTGTGCATCCGGTAACTTGTCGGCTTCCTGACCTGTCTGGACACTACACCAGTATGTGCCTGTACATTACTCAAGCAACGAGTGTGCGGCTGCCGAATTGCTTAAGTAAGTAGTGACTCGAGTATAAACCGAGTTCAAGTTTTCAGGCTGATTTTACAGCCTGCAAAACTCGGTTTATACTCGAGTATATACGGTACCATCACATCACCATATGTGTGTATGTATGTGTATAATATAGCTGCTTACCAAAACTATTAATGCACCAATCAAGACATGTTATGCCCCCATAAAATAAATAAATAAAACCTTAGAATTTTTGTTTTACTAACTGTAATTAGCTGTGTGGATACTTAAAATAGAAACTTATGTCGGGTACATTGTTATATGGTCTAGCAGAAGATGTCGCATTCGTATATAAAATTAACCAATTTTATTTTCACAGAAAATTGATCAAACCAATAGGCCATGTTTAAATAATAGGGCTGAACCACATTTGATCAAACCAAAATGTTGTGTCAGTCAGGGCTAGTACACACTGGTTGATCTTTCACCTTTATGTGATCTGTTTGGTTACCTTTATTTCATCATAGCGCCCTTTTGTGTTAAGATTTTTTTTTTCTTGGATGAAGATGTGTAATTCTTGTGCATTTGGTTTTATTATGTTGTTTTTATTCTAGCAGTGTTAGTATTATCTGTGATTATTACCTGAGATTACGTCATGTAAATGGTTATCATTAAAGGAATACTATACCACTAACTTTAAATTATAAGGATATTAGAAGTCATAGAGAAGTTAAGGGACAATATAAAAGCAAAAGGACTGAGGTATTATTGCGCTTTTGTTAATTAAGGTCATGGTAATAGGGGTAACTTTTAATCTATCTCCCAACGTAAAGAAAGCAAAACCTTCCTCTCACCAAGGTAAAGAGAACTACAAAAACAATGATTTTTTACTTTTATTATAGTCACTTGGAGTGAATCATAAGAATCTAAACCACTCTTGCTACCATTTATGCATTAGACGTATGCACTAATAGCCTGTAAATCCTTTGCTTACAAATGGCTATTACGGTAGCTATGTCGTCAGTTATAATCTGTGCTAAGCTATGTTCTTAGTGTCACGTGATGCACTAAAACTCATGTGATGCACTGAAAAATAAGTATATGTCCTACCCCTTTAGCGAATTTCCATAGGAGGAACTGCAAGATGATATCCTTATAATCGGCGCGCTACTCCGTAGTAGCACACCAATTATAAACACTTTCCCCCCAACACCTCCACGAGCATGTAGGAGAGGAAAGTGCCTAACCGGAGACGAGAAGCCGTAGGGGCAGGTTAAAATAGATAATATGCTCCGAACTTTAAGTTAAAGGGATATTAGAAGTCACCTCGGAGTGCCCTGTATAAAAGACACTCGGCCTGCACCCTTGACTTATTTGACTTCTAATAATCTTATAATTTACAGCTAGGGATACATTATCCAATATATAATGGTTTTATAATTGGAATGCTACAGGGAGTAAGAATAGAAAAGTGCATGTGCAAATGAAATGTGTTTAAATAATGCATATTATGTCTACAATTGTTTTGTGTGTGTGTGCATGCTGCAGATTAATATCATGGACACATTTTGTACCTTTTGTTGCATCAGCCCCATGTGTTTAACCTTTTCAACCTAAAGTTTGCATAGTGCTTTTTTAGCCCTTTTGCTTACATTTTGTACCGTATGTTATGCTGTCTGGATTTTTTTACTGTGAAAAATGCCTGTAATCTCTAGTTACTCAGATGCACAGAAAAGCTACAAGATGTACAATGCATTCTTATTCTCTTCAAAGGACAACTATACTAGCCTGTGCCGCAATACTCTTGTTCGGCCCTTTAAAAGTACACAGGGTGAGAACAGTACTCTAGCGAGGTAAAGACAGGACTTAAGGCTTGTATACACATACAGTGAACAAGACTCACGGACGTCGAATGTCCGTTTTGGCTGACAATCGCCTGTGTGTATGTGTTCGGTATAACACATACACAAAATCGTTGTGTGTATGTGTTACTTTGAGAGAAGTAATATGGGGGTACTTGCAGATTTACCTGTGCTTGCTTTGTCATTAAATTATTAATGTTTAGTGAGTGCTTTTCAACTCACTTAGGGCTACGCCACACTGCTACGATTTTTTCGCATTTGCACATGCAATTTTTATATACAGCTATCTCTATGTTTGCAACACGCAATCGCATGCGATCACCATTTTAAAGCGCAACGGAAAAACTGAAAAAAATTGCATGTGCAGCGTAATTGTGATTGCGTGTGCGATTGTGTTTCCAGCGCAGTGTGGCCGTGCCCTTACTTCCTTTTCTGCACAGCCTGCTCTGCTTACACATTTCATCCTCCCTCATTTTTTCTGCTGATTGTTTTAACTGTTGTAGAAATTGTGCTGGCAGGCAGCCAAAGATCCTCGTAAGAGTTCAGGGATGGGGTACATATTATAATTTCTGCTTTATGCAAATGCAGTGATTTCAAATGATTTGTCAGGCTCTGCAGCTCAGATTTAAATTCTAAAAAAAGATTAGCAGTAGTGGGATCTTGCTGCATCTAAATGTACATTCTTTGAATCATCTAATTTTTTTTTAAAGGGTAAAGATACCCTTTAACAGTGAACACCCAGTAAATTTAAAAGGAGAGTGATAGCACTGTAACCCCAACATAAATGAACTGTCCAGTCACATGCTATAAAAATGTTAAAGGACAACAATATAAAAAAATCACTCCCATTACATGTCCACACTTCCAGCAGCTAAAATCACTTACTCATGTTTACAGCCCTGCTGCCCTCTCTTAGATATCACACAGCAAAGATGAGTGCTAAAAGCCCAACTCCTAGAAGACCCAGGGCCATGATTAACATATCATTTGTCATTGGCTGGTGGGAATGTCTGTTACAACCTCTCTCCTCCTCCTCTGCCAGTTAAACAAACTTGAAATGTCCTGTTGGAAACTGCCTACATAATTAAGCTGGTCAAGGATGGGTGGAGGAGTGTTTTCTCGCATGCTAGCTTTGAATGACAGTTAAGGTGGCCATACACTATTATGATCGTAATTCCGATCTTAAACTGACTGATACTTTGATAGACAGATGTACAATGTTAATTGTGATGTACCATAAATATTGTTCGACATTCAATTTGTTTTGTGATTTAATGTCAAATGTCGTCTATTGTGAGGTTACATTATATTAACATTTAATCGGAACTACAATCAAAACAATACAATTTTACTAATCGACTTAAAAAACGACTTTCCCGATCGTAATTACAATCGATTTTAGGATCTAATGTCACATGATAAGAACGGGAAAATGTTAAATTTTTTGGCCAATTGATGGAAATGTCGGATTGTATGTCAAATTGTACATAAAATCGGCCTAATGTATGGTTATGCCCCCTTCTCAGCATGGCTAATTGAAGGCAGAGAGATGCTCAAAATCAGGAAAAAAATGTATGGGGAGGGCTGCATACCTTTACTCTTTTTAAAGCAATTAAAAAAATGCATTGAAGCAATACAGTTATACTTTAATGATTAGGATGTTTTAACATTAATTATTTTTTGAACATCGATAGTTACACACATTGTAATCTTATAAGATAGTTATGGCTTTGACCTAAAGCAAGTATTCACAATTTTTTTTTTTTTTTTTTTGTATTCTTTGAAACATAAAATCTACGGTATGTTCACATTTCTTTTAACTTTTTTATCTGAACATATATGCAAACATGCAGAGCTACACCCCCCAGAAGACCCATCGTATCTAGTATTGGATCCATATTAGAACCACTTTCGAAGTACGTTGATAGCTATTTACAACCTATAGCACAGCGCATTCCGACATGTTTAAAGGACACTACAGATTTATTGATCAAATTAAAGAAGGTTGGGTCAGTTACGAATAGGACAATCTTGTGTGGAATAGACATACAGGCACTGTACACATCCATACCTCAGGATGAGGCATTGCAGTGCGTGGAAGAAGCACTATTGGATACAGAAATGCCTACAAGAAAAGTCTATTTCCTATTAGATTGCCTACAAGTTGTTTTACAGAAAAACTACTTTAAGTTCCAAGACCAGTACTTTTGGCAGTGCCAAGGAACTTCCATGGGTGCCTCGGTAGCTCCGTCCTTGGCAAATATATTTGTACACGGCCTAGAACTTAGTATGTTTCTCCACAATAATAAGTACAAAGAGTTTATAAAATCTTATTTTCGGTTTGTGGATGACATTTTGATAATTTGGGAAGGTCCCTTGGAAAAACTACATGAAATGGTCGACAACGCAAACGAAATGCATCCTACTATAAAATTTACACATACAGTATCAGGAACAAGTCTCCCATTTTTGGATGTAGTGGTTGCGATCGGTTGGCTTCCGGTACAACTCTGTATGTATACCTTCTGCCCCGATCTCAACCACTACATCCAAAAATGGGAGACTTGTTCCTGATACTGGTTAAAGGAGAGACACATCCCAAATGTAACAATTTAAAGTCATGCATAGTGCAACCAAACACCTCTTGTGCCATTTAACTCTTTAATTCCATTGAAATTTGCCTCTTTAATTGTGTAAATGCTAGAAATAAGTTTTTAAATTTGCACGGGGGGTTACCGGTAATTTTTTTACGTTAGAATTTTAACAGGCACTGGAAAACCTAAGTAGATATATAGCTTGGCATTAGATAACCGCCTCCCCCCCCCAGAGATCTAAGCGGTATACAGTACGAAGGCAAAACAGAATAGTGGAGACTTTTCTTTGCACAGGGGTAACATAACCCAGGAACGATGCATTTGCTGGCGGTTTAAACTGAAATTATAATAAAGCGAGAGAGAGCATTAATAAAAACGAGGCATGGAAACTTGTGATCACCAACACAAATGAGAAGCCTTACCTCTCCGAATATAATGTGATGACCACATATGTGGGGCAAACTACCACGGGAGGCAAAAACCACAACAGGGGGGTGCCCAGGAGCCAGGCCCCCATCTTGTTATTTGGTTTTCCTATACAGATTCACACAAGGCCACTGAATGATGTAAATCAGCAAATAAGCCCCAGTTTAAACAACATTTGGATGCAATCCAACAGTTGTATTTTATTTTTGGAACTTACTTCACTCCGTCTATATAACGCGAGTATAGTCGACTCGAGTATAAGTCCGAGTACCCATTTTGTACCTCAAAATGAGTAAAAACATTGACCATCGAGTAATAAGTCGAAGTGGGTAGAGTCTCCCTCCAGCCCCAGTCCACAGCCCTCAGGAATAAAACCTATTTCCCTGCACCATCCTCATCTTCTCACCCGCCACTACACTAACACTACTAACAGTACACACACTCTGTCCACCACTTCTCACTCACTCCACATCGCAGTCCCTAATCTCCCGCCTGCCCACATCATCTACCCTGCCACGACACTACCTACACTATTGACAGTACACAACTACACTACTCCCTGCACCCATCTTCCACCCTGCCACTACACTAACTACAGTCATACACACTCCCTTCACCCACTTCCACCTGCCCTAATAAAACTACTACTATACACTACTACTACTCCTCGCACCATCTTGCTCACCCCTGCCACTACTACATACACTACTCTAATGCCTACCTTTGAGGAGAGTCCGGGCCCCCTACACTCTTGATGGAGGAATCCGCTGCCGCGTCCCACTGATAGGTTCGCATCCCACTGACGTCACACTTCGGCGCCGAGTCTGACGTCAGTGAGATGCGACCATCAGTGGACGCGGCAGTCCGGATTTCTCCACCAGTAATGACGACCGAGTAATAAGTCGAGGTTCAGTTTTCACAGCTGTTTTTCACAGCCTGAACAACCTCGACTTATACTCGACGTATAGATCCGGTATATTCAGCCTTATAACAGGCGTACATTACTTTCCATATATAAGGATTCCAACATCCGCCATTTTTTTATTTTCAAGGAAGGGATTCCTGGAAGGGTAGTCATAGGCAGCGGTGAGGGTGCAATCGCACCACCATTTTATAGCCACCCCACACCCCTACCCCTACCATTTTTTAATGGATACTCCAGTGTTAAGGGACCTAAACTGTTTTGTATTAGTACATGAGAATCTGTAGCTAAATTATTCATAAGGGAGGTGTAGATTGCTTTAACGACCACCTCTCTGTGAATAATAGACAGTCCAGGTAACATGCTACCCTTACCCTAACCGCCCTCCACTCGTTGCTTGATTCGCAGCTGACAGGGTGCGCTGAACCCGATCATGCCTCCTATTTTGTGTATTGGCGCAATGCGCCCGAAGATAGGAGCTAGGGCAGGGACACTACAGTACCATCTGTCTGGGTAGAAGCCACACAGTGGATCTCTGGGTAGTAAGTGGTTTAGCACGGTTAACACTCGAAGCAAATTACTACTACATACACAAAAAACAAACTGAGTAAACGCAGTCTTAATAGGGTGGGAATAAGAATTCTCACCTTCCTGTGAATAATAGATACAGATTCTCATGTACTTAACCGATAGTACATAAAATCGGTTTAGTGTCCCTTTAAAGAATACCAATATTTTTTTTTGTTTCCTTTGCTCCTATTTTTTCCCGTAGATCAGAGGCTTCTGATGTTGTAGATCTAAGAGTTCGATGGCAACCTCTGGCTCTCTGTCACACCAGTGTGCCCCAGCCCCGGTGCTTTGAGAAGGACGTTTGGTTTGAAACATGTAACCACTGTTTTTTCAATAAACACTTTATTTTTCACTAACGCTATAGTTCTTGCCCTATGTATGAACTGATGCATTTCTTTCCAGAGGTGGGAGACTGAAGATAGCATCCATACGGAACTCACATGAGCTCTTTGCTTGAAGCCCCATCTACTGTAAACACTGTTATATAGTTATAGTGATTTAAAAAATCCTTGTGTTCCTTTTCTGAGTCCATTTCATAGTAAATACTGGTAGCAAGACAACAAGCATATGTATGTAAGTTCCATTATGTGCTACTGTGTGGTTGTCTAATCACTGTCTATTTGATTGGTGTTAACTTTTGGTATAAATAGGAGATCAACAGCAGATTGGAATTGAAACTACTCAATTCACAGAGACAGTGAAAATTGGCCTATAAACCAACAAGATTACAAGGTGAACCAAGATTTGATCGGCATATCATAAAACAGTACCGGGTAACTTTCAGTCTAGCAAAGAAACACATAAAGGTTCTTAGGTAACAGCGGGCATCTACTACTGCATACACCGAATAATCTTAAATAATACCCACTCCCATCTTAGAAACATAGACGTAAAGTTTTGGTGCTGAATGAATGACCCTTCGCTGGGCCTCTCCAAGAGAAGGGGCGGATTGTGGATCTTCTCAGTAGTTATGGATTACCCTTCTATTCGCCTGTATGTGCTCTGTTATTGGAAGTATCACCCTTCTGAATGAGCCCAAAAGTTTAACCATCTTGCAAACCAGGGTTGATTAAGCTTAGCCCCTCATAACAGGATATGCAGTCTATCCTAGTCTACTGGGAGTTGATCAATAATGTCTTCCAAATAATATGGCCATCCTTATTTTTAACCCTGTAAAGATGGGCTGTGGCTTTGCCAATAACTGGCTGGTATCAAGTGCAAAATTACTTGCATACACATTATTGCCTGCTTCAAATAGCCTTCCTTGAGGTCTGTGCTGTTTTTTAATAAATATTCTTTTCCTGCTTACTTGTAAAATCAGAAGCCAACTCAGGATGTAGTCCTTTCAATCACAGGTTTTAAAGTCTCGATTCTAAAAGTTCTGCAGGACTGCATGGGCCATGCACTAGAGGAGGAGGGGTTTACATCATGTTGTTATCAAAAATGTAGCTAGTTCTCTCATAAATTTCATAGATCATTTTCATGCATCCTTGACCTTATTCGCTCAGCTTGTCCGTGGAAGATGGATGGAATGGTGCTGTTGTAACTTGATGAATAAGATTACTTTTCTTAAATTGCTTTGGGGGAAATAAAAAAAAACCAGTTGATTTGTAACATTGTCCGATGTCAATTGTTTCTGGGAAGAAAGTCTCATGGTGGGTCAAATAACTCTCCTCAAAGTACTGAACAACTTCCAACTATTTGCAAAAAAATCACCTCAAGAAAAGATTTTTGACCTTGCAAAATTTTGTGACCATGGGGATATTCGAGTAACTTCCCAAGGAGGTAACCATAATCCTTTGCTGGTGTCATGTGGTTGGATTGGAAGGACACATCAGTTCTCTACCCCATATTTATGATGCTTCATCAATCCATTTATGGTAACCGGATCATAACTTCATGGCAAGGGCTTTCATATTTACAATGCCTGGGGGCTCTCATGTAGGCTTTGAGTTTGCCCTGCTTATAAAATACTACTCTATTTCCACACAAATGCAACCTTTGTAGCAGAGAAAAAAGTTTTCATGTTGAAACGTTTTTTAAAAGTGTGAACCTATCTTTTAATTCTGTTTTTGGCCACACCTTTCCATACCCAGTTTCAACACCGAGACAACACTGGGTCTGTAAGCTTCATTCTATCAATATCGGACTGCCTGCACGTGGGTGGGGTTTAGATACAGTAAAGAACTCCAACATGAGGACCTGTGACAAATCCGGTATTTGATTCAAAGCAGGAGTGTGCTTAAATGGCTTAAGCGGCAATCTGCCATTATTATCATTTCATATTTTCCATTTTAATGATATTCTGAGGAGTAGACATGTCCTTTATAAGAAGACTCACTAATAAATTAAAAAGTAGGGATGCAGAATATAGGCTTTTGAAACTTTGTTTAGCAATATGCAAATAAGGAAAAAAACCTTTATAAGAATGTATTTCTAGGTGTAATGTATAAAAAAAGAGTGAACAAGTAAAAATGTCTTTTAAATGCCGAACCTCATTTTTCATAATCACCTTGTCAAGGCGAATAAACAAAATAGCTGATAAATACAATAGCTAAAAGGTTGTCACACTATATTGCACCATGCTGTTGTGTTGCTTGTGTACATCCGGAACCTATTTTTTTGGGACCCTAGAACTGGAGGGGGAGCAAGTAAGACTCTCGGGGGGGGGGCAGAGCTGCAGAATGCAAATTTACAGAGAGGAAGCCCAGAAGACTCAAGATCTGGTCTCAGAGTTGAGTGTCTGTGTTTTGCCGAGGTGGTTGTAGGGGTGCTCTGTCTATTTGTAGTTTGTCAATTTTATTTGCAGCACAATAATAAAAAAATTCAGCTGACAATGAGTGGTGTGTGATCGCACCAAAATGGTGTTATCATTCGCTTTGATATGGCGAGGTACACCATGCACATAGTATGTCCGAACTAATTGGCTAACACCAGTGTGAGCTTTTAATGAGCCATCGCATCCCGTGTTAAAACGGAGAAGGGTGGCCTAGTCCTTACAGTTACTATTTTAAACCTGCATCTTAAGGAAAAAGGACATACCTTTGAGATTGTAATGTTCAACATATTGGCCAAAGGAGTGTGACTGGTTCAAGAGAGGTGTCAAGGAGGCCCATTTATTTGTGAAAATAAAGAAACCAGCCTGATAGAGTTGGGGGGGTTCGACCACCACTGTCTGCTCTGTACAATGCTGTTTTGACACCTTACCCTGGCATCCTATAACACCTCTTAGCCACAATGCAATCACGTCTTGCATCAGGAAGGTCCCTAACACCTGTCTGTAAGGAGGCATGTCGACCATGTATGGAAGTAAATAAATTGATAATCTAAAATGTAGTTTACAATGCAAGAAGTCTGGCTGGAAAAACCGGCGAACTTGAAAATAGCTTTAAAGGAAAGGTATGATGTAATTGGTATAGCAGAATCATGGCTTAATGATTCACACGACTGGACAGTAAAATATTGAAGGATACTCCTTTATTTACATGACAGAGTTAATAAAAAGGAGGAGGAGTATGTATGTATGTTAAACAGGAATTGAAGACCAAATTTAAAAGATGGAATAGATGGGGGAGTAAACGTACGGTGCAGAAACAATATGGTGGAACTGTGTACAGGAAGCAAGAAGGTAGGTAAATTAATTGTTGGAGTATGTTATAAGCCGCCAATTGCCGGGAGAGGTGGAAATGAATCTCCATATGCAGTTGGAAGGCTGCTGGTATGGGGCATGTTCCTGGTTATGGGGATTTTAACTACCCTGACATAGATTGTGAGTAAGGGAACTGCCAGCACGGGCATCAAAAGGTATAAAGTTCTTAAATTCCTATATGAGCATTTTCTTCCACAGAATGTAAAAGTTTCCTACTGAGACTAGAATGCGTTTGTTGGATCTGGTGGATATCTAATAACCCTGAGCTCATTTTGGAGATGAAGGTAATGGGAAACTTCATGAATATGACAATGATATAGTTGGTCATTTAATATAGGTTTGGCAAAAAACGAGTCCACGGGTTAAAGGGGTATCCTCCACTCCCTGCTAAAGAGGTCACCTGGGTTGTAAGGATATATATATGGATGGTGGAAATGTCACCTGCAGTATCCTGTGTTTTTGAGCAGTAGTTTAGAAGAAATCCAATGAGTTTGTCCCAGAACGCTGTGGTGGTGCAGGTCCGCCCACTTTCATTGACTGCCTTGCAGGTAAAATGTCACGACGCGCGTGCGAGATGTGATAGGATCCGTCGGGACTGCCTGTCTGGTCGATTCTACACACACACACACGACGCACTCACGCACCACATGCAAATGGAGGAATAATCACATGACCATCAACAGCTCTCCTCCAAGCTACTGAGTTCACTGCTAAATGGAGGAATAATCACATGACCCTCACACAGCAGCTTGCTGACCTCACTAATTAATGGAGGAGTAATCAGGTACTACCTTTTTCTCTCTCCCACTCCCTCCCATACCAGAATTGCCTCATATTCCCAGCATCCCCTATGAAAATCATCTTAGATTTAGACACAAACAATCTTTATTAAAAACACACAATTTCCCCTGTATTTGTTACAGTAGTGTGGGAGAGGGTTTAAAACTTTTCCTCCTCCCCTGTCTCTCTGCATAATCAGCTGGAAAAATGAACTTAGAGATCCAGGGAGGAAAGGATTTCTTACTGCAGCCAAGTGGGTGGTCTGCTACCAGATGATGCACATTGAGTGACAGCACTCCCGCACAGGGGAAAGACACACCCCCAGGAACCTGCACAGCTTTCCCATGCCTGCTGCCATCAAACGAAAGGGAATTCTGGGGAAAAAAAGGTAGGGGGAGGGTTGGGGGATGTGGTACTTTAAAATAAACCCAAAAAAAAATGCTTTTTCCTCAGTGGAGATACCCGTTAAAACAAAAACCGTAACTTTAGGAAAGCTAATTTTTATGCTGTTAAAGGAATCCTCCTGCTCATAGACTGAGGGGAACTGTTTCTAGGTAAGATCTGAGCAGATATGGACCACTTTAAAGGGATATTAAACTATTACCATTTCTAAATATGTACCTTAGGTAACAAGTGTAAAAAATGAGGTCCACTCCTACATGGCTTAATGCTCAAGTAAAAAGGGAAATGGAAAAAAAGAAAAGGCTTTTAAATTTTGAAACAGAGGGCACAGAACAGCTTACAGGAGTACAAAAGCTGTAATAAAGAGTGCCAAAAAGCAATTAAAGGGCATGTCCACCCCCAAACTATAATCCCCCCACTACTCCTGGCCCCTTGTGTATGTAGTTTAATCCTTACCTCGCATCCCAGCTCCATAAGGTTCTCCTGTAGTCCCCCCCCAAAGTCCCAAAAACTGGCCCACAGGAGGATAGCAGAGTCCATATAGGACTCTGCCTCCTACCTGGCCTCGGGAGAATTTTTGCATGCTACTACTGCAGCCCTTCTCCTCCTCCCTCCCCCTTCCCCCCTCTCCCTCCCGATTTGGATTCCCTCCCCCTACCATAAAACCCATTAGGGTAAAATTATTCCCCCGTCCCCTCCACCCCCCACCGCTCTATTTATATCATTAGAAAGTTCCCCAAACTTTCCTTACCTCCCCTCTTTTCTCTCCGCCGAACTGATGACCGGCAGCCGCGTCCGTGATTGGCTGCCGCTCAGCCAATCACAGACGCGACTGCCGGTCCCGCCCTCTGCTTGCATTTTCTCGCAAGCGAGGACCGGCAGCGCGGCGGAGGAAAGAGGGGAGGTAAGTAAAGTTTGGGCAATTTTCTAATGATATAAAATAGAGCGGTTGGGGCTGGGGGCCAGTGGAGATTGATATAACAAAAAATTTTTTTAAGGTGGACTACCCATTAAACTAGCTAAATAGAAAATGAAATATGGATTGCCGAACAAAGTCAAGTCCCACCCCAAAATGTTTTTTAGTATATAAATATGTAAAAAGATGAGGACTGAGAATGTGGGACCATTAAATAATTGGAGCTGAGGTGGTTGTAGAGGATGCCGAAAAGGCCTAATCTGCTAAACCCGTTTTTTTACATCGTTTTACTGTTGAGAATCCTTGTCCTTACAGCAAGGATTGTAAATAACATGCAGGTAAGAAATAAGAGTATTTCACATTGGCTAACAGAGGATATGTGTATGGAAACAATTAGACAAAGTTAATAACAATAAAGCCCAGATCAGATGGATTGCATCCTCGATTTTAAAGAGCTTAGTTCAGTTTCTATCTAGAACCACTGTTTCTCATCTTTTCAGATTCGCTTTGGTCTAGGATGTGCCGCTGGATGGGAAAAAAGCCAATGTTACCAATATTCAAAAAAGGTAGTCGTTCACAGCCTGGAAACTATAGACATGTAAGCCCTAACATCAGTGGTAGGGAAGGTGATGGAACTTTGTTATGGATCATATCCTTGACTTTGTCTCCAAGATCATCTTATTAGGTAGTATCAGCATGGATTTATGAGAATAGATCCTGAAAGACAAATTTAATTGGTTTTTATGAAGAGTGAGTAAGAAGTTAGATTCAGGCACAGCAGTGGATGTGGTATATTTGGAATTTTGCGAAAGCTTTTGATACTTGTGCCACATAGGCGACTAATGTATAAACTGAAGACTGTTGGCCTTGAAGAACATTTGTTCATGGATAGAGAACTGGTTATTGGATCACAACATAGAGTGGTGGTTAATGGAGCCTACTCTAGTGGGCTAAAGTTCTAAGCGGAGTGCCTCAGGGTTCTGTATTGGGGCCGCTTCTGTTAATCTGTTTTATAAATGACTTAGAAGGGGGCATTGAGAGCAAGGTCTCAGTGTTTGCTGATGACAACTAAACTATGCAGAGCTTTGGAAACTTCCAAGATGTGCAAGTGCTGCAAGCAGACCTAGATAGATTATCACAATGGGTAGCAGAATGGCAGATGAGATTCAATGTTGATAAATGTAAGGTGATGCATTGTGGGATTTAATAAATCTCTGTGGCCACCTACACCATAAATCACTCTGTATTAAGTGCATCTGTAATGGAAAAGATTTGGGGGTTCTGGTAGATAACACTTCCTATAGCAAACAATGCCAGGTAGAAATGGCTAGAGCTAGCAAGATATTGTCTTGTATAAAAAGGACATAAGATTCAAGAGAGAAATATTATTCTCCCTCTTTACAAGGCACTGGTAAGGCCTCATTTGGAATATGCGGGCAGTTTTGGAATCCCATATACAAAAGGGACATCTTGGAAATTGAGGCAGTTCAGAGAAGGGCAACTAAATTAATAAGGGGAATGGAGGGCTTAATAATGCAGGCAGAATAGACAAGTTGGGGCTGTTTACATTGGAAAGCGACGTTTGCGTGGGGACATGATAACCTTATACAAATATATTAATGTGCCCATAAAATGAACTCTCTGGTGCATTGTTTACTAATATGTCATATCAGAGGACTCGTGGCATCCTTTAGGTTGGAAGAAAAGAATTTTCATCTTCAGGTTACGGAAAGGTTTCTACAGTGAGAACGTGAAACTGTGGAACTGTCTTCAGCAGATGTGGTAATGGCGAGTTCATTGAATAGCTTTAAAAAAGGCCTGGATAAGTTTCTAAAACTAAAAAATATTGAGAATTACTGGTATTAATGCATATATCTGGTTGATCCAGGATACTTTCCGATTGCCGTTTGGAGTCAGGAAGGAATGGACATGATGGACGTATGTCTTTATTCAAACTTAATTACAATGTTAATTACTATGTTAAAAAAATTACTACGTCATATGCTAGTTGGGATTTTCCAGGGTACATAATTGCCAACAGATTCTTGTACAAGTCATTCTGAATTGAGAAAGCCAGACGGATGACTAGTGAAACATCTTCACGAACTAAACATTCAGTATACTGTATATACCGTCCCGAGTATAACCAGGTACCTAGTTTTTAGGAAAAAAGTAGGAAAACCACACTGACTGAGGGGGTATTATTTGCCACTAAAATGTTTGGAAACTACAACTCCCAGCATGCTTTCTTGCTTGGAGTGTAGTTTTCAAACATCTTAAGTTGCAAATCTTACAAATAAGAGTAAAACCTTCTTATTTGTGCATACTGTATGCACAAATATAGGAGGATTTACCCCTATTGCAAGTATTTGCCACTTAATGTTTTTGAAACTACAACTCCCAGCAATAAAGCATGCTGGGAGTTGTAGTTTTCAAACATCTTAAGTGGCAAATACAGTATGCACAAATAAAGAAGGTTTTACTCCTATTTGTATGTATTTGCCCCTTAAGTGTGGCCCTGTGTATGTGTCCCTGTGTAAATAAGTACTCCGGTAAATGTTCTCCTACCTTGTCCGGCGACCGCGCGATCCGCATCCTCGCTCCACATGCCGCCTCTGCGCATCCGGATGATGTCACTACCCGGCGCCTCTCACTTTGCGGCGCCGGGTAGTGACATCATCCGGATGCGCAGAAGCTGTGGAGAGAGGATGCGGATCGCGCGGCCGCCGGACAAGGTAGGGGAAACATTGACTCGAGTATAAACCGAGATAAGATTTTCAGCTTTTTTTTAAAGCCTGAAACCTCGGTTTATACTCAGTATATATGGTACAACAAATACTATTTTAAACACTTAATTATTTCAGAATAAATATGCTCTGTCTTTTCGCAACAAGTAAAAATAGGTGTGGTTTAGGTTGTGATTAAGGGCATCAGGTTTTTGTGGCCTATAAGCTCCTCTAATATGCCTATAAGCTCCTCTAATATAAAAACAACCCTGCATGTGCATATGGTATAGAAGGAGGGGGCAGATAGGTCTTGAGGGAGACCTGCTAGGCATAAGCGACCTAGGCGAACTAGCCACTATTCAATGTTTTTAAAGACAGGGATCCTTATCACCATAGAGAAACAGCTGTTATCAATCTTGTTTCATGTAGCCTCTCCTTTTTGCATACAATATAATCATATTTGATGAGTTTTCCAGCCTATGCAAAGACTAATCCAAGAGGTGTTTGGGGGAATGTTAAGTTCAAAGAGGGGCAGGGTCCCACAGCCAAACCTATTTGGATGGGATTGTTTCAATTGCAGGGGTCGAAATCCTAGACCAACAGTCAGGGCTGAAATGACCACACTCTGCTTCCACCCCACCCACTCTTAACCCCTGTCCGGACACCAGAGATATCTGGCAACACTGGGAATTTGGCACCAGAGGAGACGTGCTTTTGGCACCAAATTGGCAAGAACTGAACATGCCTTGCCAGGCACCTTGCTATGTAGGCGATAGTAAAATTGGGGGTACTTAATTGCTCTAAGACTGAAAGCCTTACTAGAATTCAATGCACAAAGAATCTTATTTATCAGGAGTGTTCCCTGGCATATGTTGGAGGCAGGGTTTTGCTGAACTTACCATTCTAGAAAGAATGCATAAATGGGTTCTTGAACCTTAAACAGTATCTTATTTATTAACAGAACAATATTATAAAGCATTGCAAGTAGCACAATAGAGGAAACATAGCATGGCACAGATTATAAATACTGAGGATCGTCCAACAAAAAAATACCTCAAAAATCAAGGCTTTATTTTAAAGCATAAACTATTTTACTGTGCATATTTTTTTCCATTCCTGCTATGTACAATTCCCATTTTCATTTTTCTTGTGGAAATAAGAATTAAATAGTCCTCTTGGAATATTGGGGGTGTTATGTGTATGTAAGGCAATGGTAAAATGGGGATAACTTAAATAAGATACTTGTGCATAGAATTTTGGGTTAGGCTGACATCTCTAGAGAAATTATCAGTAGTTGGCCTCACATATGTTGGAGGCATGGTGTTGCTGAACTACCACTCAAGGTTGAATGCAATAAATGAGTGCCAGTGGTTCTTGAACTTAAAGGTATCTTATTTATTAACAGAAAATATTAATAAAGCGTTTCAAGTAGCACAATAGAGGTAACATGCATGCACAGATATCACCATAAATACTCACAAACCAAGGAATCAGAAACACGCATAAATAACAATCAATTGTTAGTGCCACCCAAGCTCTCAGTCACTTTAGTGGAATATTCTACCCCTATGTCTGGCACTATGTCCCTATTCTTGTGGTATACTCAGGACTCTATTCCATAATAATTTCCTTCTTGGATTCCGGCTGCTCACTAGCAACCCTACTTCTATTTATCACTCCTGGAATGATCTATAACAGAATCTAATCTCACATTAACTGGGCCTACCTGTTATCTAGGCCCCAGCTCTTCCTCTCTCCTCTGTGCAAGTCAAAAGAGGCTGAGCATATGGTTGCTTTCCCTTTTATACAGAGGCCCCTACTGCCAAATCCTGTCAGGACATAAAGACTAAAGGGTAACTAGTTTACCACTTCCCTACACTGGCGATTAACTTTGAGCTTGAGTGTAGTAATTCCAACCCCCCCCCACCTTCTGTTTTTATGTTTTTTGTAATAAGGGAAACCATTCCCCATCTTTAACAAGGTACCCAACCCTTCCTGGTAGTTCCAAAGGCCTGGAAAATTCCCCTAATCTACCAGAGAGGTAGGGATAATGCCATAAACCAGAGAAGGTAGGGTAAATGCCATAAACCAGAGAAGGTAGGGTAATGCCATAAACCAGAAGCCATGGTTAGAGGGTAGAATGCCATAAACCAAAGAAGGTAGGTTAAATGCCATGAACCAAGAAGGTAGGGTAAATGCCATAAACCAGAGAAGTAGGGAGGTAAATTGCCAAACCAAAGAGGTAGTTATGCCATGAACCAAAGGTAGGAATGCCATAAACAAGAAGGTAGGGTAACATAAACCAAGAAGGTAGGTTAAATGCCATATACCAGAGAAGGTAGGGTAAATGTCATAAACCAGAGAAAGTAGGGTAAATCCATGAACTAGAGAAGGTAGGTAAATGCCATATGGGTGATGGAGGGGTGCCCATTATGATTATGGTGCTGGTATGGATGGAGGGCGGGAGAGGAGATAGATTGGGGGTGGAAAAAAAAAGAATGAACTTGGTGAGTCCATGTACCCCCAGCCATGGTCGACATATAATATATACCTTATCATAGCTACTATCTAACGAAAAGCACTCTTACATACCACAGTGTTAAAAAACGGTTTAATATATTTATCATAATCTTGACCCAAACGATCCTTTCCTTAAGGGTGTTAACGACTGCGAACCACGTCCCCCCCTTTGGTCCCCCTGCAAAATGATTTTCCCTTCTAATCTAGTTCTCCGGACACCCACCCACACACCACACCAACCACACCCCCACCCCCACCACCGCCTCCACTACAACAAACCCCCCAAAGGACACACACCCCAACAACACCCGCCACCGCCACAAACACCCCATACCCACCCCCCCTGCACACCCAATCCACCCTTTTCATTTTCTTTTTTGTTTATTTTTTCCTTTCTTGATTTTTCACTTGTCTATTTTGTTATTGCCTTTTTTTCGTTTCCCCCCTTTACATACCCCCTTCTTGCTACCCTCTTTCCCATCCCCCACCGCCCACCCTATCATTTCCCTCTTTCACCCCCCCACCCCAGCCATTTCCCCTGTTTTTTTGTTTTCGCTCGCTTTCCTTTTTTTTTTTTTTCCTTCTTCTATTTTCTTTCCCTCATTTGCACCCTTCTCTCCCCCCCTCAACCTCTCGTCCATCCTCCCCTCCAACTTTCACCTATTCTATACCACCTTCTACCCACCCCCTCCCTTCCCTTCAACCTCCCCTCTTTTTTCCCATCTCCCTCCCTTGTTCCATGTTCTTGTATTATCATTCCCTTGCGCTCCCTTTACTCTCCGTGTGGGGTTTCTCATCCTCTCATTTTTATCTCCTCTTTCTTCATCTCCACCCTCAACATCCCCCTAACCCGCACCCCTATCCAACCACACCCAAACCCCCTCCACCCCAGACAAATTCTGCTATGTTTGTTGACTTTAACCCTATTACCCTACCTTCTCTGGCATATGGCATTTACCCCTTACTTCTCTAGTTCAATGGATGCCATTTCTGTTAAGGCCTTAGGGGCCTACCGGCGACAATACATCGAACACTGGTCTGTGTGTGTTGGTGGTTTGTCTCAGAAGGGTCAACTTTGGCCATGGTGGGAGATGACGCATTTGACCCCACATATCAGTCATCTAGTGTATTGGCTGAACTCGAATACTCACTGGGTTATATCACACAGTCATTAAGTGAGAATATGACGTGAGGGTAAGTGTGCGCTAGAGGGTCGCACCATCCTACCAAGTTCAATTCAGTCGGTGTTGGTGTATGGCAGGGAAAGAAACACAGGTAACTACACAGAAAGTAGGGTAGAGAGGAGGGGGGAACCGCGAAAGACACACATACCTGTACAGCCGCGGTGTGGAAATCTGGTGGCGCACAGGACTGCGCCCCCTCGCACGGGAGGCGCTTCGTCGTGGCCTTTATATGCTCGTCGTCTTCTGAGAGAAGAGAAAAGTTCTGTCTGTGATAGTGGGCGAGATCAGCGAGGATGACAAGACATAGGTGAAGAACGTCTACACTCTGGGTTCATGCATTCACACACTCTACGTCGGAAGGGGCCGATCTTACAGAAGTAGGCATACAGATCTAGACGCCTAGCGAGTAGTCGGGTAGAGCGGTGGTGGTCGGATGTTGCATGTCGTCTCAATCGGCCTCCCTACACTGCGGAGGGAGAAGCTAAGAGATTGCGCGTGCAGCGCGCTTGACCACATAGGTCGGACATTGTCGCTCGGTCTGGACCTTCGCTGTCGGGCTGGACCTGCGACACGTAACGGAGTCGTGCACGAGGGGGCCGAGGGTCTTGTTCAGGATACATGAGTGACACGGGCTTCGGACGTAACGGAGCTGCACGGATCTGGGAACGAAAATTGAAGTGTGGGTCGTGCTGTGGTAATCAGTGAGTCACAGGTAGTGCGCGCAACTGCCGGCCAGGGTGAGGCACCCATGGGTCTTACTAAAGTAGAACACAAGTGAAAGAAGCACACGTGTGACAGGCGGGTGAAGATCACGGCTCGAACTGGAGGTGGTGGCAGATATCTTACTGCTACCCAGAAGTCTAGACTCGGCCACAGTGGCGCAACTGGAAGAGGGGCAGGGGGAAACTGCACATTCTCGGAGCGCCTATGGCGATAGTCAACTAACTGTGAGTGTAGATAAAACTCGTGAATGCATGCATACATTGCCTTGTAGCTGGTAACCAGCAGCCTGTCAGCGCGCATCTACATACCACTAAAGGGTCCACACACGAGAACACATATGCGCAGCCACCACATTGTCTCGCACTGGTCACACAGCACGAGAGACCGCAGGTGTAAACGAGCCAGCACATACAGACCGTGTCCACACCAACGACTGTGCTCAGGCACCACACAGACACTGTCACACACTACTACGACACTCGCACACTGTACAGCATCTACAACACTGTCACACTACATCCCAGTCACTAGTCACACACACAGCTGCACTAGTCACCGCTGACGTAACAGCATGACAACCTGGAGCCTCGAGCGGCCCAGTGGCGACCCAGCTGATCACACGCAACACGAACCACACACACACCGCGAAATCACTACTCATCGGCACTAGTAGTATACTGATGGTACAACACAACACACACAATGATACTGGTGTCACACACAACGACAGCAGCAGGCATCACAGAAAGAACACGACTCACTAGCATGCGGCTGTCCACTGACGACACGACAGTGTATGATACTGTTATCACACGATCACTCACTCGTCATCACTGACATCTATGTTCAACTCACGTCTAGCACCTGCCAGCCGGTGTGTTCGCTAGACAACACTACACTACACATCTGTCTGATCGGTAACTTGTCTGTCAGCACATGCCACACGATTACCTCTAATTGATTCGTGAAGGGGGGGAGGGGGAGGGGGGGGGGGAAGGGGGGAACAAATTGATACTGTGGGTCGCCCGAAAACGAGCACACACAACACGATCTGATGACGTGTAAGTCAACACAGACAAAAACAAAACAAACCACATGGGATACTGTTGCCACACACACACAGACCTTTTGCCACGAACACTGTTGGGGCCACACAGACACTGTCACACACACGCACACAGAGACACTGTCACACACACGCACACAGACACTGTCACAACACACGCACACAGACACTGTCACACACACGCACAACAGCACTGGTCACGAGGCAGCCACAAGGCGAGGGGAGGAAGAAGGCGTGACAGAGGCAGCATGTGTCGGGAGCACACACGGGCACACATGTCACTGTCCACAGCACACTCACAGCAGGTCACGTGCACACACAGCCACACAGTCGACTTTCACGAACAGCAAACGACACCACAGCACCAATAAAAAGCACACACAAAAGCACACAGGCACGGTCACACACACGCACACACAACTGTCACCCACACGCACACTGTCAACACACGCACACAGACACTGTCACCCCCACGCACCAGACACTGTCACACACACGCACACAACCTGTCACGCCAAAGACACGTCACACACACCAGCAGTCGCACACACACACAGAACTTACAGACACTGGCACACACACAAACTCACACACCCAGAGACAGTCACCCACCACACTGTCACACATACAGAACTCACACAAACACAGAGACCTGGTCACACACATCCAGACCTGTCACACCACTGACGACACTACACACACAGAGACACTGTCCACACGCACACAGAGACATGTCCCACACACGCAGACACTGTCCACACACACAGAGACACTCCACACACACAGTGCACCACAGACACTGTCACACACAGACACCTGTCACACACACGACACTGTCTACACACAAACACACACACAAATGTCACACACACACGACTGTTCACACACACAGATATTGGGTCACACACAACACCCAGACACGCTGTCACACACACACACACACACACACACAGACACATGTCACAACACACACACCCACACACACACAGATCACTGTCACACACACAGCACACCACAGATTGCACTGTTCACACACACCTCACACAGACACTGTCCACACACACACGCCACACACAGCACCTGTCACAACACAGCACACTGCACTGTCACACCAACGCACACAGACACTGTCACAACGCACAAGACACTGTCACGAAGAACACGTCACCACACGCACTGTCACACACACGCCACAGCCTGTCCACCACGCACACGCACTGTCACACCCACGCACCCAGGCACTGTCACAGCACACAGATGACCACTGTCCACACGCACAACGCACACAGACAACTGTCACACACACGCACCAGACAACTGTCACGCACACAGACCTTCACTACCGCACACAGACAGTCGAACACACACACAGAACTTACGACCTGGCACACACACAGACTACACACACAGAGACTCACACACACACACACACACTTCACACACTACAGAAACTCACACACCACACACACAGAGCTGTCACAACACTCGAAGACACTGTCACACCACTGAACACCACTACACACAGAACTGTACCCACACACCGGCACCCACGAGACAGCTGTCCACACACGCACACACAGACACTGTCACACACACTACACATGCACACACAGATCACAGTCACACACAGAGACACGTGTCACACACCGACACAAACAGAGAACTGTCCACACACGACACAGAGACACTGTCCACACTACGACACAGAGACAACTGTCACACACACACACGAGACACTGTCACACACACACAACGCACAGACACTGTCACACACACAGAGACACTGTCCACACAAACACCACAGAGACACTGTCACCACACACAACACTGTACACACACAGACACTGTCACACACACCACACACACACGAGACACTGTCACACACACCACACACACACACAGAGCACACTGTCACCACACTAGACACTGTCACCCACCACACAGAGACAGTTCCAACACACACACACCACACTACACAGAACGACACACACAACACACACTGCACACAAACCAGCACACACACAGAGACACTCCACACACGACACACAGAGGCACTGTCACCACACACACAAGACTACAATGTCCACACACGACACACACAGACACGTCCACAACACAACACACACCAGACACTGTCTCACACACACACAGAACACTGTCATAACACACACCCACCTGCTACACAGCACACTGCCACAGAGACACTGTCCACAACACCCACACACAGAGACACTGTCAAATCCGTCACGTCCACACACACACACCACACACCACCACACACACACCAGTACACACACACACACACGCAGACACTGGTCACACACACACGACTAGGAAACATACGACACAAACCCGACACACAGAGACACTTGTCCACACAACACCGACACTTTACACAACACACACACAGAGACACTGTTCACACAGACAAAGTACACAAAACAGAGACACTGTGCAAAACAAACAGAAAAATCCACAATAAGCACTGGAACAGACGAAGACAAACGAGGTCACGGAACTGAGTCACAACACACGCGGAGACACACACACACTGTACACACACACACACTGACACACCACACAGAGCTGTCAAGGGCACACAAGCTCAGACAACACAGACACTTCACACACAGAGGGGTCACAGGGAACACGTAACACAAGAACAGAGACACGACGAAACAACACACAGGAGGACACGTCACACACACAACATTCACACACACAGCCACACAACACGAGATATACACTTCTCACACCCACACAGCACTGATACACTACACTGTCTCACACACACACACATCTACACTTCTTCACACACACACACACACGCACAGACACCAACACACTGTCCACACACACACACACACACACGCCACTACACACACACACACACACACCCACACACACCCACAAGACACAGCAACACCACACACCACCCACACACACACACAAAACACTTCCACACACCACCACACACCCACACAGCAGACACTGTCCACACCCACACCAGGGACCTGTTACACACACAAACACCAACACACAGTATACACTTCCACACACACACACACACACCAAGACACTGTCCCACACCACACACAAAGACACTGTCTCCACACACACACACAGAGACACTGTCTCACACACACACACAACACACACACACACGAGACACCTGTCCTCACACACACCACGAAGACACTGTCTCACCACACACACAGAGACACTGTTCTCACACACACCACACACGAGACACTGGTCTCACACACACACACAGAGACACTGTCTCACCACACACTACACAGAGACACTGTCTCACACACACACACACAACACTGTCCTCACACACACACCACAACACCCACCACACACACACAAGACACTTCAACACCAACACACACAGCACAGACCCTTCTCTCACACACACACCAGACACTGTCTCACACACACAGAGACACTGTCTCACATCACACACACAGAGACACTGTCTCACACACACAGAGACACTGTCTCACACACACAGAGACACTGTCTCACACACACAGAGACACTGTCTCACACACACACAGAGACACTTCACACACACACACAGAGACACTGACACACACACACACACAGAGACACTGTCACACACACACACAGAGACACTGTCTCACACACACACACACAGAGACACTGTCTCACACACACACACACAGAGACACTGTCTCACACACCCACACACAGAGACTGTCTCACACACACACACACACACAGAGACACTGTCTCACACACACACACACACACAGAGACACTGTCTCACACACACACACACGAGACACTGTCTCACACACACACACACAGGACACTGTCTCACACACACACACACAGAGACACTGTCTCACACACACACACACACAGAGACACTGTCTCCACACACACCACACACGAGACACTGTCTCTCACACCCACCACAGGACACTGTCTCTCACACACACACACAGAGACACTGTCTCTCACACACACACACAGAGACACTGTCTCTCACACACACACACAGAGACACTGTCTCACACACACACACACACAGAGACACTGTCTCTCTCACACACACACACAGAGACACTGTCTCTCACACACACACACAGAGACACTGTCTCTCACACACACACACAGAGACACTGTCTCTCACACACACACACAGAGACACTGTCTCTCACACACACACACAGAGACACTGTCACACACAGACACTGTCACACACACACACTGACACCGTGAGACTGTCACTGACACACACCACTGACACTCATGCTGGGACACACCACTGATACATTCACACTGAAAAAGGCATAGATGCATAGTGATACAGCAACACATACAGTGACACTGAAAGATGCACATGCATCATGACACTGACGCAAACTTTGACACTGACACACACATTGTGACACACACCTGACAGACGCACAGTGACATTGACACATCTGCGCATATTGACATGCCACATTCTGTGACACTGACAGCAGCTATAACAATTCCACTGTTTGAGGAGGGAGTAGTGACACATCCACTCAAATAACGGGAGCTCACCCACAACAATAACACTTGTTTATTTACTGATTGTAATGGTTACAGAAAGCAGTGTAATTAAACTGTTATTATGTAGGTAATATGAGAGCTCCTCTTCACTTTAGTACAATAACAGTACTGCTGACACAGCACCTAAACATACGGGCAGATGTAGTGACTGAAACTTACCGATATACTCGAGTATATAACCGAGGTACCCAATTTTAATGGAAAAACTAATAAATTAATTGACTCGAGTATAAACCGAGGGTAGAAGATAAACACTACTGTTTTCTTATTCTGTATTTTTTGAGGCTTTAGTTGCCCTTTAAATGGACAGCAGAATTCCCATACAGTAATAGCCATACTGGATATGGCTATTACTGTATGGGAATTCTGCTGTTTATTTAAAGACATTCAAATTCTCATTCCTTGGCACTCCGATTGTTGGAAACTACAACTCCCAGCATGCTTTATTAGCTGGGAGTTGTATTTTCCAAACATCTACACCCTCACCCTCCCATCCAGTTCAAGGGTACCTTCTGTCTGCATCCATCTGTGGGCTCTCCATGTGCATCCGTAACTTGTCGCGTTCCTGACCGGTCTGGACACTACACCAGTATGTGCCTGTACATTACTCAAGCAACGAGTGTGCGGCTTGCCGAATTGCTTAAGTAAGTATGACTCGAGTATAAACCGAGTTCAAGTTTTCAGGCTGATTTTACAGCCTGCAAACTCGTTTTTATACTCGAGTATATACGGTACCATCACATCACCATATGTGTGTATGTATGTGTATAATAGCTGCTTACCAAAACTATTAATGCACCAATCAAGACATGTTATGCCCCCAAAAATAAATAAATAAAACCTTAGAATTTTTGTTTTACTAACTGTATAGCTGTGTGGATACTTAAAATAGAAACTTATGTCGGGTACATTGTTATATGGTCTAGCAGAAGATGTCGCATTCGTAATAAAATTAACCAATTTTATTTTCACAAAATTGATCAAACCAATAGGCCATGTTTAAATAATAGGGCTGAACCACATTTATCAAACCAAATGTTGTGTCATCAGGCTAGTACACACTGGTTGATCTTTCACCTTTATGTGATCTGTTTGGTTACCTTTATTTCATCATAGCCCCTTTTTTGTTAAGATTTTTTTTTCTTGGTGAAGATGTGTAATTCTTGTGCATTTGGTTTTATTATGTTGTTTTTTATTCTAGCATTGTTAGTATTATCTGTGATTATTACCTGAGATTACGTCATGTAAATGGTTATCATTAAGGATACTATACCACTAACTTTAAATTATAAGGATATTAGAAGTCATAGAGAAGTTAAGGGACAATATAAAAGCAAAAGGACTGAGGTATTATTGCGCTTTTGTTAATTAAGGTCAGTTAATAGGGGTAACTTTTAATCTATCTCCCAACGTAAAGAAAGCAAAACCTTCCTCTCACCAAGGTAAAGAGAACTACAAAAACAATGATTTTTACTTTTATATAGTCACTTGGAGTGAATCATAAGAATCTAAACCACTCTTGCTACCATTTATGCATTAGACGTATGCACTAATAGCCTGTAAATCCTTGCTTACAAATGGCTATTACGGTAGCTATGTCGTCAGTTATAATCTGTGTTAAGCTATGTTCTTAGTGTCACGTATGCACTAAAACTCATGTGATCACTGAAAAATATTATAGTCCTACCCCTTTAGCGAATTTCCATAGGAGGAACTGCAAGATGATATCCTTATAATCGGCGCGCTACTCCGTAGTAGCACACCAATTATAAACACTTTCCCCCCAACACCTCCACGAGCATGTAGGAGAGAAAGTGCCTAACCGGAGACGAGAAGCCGTAGGGGCAGGTTAAAATAGATAATAGCTCCGAACTTTAGTTAAAGGGATATTAGAAGTCACCTCGGAGTGCCCTGTATAAAAGACACTCGGCCTGCACCCTTGACTTATTTGATCTAATAATCTTATAATTTACAGCTAGGGATACATTATCCAAAATATAATGGTTTTATAATTGGAATGCTACGGAGTAGAATAGAAAAGTGCATGTGCAAATGAAATGTGTTTAAATATGCATATTATGTCTACAATTGTTTTTGTGTTGTGGCATGCTGCAGATTAATATCATGGACACATTTTTTACCTTTGTTGCATCAGCCCCATGTGTTTAACCTTTTCAACCAAAGTTTGCATAGTGCTTTTTTAGCCTTTTTGCTACATTTTGTACCGTATGTTATGCTGTCTGGATTTTTTTACTGTGAAAAATGCCTGTAATCTCTAGTTACTCAGATGCACAGAAAACTACAAGATGAACAATGCATTCTTATTCTCTTCAAAGGACAACTATACTAGCCTGTGCCGCAATACTCTGTTCGGCCCTTTAAAAGTACACAGGGTGAGAACAGTACTCTAGCGAGGTAAAGACGGACTTAAGGCTTGTATACACAACAGTGAACAAGACTCACGGATGTCGAAGGTCTGTTTTGGCTGACAATCGCCTGTGTGTATGTGTTCGGTATAACACATACACAAAATCGTTGTGTGTATGTGTTACTTTGAGAGAAGTATAGGGGGTACTTGCAGATTTACCTGTGCTTGCTTTGTCATTAAATTATTAATGTTTAGTGAGTGCTTTTCAACTCACTTAGGGCTACGCCACACTGCTACGATTTTTTCGCATTTGCACATGCAATTTTTATATACAGCTATCTCTATGTTTGCAACACCAATCCATGCGATCACCATTTTAACGCAACGGAAAAACTGAAAAAATTGCATGTGCAGCGTAATTGTGATTGCGTGTGCGATTGTGTTTCCAGCGCAGTGTGGCCGTGCCCTTACTTCCTTTTCTGCACAGCCTGCTCTGCTTACACATTTCATCCTCCCTCATTTTTTCTGCTGATTGTTTTAACTGTTGTAGAAATTGTGCTGGCAGGCAGCCAAAGATCCTCGTAAGAGTTCAGGGATGGGGTACATATTATAATTTCTGCTTTATGCAATGCAGTGATTTCAAATTTGTCAGGCTCTGCAGCTCAGATTTAAATTCTAAAAAAGATAGCAGTAGTGGGATCTTGCTGCATCTAAATGTACATTCTTTGAATCATCTAATTTTTTTTTAAAGGGTAAGATACCCTTTAACAGTGAACACCCAGTAAATTTAAAAGGAGAGTGATAGCACTGTAACCCCAACATAAATGAACTGTCCAGTCACATGCTATAAAATGTTAAAGGACAACAATATAAAAAAACACTCCCATTACATGTCCACACTTCCAGCAGCTAAAATCACTTACTCATGTTTACAGCCCTGCTGCCCTCTCTTAGATATCACACAGCAAAGATGAGTGCTAAAGCCCAACTCCTAGAAGACCCGGCCATGATTAACATATCATTTGTCATTGGCTGGTGGGAATGTCTGTTACAACCTCTCTCCTCCTCCTCTGCCAGTTAAACAAACTTGAAATGTCCTGTTGGAAACTGCCTACATAATTAAGCTGGTCAAGGATGGGTGGAGGAGTGTTTTCTCGCTTCTAGCTTTGAATGACAGTTAAGGTGGCCATTACACTATTATGATCGTAATTCCGATCTTAAACTGACTGATACTTTGATAACAGATGTCAAGTTAATTGGTATGTACCATAAATATTGTTCGACATTCAATTTGTTTTGTGATTTAATGTAAATGTCGTCTATTGTGAGTTTACATTATATTAACATTTAATCGGAACAACAATCAAAACAATACAATTTTACTAATCGACTTAAAAAACGACTTTCCCGATCTAATTACAATCGATTTTAGGATCTAATGTCACATGATAAAACGGGAAATGTTAAATTTTTTGGCCAATTGATGGAAATGTCGAGTGTATGTCAAATTGTACATAAAATCGGCCTAATGTATTTTATGCCCCCTTCTCAGCTGGCTAATTGAAGGCAGAGAGATCCTCAAAATCAGGAAAAAAATGTATGGGGAGGGCTGCATCCTTTACTCTTTTTAAAGCAATTAAAAAATGCATTGAAGCAATACAGTTATACTTTAATGATTAGGAGTTTTAACATTAATTATTTTTTGAACATCGATAGTTACACACATTGTAATCTTATAAGATAGTTATGGCTTTGACCTAAAGCAAGTATTCACATTTTTTTTTTTTTTTTTTTTTTTTGTATTCTTTGAAACATAAAACTACGGTATGTTCACATTTCTTTTAACTTTTTATCTGAACTATATGCAAACATGCAGAGCTACACCCCCCGAAGACCCATCGTATCTAGTATATGGATCCATATTAGAACCACTTTCGAAGTACGTTGATAGCTATTTACAACCTATAGCACAGCGCATTCCGACATGTTTAAAGGACACTACAGATTTATTGATCAAATTAAAGAGTTGGGTCAGTTACATAGGACAATCTTGTGTGGAATAGACATACAGGCATCGGTACACATCCATACCTCAGGATGAGGCATTGCAGTGCGTGGAAGAAGCACTATTGGATACAGAAATGCCTACAGAAAAGTTCATTTCCTATTAGATTGCCTACAAGTTGTTTTAACAGAAAACTACTTTAAGTTCCAAGACCAGTACTTTTGGCAGTGCCAAGGAACTTCCATGGGCGCCTCGGTAGCTCCGTCCTTGGCAAATATATTTGTACACGGCCTAGAACTTAGTATGTTTCTCCACAATAATAAGTACAAAGAGTTTATAAAATCTTATTTTCGGTTTGTGGATGACATTCTGATAATTTGGGAAGGCCCCTTGGAAAAATTACATGAAATGGTCGACAACGCAAACTAAATGCATCCTACTATAAAATTTACACATACAGTATCAGGAACAAGTCTCCCATTTTTGGATGTAGTGGTTGAAATCGGGGCAGAAGGTATACATACAGAATTGTACCGGAAGCCAACCGATCGCAACCACTTACTACATGCAACGAGTTATCACAATCCCCGCACTTTTCGAGGTATCCCTAAAGGCCAACTCATTAGGGCCAAAAGAATTGTATCAAGGGAAATACAGTATACAGCAACAGTGATAGGTTCCTGAAGCGTGGATACCCGAATGAAGTCATAGAGAAAGCAAAGGAAGAAGTGAGTAAAATTGATAGGGAGACCCTGTTTAATACTGCTCATCATACAGGAGAGAAAGAAAAAAGAATTACATTTGTGTCTAAATATGGCTTTAAAAGTAAGAAAGTTGAGCAGATCATTAAGAAGCATTGGCCAATATTGCAAGCGGATGGTGAATATGGTAGGATGTTTAAGGATCCACCTAGATTTTGTTACAAACGGGGGAAGAACATCAGAGATAGATTATGTCCTTCAGACATTACAGTTAAATCAAATAGAGTAATCAGTAAGAAGAGAGGCACAGTACCTTGTCTTAACTGTAATTGTTGCAACGCCATAATTAAAGGTGAAAAGGTATGTCACCCCACTAAAGGGTATGATATTCCAATGAGACACTACTCAACATGTGATACTAAAGAAGTAGTGTATATGGTTAAGTGTCCATGTGGCATGGTATACATAGGACAGACACAGAGACAAGTGAAACTAAGAATACAAGAACATAAAAGGAATATTAGAAATTATACCCCAGGAACTCAATCAGACACCTCTATAGCTAGACATTTTCATGAGAGAGGCCACACCCGAGCACAATTGAAGTGGTGTATTCTAGACAAGGTTAACAGGCCAGCAAGAGGGGGAGATATCAAAAAATTATTGTTACAAGTAGAAGCTAGGTGGATTAAAATTATGCATAGCCTGAGTCCCACTAGGTCTGAATGATACATGGTCCATTAAACCATTTTATACTAAGATATGTGGATTGTTTAGATATATTCTTGTTTTATAGGTCATATTATTAAACTGCGAGATAGGTACGTGGAGATTATTTGTTTTTTATATAAAAGTATTTTTTATATAGAAGTTTATATAAAGGTTTTATGACATGTATCACCTTATGGAACTATACACGTAATCGATTTATATGCTGGATTTAATTATTGCACTTTGATTGAAATTTGTTATCTTATGGAAGCACATATTTTTAAATTTTGAATCATAATGTATTTAAATGTTGGAGTTATTTATTGCACAGGTCACTTTGATCGTATTTGCAATAGAGTATAGTATTGTAAGTATGCATGGATTTTACACAAGGTTTTATTTGTGAATATAATGTATTTGTGTTTTGGGCACCTAGAATTTGTTTTTTGAAAAATGGACTTAACATCATAGCCAAAGGCTTATTGAAAGGAGTATCTTGGAACTACGGATCACCAATATATACTGGACACTTCAATTATGGGACTGAAATTTGAACACTATGGGTTACCATACAAAGGGGGTGGAGCTACAAAGGGTATTTAATTGTGTATTGCACTATGGTGTTTTGCTTGAGAAAGGGTCGGTGTGGACCCGAAACATGTCGCAATAAACATATCAGCAGATTACAGCTGAGTGGACGCCTCCTCATTTTATATATTTGATATATTTATGGTCTGCAAGAGTGGGAGCAGAAGAGTGAGGTGCCCTAGACGCCATCCGGACGAGCCATTTATTAAGTTGATGCAGAGCTACACAGTTCATTTTGGGTTAAAAAAAAAAAAACAGTCCATCAAGTTCAACCCCTTCATAAAACTCTCCCAGCCCCTCCCCCCCATCACACAAAAAAGCAGTCTCCTCTCAAACGATATATTCCTCTCAGTACACCAAATGAGACAAGCATACACCAAACACACATGCAATTCTTGATATTCTGCCTGTCCAAGAAAACATTTTTATCATTTCTCTTAAAAACACAAATTCTCCTTCCCTTTTAACAGTTATAGTTGCCCATCTCTGTACTCTTTCTAATTTGTTTATCTCCTTTCTGTGGACTAGTGCCCAAAATTGCACTGCATACTCAAGATAAGGGCCATACAAGGGCTGTGTATATAGGCAGAATTATGCCATGCTCCATTTTATACAGGAAATAATTTTGTTTAAGTAAGCACTGCTTAGAGCTATTAAGTCTACTGTCCACAAGTTACAAGTCCTTCTCTATTCTAATTGGTTATAACTAGCATTTATTTTGTTTTTCCCCAAAAGGTAGCATTTCTCAACATTAAACTGCAACATCCTGCACTGAGCCTATAATACTGTGGAATTTAGTATCATCAGCAAACAGAGACCTTGCTCACAATGCCCAACACTAGGTCATTTTTAAATAGGTTAAAGTGTACCACACCTAGAACAGACCCCCGAGGAACACCTCGAACAACACTGGTCCAATTAGAAATTATTCCATTAAAGAATAAGTGTGCTGTAAAAAACGTTAATGTTAGTGGGAAGCTGCGGCTTTAAAAACAATTTTGGCTTTTTTTTTCTATCCCCTCCTCCCAAGAGCCTACCTTTTACTTCTTCAAAGTTGCTGGCTTCATCATCCTGTATATTGGAATTTGTAGCTCAGCCCCACCGAGATCAGCTTCCTGGGTCTCAACAGGTAATTTTGGTTTGTTACACACACATGTGCACCCTCACTTAAATTACCTTAGTAGTAAGGTAATTACTACTAAGGGGAAAATGTCCTTTAAGTTTCAGATGCCGATGTGCATTGTTCCGAATAATCTGTAAAGCACACAAACTCCTCTTCCATTTCCGTTTCGGCAATTATCGCATGCGCAGAAGCCGAGAGGCACACACGGACTCAGGGACGCACACTTGACCTTTTTTATATAAACGATACAAAGTAGCCTGAGTGCCTCAAACGTTCCTTTTTTTGTTTTGATTTAAAGTTTTTTGCTTAGTTTGCAAGGCACCATTATATATCCTGTAAGGCAGTGCCCTGCTTCTCTCTGTATATATTTATCCCTGCCTCTTTCTTCCTTCCATTCAACTCTCCAATTAGAATTTAGGGTGGGTGAGAAGTGAAAAATTCAATGGAGGAGACATTGAAAGCAGGTACATACTGTATATCACTAAAGTTGGCAAATGACGTCACACGCGAGCGCGGTTATGCCGACCCTCATGCGCATTAATGTCATGTCGCATGCGCACGCACAGCAAGGTTGAGCACGTGAGCTATGACCACAACTTACATTTGGGGCCCAAGGAAACAGAAGGAGCTAGAAGGGGGGGGGGGTGTTCCCTCTGCAGGTGCCCTTCCCTTTCCTCGGGACCCCCCGTTAGTGTGTCTATATGCTGCAGCACTCCTGACAGATAAGTGGGTACTGGATTGTACTAACTTAGACTTTGTATGACTGTAGGGATAGGGCTCTGTGCACTGGCCACGTTACTACTATGTAGAGGATAATACCGTTGTCTTGTATGCTTTTAAAGTTTTAATTATTTCTCTGTCTATCACCTGTCTGTGTACCCCTATGTGGACTCATATGGTTCTCACAATAAAGGGTTTTTATTCATATTAGTATTTTCTGAGTGCGGTACTTTTCTCTTTTTCCTGGTTTGCCTATTATATACATTTGAAAGCTAACATCTGATTGGTTGGGGCAAAATTAGCACCATTTTTAACGATAGGAACTTTTATTGAATAACCCTGCAAGTATATCGCCAGATACAAACCTTCTGGAATAATATATGCCGATTTTATACAACAACATTCAAATATCCAAGTACAACCTAATCTGGAAATGAGAGTATATACCCGAGTATAACCGAGGTTTTCAGGCTTTAAAAAAGCCTGAAAATCTTACCTCGGTTTATACTTGAGTCAGCCTATCTCCTACCTTGTCGCCGGCCACGCATCCGCATCCTCGTTCCACATCTTCTGCGCCATCCGGATGTCATGTCACTACCCGGCGCCGCAAAGTGAGAGGCGCCGGGTAGTGACATCATCCATATCGCAAGGAGGTTGGAGCAAGGATGCGGATCGCCGGCCGGCGACAAGGTAGGAGAAACTTTTAATTTCATTGTGAATGGAAGTGGCACCTCCTTGCATTCCTTGTGCATCTTTAGCCTCACAAATACAGAGGCAGACAGGCTGTCATAAATATTATGGGATTGGAGTAGACACACTTAATGCAGTTTTGGTTTCCCAGCCAGGGAGGTAAGTGTTCAACCCTTGTTTCCTGTCTGTATATTTACCTAACCGTGTCTACTCGCAAGGTTCTGTATTCTTGAGCATAACTGGAGAGTTTATAATTTGCTTCCATGCAATTGTCAATTTGCTACTCTTAACTTCACAGGGAATTGGCAAATACTTTCAAATAAAGTAAAACCTTCTTTATTTGTGCATACTGTATGCACAAATAAAGGAGGATTTACCCCTATTTGTAAGTATTTGCCACTTAAGATGTTTTAAAACTACAACTCCCAGCTCTAAATGCTGGGAGTTGTAGTTTAAACATCTTTAGTGGCAAATACTACCCCCTCGGTTTATACTCGGGTCAATGGGTTTTCCTTCTTTTTAAACCTAAAACTAGGTACCTCGGTTTATACTCGGGACGGTTTATACTAGATTATATACGGTAGACTGTGAAAATTGGCCTAATCTAATTTATTCTACTCATTCATAAATGGCAAGGTTCAATAAACTAATTAAGCTCACTATCATTTCCAATTCTCCTGACCCCCCTGACTATAGTAAAGGGCACTCTGACCCCCTATAGTAAAGGGCACTCTGACCCCCATATAGAAAAGGGCACTCTGACCCCATATTATAAAGGGCACTCTGACCCCCATATAGTAAGGGCACTCTGACCTTAAAGGCTATGCCCCCCCTAAAATAGAAATTTAATATTCTGCTCCCCCCATGTCCCCCACCCCAACCGCATGTTTTGTTTTTTTAAAACCCCCCAAACTCTTACTTACCTCCCCTCGATCCTCCGCCGCACTGCCGCCCCTCTGCTTGCGAGAATGCAAGCAGAGGGCAGGACCGGCAGTCGTCTGTGATTGGCTGAGCGGCAGCCAATCACGGACGCGGCTGCCGGTCATTCAGTGCAGCGGAGGAAAGCGGAGAGGTAAGTAAGAGTTTGGGGAGCTTTTTAAAAAAAACAAACATGCGTTTGGGGGATGGGGAGCAGAATTAGGGGTTTAATGCTAGGGGAGGGATAGTAACGGGAGGGAGAGGGAGGGAGAGGGAGGGGGAGAAGGGCTGCAGCATGCATGGCAGGAATCTCCGGGAGGCCAGTAGCAGGCAGTGTCCTATAGGGACCTGCTAGCCTCCTGGTGGGCAGTTTTTGGAACTTTGGGGGGGACTACAGGAGAACCAGATGGAGTTGGGATGTGAGGTAAGGATTAAACTACACTACATGGTGGGCCAGTAGTTGGGGGGATTATGTTTTGGGGGTGGACATGCCCTTTAAGTGTCACTTGAGAGTTGTAGTTTCAAGCTGTAATTTGCACTGAACTAGCAGCCATTTTGCCCCAAACTAAGAAGACCCATCATATTTACAGCATCCAGATGAGCAGTGACAGTGCTGAGTGAGTCCAGCAGCCACAGCGCTGCCTACTGGTTACTATCCGCAATTGCAGCATTTGGATCTAAATTAGGACTTGACCCGAGTACAAGCCGAGATTCGGTTTTCGGGCTAATTTTAAAGCATGAAATCTCGACTTATATTCGAGTATATAGGGTATATCTTAGTATACTGTATCAACCAACAGCTGATTATACTGTAACCAACTTTCATTATACCACTTCATTGTGCAGTAACAAAGCGGTTTAATGCACAGCTGCTCTTGAACGATATGATCTAAAGTAATAATTGTAATAGCTTTGCAGCATGTATAATAGCATTTGTATAAGAAGCACTACTGAAATTACTACAAAAGGATAATATCATTGATATGGAATGAAGGTATAAAACCAAATCTTAAGCTAAATGCACAAATTCTAAAAGAGAATGTACTTGAAAGCTAAAATCAAAGACCTAGCCACTTTTTCATCTGGTAAAATGTTATTCAAAACATTTATCCCCCTTAGTGGGATAATTACCTAATTATCTTGAAGTTAGAAGAAAATACTGCGAGTATGCTTTGCGCCCCCCCCTACCGTATTCCCTTTTCTGCTTTGTCTAAAACGCAACGTACCCGAAAACGCGCGTTTTCGGTGGGTTACCGTGTTTTCACTGATGTGAAAAGAACGCAAACACAAAAAAAAGCGCAGCAGTGTGGCCTAGCCCTAAATGAACAAATTGCTTGTTATTGCCTGATGTGTGAATTATCTTGAAAAAGACCAGTTAGTCAATTATATTATGCCATGTGATATCTGAAGCTGTCCATATCGCACAGACTGTCTTACAATGTAATTATGTTTCCGGTGTATAGCTTGTAATATTCCCAAAATCTTTTTTATCTATTTTAAATGGTGATCTATCAGAACTGTATGCATATGGGAATTGCATAACTACATATTATACAATAATTGATATTAATAAATATAGTTCTTGTTGATCCAGGATTCCAAGTATCCTTTTTAATTGCCATTCATTCTGGGTCCCCCCCCCGGATCAGCAGTTAGGCCTTTTTAATGGTTTTGATATGAGGTGTGTGAACCTGTGTCTATGTGGTGTTAGGGGAAATGTTTTTGTGTTTGTGACCATAAATTAAAGATTTATGGTCACAAGTCTTTCCTGTGGGCCTGCAGATGATTGATAACTACAGGGAGAGGGGGAGTGGGGTGGGGGGAGAGCGTGTCAGTGCTGTTGGCTGACCTTGTGTATATATGAAATATACACTACCTACAGTGAAATATAAGGAAATTGCATCACCTCTGAGTTCCATGACCTGTATAAAAGCACTTGGCCGGTTGCTAAATTTCAAATTGGATATTTGATTATTATTATTGGGCATTTTTTGTTTGTTTTTCAGATGAGAAACAAACAAAATCCTATTGCTTTAGGATCATCTTTCAATTTTATTTGCTCTTAATTCTAATTAAAGTTTATTTTGAGATTTTCATAGAGAAATTTATTTTTTATAAACAAAATGTCTTTTCCAGCTGCCGACTAAAGCAGTTTAGGAATGTATGCTGGCTATCCTGATGCTCTGCCAACCGTTGTTTTATTTTGAATAAAAACTTGCACTTCTTTTTGGGCTTAGAATATTGGTTTCATGGTATCTATTGGTAGATGGATAATCCTGACTTTATGGTAATATTTGGTTCTCGTTTGGTTTAAAGTTCTGTTTACTAAGAAATGCAAGAATAGTAGTGCATTTTATGTCGTGTTTTTTTTTTAACTGGGACATTGGTAATATGTGTTTGACATATCTGTGTGCTCACATGCCTGAAACAATATGTATGTTTTTGAAAGGATGAAATAGAAGTTTCTTCATTTCATTAAAATTTCATTCATATTTGGCCAGACTTAAAAATCAACTAATAGAAACCTAGGTTACGGATACCATTTTAAAGGACAACTAAAGCCACAGAACAACACTGAATCAGAAGGCAGAACACCTTGATATAAACCCAGTTATCTGTGTCTTACCTCTCATTTTGATACGAGTGCTGGGAAATTTACCTAAGTAACATAAGGTTTGTGCTTTACTTAACAGCATTCTAGTATCACACAGTTTGGTCAATGTCAGTTATGTTCTGCACATGCTCAGTCCTTAGCTATGGCAGAAACTTATTAAAGTTGGTCACACCCATTAATAATCTCTAGCCAATCCTTTTACAGGACAGATAAAGCGAAGAAGCATGTGACTGAGGTTAGGAGGTGTGGTCTGTCACTGCACATACACAGATACTTCATCCCCTTCTTAACAGGCTTTCATTTATTTTAATACAATTTACTGAAGTGGTATTTTATAGCTTATTAGTGTTTTTAGGGGGGGGTGTTATCAGATTCTGGAGTGTAAAAAATTGGTAATAGTTTTGTTAAGAGTAAATACCTTTACTGATTTTGCTCTTTGGTGGCCTTTAAGATGGCTGCAAATGTTTCTTTTATGAATATGACTGACAATATATGAATATGACAACTGCACAGACATTTGCAGCCATTTGTTTTCTGGAATCACAATTGGATGGCCGCTGAATGCAGGTCTTTCATGTTACACAGCAAGTTCTTCGTTTGCTCAGTTTCTGTTTGGCTCCAGTTCCTCTGTTTTGACAGCGCACAGGGCAGAGTACAACTTGTTGCTTTTGGCAGTCTATTCCTCACCATTCTTTTTCTTGAACTAGTTTCTCTTTTGTCTGTGTATATTCTCTGTCCAGCAAAGAAAGCTAGTTACAGTACATTTTTGTGATATGCTTGCTTATTTACTAACGTTAATGCTGCTGCATATTTAACAATCTACCTAGCTAAATAGTAAAATAAAGAAACCTCTAAGAAGTCTGTCATCTTTACTGGCATTGTGTAATAAATGCAGACCAGAAAACCAGACAAATAAAATCTCCTGCTCAAATATAAAATCCAATGCACTCCTTGAAAGTTACACTCCAATATACTTCTTGAAAGTCAACAGAATTTATTGTGAAGCGCAAGGCAATGTTTTGGTCTGAGGCAATTTTTATTTGAATTTGCATTCCATGTGTACATTTTTTTCTGGAAATAATTTACCAATAGAAAGTAGCCAAACTGCAACACTCTATTTAGAAAAAGTTAAAAATTATTTAATAATAAACTGGGATACAAAATATAAAAACTTATGCATTCTGCTTTACTAACCCTATCTATAGATAGTATAGGTTATGGCATGCAGTCACAATAGAAGTAAAGAAAGCCAGGTATTGTGTATAAATATACTGTATCATAGTACATCTGTGAGAAACAGTCCTGAGTCAAGGAGTCCAAGTAACTTGCAATATGGTGCCCGGTAAGCAGAGGATAGAAGGCAGAGGGCTATACCTTCTATCCTCTGCTTACTGAGCACCATATTGCATCTCCCCTACTAAGGGTTTTACAGTTACCATTGCCCTATATTTTGTTGATACATTTTTCCTGGGTTTCGTGTGTGTGTGTGTGGGTGGGGGGTTGTGGCACTTTTTGATTTTTTTTTTTTTTTTCTTGTAATTGCACATGTACATGCGTCCCATTTGGGCTAGTTGGTGGCCACGTCTCTGTGTGCATCCACTCATATAGCATACTGTTTGATTCTGGACATGTGGGTGATTGCCATTTAGTGGGTTTTTTTTACTTGTCAAGTGGGTTTAGGTAGGATTTCAACCTTTTGAATCACCCTTTATTTTCACAAATCTCCTAAAAACACAGAGTGCTATGATAGATGACGGCGTCTGGAATTCTTCATGTATGTATAAAACCATGGCACCGGTATGGAGCTGAAGTTGTGTCTCTGTGTGCACCCACACATATGGCATACCGTTTGATTCAGGACATTTGGGAGATTGATATTTGGTAACACATTTTTGGTAACCTGCATCTTAAGGATAAAGGACATACCTTTGAAGATTGTAATGTTAACATATTGGCAAAGGAACGTGACTGGTTAAGGAGGCGATTTATGTGAAAATAAAGAAACCAAGCCTGAATAGAGGTGGGGGGGTTCGACACCAACTGTCTGCCATATACAATGCTGTTTTGACACCTTACTTTGGGCGTTCCTATAGCACCTCTTAGCCACTATCCAATCACGCCCTTAACACTTGGCTGTGATATGCTAATTGGGATTTTCCAGGGTACATAATTGCCACAGATTCTTGTACAAGTCATTCTGAATTGAGAAAGCCAGTCGGATGACTAGCGAAACGTCTTCAAGAACTAAACTTCCAGTCCTAATTGAATACAACAGATATACCATGACCTGGATGAATGAGAACCTTCACAAGCATAAATTAATACTGTTTAGTGAGTGCTCCTAATTGCCCCACACTCCCATAATCACTGCCTTCTTGTAGTGTCTGCGACACTTATAAGTTCTGCACAGCCTCACCATGGACACTGCTCGGATTACACATCTCCACCTCCCTCTTTCTTTTCTCTACGTATTCTCTTAAATGTTGCAGAAAGTGTGGTGCCAGGCAGCCAAAGATTCAAGTAAGAGGTCAGGGATGGGCACATATTCTAATTTCTGCTTCTGGAGTGACAAGTCTTTCCCTGCAAATGCTGTGATTTTAAATGATTTCTCAAAATCTACAGCTCAGATTTAAAAATCTGAAAAACTGTTGAAGTATTATGATCTTGCTGTTAATTGTAAATTTTGAAAATTCGACTTTTTAGATTATATACATCCTTTAACGCATATAGGAGGTCTCCAAATTTAAAAGACAAATTAATTAAATCAGATTTGAAAATATGAGGAATGTAAAAAGGAGAGGGATGCATTGCTGTTTGGGGTATGTGCATTGCAATGCATTTATTAAGAAAAATATGATATCAAAAACTATTATACATGTGATTCTACGTTTGTGATTTACATTTTGTAATTCCCTTGTGGTCTTCTCTATGTAGGGGAGAATGCATTACCCAACAAATCTGTGATCAGGAGAAAGTTGACACATTTTCCTATTCCTCGACATTTTCATACGGTTAGCCAATTGAAATTTCAGCCCCCCCCCCTTTAGGTGAGGCGGCAATAGAATGCAAAGGAACTTGAGATGCAATGGATACAGATGTTATACACATTACAACCTTGGGGAATAAATGGATTATACACCTGATATATTTATATAAACATCTATAAGCATACTGTGAGATAGTAGTGACTAACAACATGGGTCATGAGTATATTATTGATTTTATGTTTGTCTTATAAAAGGTACCTGAAATTAAGAAGAATAATGAAGGATGGCAGACAATCAGAATATGTTGGATAAACAGGAACACTTTTATTGGACAATATAAGTCTCCTCATTGAAAAATAAAATTAATTATTACATTAAAGGAAAATGTTATAGGGAAAATAGACCCAGACACTTTATCAAGCTTTTTTTTTTCTCCAGTTTTTAATTTGTTACGTTATGATACATATGAATAAATAAGTTGTCACTATTTTAAAGGGAAAATTGCAATTGAATTATAGCACTTTACAAATTTGGCACTTTAAAATATGAAATTTATTATAAGCACTTTAAAGGGTAACTGGTCTCAAATTCTTCCAAACTAGTAATATTTATATAAAAAGCCTCTTGGGGGGGAAAAGGGCCGTCAGAGGTCAGGTGATGTCACTCAACCTACTGGAAGCAGGAAGTATGAACATTCACCCCAATGTAATTTCTCACAGGCTCCAGCCAGAGATGTGATTGTTGGCTCAGTGTAAAGGATATACTGCAGGCTTTCATTTAACCCTAACTTGTTTTGAGACCACAGTTGCTCTTAAAGGGCATCTATAGAGGGAACATGAACTTTTTTTTTTCTTTCTTTCCATGTGTTCTATAATTCCCCACAACCCCCAGAGTGTCATCACTTTTTTCAGATTCCCTCTCTGTCCTGAGATACACCAGTTAGAAGAATAGTGATTTCATTCCTCTACTCCTACTTAGACTGTCAATCAAATCCCTGTGACATGATCCCTCCTCCCTGCTCTGTAATAAACATAGAGATAAGAGCATTAGCAGGGGGAGAGAGGTAGCTTTGATGGTAGATATAAGGCTGCACTTGACCCCCCTTAATAGCTTTCACTGATTGATGATGGGTCACAAAGTGAGAGATCATTATCTGTACTGTTCTTCTTCCGTGTCTCCAGGACAGCTTGCTTTCTATTGGCCACTGTGCGTGGGTGTGTTTTTCAGGATGTTGAACTTTTAACTCCTACTGCACATGATAAGCTTGTCAGTTAGCTGGAGTTGAGACATGGAGGAGGTAACAGAGGGGAGGGGGAAGGGGGAGTGCTGCACAGAGATCTCACCCCATGGTTAAACAAAGTCACTGACATAGATAGGATTAAGGCAGCACAGAGTACATGAATTTAACTTTGCAAAGGGGCAATGTGTTTTTTTCACTATAGATGCCCTTTAAAAACAGCTATATTCCAATATATGTATTAAAGGATTAAATTCTCCTTATAATTTACACTTGTTTTATCAGATTAATGTGTTTTAATGTAATGAAGTATTTATAGAGTGAACTCTTTTTATTGGATGTATACTAATTGATTGTTAACTAAATGATTGTTAATAAAAAGGTCCTGCCCACAAAATGGAGGACACACTGTATATAAGTTTGTTGTTGTCACATACTCTCTAGGCTTGAGAAAGGGTGGAGGTCCACCCAAAATGTTGCCAGAGGCATCTTACAGTTGGGTGAATAAAAAGCACTTAAATTTGATGTGGACTGAAGAGTCAGGACAGCCTTTTGGAGGAGTGTTTTCAGTAAGTCAAGAGTCTATCCAGTTGGTTGAGTGACATAACCTGACCTCTGACCCGCATGCTCAGTTAATAAGACTTAATGCTGTAGAAAACAGGGAATACCTTTGGGAAAAATGTACAGTTGAGAAGGGGAGCCTATTAATGAAGGCAGAAGCTAGTCACAGGACTACAAGCTGGTCACATGGCTGAAAACAGAAAGGAATATTGCTGAACCTTTTCAGCAATAACTTCTCACAAATTTTATCTAGAGATGCGATTTAAATTTTACGATGGAAGGCTTTTATATAATCCTAACTTGGTGATGGTGAATCTTTTACAGGCTGAGTGCCCAAACTGCAACCCAAAACCCCACTTTTTATTGCATAGTGCCAACATGATCATTTAACCTGAATACGGAGTTTTTACTTTAAAAAAAAAAACAAAACAAAAAAAAAACAAAACAACAACTCAAATAGACACAGACCAATACATTGGATGGAATCGATTATAGATTCCTTATTAACCTTTACATTACCAAACAGGGACTCAAGCAGAGCTGAATGTTGTAGCATGTGACTAGTCGCTGCTTCTCTATGGTTTTCTGGTAATAAACTCTGGTGAACTTACCGTATATACTCGAGTATAAACAGAGTTTTTCAGGCTGTAAAATCAGCCTGAAAAGCAGACCTCGGTTTATACTCGGGTCAGTCGCTCTAACATACCCTCCAACAGCTGTACCGGGTTTAGAGACAGTCCAGGGTGCGAGTACCTGCAAGAGGAGAGGGAGGGATGATCAGCCTGGCCAGAAACTCTTAATTGGTGCTGGTCCTCTGTGAAACCGGGTGCTGGACTGGCTGCAGACTTGGTAAGGAGGCGTGGCAGTATTTCCCTCTCCTCTGTGAATTTCCGTGATCCAGCAATTGTTCAGGAGGGGGAGAGGCAGAGTAGGGAACAGCCACTGGACAGGAGAGGCAGAGCAGGGAACAGCCAGATAAGGAGCAGCACTACTCTGTTTAAGAACAGCTAAGCAGTGACTTCCAGGAGAGGAGCATGGGTAAGATAGTAATAAAGTCAGCAGATAGCAGAACTGATAGTGGCTCTCCTCACCGTTACCATTTTTCATTTAGGAGGGAGTATAAGCTGAAATCAATGAATCTTTAAAAGGGGTGCTGGGAGGAATTGGAACAGATGGGGGACCCATAATGAGAAAAGGAGGAAGGGGTCAGTGTAAGGAGTGAGGGGCAGAATTAAGAGGAAAGTGTGAAAAATGGGGTATAAGGTAGGAAAGCATAGAAGAATTCCCATACAGTTGTACAGCCTCAAAACAATACAGAATCAGAAGGCAGTAGTGTTCATATTTTCTACCCTCGGTTTATACTCAAGTCAATCACTTTTACTAGTTTTTTAGGTAAAAATAGGTACCTCGGTTTATACACGGGTCGGTTTATACTCGAGTATATACGGTAGCTGTGCATGAGTGCCCAGAGGGCTCTGGGTGCTACCTCTGGCACGCGTGCCATATGTTCGCCACCGCTGTCCTAACTAGTTTGGAAGAACTGGAGACCACAGTTACCCTTTAAACTCATTTATTGAATATAAAACTTAGATGTGCAAGAGGGTCTATTTACATAATTTTGAAATGCAAGGTAATGTATATGAAATATAGATGAGCAAGTTCAATCTTTAGTTACCTGGATAAACCTCTGTCTATGCTTGCAATATATTAGTAAAAAATGTATTATGCATGTGTCTAATATATTGTTTACTATTGTTTTTTTATGGGTCTGACTAGACCATTTAAGCTGTCCTGCCATATTAACAGGTAAAGCATATGGGCAGTTTGCCCCACCACCATTACAATGCCACAATCCCTTCAATTATGATCAATTTACTCCTCATTTAATGGGGTTTTGCTAATAGTAAACCAGACCTTCCTTTCCGTTAGATGTGGCCCTTTGCACATTGCTTTTGGTACTGTGCGTGTAAGGTGGTTGAGCTCCTTTCTTTGGTTTGCTTATGGCTATGTATTGGGAAGTTCCCATGTATGCCTCCATCAGAAGAAAAAGGGTAAAAAAGTAAGAAAGAAAAAGGGTGCAACAGTGTATTACTGTTTTTTTAACAATAATATTACTGTTAATATTTAATGGAAACCGTTAAACAGCAGACCATTTATCTTATGGGGTGCCCAAGAGTGTGGAGCTCTGAGATATGCTCATTTACAGTTTCCTTTCGGTGCTGTCGAAAAGGAAGACTTTCCAGCTCCTTTTCAGTAAGATGACCTTGAAGGAAGGTGGTTGGTAGCATTTTTGGATCTGTTTTAATGTACTTTGGCAAGAACAGGCTGAGGATCGTCCAACAAACAAATACCTCAATAACCAAGGCTTTATTTTTAAAGCATAAAACTATTTTACTGTGCATATTTGTTCCATTCCTGCTGTGCACAATTCCCATTTCATTTTTCTGTGGAAATAAGAATTAAATAGTCCTCTTGGAATATTGGGGGTGCTATGTGTGTGTAAGGCAATGGTAAAATGGGGATACTTAAATAAGATACTTGTGTATAGAATTTGGGTTACGCTGACAGTCTCTAGAGAAATTGGCCCACACATATGTTGGAGGCAGGGTGTTGCTGAACTACCACTCTAGGTTGAATGCAATAAATTAGTGCCAGTGGTTATTGAACTTAAACAGTATCTTATTTATTAACAGAACAATATTAACTAGAAAGGGTAAGTTTAAGTATAAACTTTGAATTTGTCTTGAAAGACTGCATTTTGGAAGGGAATTTGTGTGTTTGTGCTGCAGATTTTAAAACTCAATAGTGCCAATGAAGAGGACATTGTTGTTTTTTTACTTACACTTTTAATGTCACATGCATTAGAGTTAGGTCAGTTGGTGTGTGTGTATATTCATATCAGGTTGGGGGATAAAATACTAACTTTTTTGATAATTGGTCAAAATGTGTTTTTTGACTGTAGTTACCCTTTAAATATGGCGGCCATGGAAATGGAAGGGTGGGTCAGTAGGTGGATGTACCTGTGTCTGTGTGGGGGGGGGGGGGTTGGGGATATCACCATTTGTATTTATGACCATGAAACAAACTGTTTTGAAATATCCACATTTGAAGATTACCATTATAGTCTATGGGGAAAAAAATGTCCAGAAATTGTAAAGGTTCCGCGGATTCTTTAGCTAGAAGATTACACACTTCTCCTATATTCCCCGCACGTCTGTACCAAATTTCATGTCTCTAGCTCAAAAACTGTGGGAGGAAATACAGTCCAAAAAAGCGGAAGAATAAAACGGAAGAAATAGAACGGTAATTTGGCTTAAATTAATAAAGCATTTCAAGTAGCACAATAAAGGTGACATAGCATGGCACAGATATCACATAAATACTCACAAACCAGAGGGATCAGAAAGCATAAAAAACAACCAACTTGTAAATGCCACCCCAGCTCTCGGGTCACTTTAGTGGGATCTTCTACCCCTGTATCCGGCACTATGTCCCTATTCTTGGGTTTTATACCTAGGACTAAATCTCCATGTTGGAGCTCAGACTGCTCATAGTAGCTACCCTACTCCTATCTATCACTCCTGGTGTGATCTATAACAGAGACTTATCTCACACTTCCTTGGCCTTCCTGTTATCTAGGTCCCCTGGCTCTCCCCTATTGTCTGGGGAAAACTCCAGGAAGTAGAAAAAGAGAGAGCACATGGTTGATCTCCCTTTTATACTTTTACACAGTGGTGAGGACCGGACCGGAGCGACGAGAGAGATTACAAGAAAGTAGCGCAGGACTTTTGTAAAGTACCCAGAGGTGAGGACTTAGCGTTTTAGGTCCTCACCCTAGGTACTTTGCGGGAATGGATCGGGGAAATGGTAAGTATAATTGTCCTTTAATTTGTTTTCATGAAGAGGATATAAAGCTTAAAAAACAATAATACTTTATTATAATAATTTTAAAAGCGGTAACTAGACAATAAATCTAGTGTGAAGGTAAATTTACAAATGTCAAAAACATCCCCTCAGATTCTTAGCTGTGAAAAGTCCTACGATACTCATCAGTCCTTTCAGGTCAGAAAGTCTGTGCACGGTACAGGAACAAAACCAGGTAAAGTATCAAGGCTGCAAATTTAGTAAGTATCCAATAGCATGGTGGGATATCACAAAGGGGGGATTTGGGGTGCTAAATCCCCCCTTGTGTGTGTCCTGACGAATGATATAATAATAATAGATTATGTTCCACTGTAAAAGATCCATGAATGACCACTACTTATATTAACAATAGTTTTTAAAATAACTACTGAGCAAGACATATGTGCATGCATAACATTGGCTAATTAACGCCTTCAAACTGATTATCCCTTTAGATACTGGATTCAACAAAACACCATAACACTTCCTGCTTTTACCAGCTGGTAGCCATGTGACCAATTTCTGGCCACATTAATAGCCCCCCCAACTGTCAATGTAACACGCTTACATGTACTCATAAATGTTTTTAATACTTTAATAGTAGAATTGGGAGCTTTATACTTTGATTATTTAAAGGATATGTACACTTGGATTTTTTTTTTTTTAAATTGCCCTGGAAACTGTAATTCTTTCTAACTATCCCTGTACATTTTTTGTTGATTGGTCCCCTATTTCTTTAGATATAAAGTCCCTTAGTATAAACTATTTTCCTGTAGCTAGAATGGTGACAGTATGTGAACTGCATGGTGGCAAGTTCCCTCTCCCATTATTGAGCATGCTTGCCCTCACAGAGAGTCAGAGGGACTGAGCTTGAGCAAAACAAGTACTGGATTGAAGTCATGAAGCAACACAAACGCATTAGAGTAAGTGCTGCTTACACGTGTTCATTTATTGATTGAAATGAGGCATAGTAATTTTTTCAGTGTACAATTCCTTTAATTTCCTGACTATTGTTGCATCTGTAGGCTCCTGAGCATTCATAAAGCCATGAAACCCGGCACCGATATTCCAAATGATTCCGCAAATTTTATGGAATCTGCACTATCAATGCCAGTTTCCGTGTCTTTGTTTTTTGTTTTTAGCCAACCCCATTTACCACCGATTTCAAGCTAAAATCTATGGAAGATTGCCAGTGCAAGGTGTCTTCGATTGATTCTTCCAAATGGACTTTCAATTGCTTAGCTGATTGAAAGTCCAGTCTGTAAACCATTGGCCCGTGCATTGTTAGTTTACTGAATCACTGTGTTGTGATTTCATTTTGTATCATGGTCTGTTCTGACAAAGAATCTTTATTGCTGGTGCACATAATCAGTGGGGTTTGGAGGCCATCAACCTATTTGCATATCTTTTGCCTATATGATCTACTTATTTAAAAAAAAATGTTAATTTTTATATTTTCTTAGGCTGAGGAAACTTGTAAGTGCAATGGATGGAAAAACCCTAATCCTCCTCCAACTCCCCCAAGGATGGACCTCCAGCAGACTGCTGTCGGTCTTTCAGAACCATGTCGGAGCTGTTCTCATATGCTTGGTAAGGAGTTTGTTTGTTTCTGCTTTTACATGAATTAAATTTATTCAAAAATCATATGAAATAAATGGAGAAACCTTTGTATTTAATAGCCACAGTAAATGGGCTATGGGCCACAGGTATGGCACATTTTTCTAGAGTAAGAAGAGTAGTATTGATATACTGAAGGTGCAGAAAAAAACTCACAATGCGCCCTAATGATAAATGGAGATGTGCTTAATTGCACTATGCACTTTTTGTCTGGCCAAAAGTAAGGGCTAGGCCACACTAGTGCGATTCTCACTCACAATTGCGGTTTGCAAAAAACATGCCAGGCTAACACAACATCAGTGGCCACACTGTGCGCTGCAATCTGTTTGCAGAGTGCATGCGATCATTGTGGTGTGGGCGCAGTATTAGTGCTTATTCCAGTGCACTTATGCCACGTGGTGTGCCTCTAAGGGCCGCACTCACGCTTTCCTCTGTTGACTGCCTGGGTGTGTCCCCAATATGTAGAAATAAAAGATTAATCACGGGTGCGCTCCTAAAATATACAGTCCTTATTATAACATATATAACAGCATCAACTTGTTTTAACCCATCGGGGTTGTCATCAGGATAATGCTACATAACATCCTATCCCTTAAAATAGGTAAATTCCCACCTCTTTTCCCCAGTCACCGTGTTAACCCCATAAATCCCCAACTGAACAAAATTACAATATCCACCACCTGAACAAGAGACAATTCAGAACCCCACCATCCGTGCACCAGTAGAGAAATAAAACGTGCTATTACTATAAGGCTGCTGGGACGAACAAGCCTCTCAAGCAGCACATTACAATATCAGAATGTGACCACCAGATACAATGTGTTCATTGGAAACAATGTAGGAGACCTTCCCACAATCTAAACCACCAGAAAAGTTACAGTGCAGGAAAACAGACAAAGTGCTAATAAGCAGTAACGTGCAATAAAGTAGCAGATTTAAAGTGCTAAGATACAAATGTTGTAAAGTGCCCGTGCTAAATATTAATAACCCACTTAAGTTGTATTAATAGTGCTTCTAATATTTACAAAAAACGGTTAAAAAAAAATAATAGGAACAATAATAGGGACATATTAAAAACAGACAAAAACATAAAACTTTAATACAAATACATAAATACATATTTAAAACCCCAGTCTGACATACTAAATAATACATAATAATGATAAGACCTTAATGGCATATGGACTTAATTTATAAATAACAATTTTACATTCCCAAGTGTGCCCCAGCCTGAGAATGTTTGAGAGCTTGAGAACTGCTATAGATCAATCTATATAAATTGTTGTATAAATTGTTATAAATAGTTAATAGTTGCCGTGGAGTTTGAGCCAGCTGACTGGGCTGTCTTTATGTATGTAACCTTAACATATATACTTTATACAGTTCTTTACCCAGGTAAATACCCATGACACTACACCCACATTTTTACATTTATTTCAAAGAATTACATACATAATTGGAGCGCATGCAATTCGCAAAAAGATGGTCATCACATGCGCTGGCGTGTGTGTCTCATGCACTTACGAATTGCAAAATACATCCGGAAGCACGTGAGAAATACATAAGTGTGGCCTAGCCCTAACTGTTTTGTGGCTGGATTGACTGGGCCTATGATTTAAATTAGCAGTTTCTGGGTTATAAAGCAAGTTAGTAAAAACTATCTTTTAAAGTATGGAAAAATACAGTGTATGCAATACGAGGTTACAGTCCCCAGGCAAGCCACTTGGCCATGCTAAACAAGTCATTTCTACCTGTAAATCTGAATATACTGCAGTTGTGCCCACACTATACCATATTTGTAATTGGTAATTTTTGAGTAGTAAATATATTTACAAATATGCTAGTAATATATTGCGTAATAATTTATATACTTCTCTGCAGCTTCGCATGTATCTCATTTGGAAAATGTATCTGAAGAAGAAATGAACCGGCTCCTGGGAATTGTATTAGATATAGAGTATTTATTTACATGTGTACACAAGGAAGAAGATGCTGATACTAAGCAAGTTTATTTCTACTTATTTAAGGTAGTTTTATATTTGTATTACAAATTAAAATTCTGTGGCCAAAACAGATGGCTTTCAAATATGAAATTGTCCAGTTATAGTGCACCCCTATAATAACTATGCACCCACCCTACTGGTCCAATAACTTACTGCGCTGGATCCTGAGTGAATTACATAGAAAGTGCTGGTTAGGAATAGTGGGTGACAGTGGGTGTTGGAAAAAGAAAAGCATTTTCTTAAAGGTCAAGTTTACACCTCAAATTGTATATAATAGCTAAATTACCCCCAAACTGCAATAGTTAGAAATCTGAGAGATGTAAGCCTAACCTTACCTTATATTCTGTTTCTGATTCCTGTTTCTTTCTTTCTGACTTCCAGTTAGCAGCTATCAGTCATTGGTGCAACAGATAACATCACAGCCAATGACTGTATGCAATTCCCCTAGGTGACCCCTGATCATGTAAAAGCTTGTAAAAAAACAGATTGGAGAGCTTTAAAAGGAAGCATGAAAATTTTAAGAGGCAGAGCATAATTTTGCTGCATAACAAATTAGCTTTATGTCTGACAGCTTTCTTACTATTGTAGTTTTAGTGGCTGATTTATTCATTATCATTTGAGGGCTGAGCACGCCCTTTTAAGGCCTACCATGTAAACATGAATATTACTAAGATGTCTCACCCCTCCTTATCTGCATAATAGATATGAAGTTGAACAGAATGTTTGTGTATGTATCTATTTATATTTTATTGGAAACTAGCAGTTGTACCTGGCGTTGCCTGTGCACACTTGTGGGTAAAGTTTTTTTACGTGCAGGTGTGTGTTTGGCTTAGATGGAAGAGACAGGTGGGAAATACAGTTGGTAATGTACGTCATGCATTTATAGTTATGAGCTGAGGAGGTGACATTGCTTGAGGGACTATAGCAAATGTTTATTGCAAAACCTTATATACAAACGTGAGCAGTTTTTCCACTGGAGCATAAATATACAAATGTTGTGGTGAACCTACTCGTGAACATGCTACATGGAATTTGACGTTGGGAAAACATGTTGATTGCAACTAAATACGGCAGCACTTGAGTGACTGGATGGGTGTCAGTGTCTCTGATCATGTGACGTGCGGCTCTTTGTCTGTGGTGTTAAAGCCGGGCATCATTCTGTTGCACTGTCTGAGCTTTATTTGTTTTTATTAAGCATGCTCAGTTTTTTGCACATTAGTTAGCAGTATGTCACTTTGTTTGCACTTTAACACTTTATCCTTGCTCAAGGACCACTTTATATTGACTATTAGATCCCAATCATTTTTCTGGTCCGAATTGAAAGTGCCATGATGTCTTTGTTCTTTTAGTTGTAACTGTCTGTAAAGTGTGTGACATGGGGGCAGTGGGTGTCTGTTTCTTAAGTCCAGGTAATGCAGGTTCTTCTTGTGTAGTCCATACCCCCCAACTGTCCTGGTTTGAATAGGTGGATGGGGCATGTCTGCAATGTTGTGTGGGTGGGGGAATGGCATTCTAGGGTGTAGACAGTCTGGGTCGTGTCTGTGATGTTGTGGTGTCCAGCATGGCCACGCTGTTTCAAAGAGTGGATGTGGCCATGCCATTTAGGGGCATGGGTGTGGTGTTTGGGGTGTGCCTGTGACGTTTGGACGCATGGACACGATGTTAGTGTATGTGGTCACCACAATATCTGGTAGAGTGGTCACAACATTTGGGGTCATGGTTGCAATGCATGGCAGTTATCTTTGGGGGCGTGGCCTTAATGGTTGCGTTAAACTGCACTGCGTTAAATGTCTTAGCATGACAATAACTGCAAAGAACCGCAAATGTGGTTCATTTCACCAATAGTAACATAGTCTTTCCAGGGCTCATATTTTAAAGCCTTCCAGGACCAAATTGTAATGTCTTACAGACCTTAAGGGAAATGTCTGGTTCCCTCTGTTATAGAAGCTGTTGTTCTGTGTGTGCAGCTCTCTGAGTTGTGTAGCCGTACATTACGCTGTTGTTGTGTCACTGAAGTGGAATCTGTGTTGTTGAAGTCGGGCAGCACACAGATCCCAGGCCCTTCATCTGAGTTACTGAATTGGGGAATCGCACTCTGCAAGTGACGTGCAAGCTTTTTATTGTTCAAACTGGACTTCATGGGCGTTGCCGTTATGTTGAGTCATTCAGGGGTGTGGCTGTGTGGTGAGTGCATGCATGCATGCATGCATGCATGCATGCATGCATACATACATACATACATACATACATGATTTTTGCTTTATATAGTAGTGCAGTTCATTTTAATAATATATATATATATTTAGACAAGAGAATAATTGCAAGAAATTAAATAGATTTATTTGTTAATTACCTATTTATCTATTTGCACATGTTGAATAAAAGTAGCTCAATGTTTACAAGTCCTCTTAAGCGCTCTTGTTGCTTTGGTTTGTATGACTTGGGATAGCACCATGGCACTAGCCATTGATGTTAGGTAGTGCTGTCAAAACTGTGCATGTTGTCGTGCTACAGAGACCTGATAAAAATGTAAAAAATGTAGAGCTTAAAGGGTATGTCCACCCTTGAAATAATTTTTTTAAATGTCATTCCTCCTGTCCCCCCAGCCCCAACACTATTTATTTTATTAGAAAATGCCCCAACCGCCGCGGTGGTCTGACCCGAGCAGATCTAGGCAGAGAGTCCCCCTGATTAAAACACAGGGGCCCCAAGCACAACAGACCCCTAAATGTAAGGAGGCTGGGAAATAATTACAAATACACCTGACAACCCCATCTCTGCTGGAGGCTGCTGCGGGACTGGCCGGCTGGCTGCCCCTCTTTGGGGTGGGGCCGGGGGTGGGGGGTGGGGGGGACCTGGCACTGGGGGGCGGAGGGGGGAGGGGGTGGCCCTGGGGGCTGCGTTTGCAGGCAGCCCATTAAAGACAGCCCGTCTGCCACTGCTGAATCCACACCAAATCCGGTGACAGTTGTGCTGTCTGACCAAGCGGGGGAAAAAATGAGAACACTACATTAATAATGGTAAATGCTGGACATTGATCTCGGGGGGAGCTGGGTGGGCTTGGCAAACCTCCAGAAGATACAATAATACAACTAAATAACCATCAGCAAGTGGTATAAAACATCCTAAAAGCAAGCGGTGCACAGCTTTTTGTATATGCTAAATGTTTAAATCTAATATGCAGTCTAGGGACGCACAAAACCAATGCCGCTTCTGCTCTTTCTGCAGAAACTGCACTACGTGCATCCCCAATACTTAGTTCTAATACTTCTTAGAACAATGTTCTGTTCTAGTTACAGTTATTATATGTTATTATTAGAAATACTCGGTCAATCATTATACTGATAAAATACATCATCAAAGTTGCTATATTGTTAAAGTGTCATTGTTCAAAGTTATATTCAACCACCACTGGACACGCCCCTCAAGCTGGTATTATATCCTTTCCCATAATCTGCAACCACTTTGGTACTCCCAGACCTACCATACCCACCGTTAAACATGATTAAAGCAATAACATGGAATGTACGGGGTCTAATGACCCTCAAAAAAGACTAGCTGTCTTCTCCCAGCTCCAAGCCTACCAACCTGATATAATATGTCTCCAGGAGACACACCTCATCCCCACAACCACCCAATATCTCCAAAGGCCATGGATAGGCTGGACCGCACACAGCACATACTCCTCCTACTCCAGAGGGGTCTTGTGCTATTACGTAAAACAACTACGGTACTCCATCACCGAAGTCAAATCAGATAGAAACGGGAAATACTTTAGTATGCTCTTGACATAGAAGGTGCCCCATACGTCATAATTGGAATATACGACCCTCCCCCGGCACACCCAACACCCCTTAAGAGATACCATCCCCTTTTACTCAAATACCCCCAGGCCTCTGTATTATGCTTGGGTGACTTTAACGCCCTTATGGATCCCACATAGACAAACTACATACATCAAAAACCGTAAACAGCCCCCCAAATCCCATCACCCCACTACAACAAATAATAACTGAACTCCAATGGGGTGGATATTGGAGACTCCGGCACCCATCCGTAGGAATTCACATGCCACTCCAAAACACACAATACCCTATCTCGCATCGACTATATATTTACTAATAGACGTTTAAGCCTAAAAGCTAAGGAAGCAATACATCTCCAAGAGGTCTCTCAGATCATTCACCCATCCTACTCAAAATGCAGACACCACACCCAGAACAACCTCCCCCGAGGCCCTGGCGTATAAACCCTTTCTGGCTGACCCTATTCCCAGATCCTGACCCCCACCCCACCCAAATTCAACAATTTTGAAGACAACATAAAACACGTAGCTGCAGAAGTGGTATGGGACGCCTTTAAAGCAGTACTGAGAGGAAACCTACAAAAAACACTATATCGCACATCAAAAAATCCTCAACCCAGAATGAGCAGCAACAACTGGCAAGGGCACTCCAGACCGCCGGAACAGCTTATACGTCAAACCCTTCTCAAGTACCAGATCTGCCTGGCAACTAGCACAATCGCTATATGACTCTCTTCTGACAGAGAAATATGCCAGGAAATTGTTCTTCCAAAAACAAAGATACTTTGAATTCGGCCACCAGTCTGCCAGACTACTAGCCCGCCTGGCACATGGCCCCTCTGACCAAAACACCATTTGCAAATTAAAGACAACAACAACAAAATACTAACAGACACCCCTGACATCCTTAATCAGTTCACTTCATACTATACCAATCTGTATAAATCCAAACTTCCCACCCCACCACATCCCCCAAAACACTACTAACCACATAAACTTCCAACACTTACACACAAAAGAAACCTCCACTCTAGAGACCGAGATAACGCTACCGGAACTACAGGCTGCAGTTGCCAGCATGGCCCCGGAAAATCCCCGGGACCAGACGGCATCTCATAGAAATATATAAAAGATACGGTGACCACACTCTCCCACAACTATTAAACACCCTACAACGGCCTACCAGACGGGCTCCCTACCCGCGCATGTGGTCCTGATACCTAAGCCAGGAAAAGACCCACTAGACTGCGAGTCATACCGTCCGATATCTCTCTCAACATGATTATAAAATTCTGGCAAAGGTCCTAGCAAACAGACTTCAAAAGGTCTTACTCGAATCATACACAAAAGACCAGACTGGCTTCATGCGGGAAAGTCGACCTCAATAAACATTAGGAAAACCCTCATACACACCCAGGTCGACCATGAATAATCAGGGGAGAGATGTATGCTATCTCTAGACGCCCAAAAGGCCTTTGATCGGTGGAGTGGTCGTTCCTGTGGAGTTGTATGGAGAGATTTGGCTTCGGCACCAAATCAATTAAAAGGGTCCAAATCCTGTACACTAATCCCATGGCCGCCATAAGAGTCAACAGTAAAATATACCCCATTCTTCCCACTAGGTAGGGGGACTAGACAAGGCTGTCCACTGTCCCCATACTTGTTCGCACTTGCCATTGAGCCTCTTGCTATCCAGCTCCGTTCCCACCCAAGCATAGTCGGCTATCACTAGGGCAACACACCCTCTACTCAGTCTGTATGCAGATGATCTTGTCCTATATCTGGCAGACCCACAACTTGCTCTCGCCTCAGCATATGAGATAATCACCCAATATGGACCATATCAGGCCTTCTCATAACTGGAGTAAGTCCGCACTGCTCCCAATTGACAACGGAACTCATATCCCCATTCGTAAGAGACCTGGTACCTGTGGTGGACAATTTTAAATACCTAGGTATATACGTCACCCGCTCCCCCACAGACTTCTACAAACCGAAACATCACACCCCTATTAGACATGGTAATGAACAGACTCAAAACATGGAAAACCACATACCCACTGATTGGCGTATAACTTTAATCAAAATATCATCCTACCTAAACTCCTCTACATCCTCCAGCACAGCATGACATATATCCCCGACTCCTTCTTCACCAGACTACAATCCTGCATGATCTCCTTCCTCTGGAACTCGGGCAGAGCAAGAGTAAAAAATTACTACTCTACAGAGGCCCAAAACAATGGCGGGCCTGGCGTCCCATTTCCGCCTGTACTACTGGGCAGGCCAGCCTAATACTATCAGGCATGGCTACACTCGCCACCACCTCCCAGACAGAGAGCCACCACAACTATATGACATGGAGGGCATGCTACATGCCTATCTCCCATCCACTCCCCTACTTTCTGGACTCCTGCCCCAAACCCAATACCAGGAGGAGGCACCTGCCTCCATAACCAACAATTTAAAGTCTGGAAGAGGGTCCAGAGACACTAAACTGGGAGGGAATATCACACGACACGCAACTCTGGCATAACCCCAGATTCCCAACCTAGCCGCATTCCCAGTACCCAACACTTTCGAACGGCTAGGTATATACTCCTTCTCACAAATTATAGAAAATGACCAGCTACTCCCTTCGCTACATTCAAACAAAGATTCCAAACAACAGACCAGTTTATGTTCAGATATCTCCAATTGAGATACTGCTTAATGTCTGAGTTCCAGGGATCCGTATCACACTACAATCCCACCCAATCATTGAGCTAACGAAACAGCAAGATGGGAATGTAGTGTATCCAAATTACTACTTGTTTGATACATTGCTAAACTCAACACAGGTACTGTAAATATTTGCAGAAAGGAAAAGATATATTCCTGAGCGTAGGACTCAGACTGGTGCGAAGTGGCGGAATCGCACTTACATGTCTCTCCAGCAGCACGGAATAAGCTGATGCAGTTCTATATCCTGCACCAGTGTATATACCCCTTAAGGAAATCCCACATGTCACCTACCTTTAAACCATCCTGTCCAAATGTAATATGGAACCCGCGCGATTTCTGATTGATCTGGTTATGCCCACGGGTATACCGCTTCTGGGCCAAAGTTACGCACTATCTCTCTGGCGTTATACATATTGCAGTTGAAACAGAGCCCAAACTATGTCTGCTGGGAATCCCGCGAAGAATCCTGGACAAGGTACCACCTGTCATTGCTCCGAGAAACCCTTTATTATGCCCAGGAGAACTATAATCATGGCATGGATGGCACCCGAATCACCCAAGTTGGCCGTCTGGAGCCTTCATAAATAATATGCTACCCAAACTGAGAAACATATACCATAATAGAGGAAATACCAAAAAATTTGATAGAATCTGGACCCCATGGTACGAAGCTATAGACCCAGGTGCGGGGTGAGACGGTGGAACTTACGGGGGGAGATGGGAGAGAGATGAGGCACTAAACCAACATACATATACTATGTACTACTCGTAGAAGGGATGAACCAACGGGAGGCGCTACTATTTTATAAGCTGTTATAACCTGATATAACCTGTATTAACTGTATTACTAAATGCACGACCACAATTGTTATGTTGTTATGTTTTGTTTGTTTATTCTTTAATAAACAGTTAAAAAAAAAAAAAAAAAAAAAAAAATGCCCCAAACTTTACTTACCTTACCTCTTTCTCCCGCCGCGCTGCCAGGCCCTCTGCGAGAAAAAGCAAGCAGAGGGGCGGGACTGGCAGTCGCGTCTGTGATTGGCTGAGCGGCAGCCAATCACGGACGCGGCTGCCAGGAGTTCATTGCGGCGGAGGAAAGAAGGGAGGTAAGTAAAGTTTGGGGCACTTTCTAATAAAATAAATAGAGTGGTTGGGGCTGGGGGGACAGGGGGAATGTCACATATAAAGGGATTTACACTTGGGGGAGGGAATCCTAATTGGGAGGGGGAGGGAGGGGGGAGAAGGGCTGCAGTACGCATGCCAAACTTCTCCGGAGGCCAGATAGGAGGCAGAGTCCTATATGGACTCTGCTATCCTCCTGGTGGGCAGTTTTTGGGACTTTGGGGGGGACTACAGGAGAACCAGATGGAGCTGGGATGTGAGGTAAGGATTAAACTACACTACACAATGGGGCCAGTAGTGGGGGGGATTATAGTTTTGGGGGTGGACATGCCCTTTAACATCTAAATAGATAGGTAAAATACCCTGGGTATTTTTTGTTCCTGAAATGCACATATTTCAAGAATGAATTAAACTTAATTTGTATTGTACAGCTGTTGAGGAAGTGTATCTTACAAATGACAAAACCTGCTGTGGAAGGATCTTTGGATTCCCCTCCATTTGAGAAGCCAAGTATTGCACAGGTAATGAATGAATTGTGATTCCTTTTCTGGTAATTTACAGGGCTAGAGGAAAACACAGAATGAAACCACATACACACATCAAAAATGTTTAAACAGTACATTTATTGACAACCCAAGAATTGTAGCCAGGTTTCTATATAAAGGCAAGTTCTGGTAGTTTAATGGGATGCCCCTATTCTTTTAAAGAGTCCCTATACCTTCTGTCATTTAACATTTTGTGCAATTATTTTTGACTAATGAAAGATGTGGTATTATAGAAATAGGATAGTTTCCATTATTATGGAAGGTTTAGCTGTTTTCCTACCAATTTTCACACCTGTATGACAATGTTCTTTATTGCAATATGGTGCCACTACTACAGGTTTTAATCCAGATATATATTTACTGTTTTTTTCACTGTAGATGCATTTTCAGTGACTTGAATCAAGTGTTTGTCTTTTCCAAATCTTTACTGCTTCACTGGCATGGGGTGCACCCTAGTCAATAGTGACTATGCTATGAATTCTGACAACACTTTTTATGTCATGGTAGCCTTATATTCTGTGCTATTATTCAAACTTTGTAAAAAGAAAACCAAAGATTTAGGTCACTGCATTATAATTCTCTAAAATCTAGAGTACAAGCATTGAGACTTCCTCCCAGTCACAATGCATAATGATATAATGACCACAGATCAATATATCAACAAAGAATAAAGTTAGGGCTAGGCCACACTAATGCGCTTTTAAGTGCAATCCGATCATGCTTTTAAAAATGCACGCTAGTGTGGCCCACCATTGATCTGGCCACCCTAGAGTGCGACGCTGTGCGTGAAAACTTAATCATAGCACATGCGATCCCGATCTTTTTGCGCAATTGCATGTGCTCCAATTGTGAAGCATTAGGATATCGCAATCACGCGCGCACTGCAACACGTTCATGTGCACCAGAAACGCACACGCAATCGCGAGTGTTAATGTGGGAGCTTGTTGCAGTGTGGCCTCACACTTATACTCTGGCTGGGGAAAAAGGACTTTAGGTCATTGCAAACAGTGGTTTTTTTTTTTGTTTTTTTTAGCGATCTAGTTTCTCCTATATGGGTAAAAATTTGTGATTCCTCTTTCTAGCCTTCTACAAGTATTTTTTGTTTATCTTTTTTCCCTACACAATAGATGAGCTATTTTTGAGATTATTGTTTTTTTTTTTTTCTGTCAAAGATTAATAAACAAGGCAAGATAGAAAATATGCTTTTGTATAACATTTTAGACAATTAATTCTCTTTGTGGTGTTCTTACTCTTTAGGGTGTAAATAATTTTGTGCAGTATAAGTTTAGCCATTTACCATCTAAAGAACGGCAAACTATTATGGAGCTTGCTAAAATGTTTCTGAATCGATTAAATTACTGGCACTTAGAAACTCCCATCCAGCAGAAGCAAAGATCTCCGAATGAAGATGCTGCAGGATATAAGGAAAACTATACAAGGTACTTTTTTTCTATCCAGTAACATAGTATTGTCATGTGGGATCATCATTATTTAATGAGTCGGTAATGTAATCGCTAAAGCTTTTAAAGTTAGCACTTCAGCTTTGGACACTTTTTAGTGTGTATCTGGATGTTCCTAGGCTGTTACAGCCAACCATAATGTATGTGGTGGCCCCTGTAATCGTTGTTAAAGGAGAACTAAACCCAATTTTTTATACTCCAGAATCTGAAAACAACCCCCCTAAAAACACCAATAAGCTATAAAATCCCACTTTAGTAAATTGTATTAAAGTAAATGTAAGCCTGTTCAGAACTGGATGAAGTATCTGTGTGTATGTGCAATGTCAGACCACACCTCCTGACCTCAGTCACATGCTTCCTTGCTTTATCTGTCCTGTAAAAGGATTGGCTAGAGATTATTAATGGGTGTGACCAACTGTAACAAGTTTCTGCCATAGCTAAGGACTGAGCATGTGCGGAACATAATGGTCGTTGACCTAACTGTGTGATACTAGAATGCTGAGAAATAAAGCACAAACCATATGTTATTTAGGTAAATTTCTCAGCGCCCGTATCAAAATGAGAGGTAAGACACAGATTATTAGTTTTATATCAAGGTGTTCTGCCTTCTGGTTTAGTGTTGTTTTGTGGCTTTAGTTGTCCTTTAAGCGATCTTTCCCACACTCACTGGAGTAAAAACCAGGCCCAAGACTAAGAGGGCCTGAGATCAGCTTTTTTAAAAAAATGCTGATTCCACTTATGTAGGTAAGATATTTTAAACTGCTGCCAGTTCACTACAGGTCTTTTAAGCAGCTGAAGGGTGTGCATTAGAGGCTCAGCCACCAAACTTACAGGGCCCCTGGGCCCCTGCAGTTTCGCCACTGCTCGTTGCAGAGCGTGCCTTCCTATTGGCCTTGTTGCTGACGGGAGGAGGGGGCGGAGCCTACCAGAGCAGCGTTTCAGTAACTCTGTGCTTCAAGTTACGCAAACCCAGGGGTGAGGACCTAGCAGTTCAGGTCCTCACCCCTGGGTAAAAGGTACTGACCTAAGAAGAGGAGCGGAGGGAAGGTGAGTATAATTGTCCTTTAATGGTTGGGATAAAGGTGCTCGCTTGCAAGTCCTTAGCCTTTTGCTTAGTGGTAAAGCCAGGCAGGTATACCAAGGATTTACTGTAATACTGAAATAAAAAGCAGTTATCCGTTATTAAAAATTGCTCTGAAGCAACTTTTTTCAATTAGATCTGTATAAGAGTATATAAAGGATAAATCCATTTCTTTAGGTAAACTGGGAATGAGAAATGTTTGTTTATACGTTAGATTATTAGGGCAATGCTATTACAATAACATGATGCTGTGAGGTACCTTCTGTTATAATATATGAGGTACCATCACCACTTGCCGTGGTGAATACTAATAAGTATTAACCTAGCATGTTTAGTTTCAACCACACAGTGTAGGTTGTGGATTGCCTGGGTCTACTCTCAGACCTGCAGGATGACCCTATTTGGTTCCTCTGGAAGCTGGTGACTGTCTGAGTAACAGTTTAAAATATACTTGTGTAAAGATTTTATATCCACTATATCCACACATAGCAAAACATACACACACATAATTTCCATTGTGCACCAACGGGCACAATTTTGCTAGTGTGTGTGTGTGTGTTTGTGTATATAGATAGATAGATATATGTGTGTCTATGCTGGAAGTGTTTTCCTCACGTTTACAATACATAAGAATAAATCAATTCTATTCACATATCCATTTTATGGCTTTTAATTCAGCAATAAATGGTGTGAGAAATGTTGTTGATTCTATGTACATGTAATGTACCACAATTTTACAGCCTGAAAAACCAAACTCTGTTTATACTCGAGTCAGTTAACTTTAACTTGAAATCCGGAAGCCACTTGCTCCCACGCTCCCTATACTGGCGTCGAGTAGTAACGTCAGCCGGCGCTTCAGAATAGGGAGTCTGGGAGCGAGCGGCTGCCTGAATTGATTGTACTGCGGAAGCTGGAACAGGGAGGCTGCTACAGGGAAGCTGCCACAAAAGGTACACACTGAACTGGGGGGGAAGGGTGAGGGTTCAGATGTCTGGAAACTACAACTCCCAGCTAAAGCATGCTGGGAGTTCTAGTTTCCAAACATCTGGAGTGCCAAGGCTTTAGTAGTCTTTTAAATGGACATCAGAATTATCATACAGTAATAGCCATATCCAGTATGACTATTACTGTATGGGAAATCTGCTGTCCATTTAAAGGCAACTAAAAAACAATACAGAATCAGAAGGAGAATGTTATCTATTGTTGCCTTCTGATTCTGTATTGTTTTGAGGCTTTAGTTGCCCTTTAAATGGACAGCAGAATTCCCATATAGTAATAGCCATACTGGATTTGGCTGTTACTGTATGGGACTACTATATGGGAATTCTGCTGTCAATTTAAAGGGCAACTAAAGCCTCAAAACAATACAGAATCAGAAGGCAGTAGTGGTCATAAGTTATACCCTCGATTTTTATACTCGAGTCAGTCACTTCAAATGTTTTTTTCTGGTAAAAATAGGTACCTCGGTTTATACGGTATGTACTATTATTGCAAACGGTTTATTGAATAAACGTAATGCTCGTTCACTTTACACCATTTTTGCGATACCGGCTCTCGGTACATAGCCCTATATGTATATAATTAATTCAACAGCCATCAAAGGAAACAATTTAATATTTAAAGGGCATGTCCACCCCCAAAACTAAAATTTAACCCCTTACTGGCCACATCAAGTAGTTTAAAACAATCCTTACCTTACATTCCTGCTCAAAATAGTTCCCCTGCTGTGCCCCTCCAAAGTCCAGGAAACTGCTGTGTAGGAGCAGTGTGTGACTCATGCTGTGCCTGAGACTTCCTCAACCTCATCAAGGTTGAGGCATGCTCAGTGCAGCCCTCCCTGCCTCTCAGCCAATCACGGATGCGGCTGCCGGTCCCGCCCCCTGCTTTCAATTCCATGCAAGCAGAGGGCCTGAACACTGCAGCAGAGGAGAGAGGGCAGGTAAGTAAGAATCCGGGGACTTTCTAACAATTATATTAATGCGGTTGGGGCTGGGGGAGCATGCCCTACCACATATCAAAAGTTAAATTTTGGGGTGGACATGCCCTTTAATATTTCATTCAGTCCCAAAGGAACCAGGGTCCCGTAGCCTAATAATTCAACTGGATTCACATTTTAGTAATTGAATCTCTCTATTGGGGGTCCCCACCGGAACTTGATCTATCACCATATATCTTAATATTGAAAGGTTATGTCCCATTTGGCCATTTTCTTTCCGTCACCCTTTTTCGAGTCATGAGCCAACGCTGCTCTGATTAAGGCTCTGTGATTAGCCATCCTGTCACAAAAATTAACCAAGGTCTTTCCAATATAATATTTCCCACACGGATAGGTAATAACATAAACCACGTGTGTACATAAACAGGTAAGTCTCTGTCGGATCTTATACATTTTGCTTGTCTGTGGATGGGGAAAATCCTTCCCTACTAATAGATAAAGGAAAGTGGTACTACACATGCTACAGTGGTAATAGGTATCTGGCAATGTGGAGTCCCGTAGCGGGTGCAGGTTGGTGATAGTGGGGTCTCGTGAGGAGCCTAGTTCAGGTAGCAAGGGGCTGGGCAATATCTCTGAGATTATTCCTTGTGGATTTGATAATGGCACTGACGGCTTGATCGGCTATAGGTGATTTATGGTTATATTTATTCATGTGGGGGTTTTGTCTAGTTTTGCACATGGTGGGAGGGGTTTTAATGGGTATTTATGGTAGTGGTATTAGATATGTTATATCTTATTATATATTATATAGGTTTGATACCTTGATGGCGGGCTCTATGGAGGCTAATAAAATCGGTTTGGATTATGAAGTCAAGTCCCCTGTGTGCACTTCTTTTGAGCTGTGTATCCTGAATATTTTGTTGCACCGGGGCAAGAGGATCTTATTGAGTGGAGTGCTATATATATATATATATATATATATATATATATCAAGTTTGATAAGGTTCATAACTTCTACTGCCTGAAATGACTTAAATAATAGTGTAATAGCTATGGATTTAAGGGAAGGGCAGATGGATTACTTGCATATTCGAGTCCTGGGATGAAATCGCTAAAGCACGAAAAATTGCTTTATTCTAGGATGTATGAAAACAACATTTTCCCGCATTTTGTGTAGACAAAGAATGGTGGGAGTTGGAATTTTGTTAGAAACTTGAACATCCTCAAATGAGAATGCTCAGGAAGTAAAAAAGGGTCTGTAAACATCTAATTGAATAGCTATCTTCTGGTACATCTTTCAACTCTGTAAAGGTTCATACACACGCTTGATTTACAAGCGAGGAACGACCACCACCAGCCATGCACTAGATCTGCCAGGTGGATCAACGAAAACGACCAGAGCCCGAACTCATACACACGGACAATTCTTGCCCGAAACGGACGTTCGTAAATAGAGGGTGTACGAACCTTTAGTGTGACCAGTTGAATCTGTGTCCAAGAAGCTAGCAGACAGACTCTACTTTCCATCATTTGAGGATTTTTAATAGCATGACTTGCTATTAGGGGAAGGATAACCAATAAAAATTACATGTTAAAATTTGATGTCCATAGGTAATAGATTTATGTGTTGCAAATAAAATTATGGTTTTTTTTTCTTTTTTTCTTCTGTTTTTATGGTTTTGTAGGTGGCTGTGTTACTGTAATGTTCCACAGTTCTGTGACAGTTTGCATCGGTACGAAACCACCCAGGTGTTTGGGAGGACACTTCTACGCTCTGTTTTCACTGTGATGAGACGCCAGTTACTGGAGCAGGCCAGACAGGAAAAAGATAAACTTCCACAAGAGAAGCGAACACTAATTCTTACCCATTTTCCAAAGTATGTAGCACACTTAGTACCAGTTACTTAAAGGAGAACTAAAACAAACTAATTATACTCAATAAAGCACCCCCCTTCCAAGAACGCCAATAATCTGTAAATTACCACTCCAGTAAATGGCATTAAGGTAAATGTAATCCCCTGAAGAAATGGATAAGATAACTGTGTGTATATGCATTCTTTGGCCACACCTCCTGACTTTCACATGCTCCATGCATAATATGGACTGTAACAGGATTGGCTTGAAATTAATAGTAGACGTAACCTGCTGTGATAAGTGCAAAACTTTACCCCCATGTTAGAAAGGTAAATTTCCCAGCACCAACATCAAAATGAGAGACGAGACACAGATAACTGCTTTTTTATCAAGGTGCCCTGCCTTCTGATTCAATGTTGGTTTGAGGCTTTAGTTGTCCTTTTAAAGCTTCTTGTCCACTTATAAAGCAAGCCACACTGTAATATATTTAATATTGGTAAAGCTATGGAATGACTTGCATTTTGAGTATTGCAATGGCAAAATGCAATTAAGGTAATGAGATCGAACAAACTATTTTAAATGCCCTTCTTACATTCTTTCCACACCAGGATGGCAATTTACCATGTAAGCTGCTTTTAGTCAATAACATTTAAGAGACCGCTCACCTTGATTTTCAACACAAAGTTTGTGCATTTTAATTTTGTCCAGAACCTTTCTGTAAAGTATTCTAATATACTGTATTTGATTAACATTTTAAATTGTTCTATTTATCTAGCTCATTATTTCTTCTATTTTAGCTCATTGGTGTTAAAAATGTTTGCAGTTCATGTTTTTTTATTGATCTCTACTTTGTTGCTTCTTGTAGGTTTTTATCCATGTTAGAGGAAGAGGTATACAGCGAAAATTCTCCCATATGGGATGAAGATTTCATGTTCACTTCTTCTCGGACTACTGAGCTAGGAATGCAAGAAGGTACCATTTTTCAAACAATGTTTTACAGTATATCAAAGATTTTACTCCTGTATTGGTGTGCATCAATGTTGCAAAACAGGGAACATTCATCAAAAGGTAAAATTTAAACAAACCTGAAATATCCAGCTGCCTATACACTCAGATTAATTAAAGCCGTGCATTGTGGGATATGTTGTCACATGCCAGAGCTGACAAACCACTTAAAACAATATAATTCTGATTTATACAGTGATGGCAATAGCAGCAAAACAACCTCTTCAAGTCCTGTGTCCTAAATTAAGACTTTAGTGGCATCATGGCATTTTGTAGCTGGTTTGCACAGGCCAAACGGCAAACACTGACATTTTGTATTAAAAAACAATAGTTGACTCATATTTCTAGGTTTTTTTTCTAACAAAGCTGGACCAGTACCCATTCTGCCCACATACTCCTATATTCCTCATCATTAATATTAATGTGTCTGTGATATTAGCTTGGTAAAAACATGAATAAAGTATAGGCCTTTCATGCATGTATTGATTCTATCAAGAGCAAGTAGTTTGTGACTGTATTGTATAGCATATTGTAATTCTAATTATTATTGTACATTTGTAGCACAGTGCCTGAACTAGCAGCACACCTTGTATTTACAGTATGTAAAACAAATAACGTTTGCCTGTAACATTTTTATATTTCAGTTATCAGTAACCTTCCTGTCAATAGATCTGTTTCCTATGCTGCAAGCCCCTCATCCTTAGAGCAGTCAAGCACTGGGAGTCTCAGTCCATCTGGAAAACCAGCTTGTGCACATGATACAAATATAGGTATGTGGTGTAAGGTATACAGAATGCAGTCTGCCTAACAAACTATTTAGTTAAAGGATAATTGTATTGCCTCAATGCATTTTTTAAAAATTGCTTTAAAAAGAGTAAAAGTATGCAGTCCTCCCCATACATTCCCCCCCCCCCCCCTGATTTCGAGACTCTCTCTCTGCTTTCAATTAGCCTTCAATTAGCCATGCTGTGAAGGGGGCGTAATGATTCTGTCTTCCTGTAACTGTCACTCAAATCTGGCATTGCGAGAAAACACTCCTCCACCCATCCTTGATGTATCCTAGCAACAGGACATTTCAAGTTTGCTTGACTGACAGGAGGAGAGAGGTTGTAACACATTCCCACCAGCCAATGACAAGTGTTATGTTAACCATGGCCCTGGGCCATCTAGGAGGCGGGCTTTTAGCATTTTTGCGGTGTGCTATCTAAGGGAGGGCAGCATGGTTGTAAATGTGAGTAAGTGATTTCAGCTGCTGGAAGTGTGGACATGTAATGGGGGTGATGTTATTTTTTTTGATATTGTTGTCCTTTAATTTCTAGTTCTTTTTCGATTTATCTTGCACAGGAAATGTTCCATCTTATATAAGGAAAGTAAAACTAACTAAACTTGGCAACCAAAAGACAAAAATTATATGGCCGTCCAGAGCTTTTTGTCTTTAATACATTTTAGGGGCATGCATTACACTATGAGGCATATTTATTGACCTGCAGTATCAGAAACTTCTTATACCGTGAGCTAGTGTAAAAGTAAAGCCATGGCCGTACATTTACAACCGTTCAGCTGTGCAATATCATGCAGTAGTAGACTGCTGCAATGATATTGTGTGGGCAATCGTACAATACGATTGCGCTAGTAATTGTGAGAAGATCACCCCTTTAATCAGGGATAGCACCATTTATACCTACTTACATTACCTTTTAAATACTGTGAATTCTGTGCAGCCCCTGAGTTGTTTCTGCAGATTACATCGTGAATGTTTGAAGGGATGCAAATAGGTTCTTTATGTAATCTATCGTGTTAATGTTTTCCATTGTGCATTTCTGTGGCTTGTTTTCCTGGTTAAAGGAATAGTCTATCTAACAACATTTTAAATGCCTTTAATAGTAATATAGCATGTATGGGCTCACTATAAATCACATATAGGAATGCAAATTATTAATGACATAGGTACATAGTAGACTATACGGTCTTCTGCTTTAAAGAAACAAAGCAGGAACTACCATAAATATACAATAACCATGCAGACTTTATAGTGTATCTAATATAAAACCAGTTCAACATTTATGTACTGAACTATATGTATTTATCCCCCGTCTAAGACTAAAACTGTATTTTAATACTGTGCAGCGCTGAGTCCCCAAGTGGCACTATATAAATAAACATATACATACATACAAATGGATGAATTGGCAACTCTATCCCTCTATTGCGTTGTCCATAGATACCAGGTCTGCTCTACAGTAGCTGTGTAGAAACCAGTACATATTTTTATATTTACTTATTAGGCACCAACCCTGGGGAACTCGAGTTTAAATACGGCACCTAAATATTTGAGGTGCCACATTTAACCAGCAGGTAAATATTTTTTTTCTAGTTATCTGGAACGGTAGTATTGCATCCTCTACTAATATGGATCACAGGCTTGATTATGTGAAGCATGAAAAATATATCTCAAGCTAAGTGTGTCTTGCCATCTGAGCACCTAGTTTAACTGAACTTGCATATGGTTGTAAGCAAGGCTGCAAAGATTTTAAAATATGTTGACTATAAGCACATCTGTTGTATTCAATTAGATCAACTGGACTTAGTTCTTGAAGACGTTTCGCTAGTCATCTGACTGGCTTTCTCAATTCAAAATGACTTGTACAAGAATCTGTAGCAATTATGTACCCTGGAAAATCCCAATTAACATATCACAGCCAGGTGTTAAGGGCGTGATTGCATAGTGGCTGTGATATGCTAATTGGGATTTTCAAGGGTACATAATTGCCACAGATTCTTGTACAAGTCATTCTGAATTGAGAAAGCCAGTCGGATGACTAGCGAAACGTCTTCAAGAACTAAACTTCAAGTCCAGTTGCTCTAATTGAATACAACAAATATACCATGACCTGGATGAATGAGAACCTTCACAAGCATAATGACTATAAGCAGTTTCAGCAGAATGGATATTCCTTTTTAAGGAGTTGCTTACATTTAGGCTGGTGCATAAGTTGTATATATATTGTACTTTTTGACTTCCTAAAATCTTCTTTAAATTCAATTGCGGTGTATAAAAAAGAATAAGATATTTATATAATTATTTTAAAATAACAGGTGATAAAAGAAAAAGCAGTGAACCAGTTCCTGGAGAAGAGTCCAAAAAGCCTAAAGTTGTGGGAGACATTCCCATTGAGTTGATCAATGAAGTTATGTCAACTATAACAGACCCTTCAGCTATGCTGGGACCAGAGGTAATTCTGGTTAATGATAATATAATATTGGTAGAATAAAATAGTATAGTATTCACTTATTAATCGTTAACTTTGCTTTGTCATCTTCCTCGGTTTGTATTAGATTTTTCTAACTGAACGCAAAAGCACAATTTGCTGCTAAATTATAATGCAATTTAACTGAAATCTATTCTATAAATTATAATCTTGTTCTGCCGTAACAATTTCTTTTCCTTAGTGATGTTTGTCTGTACTTTACGACAACATTGAAATCTACAAAAACACATTTTCTGTGTAATCGTCTGCATTTCTACTAAATTAGAAATGCCTTGTAACCATTAAAGGAGAACTAAAGTCCCCAGACAACATTGTCCCAACAGACAGAGCACATTCACAAACACACTACAAGCTGTGTCTCATCTCTCCTTTTGCTGTGGATGCTGGGTGATTTATGAAAATACAGTTCAGAAACACTCTAGCACACCGCTGTTGGCTTGCTGCCAGATAATAGATAGGTGCTATCCCTCAGCTCTCTACTCCACGAGCTTAGATAATCCCAAAACAAAGATGCAAAGGAGCGAGCGCACTATATTTGTAGAATCAACAATTTATTGTGAACAACACACAACGTTTCGGGACTACAATGTCCCTTCCTCAGGCATACCTGAGGAAGGGACATTGTAGTCCCGAAACGTTGTGTGTTGTTCACAATAAATTGTTGATTCTACAAATATAGTGTGCTCCCTCCTTTGCATCTTTGTTTTGGATTTATGAAAATAACCTGAGGGTACTAGGGGTCAGCTCCCATAATTCACCTTTATCAGAGAACACCCATCTAAGTATACACAGTACACTTGACCGAAAACTGCAGTCTTGCTTCCTGGAAGCTGAAAGCCAATCATGTTACAGCTCAGAGACCCTCCCTATGACACAGAACACAGATTTCAGTGCAGTTATTTGGTGTAAAAACATTACAAATGCTCCTATCCCTGTACTGTATACTGTGTCTTTTTTAAAAAGAAAGGTTTCTACCTCTATGCCACAAGGGATTATTATTTTGGTTTTATATAGCGCCAACATCTTCCGTAGCGCTTTACAATTACATGTATACATTCACCTCAGGCCCTGCCCCGAAGAGCTTACAATCTAAGCACATTTATTTGACACAAACAACCTATCAGTAAGTCTTTATGATTGTGGGGGAAACCGGAGTGCCCACGCAAGGGTGGATTCGAACTCAAGACCATAGCGCTGCACCACCGCAACTCAACTGATCACAGGTGCATTTAGAAACTTTATCTTTAGCTACAAACTTTGTTCATAGAGACAGTGCATCCTGGGGTCAGGGGGCGTGGCTCTTTGAAGCCAACATGGGCTATGAGTTGTTCTGGCAACAACATTGAAGCCTCCTTTGTTACAGAATCTTATATCTACTAATTACAGAATTACTTATTCTACCAATATATACTAAATGCAAATAACTAGAGAATAATCTTTCACTGTATAGGTATTCTGGGGAGAAAAGCTTTCACAGTAGGATTAAAAAAAAAAAAAGTTTAGTTCTCCTTTAAATGGAAATTTAACGTTGATCTGCTCCTTTGTATCAGTGTACAGATTTTGAATTATTCTAGTTGTCCAGTTTTCTCTAGTAATAAACTCCAACTTATATCTGGTGTTTTGCACAGTCTGTTTATTTCTGTTTTATTTTCCTTTACATTTTCTATCTATTTTCTCCAGAAATTCTGCACAATATATTTCATTATTCTCCTACCGAATTGTTGCAGCTCATTTTCCTCTTAACATAATAAATAGGCTGCTGTAATAAAAACTAGTCCTGTTGAAGAATGGAATGAAGACACATTGTTAAGCAGTATATTTTATTGTGTTTTTTTGCACTGATTAATGTTAAAATATCTGTAATTTTCCCTTCTATCTCTGTTTACATATTTTATTGATTCATAAAGACCAGCTTCTTATCAGCCATTTCTGCAAGGGATGAAGCGGCCAGACTGGAAGAACGCAGGGGTGTAATTGAGTTCCACGTCGTTGGAAATTCTTTAAGTCAGAAGCCCAATAAGAAAATCATGATTTGGCTCGTCGGTTTACAAAATGTATTTTCCCACCAGCTACCCAGAATGCCCAAGGAATATATCACTCGACTTGTCTTTGATCCGTGAGTCTCTCTCTCTCTCTCTCTCTCTCTCTCTCTTTTTTTTTTTTATTTTAATTTATTCTTGAAAATGTAACAAAAGAAATGAAAATATGACATTTATATAAGTGCCATGTGCCCCCACCACCTTAATCCATTAAAAAGTTTAGGGGACCTAGGAGTTGTATCCCTGGGTTATTGCCCTGTTGCTTCTATGGTAAAGCAGGCCCTACTTAAAACTCTGCTTAATTTTTGTTAGAAAATAATTTGTTTTCTCCTTCAGCCAGTCAGGGGGACCATCTCCAGCAGCGGACACTTAGAGCATTAAAAAAAGGCTCTGGTGCTTCCCCTCCTTCCCATATACCTGTGCACCAGAAGCCTCACCCAGTTTTCTAAGTGTCCACTTCAGGAGTTGGACACTCCCCATTGAAAGAATAAATATCCTATTCTAGCCTCGCCGGACTCTGATGCCTGTCAGACCCACTAAGAGACCTTTTACAGCGCCGGGAGATGGAGTTGAACCACACATTTTTGTAGTAAAAATCTAACTCGGTTTATTTAGTTATTACATTGGGTTTTCACAAAAAGAAAAAGGGGGCGTGGCCAGACACAGTGTCTGCAGATGACGTACTAAAACCTTGGAATATGAAGATAGAGTCAGGCTGACACACAATGTGGGAGACAAAAGACCTTGAGCTCAGAACATTTAGAAACAAAACATCTGCAATAACACGACAATAATATAAAACAAAATGGAGTCAGAGAACAAAATGTGCTGCTATTAGGCTAAGTGATTATAGAGAATATATAAAAACCTAACAGTTCCACCCTTTTATCCCGAAGGGATAACTAAACAGAAATTATATGTAATTTATAGCCAAATTATCAGTGGAAATAGTATTCAGAGCAATTACATCATTATACATAGCCGCAAGAGAAACAGTTTTACGATTCGTAGGAAGCTTACAAAATGAAGAGAATATAGAAAAACATCCTGGGGCACATTGAAGACAGCAGCAACAGAGAATCAGAACACATAAAATAATTATAATTGTACCAAAATATTGCGAAGCTGACCCCAGGAGGGAAGCCACCAAAAAAGCTTACGTTTACCTGCAGAGAGGAAAGAAGAAGATTGCAAATGTGTGCTTGGCACTATCACCATACTTAATCTACTTATAGCACAAGGACCTCCAGAAATGTCAGCAGGTAAATAAGTGCAGCTAACATTCCCACAGGCTATAACTCATCCCTCTGAAAAAACAATGTGTACATAATTTGATATTGTTTGGTAGGTGAGATTACACTTCATGTCATTGTTCACATAAACACATTTTACATTAGGGGAACAAATAAAAATAAAACAAACTTCAGCAGCAGTAACATTTTGAGTCAGAATCATAACCATATCTACAGTTCGTTCACGGGAGGTCTGTTGAGGTATTCTGGAAAATTTAAGCGGGTTACACCACCTTCCCGGATAATTGGGATCCAATATCTTATAGTGCTGATCAGTCAGATAGTATTGGAGACATGTTGGAACTGAAACTGGAATAGCGATTAAACAAGTACTTATAATGTCCTGAACACTTTTACATTTCCTAAACAAAAGTCAGTTGTATTTAGGAGCTTCTTTGAAATATACTCCCAAATGTTACCTGGGGGCAATGGAACACGGGGAGCAATAGAGCGGGAAGCTCTGTACATTCTAATAACTTCAAAATGGGAAAAACCACAGAATAAGATGAAAAATTAACAGGTCAGGGAAATGTATTTCATCTGGAGTTTACAATTTATCACTGGTTTGGAATCTGGGCTCATCTTAATCTTCCTCCTCAAGGGTGAGTGTGTTGTCATCTCTGAAGTCATCTGGGTGGTCATCTCGTTCTCGAATCAACAGATTCAGTGCGCGCTTTACTCTAGAAGCATGTATCCACAATGGATTGCCTTCGACCAAGATGGCTGTGCGAGTCAGAGGGAGGCTTTAAAGATTTGTGTTGATATAACGCCTTTACCAAGACTACATCACCTGATTTAAACGGGTGTGTCGGAGCACTAGAAAGTAAAGAAAAAGACAAAGAAACATCACCACAGATGCTATTCAATTTTCAATCAGTTTTGCCATGTAAGCTTCCTGGATAAATTCCAGCTCACCTGTAATTAATGTCCCTGTCTTAACTGCCCAAGGCGTAGGGAATGGTTTACCCATTAAAATTTCGAAAGGGGACAACTTGGATGTAAAATTGGGGGCCATACGAATCTCTGCTAATACAGCTAGTAAATAAATATCCCATTTACTGAAAGAACCTGCAGTAGCCTTCCTAAATTTCTCTTTTATTGTGCGGTTCATTCGCTCAACAACACCTAAACTCTGGGGATATAAAACTTCTATTCAATCAACATCAATTACACAATCTCTTGTAATACTTTAGAAATAAAAGCTTGTCCTTTATCTGAATCTATCCTAACAGGACAACCCCATCTAGGAATAAATTTCCTTACACAAAATTTTAGCAAGTTTTCACATCTTCTTTTTACTACGTATATACATTTGGGCAATAAACATTGTGGCTAAGACTTTTATGAGCCATATTATTGCTATAACTATCCCCTCTTTAATAAAAACCCAAAGGTCTAAAAACAATGCTTGGAGAAAAAAAAATCTTTAAAAAAAATGAATCGGGAGAAAACAAAAACTTAAACTGAAATAATAACATTCTCAGGGAAAAATGGAAATGCAGGAAAGAGACAAAAGAAACGGAGAAAAGAATAGCAACTCAACACATATATGAGATAACATTCCCTTAAACAACATGAAAAGAATTCACAATCATTTTATTTAAACAACTAAAACATAAGGAAGATAATAATCCACAAATTAAATCAATATAAAATCAGCTCACCATTCTCATTTATAAACTATCTACTGCCAAATTCTACCGAAACCAACTACACTAAAATCATACCTGGAAACAATGAACTAACAGCTTAAACCTTCAACAAAACACAATTACGGGTTAAAGAAAAGAATAAGCTAAATTAAACAAAACTCGGTAACGGACTAAATTCTAAACAGAATCTGGGAATTGAAGATCTATATACACTATACACAAACACTTACAACCATACCAGCTCGAATTGGTAGATAATCAAATCGGACTAAAGAGAGATTTACACCTATATTTAAATATTAATTGCTTGGGTATTAATTTAACCTGTAATCTTAATACAGTAAATAAAAGGAATATACCATGGGTAAGACCTGAATATATCTAACGTTTAAGACCATGATGGATTTAAAATAACCTCATACTCTGTGAGGCATCGGATAGTTCATATTCTATTCTTTAGCATTTGTAAACATGATTAGATGTTAATTAAACATTCTCTGTACCCAGTATAATAGAGTTGGAGGCCTCAACGGCCATTCCACAGGCTGCAGAGATGCACAAACATTAAGGCATCCTCTGAACAGTGACTGCCAATGATTTAGAAATCAAGATTGGGTATTTACCCTCAAAGAGTTCGGAGGCATGAGAGCGAGACTCTGCCTACTCATGCCGCGGAGGGGGTTTTGCATATACAGCTGGAACAGCTAATTTACGTGAACCTAACCCCCCTCCGCTCCTAGGAAACTAGCGTTCATGCCTTTGTATTCTTGCGCTGCAGAGTACCTGTCGGGCACCAGATTGGCTGGAGAGACAAGACTTCTTCCCCCGAGGTTCTTTTTCAGACAATATTGCTGCTAGGGTCCTTTTTTGGGGCTGTTGTTGGGGTATTTCCTCTCCCCTCTACTGCTCAGATCTCCCTTGCCTGGCTGCCTCCTTCATATAACATTTTCTTCTTAAAGGGACACTATACTGAAAAAGAGACTGGAAAAGTTACAATTATGTACGCTGAAGAAAAGGCGCTTGCGTGGGGATATGATTACTGTGTATAAATACATTAACGGGCCATACAATAAACTATCTGGGGCATTGTTCACCAATAGAACATGTCAAAGGACACAAGGACATCCCTTAAGACTTGAAGAAAAAAAGTTTAGGCTTCAAGCTCCGAAAGGGATTTTCACTGTGAGAACGGTAAAGCTATGGAACTGTCTTCCAGTGGACGTTGTTATGGCAGGTTCATTGGTCAGTTTAAAAAAAAAAGCTGGATGAGTTTCTGCAAACAAGGAATGTTGCAAGTTACTGGTATTGATACATAAAGTAGAGTTGATCCAGGGAAAATTTCCGATGCCACTTGGAGTCAGGAAGAAATTTTTTCCCCCTTCATAAATTTGGATCAACAGTTAGGCGGGAAATGAGGATATTGCTAGATGGGTTAAACTGAATGGACGTATGTCTTTATTCAACCTCAAATACTATACTATACTATTTTTCGGTATAGATGCCCTTTAACCATTTTCACCAGATCCTCTGCACTTCCTGCTCTGAAACCATGTGACATTTTCAGTAGCACCCACTCACCACAACCCCCCCTCATCAGAAAACTACGTCAAAACATAAAACTTAATTTGCTCAACCTACCTATCATTTACTGTGCAGTGTCAAACAATCAAGTCTCTCCATACTGTGGGCAGCTCTTACCCCTCTTGTAAATCGTTATTGCTTCACTTTGTACTGATCTCCTCCCCCAAGACACAGACCCTTATTTATCAGCATGTTGATTGGCTAATTAGTTAATTTGCCAGTCCTGTGTCTGAACCTTTGGCTTTAAATTTATCTGTTTGTAAAGAGGAGAGCATTGCTGGGGGTTAGAGCAGTGCAAACTGAATCTATGTGCAAAGTGAATCTTGGGCTAAGTGAAAAGAAGAGCTTGTTGCAGAGCGTGCCTTCCTATTGGCCTCGTCGCCGACGGGGAGGAGGGGGCGGAGCCTACAAGAGCAGCGTTGCTGCAACACGCTGCTGAAGGTTTCGTGAATCCCGGGGTGAGGACCTAGCTGTTCAGGTCCTCACCCTGGGTAAAAGTTACTACATGAAGATCTGGAGCGGAGGGAAGGTGAGTATAATTGTCCTTTAACAAGGGAGTTCAACAAGAAGAGCAACACTACAGGACTCTGCAATTCTGGAATAACTACCATCAGCTTGGAACATAATTTCCCCTGCTTAAACAGATAATGTCTTTACTATGGCTGTGTCTTACTGTCATTTTTACCTTGTTCCTTAAGCTCAGTTCATCTCTCACTCCTCCATACCACTGTCCACACTCCATTATCAGTCTGACTCAAATAAACGTCACCACCTCAGATCCATCTCACATATCCGGTTTCTATTTGTTCTCCTACTACTTGTTGCTGGGGATGTATCTCCTAATCCTGGCCCCTGTAATATCTCTGTTTCGTATTGTCCTTGCCCTACTCACCCATTCTCGTGGATCTATGCCCTCTAACCTTTTATCCGTTCCTCTAATACCCTCTTCATATCTGCCCTTCTCCTGTGGTTTGCTTAATGTTCGGTCCCTTTCTAACAAATCCACTATTAATCACAACCTTTTCTGTTCTAAGAATTTTCACCTTCTTGCCCTAACTCTCCCTACACAACTCTGCTATTGAGGCCTCCGTTACTACAGGAGGTCTTCGCCTCTCCAATACACCTCGCTCATCGGGTCGTGGTGGAGGTATTGGCCTCCTTCTTTCCGCCATCTGTCATTTTAATATCATCATCCCCCCACTGGCCTTCTCGTTCACATCCTTTGAGGTTCACACTGTCCAAATTTTCTACCCTCTTTCACTACGTGTAGCTGTGGTATACAGACCCGCATCCATGACTCCTCCGGCTACATTCTTCTCAGACTTTGAAACCTGGCTTACTTTCTTTCTCTCTACTGACGATCCTGTCCTAATTCTGGGTGACTTCAACTGTCACATTGACAACTATGCTCTATCCTGGCCCTCTTGTTTTCTTCACTTAACATGCTCATTTGCTCTTCATCAGTGGACGACTACTGTTACCCATAAGGATGGCCACTTCTTGGATCTTGTCTTTACCAGAAACCTCTCTTTCTCATCTTTTGAAAGTAACCCCTACTCGCTTTCTGATCACTATCTTGTTACTTTTCTTGCTGTTTTCTCCTGTTTCTCTTGACCCTCCTACTTGTGTGTATGTCCGTAATACCCGAGCCATAGATCTGCCGGTGCTGGCTTCTTCTCTCTCCTCTAGTCTCTCTACCCTTGTGTTCGACTCTGACCCTGACTTGCTTCTTAACTCCTACAACTCTGTCCTGACTGATGCTATTGATTCCCTTGCTCCCAGGCAACCCCGCAATTGCCGTCTCTCTAACCCTTGCCCCTGGCTCAGTCCCACAAACTGTTTTATACATAGGTGCACAAGTGCTGCTGAGCGGATGTGGAGAAAGTCAACCTGGGTACGAGACTTTCTCCATTACAAGTTTACGCTACAATATGCCTACAATACTACAAGACGCTTATAAATAATAAATCAAACCCACTCCGTTTTTTCTCCATCTTTAACTCCCTTATCAGTCCCTCGCCCACTGACTCTCTTCTCTCTCCACAGTCTCCCCAGGACTTTGAGGACTACTTTGTAAATAAAATAGAGTCCATCCATATGCAGATTCCTAACCCTCAGCATAGCTCTCAGATTCTTCTACCCGCACCCCCTTCTACTGCTCTTGAATCTTTTAGTCCTGTGCCCAATCAGAGGTCTCTTATCTGCTTCGGTCTTGTCCGCTGACTACATGCCCTCTTTCCTACTGAAACATTGAAATCAGGCAGTCACCCCTATACTTACCCAAGTATTCAACGCCTCCTTGCCATCTGGCATTTTCCCTTAGTCCTTTAAACACGCCCACGTGAAACCCGTAACCAAAAAAAGCCTCTCTTGACCCCTATTGTCTTGCTAACTGCCGCCCCGTCTCTCTTCTATTAATAGCCTCTAAGCTACTGGAACATCTCATTTTCTCCCGTATGCCTAATTATCTTAATTCTAATAACTTACTGGACCCCTTGCAATTAAGGTTTCGTCCTGCGCACTTCACGGAGACGGTCCTCTGCAAAGTTGTGAATAACCTTCAGGCTGCCAAAGCCAAAGGTCACTTTTCTATTCTCATCCTTCTCAACCTCTCCTCTGCTTTCGACACGGTTGATCATTCCCTCTTATTGCAAATTATTCACTCCTTGGGCATCTTTAATGAAGCGGCATCGTGGCTACGATCCTACCTCTCGAACAGAACCTACTCTGTGTTATATGATAATAAAACATCCTCTCTGGTTCCTCTTAAAGGGCATCTATAATGAAAACACATTGCCCCTTTGCAAAGTTAAATTCATGTACTCTGTGCTGCCTTAATCCTATCTCTGTCAGTGACTTTGTTTAACCATGGTGTCAGATCTCTATGCAGCACTTCCCCCTCCCCTCTGTTACCTCCTCCATGTCTCAACTCCGGCTTGCCGACAAGCTTATCATGTAACATAGTAACATAGTAATTAAGGTTGAATAAAGACATTCGTCCATCAAGTCCAACCTATTCACTTTTTTTTTTTTAACCCTACCTAACAGTTGATCCAGAGGAAGGCAAAAAAACCCAGCTAAAAAGGGGGGGGAAAATTCCTTCCTGACTCCAAACGGCAATCGGAAAGTATCTCTGGATCAACCAGATCTATATGCATTAATACCAGTAATTCTCAATATTTTTTAGTTTTAGAAACTTATCCAGGCCTTTTTTAAAGTTATTCAATGAACTTGCCATTACCACCTCTGCTGGAAGACAGTTCCACAGTTTCACCGTTGTCACTGTAAAGAAACCTCTCCTAACTTGAAGATGAAACTTCTTTTCTTCCAACCTTAAAGGATGTCCACGAGTCCTCTGATATGACCTATTAGTGAACAATGCACCAGAGAGTTCACTGTATGGGCCATTAATATATTTGTATAAGGTTATCATGTCCTCACGCAACCGCTGCTTCTCCAATGTAAACAGCCCTAACTTGTCTAATCTGCCTACATATTCAAGCCCCTCCATTCCCCTTTTTAATTTAGTTGCCCTTCTCTGAACTGCCTCAATTTCCAAGATGTCCCTTTTGTATATGGGATTCCAAAACTGCACCGCATATTCCAAATGAGGCCTTACCAGTGCCTTGTAAAGAGGGAGAATAATATTTTTCTCTCTTGATTCCATTCCCCTCTTTATACAAGACAATATCTTGCTAGCTCTAGCTGTTGCTACCTGGCATTGTTTGCTACAGCTAAGTCTGTTATCTACCAGAACCCCCAAATCTTTTTCCATTACAGATGCACTTAACACAGAGTTATTTATGGTGTAGGTGGCACAGGGATTATTAAATCCCAAATGCATCACCTTACATTTATCAACATTGAATCTCATCTGCCATTCTGCTGCCCATTTTGATAATCTATCTAGGTCTGCTTGCAGCACTTGCACATCATTGGAAGTTTCCAAAGCTCTGCATAGTTTAGTGTCATCAGCAAATACTGAGACCTTGCTCTCAATGCCCTCTTCTAAGTCATTTATAAACAGATTAAACAGAAGCGGCCCCAGTACAGAACCCTGAGGAACTCCGCTTAGAACTTTAGCCCACATAGATGTAGCTCCATTAACCACCACTCTCTGCTTGCGGTCCAATAACCAGTTCTCTATCCATGAACAAATGTTTTCTTCAAGGCCAACAGTCCTCAGTTTATACATTAGTCGCCTATGTGGCACAGTATCAAAGGCTTTTGCAAAATCCAAATATACCACATCCACAGCTGTGCCTGAATCTAACTTCTTACTCACTTCTTCATAAAAACCAATTAAATTTGTCTGGCATGATCTATTTCTCATAAATCCATGCTGACTACTACTAATAAGATGATCTCTGGAGACAAAGTCAAGGATATGATCCCTTAACAAAGTTTCCATCACCTTCCCTACCACTGATGTTAGGCTTACAGGTCTATAGTTACCAGGCTGTGAACGACTACCTTTTTTGAATATTGGTATTACATTGGCTTTTTTCCAATCCATCCCCAGACAAAAGCGAATCTGAAAAGATGAGACACAGTGGTCTTGCTAGAACTGAACAAAGCTCTTTTAAAATCCTAGGATGCAATCCATCTGGTCCTGGCGCTTTATTGATATTAACTTTGTCTAATTGATTCCGTACCATATCCTCTGTTATCCAATGTGAAAACTCTTCATTTCCTCCCTGCACATTGTTACAATCCCTACTGTAAGGATTCTCAACAGTAAAAACCGATGTAAAAAAACGGTTTAGCAGATTAGCCTTTTCGGCATCCTCTACAACCACCTCAGCTCCATTATTTAATGGTCCCACATTCTCAGTCCTCATTTTTTTACCATTTATATACTTAAAAAACATCTTGGGGTTGGACTTGCTTTGTTCGGCAATCCGTATTTCATTTTCTATTTTAGCAGTATGTGCAGTAGGAGTTAAAAGTTCAACATCCTGAAAAACACACCCACACACAGTGACCAATAGAAAGCAAGCTGTCCTGGAGACACAGAAGAAGATCAGTACAGTTTACGATCTCTCACTTTGTGACCCATCATCAATCAGGGAAAGCTATTAAGAAGGGGGGTCAAGTGCAGCCTTATATCTACCATCAAAGCTACCTCTCTCCCCCTGCTAATGCTCTTATCTCTATGTTTATTACAGCAGTAAGGGGGGGATCACGTCACAGGGATTTGATTGACAGTCCAAGTAGGAGTAGAGGAATGCAATCACGTTTGGTGTATCTCAGTACAGAGAGGGAATCTGAAAAAAGTGAAGACACTCTAGGGGTTGTGGGGAATTCTAGAACACATGGAAAGAAAGAAAGAAAAAGAAAGTTAATTTTCCCACTATAGATGCCCTTTAATATTCAGTTTCCGAAGTCAGCAGCTCATTTGGCTTTAACTACCATCTGTACACCGATGATACGCAAATATATTTTTCCACCCCCTCGCTTTGTCCTGACACCCAATCACGCATCTCTGACTGCCTTCTCTCGTGTCCTCATATGTCCCTGCCCGTACCCTCCGCTCATCACAGAACCATCTCTTATACAGACCCCCCACTCGCACTGCCTCCTCTCGCCTTAAACCTTTTTCTCTTCTGGCCTACGGGGCAGGGACCTCTTTCCTCATGTTACATGTTTCAAGCACTTGTATATTTCGTGATGCTCTTACTTATTTATGTATTTATTTACTGTCCCCCATGCACGACTTTTTGTATTCTCTATTGTACAGCGCTGCATCCCCTAGTGGCGCTATATAAATAAACATATATATACATACATACATACATACATACATACATACACCAGCTCAGTGTCCAAAGAAGTTCAATGCAAAGATCAGGTTACAAGCAGTGATAAGCTGTGAAGGAGTTACTGCAAGTAGATGAAAGCAAACGGAAGGAGAAGGGGAGTCAGAGCTGCCCACAGCAGGGAGAGACTAGTAAGCAAGAGCAGGAAACGTAGGAGAATGTAGTCTATAACTTGATGTATGTATAATTATATTTATAAAGTGCCTTACAAGTAATTCAAGATAAACCTGTTTTCACACCACAGTTCCTCTTTAAATTTTATTTTCTGTCTGTCTTCCTCTGCTGTATTGCTTTTATGTCTTCTAAGGAGGCGCTCCCGTCCCGCTCTAAGACTACCAAAGGGTTTTAAGTTAATGTGTATAAATACAGTGCTGCCAGCCGGTTGCTCTGTTCACTATGTGATGCTTGCAGTGCGTCCTGAGACCCACCCTCAGAACCAATAGCATATTTTACTCAGGAACCCGAATGGGCCAAAAGCTTTTGGGAATCATTTGACTCTTTGAAATATCTGGTTGCAGGGTCTGCGGTGTCAGCTGGTTCAGGTTCAGCTAAGTCCCTGGTTTCTTCCATGTCTGCAATTTCTGCTTCTCTCTGCCAGGTACTCCAATCAACATCTTCAGAAACTGAACTGAGGCCAACCAGATTGCCTGATATATTTCGCATAGCCTGCTACTTTTACGGTTGTGACCACATCTCTTTATGGAGAGGACGAGATTTCAGATGAAAGTGAACTAGAGCCTGACACGGTGGAATTGGAACCTCAGTCTACATTTACGTCGGAGTCGGTCGACTTTCTTATCAAGGAGTTCTTTCAGACACTTAACATCAAGGATCCTTCTAAGCTTCTAAGCCTTTAATTGGTTGCACAAAAAGGAACGCTTCTTGCCTTCCTTCTTAGGAAAAATGGGAATGGATAGTTCTTCAGGAGTGGTCAGCTCCCAAAAGACAATTCCAGCTGAACTTACAGTTCCAGAATATGTTCCCCTTCCCAAAGGTGGACATAGATAGTTAGTTGCTGCCTCTAATGGTGGACCCCCCAGTAGCTCGGCTGTCCATGGCCTCCACCATTCCCATGTCAGAGGCCACTACATTCAGGGGCCCAACAGACCGCAGACTGGAAGTTCTTTTGCAATCCTCTTTTACTACAGCAGGCGCAGGCTTGTGTCCAATCTTTGCCTCAGCCTGGGTAGCCAATGTCATGGAGGTCTGGGTATTTCACCCAGGAATGCCACGAAGATCCTAACAGAATTGCCTTGCTGGATATCATTCAGCAACTGTCGGACACAGTCATCTACTTGAGGGATGCTGCTCACAAATCAGGCAGGTTAATAGCTGCAACCATTGGGGCACAGCGTACTCTCTGGCTAAAATGATGGGTGGCTGGCCCAGCTTCCAAGAAGGCTGATAAACCTCCCATTCTAGGGTGGATTGCTGTTCAGCCCAGAATTGCACAAAATCATCACTCGGGCTACAGGAGGCAAGAGTACCTCCTTCCCTCAGAAGCGTCCTAGAAGGGTACTGCTTTTCCGGAGCCCTGTCTCCTTTTGCCCGTTTTCATACATACAGGAAACCTCACCAACCGCCTTTTGTCCAGCCCCCAAATTTAGGGGGTCCTGATCTAATAGATATGGCTCAACCGTATCCTCTGAAACAAAAACCAGACGAACCTGACTCTCATTCCTTGTGGGAGGCAGTCCCTGTTTCTTCCACAAACATTGGATTCTTCCTTTCACAGACTCTTGGACACCGAGTGTTAAATCTCAGGGTTACAAGATGGATTTTCTTTCTCTTCCTACGTCTGTTTTTTTTCCCCTCCAAAATTCCCAGGTATCTAGAACGACGGAAGGCCCTAAATTGGATTATCCAGTCCCTTTAAAAGCACAGGTGATCGTACCAGTTCTTTAGGAATGGAGGTTTGCGGGGTTTTACTCCAACCTGTCCAGTATCACCCAGTGCTGGACTTGAAGGCACTCAATGTCTATGTAAAATGCAGCATTTCAAAATGGAATCCCTCAGATCAATTATCCTGGCCATAGAGAAGTGGAGACTTCTGAGCCTACCTAGATCTCCAAGACTCATATCTACATATAACGATGTGACCGAAACAACATTGATTCCTTATGTTTGCTCTAGGGCCAAGGCATTTTCAATTCACAGCTACTCCATTAGGCCTAGCAGCTGCACCTCAGTTGTTTTCTAAGGTCATGGTATGTCAGACAGCCTTCCTCTGTTTGCAAGGAAACTTCTTTCTCCCATAACTAAACAACACTCTGCTCAAAGCCACATCATTCAAAATCACGTGGCCATTTGCTCCCAGGTGCTCGCCCAATTTAGATGGCTCTTCAACTTAAAGAAATCTTCACTGATCCCCAGGCGCCGCATGTCCTTCTTAGGCATGATGTTTGATACAACCTTACAGAAAATTTTCCTCCCTCAGGGCTAGGCAGAATCTCTAAGGAACTTAGTGCTCCAAGCGATAGAGACCCCCAACATATCGTCAGGCGATGCGCATAGTCAGCAAGATGGTCTCATCAGCAGAAGCTATCCCTTATGGGATTTTTTTCACTTTTGTCCTCTTCAAATCCATCTCTTGAGACAAGACTCAAGAATCATTGGACATAATGATTCCCCTGCTTCTGCGTGTTCAGAAGTCTCTTTATTGGTGAATCCTAGATTACATCCTGAGGGAAAGGCATTGCTCTGTCTTCCACCTTGGACAGTAGTATCCACAGATGCGAGTCTGGGGTGAGGTATTTGACTCCAATCCGGCTCAGGGACAGTGATCTCAGGAAGAGTCCTGTCTGCACATCAATCTGCTGGAGCTCAGAGCAATATTCATGGCCCTTTCCAATATTGACATCACTTTTTTTGGGAAAATGTGTTCGGACCCAATCAGACAATGCCACAACTATCGTATTTGAATTACCAGGGGGGCACTCTAAGCAAGATGGCCATGATAGAGGTTCACGCGATACTCATGGGCAGAACAACATTTACCAGCCCTCTCTGCAATTTATATCCCGGGACTTCTGAACAAGAAGGCCAACTTTTTCAGTTGCTGCTATCTAGACCCAGGGGAATGGGCTCTCCATCAGGAGGTCTTCGAGGTGCTGGTCTAAAGGTGGGGACTACTGGGCATGAATATTAAACAGCCTATGATCGAGCTGTTTTCCTAAATAGGAATGACCTTCTTTGTATAAACAGACGTAAAGGAGAAAAAAAAGGAGGCTACTTGGCCTTTGTTCTGTTTTGGTGGGTGTTATGGGTTACTGTTGTTTCTTTAAAACTCTTTTCGCTTCCTCTGTGGAACAAAACTGGGGAAGGCTTCCAGTGCACAAGTATAAGGGAAGTTGTGTGTGCACAGCCCAGAAGGAATATTGATGACAAACTAACTGCAAGTAACTCATGTTTTCCTTAATATCTAAAAGGACATAGACTGGAAGAATTGTGGTTTACAGAACTTAAATTTTGACAGTGTTAATTTCTCTATAGTTATGTGGCTGCCTTTAGTGCTTTATGACTGATATTTTAAGTATTCCATCAGAATCAAATACACTTCTTACAAGGGGAATAACCATTTACCAAGATTATTACCGGTAACATTTAAAGCACTGCTGAAATTGCAGCACTGAGAGAAATAACCGCTGTAGAAAAGAAAGATAGACCAAGGCAGATAAATCTAAAATCTTACAATTTATAAATATATTAAAGTTGATTATGATATTTATAGATGGTCACTTTGCCAGAGAAATATGGTGTAGGCTCCTACCATGGTGGTATCCAGTCCTGTCTATCAGCAGTGCATAATAGTGGGGTGAGGTACTGACTGCCCTGGTGGCTGGGGATGCAACTAAAATGGTAAGAGTTTGAATATTGTCCAGTGATTGCTGGGTCTACCCATAATTCCCTCTGTTAACCTTGGATGCCAATGTTCAAGTTATGCGGGTCAGGATTATGATCAGGACTTAAAATATTCATCATTATTTAAAGAATCGATTTTTTCCTTTTTTTTTGCTTTTTAGAAAACACAAAACCCTTGCATTAATAAAAGATGGCCGTGTGATTGGTGGAATTTGTTTCCGTATGTTTACAAGTCAAGGTTTTACAGAGATAGTCTTTTGTGCTGTCACTTCAAATGAGCAAGTGAAGGTAAGATTTAAGGAAAGTTTTAAAAGGCTATGTTTACAATGTTTTTAGATGAAAAATGCTTACAGTATTAGAAAGCTGTTCAGTATGTAGCCAGGTTTAACCTACAATAAATGTCAGTGTACATTCCTTTTAAGTGTGTTGGAAAGTAGTAAGAGCAACAGTATTTACAGTACATTTTAATCTTTTCACACACAATGGTTTTGCGCAATACTTTGTGATCATTAACACAACATGTAACTTGGGTTAGATTTTGTAAGACATTTGACACATGTAAAGCCTGAAAGATGCTGTGTTAACACTGGGACACTAATAAATAAATGATACAGTCTCTATTAAAATATTGCTTATCTTTGCAGTGCATAGTTTACATTAAGCCATACATATTGACACAACTAGACCGCAAAACAACACTCTGCTGGATGTGCTTACTGGTGCTACTTTAAGCCTGACAAGCCCTTACATAGAAGGCCTTTGTACAAAAAACATTAACAAGGCCTTTTGTATTGTGTTGATGTTTGGTTACTTCTGTTTAGGGCTATGGAACCCATTTAATGAATCATCTTAAGGAGTATCACATTAAACACAATATTCTGAATTTCCTTACTTATGCTGATGAATACGCTATCGGCTACTTCAAAAAACAGGTGAATATTTAATCAAAAATGTTTATTTCCTTTTCACTTTTGTTGAGAATTTGTTGTTCTTTGGGAATATGTATATCCATTTGATAAGAAACTTATGACTTGTTACAAGTCAAGTTTTATGTTGTCAAAATATATTGAGCTCTGAAATCCTTAACCTTATACAAACATGGAGTCCAGCAGGGTGAGCTTGTTCTTTTTCTAATTTTTATTTCTTAATACTTTTATATCTCAGCAAGGGGAGCTACTATATCATTTGTTTCAGTTTGCCAGATAAAAATTAACATTTTTAAATGCAGATTTGCACAAAACCTACTTAAATGAGTATTGTGTATAGGCAAGTCATCCCCCAAAACTACAATAGTTAGAAAGCTGATAGCGGTGTGGCTAATCTGTTATGCAGCAAAAATTATTCTTTCCTCAATCACCTTCTCCCCCATCCACCTCGTCTAAGCTGAAGCAGCTTGGGGAATAGCAGTCAGGTATTGGCTGGGATGTCATCTGTTATATCCGTTACTAACAGCTGCTAGCTGAAAGAACCAGGGAGCAGAGAGAGAGGTTATAACATCAGGCAGCATTTCAGGTTAGACTTTTTTCAACTAATGCATTTTTGACTGTAATTTACCTATAAACAATTTTTTATTTGAGAGGTAAATTTTTCCTTTAATATCTAATAAAGAATGTTGTGTAGCTAAAACATGCGTTTGGTAAATGGTTTATTAAATGGGAACTGTAGTCTTCACACAAGTGCCCTCATTAGAAGATACCAATAAAATGAGCTCTTTCTTACCTTTTATAGAAGCCTAGGATGTTGTTTTTAGCTGCTGTGAATCTTAAGTTCTAAGCATGTAAAGTTACATTTCCTGACATGCTCTGTCTTACTGAGCACACGGATGGATCAAACATATACAAGGTTATTCAATAAAAGATTTTAAGTTTAAAAATGGTGCTTGTGAAGGTTCTCATTCATCCAGGTCATGGTATATCTGTTGTATTCAATTAGATCAACTGGACTTGAAATGTAGTTCTTGAAGACGTTTCGCTAGTCATCCGACTGGCTTTCTCAATTCAGAATGACTTGTACAAGAATCTGTGGCAATTATGTACCCTGGAAAATCCCAATTAGCATATCACAGCCAGGTGTTAGCCACTATCTAATCACACCCTTAACACCTGGCTGTGATATGCTAATTGGGATTTTCCAGGGACATAATTGCCACAGATTCTGTACAAATCATTCTGAATTGAGAAAGCCACGAATGACTAGCGAAACGTCTTCAAGAACTACATTTCAAGTCCAGTTGATCTAATTGAATAAACAGATATTTAAAAATGGTGCTAATTTGCCCCAAACAATCAGATGTTAGCATTCAAATATTAATTAAGATCTGATTGGTTGGGGCAAAATTAGTACCATTTTAAACGATAAGAACTTTTATTGAATTCACTGATCAACCCCATCTTCCACCATATCTCATCAGTTTCAAGCTGAAATCTGCTGAATATTGATGGCAAAAAATGGTAAATTTTGACCAGTTCTTTTGTTCTGGACGAATCAATGGAAAATTTAGGTGGGAAGAATTGTCCCGTATATGGCCTGATTTACAGATCGCAGTGTTTTTGTCTTTTCTCTGCCTATGAACACCTTAGGGAAAGATGCATTTTCCTATTCATGTTTGTGTCTAGCTTTAAAACTTAAGAATTTGGGGTACTAGGCTTATGATGCAGCTGATTATGCACCGTTTAGCAGAGGGATACAAGTGGGCATGCTCAAGCAAGTAGCAAGTGGGCAAAGCAATGCTGCTGGTGATGTCACAGCTCACAATATAACAGGAACCACACCGCTTATACTGCTGTAAGTTTGGATAGATTGCATCTAGAAGCATGATATCGGATCCATTTAAAAGGTAGAAGTGTGCACTTGTATGGAGACCACAGTTCCCCCTTTAAGACATCTGCCTGGCTCCCTGATAGTGTTATTTTCTTTACAAAAGCTTGGGGTTGAGGCAGTAAATCCATTTAAATTTTAAAATATCGGTTCACTTTTGTATTTCATTAAAAGGTTAACATGATCTGCAAACTATATTTAATGCAAAGAATTACACACCAGAATGTTTTAAGTTCACTGTTGAATTATTCACAATATATTTCTAAGCGTTGCATATCTCATCCGAATTCTCATGAATGATCCTTAAAAAAAAAAAAACAAAGGTTTGATATCCAAAAATTTTGTTTTTAATTTAACTAAACTGCATATAATTTAATTTTCGAAAAACTAATACTATGAACAATGGACATTAACACTACATTTCGTTAAGAGAATCTAAATTAACTATTTTATTTACTTTTAGGGTTTTCTAAAGTATTAAAGTGGCTAAGCAAGGATGTTGGGTACATCAAGGATTATGAGGAGGCTACCTTAATGGGATGTGAGCTAATCCCAGGATTCCTTACACAGAATTTTCTGTTATTATAAAGAAACAGAAGAGGTAAAATTAAAAAAAAAGGATCCTCATATTTTCATTTTAAAGTGCAGATTAATAAAGCCTTGACCAAAATTAGTTACCCTTACTTTACATGTACAGTATTGTAAATGCTGCGACTCTTAAGAGTAACCCTCTTATATCACTTATATAACCGTGTCCTGTACAGGAAAATTATACATTTTCTATATTTACATGTGGCTGTATCACAAAGGCATTGCTAGTTATCATTAAATAGGCAAATTACTTACAAAGAACTAAATAGGCAAATACAAAAAAATTGTGTGCTTGCAGAAAGTAGATGCCATAGGTGTTTGGGCACACATTCTGTACAGTGTACAGTTTCCTTTTTTAAAAAGCACCAATGGGGTGAGATCTCTTAATAGATCGAGGACCTTTTAACTCTTCAAATTGATGTATATTCATCTAGGGAATTCAAACTGTCATTCTCTTTTTGTTTTTGTTTTTTATCTGTGGGTTTTTTTATATACTTTTTGAGTCAATAGGGAACTATGGTCTAAAACACATTAAATCTGGCATTTTTAATAGGCAGGTGCGTGTAATATATTCTTATAAAAAAACTCCTCTACGTAGCTTAGTGGTTTTTGTAAGATTGTATCCTACTGCACCTCCCCATTACCATTAACCCACCCATGCTGCCTTTACACACTTCAAACAGAGACATTAACCAGAGCTGAACTGCTTTTCATATGGAACAGATAAAGCACAAATCTCGGTACCTTTGAACAGGGACCGCCCATTCCTAGGACTTCAATGTACCCGACGGACCCTGAAACTTTAAAAGTTTGAAACGTACTAGAGATTTGTGCTTTATCTTTACATACAAAAAGCAGCTCGGCTCTGGGTTAATGTCTCTAACTGTTGGAAGTGTGTAGAGCTATCAAACTGAAAAACAGCTTGGGTCAGGGTTAATGTCTGTTTAAAGTGAGTAGAGGCAGCATGGGGCTGGTTATAATGCAAGCTGCAGTTCAGGAATGGCTATCTGCTTTTGCCAGCTTTAGGTTTAATAAAAAAATATATTGCCTTATAGATATAAGAAATAATGCGCCCCTTAATGTAATATATGGATTTATGTCAACTCTGAGTTCCCTGACGTGTATAAAAGCATTCGTCTGCGGCCGGGTGCTTTTATATGGTCAGGGAACTCCTCAGTGATGATATATTTATATTCACTGTAAAGGACACATTATCTTATATAATAAAAAGCTCTGGATTTAGAATGGAAGGTGCAGTGGAATATTTTCTTATAAAAAGTCACTCTGCTGCTGACTGATATATTATATTCCACTGCACCTTCCATTCCCTTTGCACACAGTCTGACTCCCTTAAACGAGAACTAAAGTCTCTAGACAACATTTACCCAATAGAAAGAGCCACATTCACAGAGATACAAGCTGTGTGTCACCTCTCCCTTTGCTGTGGATGCTGGGGAATTTAGGAAAAAACCTGTGGAGACTAGGGGTCAATTCCCATAATTTAACTTATCTGGGAACACCAGCAAAACATACGCAGTAATTTTACAGGATGCTTTAGCTTTGCTTCCTGGAAGCTGACAGCCAATTATGTTACAGCTCTGAGATCATCTCTCCACTGGACACAGAACAAAGATTTAAATGCAGTTTTAGTGTAAACACATTACAAATGCTCCTGTCCCTAACAATGATAAATGCCTTTGCATTTCATACAAAAAGAAAAGTAATCTTTGCAGTTTATTTCTTTGCTAGCATGTCTGTAAGAAACAGAATATTCACATTCGTAAAAATAAAAGTAATTATGGGGAATCGAACCTGCAACCTTCTATACTGTGTCTTGCTAAAAAGAAAATTTTCTGCCTCTATGCACAAGGGCTGATAGGGGTTTTCAGTAAATGTAGAATCTCTATCTTTTGTGAGAAAAAACAAAAAAAAAGGAAACTCCAGGGAATTGAAACTGTGAGCAATTCACGCTGGATGGTAAATAAAAAACACATGCTATATTAAGTTTGTACATATGTAGAAACTTAATATTTTTCTACAAACATATGGAAACAAAAAAAAAAAAGCAATGAATTTAGGCAGTAGACTTATGTTATATGGTTTCATAAGTAAAGTAGGGGTTTGACCTTGTGACTTCTTAGGCTGTATGTTCCTAAAAACATGGCATTTTACATGGTGTTTCACAAAGTAGGATCCAGGCACACTCTGTGGCTATTATCCAAAAAATAATCCAAGGTGCTACCCAGTCGGTCCTCACCAGGGACCAGCTATAGCACAAGCAACAAAAGGACTAGGGTGCACACTGTAATCAGGTGATTCCTTTTATTTCTGCATCACAAAAACACAACTTTTCGGGGAACGCTCTGCCCCCTTTGTCATAAGAGCGTAAATAATGTGGTTTGATCACTTCATTCTACAAGTTTGATGTAATGGGTAACTTTTTTTATTATTTGTTCATACACCATATACAGTAAAGGCACAAGGTCTTGGTAAAGTAAACGGTACAAACACCTTCTCACTCCCCCCATAGTTACTTAAAGGGACACTATACTGAAAATTTACTGCCTCATAATTTAACTATATAAATGAATATACGAGAATAGACTCTGATTTGCATATGTTGCTGCATGCCTTAAATCCAGCACACATTTTGTTTAGGAGCAGTATCCCCCCTCCCTCTTTACCACTCCACTTCCATCCAACCTGACTTTTCCCCACAAAACCAACTGTCAAGCCTGCACACACATTCCAACTGTCAAAACTGTCACAATTCCAGCTACGTAAAACTACTCACAGAACAATAGTTTTTGAGCGCAAGGAAATTGATTGACAGCTGAAATATAAGTTTCAGATTGGATTCTAAAGAAATAAGGAGCAGATCAACAAAAAAAGACACAGTGGTAGTTGGGAAGAATTAAAGTTTCCAATTATGGTCAATTTAATATAACCTATTTTTCGGTATAAATGCCTTTTAATGATATAAAGTAGCTGATTTTAAGAAAGGCATCACATGAGTGAGAGAGAAGTTCTATAAACTAAAATGACAACCATATTAAGGGCATGTCCACCCTCAAAACTAAAGTTAACCACATACTGGCCTAACTCGTAGTGTAATAAAATCCTTACCTTACATCCCAGCTCCAAAGGTTCTCCTGGAATGTCCCCACAAAGTCAAAAACTGGCCACCAGGAGCCTAGCAGAGTCCATATAGGATGCCTCCTGTCTCCCCTCCAGGAGAAGTTTGCAGCCCTCCCCCTCCCTCTCCCTCCCGTTTTGCAATCCCTCCCCTAGCATAAATAACTTTTGCCACATATTAGGGTTCCTTCCCCCAGCCCCAACCGCTATAAAAGATTTTTCAGAAAGTCCCCCGAACTCTACTTACCTTCCCTCTCTCCCCCGGCTTCTGTGCAACCGGGTCCATGATTCTGGGCAGTGCGTCAGAGGATGGAGGGAAGGTAAGTAAAGTCGGGGGACTTTCTGAAAAATTTTATAGCGGTTGGGGGGGGAAAGGAACCCTACTATGTGGCAAAAGTTATATGCCCTTTAAACTCTCAAAACATGGTGTACTCTTTTCTCAGTTGTATTCAATGTTTACAGTAACAAAAAAAACCCGGAACACTGCACTTTCTAGGGCCACTTTCTGGCTTTTAAACACGGGGAGACAGGGACACAGGCTGGAGGAGGAGTAAGAGAAAAATGGGTTGGATCATATTGGGTAGTTAAGGGGTACTATTTAGGCCAAGTTATATGCTAGCCTAAAAGTGGGTTTTAAGTTTACGTTTGGTGTTAAGGGATGGTGAGTGACGAACAGACGTGGTGTCCGTCACTCACAGAAGGGTGTTCCAGAGCAGAGGGCAACTCGAGTAAAGTCCAGAATGCGGGCATGGGAATGGTGACCAGGGTGCATGAGAAGAGGTATGTTTGCGGAGTGGAGGTTGCGCCTGGGACGAATTGCTGGATCAGCTCTGAGACATATGGAGGGGCTGTGTTGGATAGTGCTTATAGGATAAGGTAAGCAGTTTGAACTGGATCCTTTTGTGTGATGGGCAACCAGTTGAGGTACTGACATAGAGGAGAGGCATTAGAGAAGCGAGAAGAAAAATGAATGAGCCGGGCAGCAGAGTTGAGAATGGATTGAAGCGGTGTCAGGAGGTTGCTAGGTAAACACACACAGTAGTGTGTTGCAGTAGTCTAGCCAGGATATGATTAGGGCATGGACTAGGATTTTTGTAGCTTCCTTCGAAAGAAAGGGTCGAATGTGGGAGATGTTTTTAAGTGGAGCCGACAGGAGTTGGCAAGCTAATTGACATGAGGTTTGAAGGAACGATCAGAATCTAGCGTTATTCCCGGCAGTGGACATGAGTAGATGGGGATATGGGGTGTTGTTAATATTAGTAAGATAGGGAGGGGAACAGATCGGAGGGTGGGAAAAGGACAAGTTCAGTCTTGTCCATGTTTAGTTTGAGGAAGCGGAGGATATGAAGGCAGAGATGGCACTAAGGCAGTCCGGGACCTGGGATGTCAGCGTGGGGAGATCGGGGCAGAGATGTAAATTTGGGTATCATACAGGTGATACTGGAACCCAAATTAACTAATGAGTTGTCCAAGGCCATAGGTGTAGATGGAGAAAAGGAGAGGGCAGAGTACCGAGCCTTGTGGGACCCCCACAGGGAGGGGGCCCGGGCGAGGAGTGGTCCTACCAGAAGATAGGAGGATAGCCAAGAAAGTGCATTGTCCTGGATACCTAAGGAGGCCAGGATCTGAAGAAGTAGAGGGTGATCAACAGTATCAAAATCAGAGGACGATCAAGAAGAATGAGCAAAGAGTAGTGACCTTTAGATTAGCACTAAGTAGATCATTGGTCACTTTAGTGAGAGAAGTTTCTGTGGAGTGGTTAGGGCGGAAGCATGGCTGGAGGTGGGGAAGAGAGAGTTAGCGGACAGGTGACTATCCAGGTCAGCATAGACATGTCTTTCCAGTAGTTTGGAAGCAAAATGGAGAAGGGAGACAGGCCGGTAGCTGGAGAAAGCAGACAGGTCAAGGGAGGGTTTTTTAGGTATAGGGGATACAACGGCATGTTTAAATATAGAGGGAAAAATACCAGTGGATAGGGACAAGTTAAGAGAGAGATTAGGGCGGAATGAAGGAAGAGGAGAGCGGGGAATAAGATGAGAGGGAAGGGGAGGTGGTGAGAAGTGTACTGGATAGATGAAAGTCCCTGTTTAGTTATAAGTGGTGAAGCTTGTTAGGGGGCAAGTAAAGGGATTAACCAATGAAGTAAGGCTAGACAGTGCAGTGGTAGGGGCAGAGACGGAGGGTGTGAGCAAGGAAGGGAGGTTGGGCAGTGCAATTTTAGTGGTTGGAAGCTGTAGGAGGAAGCTAAGGCGCACAGGAAAACCACTTTGGATGTTTTCAGTTTTCTCTGTGAAATATGAGGCTGTGGGCAGAGGAGGTGGCGAACAGAGCAGGGGGTTGAATACTTTGAAGAGCTGTTATGGTTATGGGATTGGGAGGATATGAGGAAGAGAAGTAGTTTTTTTGGACAAGCACCTCTGATCCGACAAGGGCACTTTAAATTCGAGAGTCGATATTTTTGTTACTCATTAATTACACCAATCTTAAATCTGCTTTTTTTTTCTTCTCTGACCTTTTTATCCCTTGTTTTTTAGCTCTGAGGGTTTTACTTTTTAAAGAGGGCAGGGCACAGCTTGTCAGTAAATAACTGTCAATCACCCAGCCCCTCCCCTGACACACTACATGTAGAAACTATCCATTTATAAAAAGCATATTTCTGTCACTGCATGGATCATTGATTCAGCATTAAGATCAGGAAAAGGAATAAGCATTATCTGTTTCTCTGTGCTCTTTCTGTGCCGAAAACCCCAATCCTGCATAGCTCCCAACCGTCATGGTTTCCCCGGGATTGCCCATTTTAGGGTTATTATCCGGCGTCCCGGCACACACATTTTAATCCTGCAAAGTCCTGGTGTGTCCCGGTTTCAGCAGAGTGGGGAAAAAAACAGAAGTGCATATGAGCAGGATTTCCGGCCCCTTTCAGCCAATCATAAGCCTCATGGTTCCTGGCTGAGTTTGAGATTGCAGAGATCAGAACACTGACCTGTATAGCAGCATGATTTACTTCCTGCTTTCGGACTGACACTGGCTCAGGCAGAGTCCGTCACTGCATGATGCAGAGTTAAGTTAAAGCTACTAGGAGAAATTAGCGACACTGAAGCTGTAGAGGGGTCAGTGTGAGTTGTAATAAATAGTCAAGCAGCTTTGCTTCTTGTTCACTACTGGTGCAAGTGCTTTTTTTCTTTTTTTTTTTTTTTTGCTTTTAATCTGATGTTCAGTGGGGGTTGTGGGGGAGGGTGTTATCAGTTAGAAGGATGGGAAGTACCATATGGGTGTGGGCAATGAAACCTCAATCAGGTGGGGGTAGGTTCTATGCCTTTATTTAAAGGAACACTAAACAAGTAAAATAAGTATATGCCATCCGTTTCTATTATTCACAGGGAGGTGAGAACCCTTATTCTCACCTCCCTGCGAATAATAGAATGCCAGGGGGACACTGGAACTTACCTTACCGGGCGCCCCACTCGCAGTTCCTTCTGAACTGACTGCCACGCTGTCCTGCTTTCCCGATCGCGCGCCTATCTTTTGTACTGGCACGCATGCGCCAAAGATAGGCGTGTGTTGGGAGACTGGGCAAAGCGGCTGTCAGTGCAGAAGGCTGTCAGTGGAGCAGCCGGAAAGGTAAGTTCTGCTGTGTCCCCCTGGCGTTCTATTATTCACAGGGAGGTGAGAATAAGCGTTCTCACCTCCCTGTGAATAATAGAAATGGATGGATATACTTATTTTACTGTTTTTACTGTTTTAGTGTACCTTTTTAAAGGGCATGTCCACCCCTTTTTCTAATTTTGTATAAGTTGTAGGGCTAGTTCCCCCAGCCCCAACCGCTATAATATATTTTTCAGAAACTCTGCCGATCTTTATTTACCTTCCTCTCTCCTCCACCGCACTGCCCTGCCTTCTGCTTGCCCGGCTGCCGGCATTAAGAAACGCCGGAGGAGAGAGGGAAGGTAAACTTGGGGGGAATTTCAGAAAAATATATTATAGCGTTGGGGCTGGGGAAACTAGCTCTAATATTTTGGCAAAGGGGTTTTACACTAGGGGGGAAAAGGGAGGGGGGTAGTAGGGCTGCTCTGAGCAAGCCAAAAACCTCTGAGAGGACATCTCAGAGGCGGAAACAATTTCCCTGGTGGCCAGGCTCCTGGTAGTCAGTTTTCTGGACTTTGGGGGGACTTTACAGGAACCTTTTTTTTTTTAACACTACACAGTGGGGCCATTTGTGGGTTAAATTATAGTTTTGGGGGTGGACATGCCCTTTGTTTTTTTTTTTTAATTAGACACATTTTCCTATTGTTGAATAAATGGACATATCAGCTATATGGGTATTTGACATAACCTTGTATTTTAGAGACCATCATAATGCCACTTTTTTTTTTTTGTTCAATAGATTTTTATTAAAATTTAAAACATTTCTTTTCAGCATCTTGTACAAATTGTTCATTACTTTTTTTTTTTTTTTTACTTTTAACAAAACAGTGTTTGAGTTGAACTCTGTAATATGTCCATATCATCACTATTGTCTCTAATAAAGTCGATAACATTGTAACCTAATGAGCAGGATTGTCTTCCTGGTGCTTAGTGTCCATATTATATCACAGTCTTCTTCTGTAATTTGGGTTTTGGGATGGCCCCGGGCGCCCCCACCACAAGGGTCCCCCGGCATATACCTTTACTTTGTGGGCCTTGGGGGTATTCGTAAAGTGCAGATATCACAGACTTTGGTCACTTTTTAAGATTGTTTGTAAGTACGTGCGCTGTGTACTCATTATCATGCACCCACCATATTTTTGCTATTAATCTCTTTTGTAAGGTACCCTCCTTTCCAGGTGCTTGCAATAATACATCTTGTTGCTGAACATATATGACTACACCAGAAGATTAGCATTTCTATTCAATTGTGGATAGGGAGATTAAATAGGGAAGTATATGGGGAGAGTTGGTCGTTTATTGCAAAAATATCCTGTAAAATTGTAGCACAGTGGTTCCATGCTTTTTTAATCTCAGATAATGCCACTTATCTTTATGTGGATACAGAACTTCAGTGACTTCTAATATCCTTATAATTACAGTAGGAGATACATTATCCCTATAATACATGAGTGGTACCCAGAGTTCAATGTATAACTCAGCCTATGTCCGTGTACCTTTATATGGGCATAGAACTCCTCAGTGACTTAGTGATATCCTTATAATTACAGTAGGGAACATAATTTATATTAGTAATTAAGGTTGAGTAAAGACATACATCCATCTATTCACCCTGGATCAACCAGATCTATATGCATTAATACCAGTAATTCTCAATATTTTTTACGGTAGTTTTAGAAACGTATCAGGCCTTTTTTAAAGCTATTCAATGAACTTGCCATTACCACTTCTGCTGGAAGACAGTTTCACACCGTTCTCACTGTAAAGAAACCTTTCCTAACCTGAAAGATGAAACTTTTTTTCTTCCAACCTTAAAGGATGTCCACGATATAATACTTGTGGTCCCCAGAGTTCCCGTGTAACTGATATTTGGACACAGAACTTTCAGTGACATATAATATCCTTTAATTTACAGTAGGGGATACATTATTCCTAAAAAACACAAGTGGTACCCAGACATCCCTTTTATAACTCAGTTTGCATCTTGTACCTTTATATAGACACGAACTCCTCAGTGACCTATTAATATCCTTATAACAATCTAGGGGACCATTATCCCTTTAATGCATTAGTCATCCCCAGAGTTCCCTGTATAATTCGGCTGTCTGTGTAACTTTATATGGACACTGAACTGCTCAGTGACATAGATATCCTTGTAATTTACAGTAGGGAATACATTATCCTTATAATACATGAGTTGTACCCAAAGTTCCCTGTATAACGCAGTCTGTGACCTTGTACCTTTATATGGACACTGAACTCCTCAGTGACTTTGTAATATTCTTATAATTTACAGTAGGAGATAAATTATCCTTATAATACATGAGTGGTACCAGAGGTCCCTGTCCTGTATAACAAAGTCTGTGTCCTTGTACCTTTTATATAGGCAAATAACTCCTCAGTGACTTAGTAATATCCTTATTATTTACAGTAGGGGATACATTATCCCTTGTAATACACGAGTGGTACCCAGAGTTCCCTGACCTGTATAACTCAGATTAAAATTTATTAAAGCAGCTTAAATTAATACTTTAGACTGAAACACATTTAAAAGAAACACATTTTTTACATAATTTGATCGTGATATAAAAGCGATATTTGCTATTATACTGTAATTATACTCCTCCCACATCCTGCCCACTTGACACACACCCACATATGTGACCATGCCCACTCAATTACAAAGTTATCAATTACACGCACCAAACACACTCCTACGGCTAAAAGAAAATCTTACTTGTTTCAAGCAGTTATTACAGCTCCCAGTGCTACTTACCTTCATATAGCAAAGCAGTCTTTCACTATAACGCAAAATCACTGGGTGAATGTTATTGGCTGTAGGGGGCACAGCTCCTCTCCATTGCACATGTCCACACTCTAGCTGTGCCTCTGTTTTGGGAGGGGGTGGATACATAGAGAGGAGACATAAATACTAATTAGGAGTGAGCTGAACAGGACATGAGGAGATCTAGTGATGGGGAGCACTGAGAGCAAAAAGGGATCAAGTTCCTTACAGCACATAATATAGAAAAGGATAAGGCAAGTAATTTTTTTCAGTTTAATGTCCCTTTTAACCTCAATAAGGACAGTGACATGCGCTGCTATCTTTGTTGCCTGGTTCATCAGAACTCTAATACCGTATATACGAGTATAGTCGACTCGAGTAAAGTCAGTCAGGTACCCATTTTACCTCAAAAATGAGTAAACCAATTGACTCGAGTATAAGTCGAGGGTAGAGTCTCCCCTCCAGCCCCAGGTCCAGCCAGGAATAAAACCTATTTCCCTGCACCCTCTTCTCACCCTGCCACTACACTACACTACTACAGTACACTACACCTACTCCCTGATCATCTTCTCACCCTGCCATAACTACACTACACTACTACAGTACACTACACTACTCCCTGCACCCATCTTCCACCCTGCCACTACACACACTACAGACTACTACACCTGCACCCATCTTACACCTGCCACACACTACACTACAACACTACACTACTCCCTGCACCCATCTTCTCACCCCACTACACTACACTACATACTCAGTACACTACACTACTCCCTGCACCCATTTCTCACCCTGCCTACACTCACTACACTACTACAGTACACACACTACTCCTGCACCCATCTCTCACCTGCCACTACTACACTTATATGCCTACCTTTGCAGGAGAGTCCGGGCCCCCGACATCTTGATGGAGGAATCCGGCTGCCGCGTCCATGATGGTCGCATCCACTGACGTCACGACTCGGGCGCGGAGTCATGACGTAGTGGATGCGACCATCAGTGGACGCGGCAGCGGATTCCTTCACCAGTAAGTGACTGACTCGAGTAAAGTGAGGTTCAGTTTTCAGGCTGTTTCTCACAGCCTGAAAACCTCGACTTATACTCAGTAGTATATAACGGTACATTGATTTGTTCCTCTGCTTTATGCAATGCCGGCAGCCACATCCGTGATTGGCTGCCTCTCAGCCATTCACAGACATGGCTGCCGGTTCGGCCGCCTGCTTGCAGTTCTGGGAAGCAGAGGCGAGCAGAGATCTGAGCGCCAGAGGAATGAAGGCATGTAAGTTGCGTTCTGATTGATTTTTGACAAGCAAACCTGGCGGGGGGGAGGGATAGGGTGAACTACTACATATAAAAGTTTGGAACAGTAAATCTGTTCCAGCTAGATTTACTGAGGCTGGAACAAACAAAATAATATAAATAAGTATATTATTATTGCATCAGTGCTAACCACTGAGCATGGTGGCTCAGTGGTTAGCACTGATGACTTGCACGCGCTGAGGTCCTGAGTTCGAATCCACCTTGGACACATGCAAGGAGTTTGTATGTTCTCCCCGTGCTTGCATGGGTTTCCCCGGCACTCGGTTTCCTCCACAATCATAAAGACATACTGATAGGTTGTTTGTGTCAAATAAAAGTGCTTAGATTGTAGCTCTTGGGGCAGGGCCTGATGTGTAGCAGCGCTACGGAAGATGTGGCACTATATAAATCCACAATAATAAATAATGACAGACTGACTCTGACCCTTTCTCTGCTTCAGTCCATTGATTAGAGGTAGTCTGCTTTAATATTCATCTGCGTTCTAACCAGGCTCCTCACTAATTTCAGGTAATCCGAACAGTTAGGGAGACAAGAATAACAATATTATTGCCTTCTCACTGCAGCAAAGATCATGTTTAAGGGAAAGATTTCTTCTCAGATTAAGGGCATGTACATTATTTTTTTTTTTTTTACTCACCTTATCTTTATCAACTTGAAAGTCAATTTCCCTTGTTTGTTTTTTTCCTGTCATTTGCCTATAGTAGATTTAATCACAAGGGAAATAAATCTTTGAAGTTAGAATAAAGACACAAGTGAGTTAAGAGTTACATCTCTGTTAACATTGCATTTCTTTGTTTGATGAGTATATACAAGTTAGATTGCAGGATCATTTAATAATCGCCGTAATAAATACAAAAATATGTGTTTTTATTTTATTTACAGATTATTAAAAAATGATTGAAGGAAGCAGCACAAATACGAAAAGTTTATCCTGGGCTTACCTGTTTCAAGGAAGGAGTTTCGTCAGATTCCATGAAGCATTCCGGAATACGTAAATATAATTTTGTATTTATTGAGCAAAACATTCCATGTGTATGTATGTATGTATTGAAATAATGTTGAGAGTGTGCAGATGTTTGACACTGGAGAGAATACAAAGTTTTACAATAGTCATTTGAAATAGTAATTATAGCAAGATAGCCTTGCTCAGATCGAGATGATTATAAACCCATACACATGTAACTTTATTTTGTGTCTTTTGAAATATTACAGGAGACTGGTTGGAAGCCCAGCATAAAAGAAAGAAGGTAAATTATAATTAATTTACAGAAACCAACAACATTCTTGCATGGCTCCTGTTTTATTAAAAGTCACATTTAATTGTTTGAAAACAATTAAAAGTATGTGATATTACATCACCGAGGAGTTCCATGACCATATAAAGAGGCATCATGCTTTTAAATTAGGACATGGAACTCCCAAGGGATGTAAAATCCTTATATTTTAAGTAGTGCATTATATCTTGTGAACTTGCGTTTACTTTAGGAGGTAATTGCATACAATTGAAGGATTCTGGGAGTACTCCTTAGAAACTTACAATTAAATTGTGCCGTCATACAAAAAAGATCATTGACACCTCCTAGGTTCATACAATATCTACTATCTGTGCACCTGCATACATTATAAACAAAGGGGAGAGACCTTCCAATGCTTTTAAAGCCATAGAAGCTTTAATTAAAGGGAATTAAAGGGAATGATTGGGGAAGAATGCTCTGATTTGTATGTGGGGGAGACCAAACAGCAACTGCATCAACGTATGGCCCAGCACAGAAGAGCCAATTCCTCGGGTCAGGACTCAGCCGTGTATCTGCATCTTAAGGATAAAGGACATACCTTTGAAGATTGTAATGTTAACATACTGGCGAAGGAACGTGACTGGTTCAAGAGAGGTGTTAAGGAGGCCATTTATGTGAAAATAAAGAAACCAAGCCTAAATAGAGGTGGGGGGGTTCGACACCAACTGTCTGCCATGTACAATGCTGTTTTAACACCTTACTCTGGGCGTTCCTATAACACCTCTTAGCCACTATCTAATCACACCCTTAACACCTGGCTGTGATATGCTAATTGGGATTTTCCAGGGTACATAATTGCCACAGATTCTTGTACAAGTCATTCTGAATTGAGAAAGCCAGTCGAATGACTAGCGAAACGTCTTCAAGAACTACATTTCAAGTCCAGTTGATCTAATTGAATACAACAGATATTTAAAAATGGTGCTAATTTTGCCCCAAACAATCAGATGTTAGCATTCAAATATTAATTAAGATCTGATTGGTTGGGGCAAAATTAGTACCATTTTAAACGATAAGAACTTTTATTGAATCTCACTGATCAACCCCATCTTCCAGTCCATATCTTCATCAGATTTCAAGCTGAAATCTGCTGAATATTGATGGCAAAAAATGGTAAATTTTGACCAGTTCTTTTGTTCTGGACGAATCAATGGAAAATTTAGGTGGGAAGAATTGTCCCGTATATGGCCTGATTTACAGATCTGCAGTGTTTTTGTCCTTTTCTCTGCCTATGAACACCTTAGGGAAAGATGCATTTTCCTATTCATGTTTGTGTCTAGCTTTAAAACTTAAGAATTTGGGGTACTAGGCTTATGATGCAGCTGATTATGCACCGTCTTAGCAGAGGGATACAAGTGGGCATGCTCAAGCAAGTAGCAAGTGGGCAAAGCAATGCTGCTGGTGATGTCACAGCTCACAATATAAGCAGGAACCACCACCGCTTATACTGCTGTACGTTTGGATAGATTGCATCTAGAAGCATGATATCGGATCCATTTAAAAGGTAGAAGTGTGCACTTGTATGGAGACCACAGTTCCCCCTTTAAGACATCTGCCTGGCTCCCTGATAGTGTTATCTTTCTTTACAACAGCTTGGGGTTGAGCAGTAAATCCATTTAAAATTTTAAAATATCCGGTTCACTTTTGTATTTCATTAAAAGGTTAACATGATCTGCAAACTATTAATTTAATGCAAAGAATTACACACCAGAATGTTTTAAGTTCACTGCTTGACATTATTCACAATATATTTCTAAGCGTTGCATATCTCATCCGAATTCTCATTGAATGATCGCTTAAAAAAAAAAAACAAAGGTTTGATATCCAAAAATTTTGTTTTTAATTTAACTAAACTGCATATAATTTAATTTTCGAAAAACTAATACTATGAAACAATGGACATTAACACTACATTTCGTTAAGAGAATCTAAATTAACTATTTTATTTACTTTTAGGGTTTTTCTAAAGATATTAAAGTGGCTAAAGCAAGGTATGTTGGGTACATCAAGGATTATGAAGGAGCTACCTTAATGGGATGTGAGCTAAATCCCAGGATTCCTTACACAGAATTTTCTGTTATTATAAAGAAACAGAAAGAGGTAAAATTAAAAAAAAAGGATCCTCATATTTTCATTTTTAAAAGTGCATGATTAATAAAGCCTTGACCAAAATTAAGTTACCCTTACATTTACATGTACAGTATTGTAAAATGCTGCGACTCTTAAGAGTAACCCTCTTATATCATCCTTATATAACCGTGTCCTGTACAGGAAAATTATACATTTTCATATATTTACATGTGGCTGTATCACAAAGGCAATTGCTATTTATCATTAAATAGGCAAATTACTTACAAAGACATTAAATAGGCAAATTACAAAAACTTGTGTGCTTGCAGAAAGTAGATGCCATAGTGTGTTTGGGCACAGCATTCTGTACAGTGTACAGTTTCCTTTTTTAAAAAGCACCAATGGGGTGAGATCTCTTAATAGATCGAGGACCTTTTAACTCTTCAAATTGATGTATATTCATCTAGGGAAATTCAAACTGTCATTCTCTTTTATGTTTTTGTTTTTTTATTTCTGTGGGTTTTTTTTATATACTTTTTGAGTCAATAGGGAACTATGGTCTAAAACACATTAAATCTGGCATTTTTAATAGGCAGGTGCAGTGTAATATATTCTTATAAAAAAAACTCCTCTACGTAGCTTAGTGGTTTTTGTAAGATTGTATCCTACTGCACCTCCCCATTACCATTAACCACCCCCATGCTGCCTTTACACACTTCAAACAGAGACATTAACCCAGAGCTGAACTGCTTTTCATATGGAACAGATAAAGCACAAATCTCTGGTACCTTTGAACAGGGACCGCCCATTCCTAGGACTTCAATGTACCCGACGGACCCTGAAACTTTAAAAGTTTGAAACGTACTAGAGATTTGTGCTTTATCTATTACATACAAAAAGCAGCTCGGCTCTGGGTTAATGTCTCTAACTGTTGGAAGTGTGTAGAGCTATCAAACTGAAAAACAGCTTGGGTCAGGGTTAATGTCTGTTTAAAGTGAGTAGAGGCAGCATGGGGCTGGTTATAATGCAAGCTGCAGTTCAGGAATGGCTATCTGCTTTTGCCAGCTTTTAGGTTTAATAAAAAAATATATTTGCCTTATAGATTATAAGAAATAATGCGCCCCTTAATGTAATATATGGATATTATGTCAACTCTGAGTTCCCTGACGTGTATAAAAGCATTCGTCTGCGGCCGGGTGCTTTTATATGGTCAGGGAACTCCTCAGTGATGATATATTTATATTACACTGTAAAGGACACATTATCTCTTATATAATAAATAAGCTCTGGATTTAGAATGGAAGGTGCAGTGGAATATTTTCTTATAAAAAGTCACTCTGCTGCTGACTGATATATTATATTCCACTGCACCTTCCATTCCCTTTGCACACAGTCTGACTCCCTTAAACGAGAACTAAAGTCTCTAGACAACATTTACCCAATAGAAAGAGCACATTCACAGAGATACACAAGCTGTGTCTCACCTCTCCCTTTGCTGTGGATGCTGGGGAATTTAGGAAAATAACCTGTGGAGACTAGGGGTCAATTCCCATAATTTAACTTATCTGGGAACACCCAGCAAAACATACGCAGTATATTTTACAGGATGCTTTAGCTTTGCTTCCTGGAAGCTGACAGCCAATTATGTTACAGCTCTGAGATCATCTCTCCCACTGGCACAGAACACAGATTTAAATGCAGTTTTAGTGTAAACACATTACAAATGCTCCTGTCCCTAACAATGATAAATGCCTTTGCATTTCATACAAAAAAGAAAAGTAATCTTTGCAGTTTATTTCTTTGCTAGCATGTCTGTAAGAAACAGAATATTCACATTTCCGTAAAAAATAAAAGTAATTATGGGGAATCGAACCTGCAACCTTCTATACTGTGTCTTGCTAAAAAGAAAATTTTCTGCCTCTATGCCACAAGGGCTGATAGGGGTTTTCAGTAAATGTAGAATCTCTATCTTTTGCTAGAAACAAACAAAAAAAAAAGGAACTCCAGGGAATTGAAACTGTGAGCAATTCACGCTGGATGGTAAATAAAAAACACATGCTATATATTAAGTTTGTACATATGTAGAAACTTAATATTTTTCTACAAACATGATGGAAACAAAAAAAAAAAAAGCAATGAATTTAGGCAGTAGACTTATGTTATATGGTTTCATAAGTAAAGTAGGGGTTTGACCTTGTGACTTCTTAGGCTGTATGTTCCTAAAAACATGGCATTTTACATGGTGTTTCACAAAGTAGGATCCAGGCACACTCTGTGGCTATTATCCAAAAAATAATCCAAGGTGCTACCCCAGTCGGTCCTCTACCAGGGACCAGCTATAGCACAAGCAACAAAAGGACTAGGGTGCACACTGTAATCAGGTGATTCCTTTTATTTCTGCATCACACAAAACACAACGTTTCGGGGAACGCTCTGCCCCCTTTGCCATAAGAGCGTAAATAATGTGGTTTGATCACTTCATTCTACAAGTTTGATGTAATGGGTAACTTTTTTTATTCATTTGTTCATACACCATTATACAGTAAAGGCACAAAGGTCTTGGTAAAGTAAACGGTACAAACACCTTCTCACTCCCCCATAGTTACTTAAAGGGACACTATACTGAAAATAATTACTGCCTCATTTTAATCTATAATTGAATATACGTAAGTAGCACTCTGATTTGCATATGTTGCTGCATGCCTTAAATCCAGCACACATTTTGTTTAGGAGCAGTATCCCCCCCTTCCTCTTTTTACCACTTCCATCCAACCTGACTTTTTCCCCCACAAACCAACTGTCAAGCCTGCACACACATTCCAACTGTCAAAACTGTCACAATTCCAGCTACAGTAAAACTACTCACAGAACAATAGTTTTTGAGCGCAAGGAACTTGATTGACAGCTGAAATATAAGTTTCAGATTGGATATCTAAAGAAATAAGGAGCAGATCAACAAAAAAATGACACAGTGGTAGTTGGGAAGAATTAAAGTTTCCAATTATGGTCAATTTAATATAACCTATTTTTCGGTATAAATGCCTTTTAATGATATAAAGTAGCTGATTTTTAAGAAAGGCATCACCTTTATGAGGTGAGAGAGAAGTTCTATAAACTAAAATGACAACCATATTAAAGGGCATGTCCACCCTCAAAACTATAAGTTAACCACATACTGGCCTAACTGTAGTGTAATAAAATCCTTACCTTACATCCCAGCTCCAAATGGTTCTCCTGTAATGTCCCCACAAAGTCCCAAAAACTGGCCACCAGGAGCCTAGCAGAGTCCATATAGGATGCCTCCTGTCTCCCCTCCAGGAGAAGTTTGCAGCCCTCCCCCCTCCCTCTCCCTCCCGTTTTGCAATCCCTCCCCCTAGCATAAATAACTTTTGCCACATATTAGGGTTCCTTCCCCCAGCCCCAACCGCTATAAAAGATTTTTCAGAAAGTCCCCCGAACTCTACTTACCTTCCCTCTCTCCCCCGGCATTCTGTGCAACCGGGTCCATGATTCTGGGCAGTGCGTCAGAGGATGGAGGGAAGGTAAGTAAAGATCGGGGGACTTTCTGAAAAATCTTTTATAGCGGTTGGGGCTGGGGAAAGGAACCCTACTATGTGGCAAAAGTTATATGCCCTTTAAACTCTCAAAACATGGTGTACTCTTTTCTCATTTTGTATTCAAATGTTTACAGTAACAAAAAAAACCCGGAACACTGCACTCTTCTAGGGCCACTTTCTGGCTTTTAAACACAGGGGAGACAGGGACACAGGCTGGAGGAGGAGTAAGAGAAAAATGGGTTGGATCATATTGGGTAGTGAAAGGGGTACTATTTAGGCCAAGTTATATGCTAGCCTAAAGAGATGGGTTTTAAGTTTACGTTTGGTGTTAAGGGATGGTGAGTGACGAACAGACGTGGTGTCCGTCACTCACAGAAGGGTGTTCCAGAGCAGAGGGGCAGCTCGAGTAAAGTCCAGAATGCGGGCATGGGAATGGTGACCAGGGTGCATGAGAAGAGGGTATCGTTTGCGGAGTGGAGGTTGCGCCTGGGACGATATTGCTGGATCAGCTCTGAGACATATGGAGGGGCTGTGTTGGATAGTGCTTTATAGGATAAGGTAAGCAGTTTGAACTGGATCCTTTTGTGTGATGGGCAACCAGTTGAGGTACTGACATAGAGGAGAGGCATTAGAGAAGCGAGAAGAAAAATGAATGAGCCGGGCAGCAGAGTTGAGAATGGATTGAAGCGGTGTCAGGAGGTTGCTAGGTAAACCACACAGGAGTGTGTTGCAGTAGTCTAGCCAGGATATGATTAGGGCATGGACTAGGATTTTTGTAGCTTCCTTCGAAAGAAAGGGTCGAATGTGGGAGATGTTTTTAAGTTGGAGCCGACAGGAGTTGGCAAGCTAATTGACATGAGGTTTGAAGGAACGATCAGAATCTAGCGTTATTCCCAGGCAGTGGACATGAGTAGATGGGGATATGGGTGTGTTGTTAATATTAGTAAGACTAGGGAGGGGAACAGATCGTGAGGGTGGGAAAAGGACAAGTTCAGTCTTGTCCATGTTTAGTTTGAGGAAGCGGAAGGATATGAAGGCAGAGATGGCACTAAGGCAGTCCGGGACCTGGGATGTCAGCGTGGGGAGATCTGGGGCAGAGATGTAAATTTGGGTACTCATACAGGTGATACTGGAACCCAAATTAACTAATGAGTTGTCCAAGGCCATAGGTGTAGATGGAGAAAAGGAGAGGGCAGAGTACCGAGCCTTGTGGGACCCCCACAGGGAGGGGGCCCGGGCGAGGAGTGGTCCTACCAGAGAGATAGGAGGATAGCCAAGAAAGTGCATTGTCCTGGATACCTAAGGAGGCCAGGATCTGAAGAAGTAGAGGGTGATCAACAGTATCAAAATCAGAGGACAGATCAAGAAGAATGAGCAAAGAGTAGTGACCTTTAGATTTAGCACTAAGTAGATCATTGGTCACTTTAGTGAGAGCAGTTTCTGTGGAGTGGTTAGGGCGGAAGCATGGCTGGAGGTGGGGAAAGAGAGAGTTAGCGGACAGGTGACTATCCAGGTCAGCATAGACATGTCTTTCCAGTAGTTTGGAAGCAAAATGGAGAAGGGAGACAGGCCGGTAGCTGGAGAAAGCAGACAGGTCATGGGAGGGTTTTTTAGGTATAGGGGATACAACGGCATGTTTAAATATAGAGGGAAAAATACCAGTGGATAGGGACAAGTTAAAGAGAGAGGTTAGGGCTGGAATGAAGGAAGAGGAGAGCGGGGAATAAGATGAGAGGGAAGGGGGAGGTGGTGAGAAGTGTACTGGATAGATGAAAGTCCCTGTTTAGTTATAGTGGTGAAGCTTGTTAGGGGGCAAGTAAAGGGATTAACCAATGAAGTAAGGCTAGACAGTGCAGTGGTAGGGGCAGAGACGGAGGGTGTGAGCAAGGAAGGGAGGTTGGGCAGTGCAATTTTAGTGGTTGGAAGCTGTAGGGAGGAGCTAAGGCGCACAGGAAAACCACTTTGGATGTTTTCAGTTTTCTCTGTGAAATATGAGGCTGTGGGCAGAGGAGGTGGCGAACAGAGCAGGGGGTTGAATACTTTGAAGAGCTGTTATGGTTATGGGATTGGGAGGATATGAGTGAAGAGAAGTAGTTTTTTTGGACAAAGCACCTCTGATCCGACAAAGGGCACTTTTAAATTCGAGAGTCGATATTTTTGTTACTCATTAATTACCACCAATCTTAAATCTGCTTTTTTTTTCTTCTCTGACCTTTTTATCCCTTGTTTTTTAGCTCTGAGGGTTTTACTTTTTAAAGAGGGCAGGGCACAGCTTGTCAGTAAATAACTGTCAATCACCCAGCCCCTCCCCCTGACACACTACATGTAGAAACTATCCATTTTATAAAAAGCATATTTCTGTCACTGCATGGATCATTGATTCAGCATTAAGATCAGGAAAAGGAATAAGCATTATCTGTTTCTCTGTGCTCTTTCTGTGCCGAAAACCCCAATCCTGCATAGCTCCCAACCGTCATGGTTTCCCCGGGATTGCCCCATTTTAGGGTTATTATCCCGGCGTCCCGGCACACACATTTTAATCCTGCAAAGTCCTGGTGTGTCCCGGTTTCAGCAGAGTGGGGAAAAAAAACAGAAGTGCATATGAGCAGGATTTCCGGCCCCTTTCAGCCAATCATAAGCCTCATGGTTCCTGGCTGAGTTTGAGATTGCAGAGATCAGAACACTGACCTGTATAGCAGCATGATTTACTTCCTGCTTTCGGACTGACACTGGCTCAGGCAGAGTCCGTCACTGCATGATGCAGAGTTAAGTTAAAGCTACTAGGAGAAATTAGCGACACTGAAGCTGTAGAGGGGTCAGTGTGAGTTGTAATAAATAGTCAAGCAGCTTTGCTTCTTGTTCACTACTGGTGCAAGTCCTTTTTTTCTTTTTTTTTTTTTTTGCTTTTAATCTGATGTTCAGTGGGGGTTGTGGGGGAGGGTGTTATCAGTTAGAAGGATGGGGAAGTACCATATGGGTGTGGGCAATGGAAACCTCAATCATGGTGGGGGGTAGGTTCTATGCCTTTATTTAAAGGAACACTAAACAAGTAAAAATAAGTATATGCCATCTGTTTCTATTATTCACAGGGAGGTGAGAACTTCTCACCTCCCTGCGAATAATAGAATGCCAGGGGGACACTGGAACTTACCTTACCGGGCGCCCCACTCGCAGTTCCTTCTGAACTGACTGCCACGCTGTCCTGCTCTCCCGATCGCGCGCCTATCTTTTGTACTGGCACGCATGCGCCAAAGATAGGCGTGTGGTTGGGAGACTGGGGCAAAGCGGCTGTCAGTGCAGAAGGCTGTCAGTGGAGCAGCCGGAAAGGTAAGTTCTGCTGTGTCCCCCTGGCGTTCTATTATTCACAGGGAGGTGAGAATAAGCGTTCTCACCTCCCTGTGAATAATAGAAATGGATGGCATATACTTATTTTTACTTGTTTTTACTTGTTTAGTGTACCTTTTTAAAGGGCATGTCCACCCCTTTTTCTAATTTTGTATAAGTTGTAGGGCTAGTTCCCCCAGCCCCAACCGCTATAATATATTTTTCAGAAACTCTGCCGATCTTTATTTACCTTCCCTCTCTCCTCCACCGCACTGCCCTGCCTTCTGCTTGCCCGGCTGCCGGCATTTAAGAACGCCGGAGGAGAGAGGGAAGGTAAACTTGGGGGGAATTTCAGAAAAATATATTATAGCGGTTGGGGCTGGGGAAACTAGCTCTAATATTTGGCAAAGGGGTTTTACACTAGGGGGGGAAAAGGGAGGGGGGGTAGGAGGGCTGCTCTGAGCAAGCCAAAAACCTCTGAGAGGACATCTCAGAGGCGGAAACAATTTCCCTGGTGGCCAGGCTCCTGGTAGTCAGTTTTCTGGACTTTGGGGGGACTTTACAGGAGAACCATTTGGAGCGGGGATAAGGTAAGGCTTTTTTTTTAACACTACACAGTGGGGCCATTTGTGGGTTAAATTATAGTTTTGGGGGTGGACATGCCCTTTGATTTTTTTTTTTTTAATTAGACACATTTTCCTATTGTTGAATAAATGGATACTATCAGCTATATGGGTATTTGACATAACCTTGTATTTTAGAGACCATCATAATGCCACTTCATAACTTTTTGTTCAATAGATTTTTATTAAAATTTAAAACATTTCTTTTCAGCATCTTGTACAAATTGTTCATTACTTTTTTTTTTTTTTACTTTTAACAAAACAGTGTTTGAGTTGAACTCTGTAATATGTCCATTATCATCACTATTGTCTCTAATAAAGTCGATAACATTGTAACCTAATGGAGCAGGATTGTCTTCCTGGTGCTTCAGTGTCCATATTATATCACTGTCTTCTTCTGTAATTTGGGTTTTGGGACGGCCCCGGGCGCCCCCACCACAAGGGTCCCCCGGCATATACCTTTACTTTGTGGGCCTTGGGGGTATTCGTAAAGTGCAGATATCACAGACTTTGGTCCACTTTTTAAGATTGTTTGTAAGTACGTGCGCTGTGTACTCATTATCATGCACCCACCATATTTTTGCTATTAATCTCTCTTTTGTAAGGTCACCTCCTTTCCAGGTGCTTGCAATAATACATCTTGTTGCTGAACATATATGACTCACCAGAAGATTAGCATTTCTATTCAAATTGTGGATAGGGAGATTAAATAGGGAAGTATATGGGGAGAGTTGGTCGTTTATTGCAAAAATATCCTGTAAAATTGTAGCACAGTGGTTCCATGCTTTTTTAATCTCAGATAATGCCACTTATCTTTATGTGGATACAGAACTTCAGTGACTTCTAATATCCTTATAATTTACAGTAGGAGATACATTATCCCTTATAATACATGAGTGGTACCCAGAGTTCAATGTATAACTCAGCCTATGTCCGTGTACCTTTATATGGGCATAGAACTCCTCAGTGACTTAGTGATATCCTTATAATTTACAGTAGGGGAACATAATTATTATAGTAATTAAGGTTGAGTAAAGACATACATCCATCTATTCACCCTGGATCAACCAGATCTATATGCATTAATACCAGTAATTCTCAATATTTTTTACGGTAGTTTTAGAAACGTATCCAGGCCTTTTTTAAAGCTATTCAATGAACTTGCCATTACCACTTCTGCTGGAAGACAGTTTCACCGTTCTCACTGTAAAGAAACCTTTCCTAACCTGAAGATGAAACTTTTTTTCTTCCAACCTTAAAGGATGTCCACGATATAATACATTAGTGGTCCCCAGAGTTCCCTGTATAACTCTGTTTCTGTGTAACTTTATATGGACACAGAACTCTTCAGTGACATATAATATCCTTATAATTTACAGTAGGGGATACATTATTCCTTAAAATACACAAGTGGTACCCAGACATCCCTTTTATAACTCAGTTTGCATCCTTGTACCTTTATATAGACACAGAACTCCTCAGTGACCTATTAATATCCTTATAACAATCTAGGGGACACATTATCCCTTATAATGCATTAGTCATCCCCAGAGTTCCCTGTATAATTCGGCCTGTCTGTGTAACTTTATATGGACACTGAACTGCTCAGTGACATAGAATATCCTTGTAATTTACAGTAGGGAATACATTATCCTTTATAATACATGAGTTGTACCCAAAGTTCCCTGTATAACGCAGTCTGTGACCTTGTACCTTTATATGGACACTGAACTCCTCAGTGACTTTGTAATATTCTTATAATTTACAGTAGGAGATAAATTATCCTTATAATACATGAGTGGTACCCAGAGTTCCCTGTCCTGTATAACAAAGTCTGTGTCCTTGTACCTTTTATATAGGCAAATAACTCCTCAGTGACTTAGTAATATCCTTATTATTTACAGTAGGGGATACATTATCCCTTGTAATACACGAGTGGTACCCAGAGTTCCCTGACCTGTATAACTCAGATTAAAAGTTTATTTTAAAGCAGCTTAAATTAATACTTTAGACTGAAACACATTTAAAAAGAAACAAATTTTTTTCATAATTTGATCGTGATACTAAAAGCGATATTTTGCTATTATACTGTAATTATACTCCTCCCACATCCTGCCCACTTGACCACACCCACATATGTGACCATGCCCACTCAATTACAAAGTTATCAATTACACGCACAAACACACTCCTACGGCTAAAAGAAAATCTTACTTGTTTCAAGCAGTTATTACAGCTCCCAGTGCTACTTACCTTCATATAGCAAAGCAGTCTTTCACTATAACGCAAAATCACTGGGTGAATGTTATTGGCTGTAGTGGGGCACAGCTCCTCTCCATTGCACATGCTCCACACTCTAGCTGTGCCTCTGTTTTGGGAGGGGGTGGATACATAGAGAGGAGACATAAATACTAATTAGGAGTGAGCTGAACAGGACATGAGGAGATCTAGTGATGGGGAGCACTGAGAGCAAAAAGGGATCAAGTTCCTTACAGCACATAAATATAGAAAAGGATAAAGGCAAGTAATTTTTTTCAGTTTAATGTCCCTTTTAACCTCAATAAGGACAGTGACATGCGCTGCTATCTTTGTTGCCTGGTTCATCAGAACTCTAATTACCGTATATACTCGAGTATAAGTCGAGGTACCCATTTTTACCTCAAAAATGAGTAAAACCAATTGACTCGAGTATAAGTCGAGGGTAGAGTCTCCCCTCCAGCCCCAGGTCCAGCCCCAGGAATAAAACCTATTTCCCTGCACCCATCTTCTCACCCTGCCACTACACATACACATACTACCCAGCTACACTACACTACTCCCTGACTCATATTCTCCACCCTGCCACTACACTACACTACTACTACTACATACACTACTCCCTGCCCCCTCTTCTCACCCTGCCACTACACTACACTACACTACTACAGTACAATACACTACTCCCTGCACCCATCTTCTCACCCTGCCACTACACTACACTAATACAGTACACTACACTACTCCCTGCACCATCTCTCACCCTGCCACTCACTACACACACTACTACAGTACACTACACTACTCCCTGCACCCATCTTCTCACCCTGCACTACACTACACTACACTACTACAGTAACTACACTACTCCCTGCAACCATCTTCTCACCCTGCCACTACAATCACTAATACTAATGCCTTACCTTTGCAGGAGAGTCCGGGCCCCCGACATCTTGATGGAGGAATCCGCTGCCGCGTCCACTGTGGTCGCATCCATGACGTCACGACTCGGCGCCCGGGAGTCATGACGTAGTGGATGCGACCATCAGTGGACGCGGCAGCCGGATTCCTTCACCAGTAAGTGACTGACTCGAGTACAAGTCGAGGTTCAGTTTTCAGGCTGTTTTCACAGCCTGAAAACCTCGACTTATACTCGAGTATATACGGTACATTGATTTGTTCCCTCTGCTTTATGCAATGCCGGCAGCCACATCCGTGATTGGCTGCCTCTCAGCCATTCACAGACATGGCTGCCGGTTCGGCCGCCTGCTTGCAGTTCTGGGAAGCAGAGGGCAGAGATCTGAGCGCCAGAGGAATGAAGGCATGTAAGTTGCGTTCTGATTGATTTTTGACAAGCAAACCTGGCGGTTGGGGGAGGGATAGGGTGAACTACTACATATAAAAGTTTGGAACAGTAAATCTGTTCCAGCTCAGATTTACTGAGCTGGAACAAACAATAATAATAATAATGTATTATTATTATTGCATCAGTGCTAACCACTGAGCATGGTGGCTCAGTGGTTAGCACTGATGACTTGCAGCGCTGAGGTCCTGAGTTCGAATCCACCCTTGGACACATCTGCAAGGAGTTTGTATGTTCTCCCCGTGCTTGCATGGGTTTCCTCCGGGCACTCCGGTTTCCTCCACAATCATAAAGACATACTGATAGGTTGTTTGTGTCAAATAAAAGTGCTTAGATTGTAAGCTCTTCGGGGCAGGGCCTGATGTGTAGCAGCGCTACGGAAGATGTTGGCACTATATAAATCCACAATAATAATAATAATGACCAGACTGACTCTGACCCTTTCTCTGCTTCAGTCCATTGATTAGAGTAGTCTGCTTTACATTCATCTGCTGTTCTAACCAGGCCTCCTCACTAATTTCAGGTAATCCGAACAGTTAGGGAGACAAGAATAACAATATTATTGCCTTCTCACTGCAGCAAAGATCATGTTTAAGGGAAAGATTTCCTTTCTAGATTAAAGGGCATGTACATTATTTTTTTTTTTTTTACTCACCTTATCTTTCTCATAACTTGAAAGTCTTAATTTCCCTTGTTTGTTTTTTTTCCTGTCATTTGCCTATAGTAGATTTAATCACAAGGGAAATAAAATCTTTGAAGTTAGAATAAAGACACAAGGTGAGTTAAGAGTTTACATCTCTGTTAACACTTGCATTTCTTTGTTTGATGAGATATACAAAGTTAGATTGTCAGGATCATTTAATAATCGCCGTACTTAAATACAAAAATATGTGTTTTTATTTTATTTTACAGATTATTAAAAAAATGATTGAAAGGAAGCAAGCACAAATACGAAAAGTTTATCCTGGGCTTACCTGTTTCAAGGAAGGAGTTCGTCAGATTCCAATTGAAAGCATTCCCGGAATACGTAAATATAATTTTGTATTTATTGAGCAAAACATTCCATGTGTATGTATGTATGTATTGAAATAATGTTGAGAGTGTGCAGATGTTTGACACTGGAGAGAATACAAAAGTTTTACATAGTCATTTGAAATAGTAATTAATAGCAAGATAGCCTTGCTCAGATCGAGATGATTATAACACCCATACACATGTAACTTTATTTTGTGTCTTTTGAATATATTACAGGAGAGACTGGTTGGAAGCCCAGCATAAAAGAAAGAAGGTAAATTATAATTAATTTACAGAAACCAACAACATTCTTGCATGGCTCCTGTTTTATTTAAAAGTCACATTTAATTGTTTGAAAACAATTAAATGTATGTGATATTACATCACCGAGGAGTTCCATGACCATATAAAAGAGGCATCATGCTTTTAAATTAGGACATGGAACTCCCAAGGGGATGTAAAATCCTTATATTTTAAGTAGTGCATTATATCTTGTGAAACTTGCGTTTACTTTAGGAGGTAATTGCATACTATTGAAGGATTCTGGGAGTACTCCTTAGGATAACTTACAATTAAATTGTGCCAGTCATACAAAAAAGATCATTGCACACTCCTAGGTTACATACAATATCATACTATCTGTGCACCTGCATACATTATAAACAAAGGGGAAGAGGCCTTCCAATGCTTTAAAGCCATAGAAGCTTTAATTAAAGGGAATTAAAGGGAATGATTGGGGTTTCTACTACCATGGAAGTTTGACTTATCTTCCTAATGAATACATAAAATAAAAAAATGAATGCACATTCCTAGGCCACATACAATGGGTAAAAGCAGGTCATTATCTTTATTAATATCCATATATGTTTTACCAGTGACCTGTGTACAACTTCTGAAGAGCCGTTACTTTCAATTGAAAAGGGACTGCACATGTCTGTAACTCAACATGTAGCTGACTTTTTACAGTTAAATGTAATGGCTTCTGAAAAGTTGAAGCTAGAGCCGGTACCAGAAGGGCTCCCCTTCGCATGTCACTGTCCTTATTGAGGTTAAGGAAGCAGCAGGGATGGATCAGTCACTGACAGCTCCTACTCTTCAGTTTTTTCAACTTTAAACACTGCAGGAGAACAATTTGGATAAGAGATGTAAGGTAAGGATTTTTGAATACTACTCAGTGGGGCCAGTAGTGGGTTAAATTTAGTTTTGGGGGTGGACATGTCCCCAAATTTACCACTATGCTTATAATAAAAAAAAATTAAAGAACATTACTCCCAAAACCCAAATGTTGCCAAGACAGTCCTGTTTTGAGGGTTCTGTTCGGAACTGCTGAGCTTTGTCCCAGAATGAGTGGTACTTAGACGATCAGGGTGAGCTGAAAGATCCTGAGGCATCGCCAGGAGGAGGTAAATAGGCTCTACCCATGTTGTTTGTCTTCTGGAGATATAGGAAGTTTTTTGTAGTAGTAACCACTGGCATATTAAAAGAAAACTAAAGAGTTAAAAAAAACATGATTTAATTGATACCCCAAACAGGGACTGGATCCATTTTTTATTTTTATTTTTTTAAACGGAATGTCCACTCTTCCAATTATAATTTGCCCCACTGTATAGTGTTAAAGAATCCTTACCTTTCTCCAGTGCTCATTATGATGGTCATGCAGTGGCTGCTAAAAGTCCATAAAAGTGAAGAGTAGGAGCCTCTCTTTGTGTAATCCGGTGCCTTCTACTTCCTTGTCCTTATAGAGGACTCAGGCCTGCGCAGGGGAGACCACAAAAACAAAGATGGTCCCTCCAAGTTCCGGAAGACGCACCAATAGCACGGTCGCGTCTCACCTCACAGCCATCCCAAACCGACTCCACTCCATCTCCTTCCTCTTCCCATCTCTCGTGGGACCTGCCGGCAAAGGTAAGAGGAGGTGCCAAGGCGTCACGGGACTCGTGCGTCGCCCGTCAATACAGCAGTAAAAGCAAACAGGAAAAGACACTCTGCAACTTCAACTCTTCCAGATTAAAAAAATACTTTGAGTCAAGTTAAAAGTCAGCATATAGAGCCATAACAGCCGACGCGTTTTGGGCAGTGTTCAAACCCATGTTTATGGGCTTGATTCGCCCTGCCCACTTTAACTTTAAAGAAACAGAACACACTATAAAATGGCTTATGTAACAACAGAGCCCCTACTGATACAAAAGTATATACAAGTAAAAACTCTCAGACTTAAGAGAGTGGAGTAGGGTCCAGGGACAAGAAAAATGTTCTTTACCACAGAATACAGTCAGGAGTACAATAAAATTTGTGATATTATTTGTAAAAACCTACCTATTTTACAGGCAGATCAGAAACTACAAAATGTCATTTCTAAATGTGATATTAAATTTGTCTCCAAAAAACCCCCTACTCTGGGGAGCTTATTGTCTCCCAGCCTAGTCAATGACCCTAGTAAAGTATTAGTCTATTATGAATACTTGGCTCACTCTTCCGGGGACATACAGATGTGGTGTTAGTAGGTGTAGAACCTGTCAAGTAATTGAGACAGGTTCTGGATTTTCATCCACATCTACGGGTAAAACCTATACTAATAAGTGTTTTGCAAATTGTGGTACTAAAAAAGTGATCTATTTGTTAGAATGTAAAAAATGTCATGTGCAATATGTCAGTCATACGAGAAGGACCCGCAGGTGGGGGGGGACGACTGGATCAGACTATTGGATACCAGGGAGATTTATTGGATATTCCATTTGGATACTAGGGTCCCTAAGGGACTCAATGCAAGATGGGATATTTCCCTCTTTTATTAGACAACATGGATTTTCCAGTATGCATATATATATATTTTTTACTTGTATATACTTTTGTATCAGTAGGGGCTCTGTTGTTACATAAGCCATTTTATAGTGTGTTCTGTTTCTTTAAAGTTAAAGTGGGCAGGGCGAATCATGCCCATAAATATGGGTTTGAACACTGCTACTGTTTATGCCTGTGAAGAAGGGCACATGCCCGAAACGCGTCGGCTGTTATGGCTCTATAAACTGACTTTTAACTTGACTCAATAAAGTATTTTTTTTAATCTGGAAGAGTTGAAGGTGCAGAGCGTCTTTTCCTGTTTGTTTTTACTGCGCAGTGGAGCTCTGCCACCTCCCTCCCTCCCCTCTGGATCACTCAGCACTGCATTAAACTTTTTTTTTTTTAAATGAAGTCTCCTATAATGCAGGAGACCCCCTCCAACCCTAACCGCCAGCTTTAAAAGTTTAAAATCAGCCCAGAATTAGACTTACCCAACCTCGTTCGATCGGCTCCCCTAACTGGCAGCCACATCTGTGAGTGCCTGACTTTCAGCCAATCACAGACGTGGCTGCTGGTCCGGCCCTTTCTGATTTTCCGTTCCTGGAAGTAACAGAAGAAGCAGAGACCGTGGGAACGTAAGTGGGAAAAGTACATTTCTGGGCTGATTTTTTGGGGGTTGAGATACCCTTTAATTGTCACAGTGCGGTTTAGGAGTGCTTTCCCATAGCTTGTAACTACCATCCTTCACACCTGGGGGTATTTATGTAAAATTACATTTTTCACCTCATGTTCTCAACATTCTGCGTCATTTATTTTTTGGTTACACATTCAAGACTTCAGAAGTCAGATCAGATTTTCTGTGTATCTAATGCTATAATCATAGAAATGTTTTTATACTTACAATGAATATTTACTTTCCCTTCTTGATAGATCAAATAACAAAGCTAACCATTTGATTGATTATATATTTATTTATTTTTTTTCTTCATTTTAAAAATATTTTAAACTGCATATCTGCAGAAATATCCAAATCTGTAAGGTAAACAAGAACCCCACAATTGCTTACAAAATTCTTTTGACCTTGTTACTGCAAACATCAGAGAGGCAGGTAATCCTCATTCTGCTATTAGAAGCAGTGTTTTAATTAATGATCTGAAATATCTATGAGCAATGTGATGTTTGCTCTGTTAATTCCCTTTCAAAGAGTGATTATTAGTAAGCATTGTGTTTCAGAGCATTTAGTTCTAAATACACTTGGCCAGTACAACGTTTTATATCAAATCTGCATTGATTTTCTAGTTTTATTTCATTACAGCTGAACCCATATACTGTGTTTGTTTTAAATTAATTCCCTTAATGATTAATTGCTGCTCTATTGTTTACAAAATCTGGATAATTTTATTTACAATAAACTTATCACACATACATTTCAAAGTGATATAATGAGGTTTGATTATACATTGAGGGATTGTTGTCAAGTCATGTGAAAACCAAAGTTCCTATGATAAACATTCAATTCCCTAATGTAAATTGTACAGTTTTTAACTGTAAGAGATACTGCAGGTTTACTAGATTAAAATAAATGTGTAAATAAGTATTTGTTATTGTTTGTATTGATGTCTCCGACATCTCCATTAACTTGGTATAGAATTACTAGACCCTGTCTGAGGACCTTGGTAAACAGGTAGACCATTTGAAACAAGGATCCGAGCATTGAGTAGTATTATTGTATTTGTTCTTGGACATTCAAAAGGGACATCTTCTAAACAAATGTAAAAAATATAATATAAAATAGAAGTATAAATATAAAACTAGTACATTTTTTTTCTAAAAATTGTCAGAAATAATTAGTACTTTTTTTTCTAAAAATTGTTGTCAGAAATAATTTCTGACTTGTGCTTTTGTATATTTTTTTTCTTTTTACAATTTTGTTTCAAGTAAAGAGCCCAAAGATCCAGATCAGCTATACAACACTTTAAAAGCCATTCTCCAGCAAGTAAAGGTAAGAAATGTTTTTGCCTCTCATTTCTTGGTTTTCTTTCACATTAAATGAAATTGTAACCATTACAAAATGATATAAAATCTGAGAATCAAACTGATCATTTTAAAGGACATGTTGTCGTCGTCGTCCCCAATCTAAAATTTGCCCCAGTGCTGGCCCCTCTGTATAGTTTTAAAAAATCCTAACTTATTTCCCCGCTCCTTATGGTTCTCCTGCAGTCCATGTCCAAATCCATGAAACTGAAGAGTAGGAGTTATCCTCCTGTCCAATGGTCTCTGCCTCCTGTCTTGCCTCCAGGATGGGATGCTGACATGCGCAGGGGAGCGGTTGGGGGTGGGCAAGCCTGAGGAACATTATATTAAGTTATATTTTTGGGTGGTTATGCCCTTTAAGCAACCATACACCAAAAGCTTTATCAACATTTGTTTCTGCCAGACAAATGTCTCTTCTAAAAATATATAACATAGGCTTCATGAAACTGTGGCATGTTATATAACCATTGTAGATTACAAGTGTTTTAGATTACTTAGGAACTGAATTTCCTGTCAGACATGGGACCATATCATTTATCATTTCTGCTATTTATTGTGAAAATCCACATCTAATGGTAATACAAAATGGGGCATTTTGATTGACAAAATATTTGTCCGTTAAACTGAAGGCAGCAAAAGGCCTGGTTTTGGTCCCCATTTATTCTGTAGTTTTTGTGAAGCTACTACTTCCAGCATTACCCTTTAAAAAATACACAGATGAGAGATGCATTGCAAAGATCTGTGCTTAGATAAGGTCTGTTAAGTTATCCTTCCCTTGCAGCTCTTCACCATGTTGCTACTTTAAGTGTACCTATTAAAAGGGATTGTTTAAAAGCGTGTAACTGTATTACAATGCTACAAAAAGTTCCCTTATCTCTGGGACAAAATTGAGGCCATAACACCTCTCTTTTTTAAGGTAGAAATGTAAATGATTGACCAACCTCTACCTAGGTATGGACAGAATTTAAACGATTGACTGGCTTCTATCTAGAACTTGGACAGAACCTAGAGTGCCTACTGTCCCAAGTACACAAATATAGCATATAGTTCTGCTGATTTAGGGGCTCAGTATTGGGGTCTGAAGTGTTTCTGGTGATGCCATTGTATAGTTCATACAGAATATTGCACATTAATCTTGTACGATATTTTGAATTTGACAGATTCCGACCATGAATATAATGATTGAAAATATGTAATCTTTGCATATTAAAATAGTACTTACCTTCCTGAGTTCCTATCCACTGCCTGAGTTTCCAATCTTGCTGGCCAGCCTGTTACATGACCATGACAGCCAGCAGCTGAATAATAATAGTTACACAAAAGGGGGGCTGTGGGAGCACTCTTGTGGCAAAATTACTTTATAACAAATAGTGGAAGTGCTACTGATCTGACCAAAACATTAGAACAAACAAGAAAAGAGATGATCAATACACATTCCTGGGCCCCATATATCATAATATCTATGCTAGTGCAAACAGTAAAAACATGGGGGGGGGGGGGGGTTGTTACAATATTATGCATAAAAGTGAAAAGCCTTCCAACCACGTCAAGGTAACCCCAGTATGGAAGGTCCTAACAGTTTACCTTGGGTCATTTATCTGGGCTGACACTCCCTGCTTGGTTGCATTTTCGTGGGAAGATTGTCTCCCTGACCTTGCATTGGATTAGTATTGAAGGCTTCACTTCCCCCTGCCTACTGGCTTTTAACAAGGAGGGAAGAGTCCTCTCATCCAATGCTTAGTATTCAAGGCATAAGACCTCCAGTTAAAGGGACGTGTTGGGGATGCTACTACCCCATGGAAGCTTGGTCAGTCTTCCTGCAGAGAAGCTCTGCTACAATATATATACACAAAAGGGTGGCTGTGGGAGCACTCCTGTGGCAGAATTACTATAATAATAGTAATTTGCCATGCACTGGACTATGCTAATTGGCCACAACAATCCAGCTTCTTGCAAATGATGCCATTAATCTGTCACAGTCCTGTGTCAGGCCAGGCAGGAATAAAGAAGACTGAGGCTGCAGAGAGATGTGGGAGTCAGTGTGGGTCTGCCGGAGATAAATACTTTTAGAATCTGCAAAGTAGAAATGTGCTTTTTAGTTCTCCTTTAAAGAAGAACATTTCCAATAATAAAACTTCCGATAATAAAAAAAAAAAATGACTGCTACTTATCTTACTAAGTTACTTTGCTGCTGGTAACACCTGGCTTGTCATATATTTATTGGGATTGATATCTGCTTGGCCAACATCACCAGTAGCAGTGACAAGAGGCAGCACCATTAATTAGATTCTTTTGAAGTTTGAATTTGTGTTTTAAGTTGATATATTAGTAGTTTGGATCCCGATTAAATGGAATTTGTTTGTAATTGTGTTGATATTAAATACAACTTGTGGTAGTGAGAAATGTGGGCTTTGCATCACCACTGCAAACTTTACTGCCATCTGAAAACATTTAGTACATATCGTGAATGTGCTATTCCTGAACTCTATTCATTAAGTGTTTTAATACTTTGGCTGGGAAGTCTTATGCCAGTTCTGGGAAATAATATTTTGATCTCTGCTTTTCTCATTATCCAAGAGTCATCAAAGTGCATGGCCCTTCATGGAACCAGTAAAGAGAACAGAAGCTCCTGGATACTATGAAGTTATCAGATTTCCTATGGGTAATTAGTATAATAAATCCATGTTGCATGGCTTTATTTTGTTTGTACTAGGCTGTGTTTGCTGAATTTCCTTTACTTCATAAATATATAGAAACCAATACTACAGAGCGATTAAAATAGCCTAAAGTTTTTGACCTCTTTTCAACTCCTGAAAAGTTGGAAAGATTTCGCTGACACTACACCCAGATGAGGTACATAAATGCAATATAAAGTAGTATAATGTTTGCGGTTGAATAAAGAAATATGACTAGTTCATATTTCTTGTCTTAACAGTTGGGGGGAAAAAATGTATGTATCAATACCAGTAACATGCAACCTTGAAGTCTAAACTTCTTTTCTTCAAGTCTTAAAGGGCATGTCTACCCCCTCAGCTAAAATTTACCCCACTGCTAAGCCTACTGTGCAGTATTAAATGACACCTACCTTTCTCTTCTGCTGCATATGGTTGTCCTGCATGGCCGAAATACAATCCAGGAAACTGGAAAAGTAGTACTTTTTTTTGTACTGCTCTGTGCACAAACATTTCATATGTGCAATGCCACATAATCTAGACCTCTCTAGGTCAATTTGCACAAATTTGCATTTTAAACTTACTTACCAACCCTTGTTCTATAGCCAGCCTTCCGACTGAGTGTCTGCTGGTCTGGCTCCTTCTGCTGTTTACTCTATTGGAGCGGTGGCGCATTGGGTTATACTTGTAGACCCGGTACCACAATCAGCTGTTTTAAGTAAAGGTGTGCATGATTGGCTGTTTTAAACTACTACAGGTCCGGTACTGGTGTTTTTAACAACTGATTGCGTGCACCCTTTACATACGCATGATTAGCTGATTGCGGTATTGGGTCTGCAGTTATCCCCCAATCCCACTGCATGGGGCTATAGTTACATCACTGGTGTGGTTGGGACGAATTATAGTTTTCAATAAAAAAAAAAAAAGATTTCTCAATGTACAAGTTCTATATCACCAATAAGAATGTATTGGGAGGGAACACAGCACAAGTGCTATATTACCAATAAGAATGTATAGGGAGGGAACACAACACAGCACAAGTTCTATATCGCCAATAAGAATGTATTGGGAGGGAACACAACACAGCACAAATTCTATATCACCAATAAGAATGTAGAGGGAGGGAACCCAACGCAGCACGAGTTCTATATCAACAATAGGAATGTAGAGGGAGGGAACACAATGCAGCATAAGTGCTACATCACCAACAAGAATGTATAGGGAGGGAACACAACTTACATTTTGTGTCTGCAAAATCCCTTTTCATTGCGACATGTTTCGAATGACAGTGGGTTCTTTCTCAAGCCTCGAGAAAGAACCCACTATGGTTCGAAACATGTTGCAATTAAAGGGATTTTGCTGACACTAAAGCTGTATTGTGTTCCCCGTACTATACATTCGTTTTGTCGAACACAGTAAGCTACCACTGGTCACACACATGATATGATACAACTTCTATATTTCATTTTTCAGCCTTTTTAATATGTTAACCATACCAGATTACATTTTATATTCTAGGATGAGGATAGGGGAAAAAAGAGGCGAATAACTCAAATCCCAGTAAAAATAAACATGTAAGCTTGTTTACATAACTTGATTTTTCATGCTTTAAAGAGATCTAAATCTAATTTATTATTTGTACCCAAAAGCAGATTGGAAAGGTGATGAGGTAGAAAGCAAATGTGTATTAAATGTATTTGGCACAATTTGTATTCATTTAAAGGGCAACTGTGATCTCCAAACAAGTTAGGGTTAAACAAAAACCTGAATTATTCAATTATAAATACTATAATCCATTTTTTGCATATGAGGGGTGAAGTTTTAAAGGAATAGTTCACACAAAAAGTGAACTGTTCCTTTAAAGCAGTGATTGAAAACCAGGAGGTAAAGGACCTATTCCTTACCTTCCGTTCTTCAATCACTTCACCAGGATCCAGGACCGAAGGTCAGTTTAATTACCTCGCGCACGATCCACCGCAGCTCCATTAACAACTGCCGACTGCTTCCTGGTTTAGTTGCACTATAGTACGCATGTGCAATATTGCGCGCTATAGTAAACTAAACCAGGAAGCAGTCAGCAGTTATCAATGGAGTCGCAGTGGATCGTGAGCGAGGTAATTAACTAACCTTCGGTCCTGGATTCTGGTGAAGTGATTGAAGAACGGAAGGTAAGGAATAGGTCCTTTATCTCCCGGTCTTCAATCACTGCTTTAAAGCACTTTTTGTGTGAACTATTCCTTTAAATCTGACATAAATTTAATTGTAACTACACATGCAACCACTAGATGGTGCACCTGGCAAAAAAACAGCTTTTGTCACAGCACCTTTACAGGGCTTTTTCTGTCTTTTTTGTCTTGTTAACCCAAGGGTTAACGTGAATTTAAGATGCAAAAAACCTGTGTTGCCCAATCGCCACAAGCTATGTACCAAGCTGATAACGGCTCTTTATGACAGAAACTTTAACGCCAGCATATAGTTTCGGAATGGGAAAACCCCATTCGCTGTGCACTGAGAACCGTTATCGGTTCAGTACATATAGAGAGCGATACCGGCTCTCGATACACAGCCCTAATAGTAATTATTGCTGGTAAAAACTGTACATTACATAAACTAAAAAATGTCTGTAATCCTTAAAGAAACTAGCATTTAAACTACACGTTCTGGATTTGGGAACAATAAATTATCAGCATTCTACCTGATTATAGAAAGAATATTCTGTTCCCGTCTGGGGGAAAAATGGTTGATCTCGATAAGCCCAGACATGCAAACTCATGTATTATTTTCTTATTGTATAGATCTGAAAACCATGAGCGAAAGAGTAAAGAACAAGTACTATGTGACAAAGAAATTGTTCATGGCAGATTTACAAAGAATCTTTACAAACTGCAGAGAGTACAATGCACCGGAAAGTGAATATTTCAAATGTGCAAACATTCTGGAAAAATTCTTCTACATTAAAATTAAAGAAGCCGGGTTGATCGACAAATAAGGAGCTGTTACTCTACGTGCCTCTTACTATTGGCTAGTCTACTGTTTCTACATTTGCACTCATTTCAAAAAGCTACTAATTCTCATTACTTGTGTATCATTTTATAGTGCAGGGCATAGCTAAAAATTCCTTTATGAAGAAAAAGGGAAAACATAAATAGCAGTGTTTTTATTTTTGTCTGTACTGGAGATAGACTTTTAAAAAAAAAAAAAAAAAAATCCACAACCTTTTTTATATTCTAGATAAAAGGTGCTTTTTATAGGGCCTAATGTATGTGCATATCTGTGTGCATATGTATTTATGTATGTTTATACACACGCACACACAAGAATACAAATTTCTTGGTTCTGTTGCTGTTTTGTATATTTAGATGTGTTTTGTAAAATAACGTAAATTCATTGTTTCGCTTGTAAACCACTTCTAATATTTGGTTTGTTTAGAGAAATTACTTATTATGCTTATGCAGGACATAAGTTTAAAACCCAATCTTATATTGCCATGTATATAAAGACACTAAGAATTGGCTTGCAGAGATTAAAGTTAAACTTAAATATTTTAGTTTTCTAGAGTACATTTTCCATAGTTTTTGTACTCTTGCAGCACCAGTAACACGTTTTCCATATTTTTTTGCTCTGTTAAGAAAAAAACAAAAATGTATATTTCTATCATCTCTTGGATTAAATGAACTGTGCACAATTCAGGACAGGTTTTATCTATTTATTTTATACAGTTGGTTCATTTTTGGGAGCTTTTGGGCTACAACACATATTTCCTGACTTGTGGCACAAAAACTGCTTATTAAAATGATATATCTAGCCATAGATGAACCTGCATGAAGTTGGTAAAATCTTTATGTCCTCATATCTCAAGCTTGCCATGCTCCATCCAGGGATTAACAATCTGCAGTAAAAGGAAAGAAAGGTAAAATACCGTAATATCTTTAGTTAGTAATCACAGAGGTCAGACATTCACATGGCTTACAATTGGCAATTCCGATTTGCTGCTGTTGGGTGAGTGTATTGACGACCCAGAGCTGGTGAACTACTGCAGTTGCCTATGAGTGTGGTCATTGAAATAGAAAATATCTGCCAGTAGTTATCAGCTCTATATTCTTTAAAGGGTATGTACACTGTACTTATTTTTACTTATTATTACTAGATAGCTTAGGCTTTAAATGTAAAGTGATTTTTTTTTCCCCCCTAGCACCCTCCTATACTCTACCTTTACTCATTACCCCCACGAGATTGACCAAATTCCTTTGCCAACCAAATACCACCCCACTCGCAGAGCGTGCACCTGACGTCAATCTGTCAGTGCGCACGTGTGGTTGTGGTGTCGCTGTGAGCACTGACGTCGTTACGTCGCCATGTGCTTGGTCACAGCATGATTACGTTACATGTGTACTTGCTCGCGGCAACATAGCCACAGTGCGCGTGCACACTGATGTCCCGTCACGCGCATACTGACGTCAGGCGTGTATTCTGAACAGGACAGTATTTGCTTGGCAAAGGGATTTGGCCAATCTCATGGGGGCAAAGCTGAAAACGGGAGTAGACAGAAACTTTTAAGGTAGGGAATAGGAAGGTGCTATGAAAAAACAAAAAAACACTACATTTAAAGCCTAAGCAATCTAGTAATAATAGTAAGTTTGATTTAGAGTGTACATACCCTTTAAGTACAGGGAGCTGATAAAACTTGAGCCATATGTGACTAACTGAACGATTGCTATAGGGAGGTTTAGGTTGATGGCTTAAGTTTAGTTGTAGAAATTATCATAAATTCGAATCTGGCATGAATTTGTGTCAAGTCACATCCTTATGGTCTCCTTTAGAAATGAAAGCTATCCATCGTTTTTTTAACAGTTTCTGAGAAAATGTGTTTCAGCCTATACTCCTTTAAAGCCTCAAAAAAATAACAAATCTGTGTATTACGTATTAAGTAATACGTGTAATAAAATAATATCCCATTTAATTTTTAGAGGTTTTTATACATCCTTCAACACTAGGTACCAGCAAATACATGTCAGTGGTAATTCTGCACTAGGATCTAATCAGCACAATTTATACACATACAGGGTTATTCAATAAAAGTTCTTATCATTTAAAATGGTGCTAATTTTGCCCCAACCAATCAGATGTTCGCTTTCAAATGTTAAATAAGATCTGATTGGTTGGGGCTAAATTAGCACCATTTTAAAGGATAAGAACTTTTATTGAATCTCCCTGTTTGACTGTTGAAATAACCCATAGTTCTTTACTACCAGAGCTTCCCACAAAAATACTGTGTGTAAAATTTAAATCCTTGTGTAAATATGAAGGCGCATTTCCCAAAGTATTGTGTAATATATTAATTTTTTAAAGAAGCTGGCAAAAGACCATACTCCAAAGCAAATGAATCTTCCATTTATATTTCCTTAACTATCCTTAAATGGAAAGAATATCACAGCATAATGTTTTTATTGAGCATTTAATTGCTACACATTTTGGAACTGCCCTATAGCTTTCCATTAAGTAGCCGGCTCTAGTTACAATGCATAGTAAAATGGTTTTGTTTTTATTTTACTGCTTATTAAAAACTAATTTGGCATTTAGTCATAAAGCAGAAATAATCTAGGTACAATTATTTTTACACTACTAACCTCTCAATATATTTGCCAAATGTTTTTTATGGATTCAGCTTGTCAGACCCTTATAAAGAATATAAAAAGTGACCTATTTAAAAAGTTAATTTTAATATCTGTTGCAAGCACCAAATATGTTACACTGTGGTGTATTTTTATTTTAGATGCATATAAAACATATTCGGCAATGTCCAGGGTAGGTTTTTGTACACCAGCTGCTATGTAAAGTATTTTAAATATTAATAAGTCTTGAAGGGCTAAACAAGCAATTTATTTAAGTAAGGCTTGAAGGGATATTTTACCCAAAACAAAACAATGGCTTTATATATCACTTTGGGAAACCGTATGTGAAATAAGAACCTAAACTTCCCTAAGTCTGTGCTCTGATAACACAAATGTCTTCCAAAGAGGGAAGTGAGCAGGCAGCCACTGGAACCCTACCACATATATATCTAGGACATGCACATGCTGCATTCCCTAAAAAAAAAGTTGGAAGGAGACGAAAGTCTAATGAAGCATGACACTACCAGTGATGAAAAATAATGAGGTTGCCTTTAATTCAGTAAGAGGGGCAGACTGTTTTTTACAATATTGTTGTTAAAAGCTCCATTCCATGTAAATGAAATATTAGATGAAATATCTAATCTACACCCTACGTATGTCTTTCTTTTAAAGGTATAGACTTGTGCACATGGATATTGTCAGAATGGCCGCTGAACATCCAAAGACGAACCAATTTGGCTGACAATCTAACGTGTGGTAGCTCCTCCAACATTGACAATTTGAGCTGCCACACACATTAGATTGGCATCCTTCGGCCATACTGGACGATAATTATAATGCTTTGCTTTTTTTGTCTATATTTTAGCTTGTTACTACTAATACTAATGTGTCCCTCCCTACTGGTTAAGGAAATGAACTGAGCATTAGTGGGGAGACACCAGAGAGGATAGTAGTATTACTGCCTGCATACTGTTTGCTATAGGCAGGGTACACACGGAGGGACTATTTGTCCCGACCGAGCGTCTGCTACGAGCGATCACTTGACCGGGACAAATGTCCGTCAGTCGCGGACGAATTTGGGAGTGAACGATTGTGCGGCCCCATAGGGAACCGCATGATCGATCGGAATTTGCCGACGTGTCCTTTCGTTCGGCGACCGTTCGAATGATCGAGCTTGATCACGGCCGGCCGCTGCACACCAGCAGATATTTTCGGCTGACCGAAAGTGCCTTGAATCGGTGGGTCGTCCGAAGATATCTGTTGGTTTGTACCCAGCCTTAGAAAAGTAACCAGAGCACAGAATGGGCTGATTTACGCAGATGCATACACAATTTTAGGTGCTATAAAAAGTCAATGTTGTGTGCAAGATAAAGATTTACTTTAAAACATTAAAATGAAAAATATCTATCTGAAGAGTTACCATTGACATTTTCCAGTATTTCTGAAATCTATAGCCTCACCTCAGATTTTTATTTTCTAAAGGATATGCATATTCACTTATGTATTAATAGTGATTAGCTACACTGTTAACAGGATTGTTCCATTTCTACTTTGAATGCATTTTTATGTTTTTATAATTTAAAGAAAATATTTTCATATAGATATTGTGCAATAATGCTGGAGTAGTGTTTTTTTGCAAATGCTTTATATAGCAAAATAATATACATTTGTAAAATTAATATATTGTATTTGTTCAAAATAGTTTTAAATTATATAAAAATATTTTGCCATTGTGCCTTTTTTGTGTATGAATGTTTGTATAAATTGCAAAATATTTTCTAGTTTTTATAGGAAAAACTAAATGTTAAAGAACTAAACTTTAGAAACTTCACCAGCTCAAGTTTTCATTTTGTATAAACCGTCTTGTCTACCAAACATGTACTGTAGTACCCTCGAGACTAGTAAGATTTTCTTTACATTTATCAACTTATAGTTGCAATAGTGTGATGATTACAGTCTTAATACATGTTCTGTTGAACATGTATGTCTATGAATGTTTCCTTATGAGGGGGAGTTACGAGGACACTCATAACTCGTAAGTTTGTGTGTACATTATCTTGATTACAGGCCAAAACGCGGCGATGATGCACAAATAAATAAGATTTGATTGAAATCTCAGGAGTGCTCCTTCCTTACCTGTTTGTATTTGCATTTTGGAAGCACCCGGGTGGATGACTCATATCGGTGAGAGTGCCGCTCCTGCATATTGTGTCTATATATGTGTAAATGTATGTGTGTGCATGTATACATAACGTGTGTGTGTGTGTATATATGTATGTGTGTGTGTGTGTGTATATATATATATATATATATATATATATATATATATATATATATATATATATATATAGGAATAAGGCTAGAAACTTCGCTTGTAAACTTCACCCGATAAGGTTATTGTATTTTATATGTTGGTTGCACCAGACATGAAGATTTGTGCGAGTGCACATTTACCTGGACGTGTGTGTGTGTATATATATATATATATATATATATGTGTATGTGTGTATGTGTATATATATATATATATGTATGTATGTGTGTATATATGTGCACTGACTTCAATTAAATATATTTGAAACTCTCACCAGTAGCACCAAGGCAATAATTCCTGTTGAGTGAGTGCCTAACCCTACCCAAGATTATATATATATATATATATATATATATATATATATATATATATATACATACACACAATGTGCGTGTGTATAATGTGTACATATATCTAGGATTATAGGATTGCACGCACGCTCCATATACAACTACCAGGGTGCTTGATCCAAAAATGTTATATCGGTAAGTTGAAAAAGGGTTTTTACACGGAGCACTCTTCTGTATTTTTTTCAATAGTAAAGAGTTTATTGCACATACATTATGATCACATCTACGCGTTTCAGTCCTCTAGCGACCGTCATCAGGATCTTGGAGGTTGTAAGTACAATTTTTTTCTCTGGGAGCATTAGTACACATTTTAAGAAAAACGTAACTGGGGCTTTGGGGGGTTCTGAGTAACATATTAAAAGTCTTTTATTAGGGGTGTACATACCCTTTAAATATTCCAAAATATTACAAAATGCAATATACTGGCTAAAGTAGCACTTGGGGTTGTGGGCAGATAACTGACTGAAATGGCCGGTAAATAAACTCAATCCTCACACCTGGCACCACTGTGCTTTGGTTGGTATGAAGTATTTTTGTTAATAAGCTGTGCTTAGTTTTCACAAAATATGGATGTAGTACCAATACTACCTCCCTGCCCAGGTAATTTTCATTTTAACTGTTCTTGAAACTTTATACACACTATAATTCTCTTTTAATACTTTTTTTTTAATAAATACTGTTTTGTGCTGTTATTACACCATAAATCTTACCCTTTGACATAAGATTTGGGGATGAATATTAGCCTCAATAGGCAAAAAAGGTAAATGTTGGGAGTAATACCGCAGTGGTCCAATGAGTGTATGGCCAGCATTATCTCACATATATTTTCATAGATCCAACTTTTTTATGGTATATTTTCCAGTAAAATGCAAAACCATGCAAATGTTAATTACCAAATATTATTATTATATTAAGCCTGCCTCAGTTTTTAAGTGTTCAATTCAGAAGTTGGGCCTGCTCTCTGCTGTGAGCTGATAAGATCTTAAAATCCTACTGCTCCCTTTGTGGGAGGGCATGCAGAGCGGACATAGTCCCCTTCTCATTCCACGGAGGGGCCACACATCATACCACTTTAGGCTAAATTGTGCAAACCCCCCCTCCACATTCAGATAAGCAGCCCCTCTTCGGCCTCTGCTACCAGCACTTGCTCAGCGTGTATTGGCTGACCGACCAACACTTTTCTTCCTGGCATGAGATCTGATTGGTGAGGAGGTGGGACTTCCTCCTCTTTTCTGGCCTTTTGGCGCCTTATGCAGATTTGTAACTCCTCTCTTTGAGCCTTGACCCTGCTGTAGCACTTCTGCCTCCTCTGTCAGCTAAGTGCTATATTGTTATTTGTTTTTTTTCCCCTTGCTTCTGATATATAGATTTTCATTCTTATGCTTTTTTTCTGTATACTATAACTGTAGGGGTGTCCCCTTTATCCTTCCTGGGAGAATTGTTTCCTTATCCCTTTATTTTTATTTCATGTAAGGTTTTTTTTTTAAGAAAAAATTGTCTCTTGTCTTTGACTATGTCCAGCAAGGGGTGGATACCACCCTGCTCCAAGGGCACAAAAATACCTCTTTAGCAGTCTCATGTGTGCTCTGCTTTCCATGAAGAGTTGCCCACCGGTCAGTCTGGCTCAATGTGTGCCTCATGCAGTAGGAATCCATCCCGATCAACATCCTGGAACTGCTGCCCATTTTTCTAGCTCTGTCCTATTAGACCATCCTTCTGACAGGCAAGAGTGTCCTTGTCCAGTCAGACAATGCCACCTTGGTGGCCTACCTCAACCATCAGGGAGGCACTCAAAGCCAAATGGCTATGGCAGAGAATCACCAAATTCCTACATGGGCAACATGCTTTCTGTCAGCCCTTTTGGCAATTTACATTCCAGGGGGTGCTGAACGAGGATGCCGACTTCCTCAGCCGGCATTCCCTGGATCCAGCAGAGTGCCCCATTCATAAGGAAATGTTCGAGACACTGTCCCTCTGGTGGGGGAGGCCAGAAATAGATGTGATGGCAAACGTCATGGATGCTCTGGTGGCATTTTGGGCCTTCCAACTGGTGTTCGTACTTCCGCCTCTAGCCTTGATTCCATGGCTATTAAAGAAGATAAAAAGGTGGGTTACCTGCCATCCTCATAGCTCCTCTGTGGCCAAGAAGAGCTTGGTTCTGGGACATTCTCACACTGACAGTCAAGGAGCCCTGGACCTTACCGCTTCATACCAGACCTCCTGTCTCAAGGACCCTTCTTCTAATCGGGACCGTCAGCATCTAATTTTAACGATGTGGAGTTTGAAGCCTCTCATTCGAAAACAGGACTTCCCCCTTCTGTGCTTTCTATGTTGCTGGCGGCTAGGAAACCTTTATCGGCCAAGATATATCATCATATATGGCAGAGCTGCATCTCCTGGTCCTCTAGGGGTTCCCCCGGGTTGGGTTTGCCCTGTTCAGGGAGTTATGTTTCCTAAAATCTTTTCCAGTTTGCAGACATTCCTGCAGACACCTTTTCCAAGTTCCCTGAAGGTGCATAGGAAAGATATTCAGACTTTTCTGCAAGGAGTGGCTCAAACTCGCCCCCCTCACCGATCCAATGTACTACCATGGAACCTCTCCTTAGTCTTTTGGATTCTTGATGGGTCATCGTTTGAACCTCTTGCTTCGGTTCCCTTGTCTCTTCTACCCTGAAAGAAGTTTTTTCTTCTGGCTATGCCTCTATCCGCAGATCAGGAGATAGTGTTACCCATCTTTTATGTCCATGGTCCTTCTCTCCCAAGGAAAAGAGGCTTCCTTCCTGGCTGGAGTCGCTCTGCCATGAGGCAACCTCGTCTTCCATTCATACCATTATCGAGTATTTGCCAAAGCAAAGGCGACCCTTGATCACTTGTTGCTGCAGGCAGCAGAGATGTGATTCCTTCTGCCCACTCTTTGATGTTTGGGACGTCAACTGATGTGACCTGGGTCCGCTTGAGGCTGAAAGAGAAAAGAGGATTTGGTGGCTCACCGTAAAATCTCTTTCTCTGAATCAGATAGGGGGACCCAGGTACTTCCCACCCTCTAGTTTATATGTTACTTGTTGCCTATTGTTGTTTACGGTCTATTTTTCCTTACACTTCCTCTTTGTGACAAAACTGAGGCAGGCTTCTGGTGCTACAATCTATAAGGTCGTAGGGAGGAGCACCAGGTGCTGGTGCCTGTTGTGCTGCGATCTGTTGTGCATGCGCTCTGAACCCCGAAAATGACAGGGATAGCAACGCAAGAGGGCACCAACGTGCACACACAGTGTGGAATCTGCCTACGTGTCCACTCCTGGAGGTTGGCTACTTAACCCCTGATGTGACCTGGGTCCCCCTATCGGCTTCAGAGAATTTTACAGTAACAAAATCCTTTTTTTTTGCGGATCGCATTTAGTGATATGTGGTCACATAATAAATAAATGTGAACCTATCCTGGAGTGCGACCATCAATTTATGATTCTGCACAGCCTCACCATAGGGCTCACTCACACTTTAGAGCTTTTTGGTGTAGTAACATTGCAACAAAACGCAGTGCACATAGGAATGAAAGGCACTGTTCACTCTGTTGAGCTGCGATACAGTGCATTGCGTTAACACACAGCAGTGCCATGAAAATGATGGCCACTGCTATGCGTTAAGGCAGCAGAACATCTCACTAAGGGCCCTTTTTATAAAAGATCGTTATCGAAAAAATAATGATCGCTATCGTAAAATAACAGTTATTATCCGATAACAACTGTTATTTTACGATAACGACCCGTATTTTACGATATCGGCGTTATCGGAAAATAACGGTCGTTATTTTACGATAGCGATCGTTATTTTTTTCGATAACGATCTTTTATAAATAGGGCCCTAAATCTCTAATTCCACTGCATTTAAACAACGCACATTGTGAACGTAGACGTACACATCTCCCTTCCCCCCGACATTTTCTCAGCCAATTCTTTTAATGGTTTCAGAAAGTGTTACGGTAAGATTTCTAAATTTAATTCATATTTTCCCTTCCTTTTATGGAGAACTGTGTCCGGAATGTTGAATGCATGTTTGAAAGAATAGCACCAAAAAATAAAGTTTCTACCTTTCAATCATCTTGTTCCAATTTTTTACCCCCCACAACCCAGCTAATCTGGGTTATGGGAGCTGACCCCTGGTATCCACAGGTTGAGTTCATAAATTACCCAACAACCACAGCAATGGGAGAGGGGACACAGCTTGTTGTATGTTTGTGAACGTCTATTGAGACAATGTTGTCTGGTGACTTTAGTTCCTTATTAAGGAAAATATAAAAAAAAAAAAGAAATTTCCAGAACAGCTGTGTCTAGGTATCTGCTTTTTGATCAAAACTACCCCTCATAAAAACCTGGGGGTGAGTAGTTCTAAAAATCTCTCAAATGTGGGGGTATTAGTACATTTTGTGATTATAGTTGGCTATATTTTTATATTTTATAGTTAGTTCTAGAAAGTGTTTTAAAGGGCATCTATAGTATAATTTATAAATTTCTCCAATCCAGACATAAAAAAGGTTAGTGTATGCCTTCTTATTCCCACCTTCCTCTGTGGCTCAGTGTTTGCAAATAGCCTGATTTACTGCGCCTCACTCCCCCCTCCTCGGTCATTCCCCCGTTCATATCGCCTGGCTGTGAACCAAGCCGCTCATGCGCATTAATCCTCCTGCAAGTCACCCTAACCTTTGTGGGGGGGGAAAAAAGAAACTCCATATGTAAACCTGTAGAAAGCAAGTGTCTTCGTTGTTCTGGCGAAACTTGCTGCATAAGGAGTGATTGAGTTAGGAGAGTCCTGCCTTATCACTGCAGCCTAATCTCCCTTTGACCGGCAATACATTGGTAAAAGCTGCTTCACTCTCCTTCCCTTCTTAACCCAGTATTAGCCAAGTGTTTTAGTGAGCATGAAGGAGTTATTGAGAGACTTGCTGTAAAACTTGTGGAAGCCTACACACTACACTGGCATGCTGTTAGGGGATTTGATTGACAGCTCAAGTGGGAGTGGTGTATTGATATCTGGACTTCTTTTAACTTGTATATCTTGGGACAGAGGAGGAAACTGAAAAAAATAAAAGGTACTCTGGGGGTTAGGGGGAATTATAAAACACATAAAAAGAAAATTACATTTTCCCACTATAGATGCCCTTTAATATCCCCAGAGCCAGGCAGCCTCAGGTTAATCTCTTCCAGGTGACTCCCCTGTATTTGTGTATTTAACACAATGAGGGAGCTGTAGTAAAGAGCATTTCTCTACTGTTCCATATAGTTGTCCGACAGGTCCTGCTGAAAGTCTAGGAAACTGAAGAGAGCATGGATTAGTCCTTGAGACCCTTTCTAACCCCTCGGACGTTTGTGGCATGCGAAGTGGAGCTCTCTCCCCCCCCCCCCCCATTCCTTTTTGATAAGGCGTGCATCTCAGACAAATGTATAAGATGAAGGAAATTCCCCCAACCCTATACCCCAAAATAGTCTCCTAGAGGTTCTCACCAGCTCTCGTTCCCTCTGCTGCTCTTCAGCACAAAAGCAGAAGAAGGGCTGGACAGGCAGCCACTTAAGTGATTGGCTGAGAAGCTGCTGGTCCGCCATCTTACTTACTTTAAAGTGTGCAACCCATCACTCTACTGCACTCCTGTGATGCAGAAACTGTCGCACATTGATCACTGCATTCAGGTAGTGCTGTAAAGTAAAGAGCACTAGGGAGCAATACTACATTGCAGCAAATAAGCAAAATAATGTACATGTACCATTTATAGTACAGACAATCCATCCTCACAAAATAAAAACCATGTCTATTTAACACAATGCACAATTAATGTACTTACATGAACAAGTAAAAATTGTTCTTCAAATGGCAGGTTTTTATTCAGATATTTTAATCCAATATTTACAGATTTTGTTTCCTTTAATTTTTGTTTGATAAATTCATTTAAAGACACTCAAAGTATTTACAATTTCTTTTATGTGGTTGTGTTACCATGGGTAATAAACAAAGGGCCCAATTTAAAAAAAAGTATAGTTATCCTTTTAAAAAAAAACAAAACTATTTTTTAGAAAAAATTATATGTTTGCAGAACTCGTAGAAGCAAATAAATAATTCCAGGATAAAATGCCAAGAAGAATGAACAGTACAGTAGTACTGAACCTGTTTCTAGAATGTTAAATGTATTCATCTACTGCATCCTACAAATACTTCATTGTATCTAGAAAGTGACTGTCTGTTCAAGGAATTTCGCTTCGAGTCTTTTTGTTTAAAAATTGGAGAATTTAAGAATTCTGTATCCGTGAAAGGATCTCCTCTTCTGAGTTTCCTGATAATAGAACAAATACAAATGTTACACCAATTGCTTACGGATATGTTGTTTAGAAAACTGCAAAGAAAATAAATGTTAAGCATAGTACAGTCTGCCAGGTTATGTGAAAATGGGACCAAAATATATCTTCAGAATTTTTTTTTCGGAACATTCATGATCAAGCACTTACAGGGAGATTAAATAAAAGTTCTTATCTTTAAAAATGGCGCTAATTTGGCCCCAACCAATCAGATGCTTTCAAATGGTAAATAAACATCTGATAGTTTGGACAAAATTTAGCACAATAAGAACTTTTATTACACCTCCCTTTTAATTTAGAGCAGCTTAAGAATCCTTCCCCAACATAATTCACTATACTTCCCTTTAACAAAAATGCTTCTAACATAACTTACACAGCTCGATCCTTTGTCATGGCTTTGCTCTCTCTGCTTGCATTGCGTCCAATAGCCGACTGCCATGCCCGGAGCTACAGAGAAGAAGCAATCTCTGCAGATGTGCGATTACAGCAGCAGTAATGGGATCGTGCTGGGTAATATTAGAAGCAACAGAATTCCACATTCAAATAATGAAGGGGGAACCAAATTACTTTTTAGGACGGCTTATTAGGAGAACCAGCAATATATGTTTCAGATGCTGGTTCTCCTAATAAACAGTACTGAAAAGAGATTCGAACTAGACAGACAAGTACTGGAGTGGGAACCAGTTGCAGTATTTTGGATGCCTTTGCAAGATTTACTGCATCTCGGTCAGGTAAGGTGCGCCAACTTACGCCTGCATTGAATAGGCATTCATTTTCGCATTAAAGAGAACAAAACTTACATTTTACTTATTGCATCAGGTGCCCGGTGCGGTTAATGGAAACAGAGCAGGCGCCGTTAATTTAGTGTAAAGCCCACGCTAACCTGATATTGCAGAATAATCCTATTATACCTTATGCATCCTGTTATGTGCTCTACTGGTTAAAGGGGAACTGTGGTCCAAAAATGACTTGAGGTAAATTGATAGGAATTGCTCCCCTGAGAATTTTTGCAATTTATTTTCATTGTTTATTTTGCATAGTTTTGAAGATATTTACATTTTTGTGTGTGATATTGGCAGCAGCATCACCAGGTCCTCTGCGCTTCCTGCTCTGAAACGGTCAGTCAATCTGTCCTGTGTCTCCTCTTCCCCTTTGCAGCCCCCCTGGTTCCTCCCACTCATGGACCCCATGGTCCCTCCAGTTGCAGGCCCCCCATGGCCCATTATCTTACAGCCCCATGTGGCCCCGCCCACTCGTGGGTGCCTAAGCCCTGCCCACTCGCAGGTGCTATGGGTTACTCAGACCCCTACCCCCTACAGAAAACTACACAGTGAAAGAGAAGGGCTGTAGATTCCCTAACCTTCTGTCAGGACTTCACACAGCAGAGAGGAGGAGGGACTTCCTGTCTCCCTCACACACTGAGGGAGTCTGAGGCTGTGCTCACCAGCGGCACTGTGCAGGAGAAGCCTAAGTAATGTCACAAGTCAGCCTCCCACCCATTAACTTTCTGGTCAGTCATTTCTGTATATTTTGGGCAGTGGAGCACGTAGAGAGGTGGTTGATGGCTCGTTTTAAAGGTAGGAAACCAGGCTTTCATTTAAACTCAACTTGTTTGACGACTGAAGTACATTAGTGGCTAAATGTAACCCTGTTGCAACTTAGATTCTCTGTAATACTGAAAAGCAAAAATACAAACTATTTATAATTAAAAAAAAAAAAAAGGGATTATATAGGGATGTATTTTTTATGTGCACTTACATATCTGACCCTAAGCTATCAGATATCCATTTCCATAATACCACTTCTGCTGCCCTTGGCGCTGTTGCTTCTTAAACCACGCATTACCTTATTCATACTAACCCACAACCAAGCCTCAACAATCAGAATATAAAAGGCTCTCCCAAGTATCTGATAAGTGCTGTCAAAGAATAAAAATAATAATGTAGATTTCTGAAAATGTATATGTGCCCTTTATCAGAAGAGAATTAAAAGATCGGGACAGGCCAAAAATTTTCTGCCAACCCACAACGTGGGCAACTGCCAACGGTTCTTCCAATTAGCTTAAGGCTAGGTACACACCATCCAATTTTTCAGAATGACCGACTGATATTTCAGTGTCAGCGCAGAAATTTCATGGGTTTGTGGGCAGCCTTGAGCAATGTCTTTCCGTCCCCTATGGATGTCATGCTCGGTCGTGCAAACTGATGCTGCTACTTTCGATGCAACTATTGGTGAACGATTAGTTGGAACAATCATCTGCTGGTGTGTACCTAAGCTTAAAGGGAATGTCCACCCCCAAAACTGAAATTTAACCCCATACTGATCACATTCTGTAGTTTAAAGGTTAAGTGCACTATAAAAACCAAGTATAGTTTAATTGTAAGAGACAGGTTTTAAAAAATCTTTCCCCACTTTTTTTCCCCCTAGATCCCTCCAGAGCCTACCTGTGTGTGTGTGTAAAGTTGCTGACATCTTGGATGACGAAGGTAAGGTTGTAAAGCTCCTCGCACTCTCTCTAGCCCCAAAATCAGTGCTTGTGGCGTCATCTTGCCATGCAAGTGTGCTGCGATAATGTCGCGTACAGGCGTCATCATGCCATGCAAGTGCGCAAGCACGGACCCCACAAGCACTGATTTTGGGGCTCAAGAGAGTGCAATGAGCCAACTCTCAGAGGGAGGAGCTCTACAGCCTTACCTTCATCATCCAAGATGTCAGCAACTTTACACACACAGGTAGGCTCAGGAGGGACCTAGAGGGGACAAAAAAGGTGGGGAAAGATTTTTAAAACCTGTCAATTAAACTATACTTGTTTTATAGTGCACTTATCCTTTAAAAAAATCCTTACCTTACATTTCTGCTCCAAATGGTTCTCCTGCTATGCCTTTTCTAAGTCCTGGAAACTGCAGTGTAGAAGCGGTCAGTGACTAATCCGGTGCCTGCCTCTGCCTCAACCTCATTAAGGTCTGAGGCATGTGCAGGGGAGCCCCACCCCCCTTTGTATCTAATCTGCCATTTACTACGGTCTTGTTTTGCTTCTCCAGTAAAAAAGACTGTTATAACACCAACTGTCAAGAAACACTCCCTGGACCCATCAGCTTTGTTTAGCTACACGTCAGTTTCTCTCCTCCCTTTTGCTTCTAAACAATATGAAAGACATGTTTATGCAGACTTGATCACTTATCTTCTCACTTTAGGTTTAGCCACAGTCACCACTCCAAAGAACTGCTCTCAATAATTGTCTTATGTAACTAATCAAAGTCCACTGCTCCTCACTTATACTTCTTGGTTAAGGAATTTAGTATTGTGGATCACCCTCTGTTTGCCTCCTTAGGTATCCAGGGTACTGAGTTTGTCTCTCCTCTCCTCCTACTACTCATTCCCATGCACTGCACCATTTCCAAAAATCTTTAAAATGTTGCAGGCAATGCAAATGGAGTATAAAACCCTTGCTATCCCTATAGTACATTGGGTACCATGGAATTTGCATATATATTTTCCATGAACACAAAATATTGCATCTCCCTGGAAGTCTCCTAATTTAGCACACGTACATAACCAAGTCAGCTTCATACTTACCCACTGATTTTTGGTTCAGCATAATTTACAGCAACTTTGCATCTGCGTTTTCGGGCAGGGGTTCCAAATGTCATCCTTTCATCCTCATTAAAAATTACATTTAAGTGTTTTTTAGAATCTGTATTTTCAGATAAATTAGTAACATCAGAAAAACGTATACGTGGAGTGGAAGATCCTCCAGGTTCACCTAAAATATAAATATTTTGTTTACAGCAATAGCTTTAAATAAATTCATACAAAAGGCTACGAAATACTAAATAAAACAGTAAATATGTCCCATCTAAACCATGATTGTTCTAGGTACACTAAATAAACTATTTGTATACAAGAGTTCAAATGCTTTGATTTAAAACTTTAGGGAACATAGAAAAAAAAAGACAAAGCGAAGGGTAAAGATGAAGGGGTCAATGGGGACCTCTTCCAGCAGTACATCCTTATCAACATGGTCAGCATTATGAATTTTCAGGGAGACTTAATAGCTTTATAATACATAAGGATCTGGCATTTCAATGAGGAGGTGCAGTGGTGAGAATCTATATAATCAGTCACTCAGTGATGTCACTGAGTGACTTCCTGTATTCCACTGCCCCTCCCTATTTCACTCTCTGCCTGTATTAGTAAAGTAGATAACAAGCCCGTTTTTGGACACTGACTGACTGACGCTGATAAGGGGGAGTGAGCAATCAATTATGACTCACAGGAATGTACTCGCTCCTCCTTATCAGCACCGTAATTCAGTCAGTCAGTGTAATGAACCGGAACAGCACAGGGTGAGAGACTATGTTTATTGTCTTCTTTTGTTTTGAGATAGAAACTGCAGTTATCTATTTGTATGTACAAAAATGGGCTTGTTATCTACATTATTAATACAGGGAGGGGGGAGACAGAGTGTCTGTGCTGGATTTTTTTTGCTGTTTTTTACCTTATGTATTATATGGAATAATACGCTACCTACAGAATAATATATGGATATTACTTGGAGTTCCCTGACCTCTATAAAAACACTCGGCCTACCAGCCTCGTGTTTTTATATGGTCAGGGAACTCCTCGGTGGCGTAATATCCCTAAATTACATTGTAGGTAGAGTATTATCCCTTATATAATGTATCACACATGTTTTGATCTAACTATTTTGATGAATATATTATGACCCACTTAGGACTTTATTGCTGTATGGTAATTTGAGGCTAAGGCATGTTGTATGACCACATGGGGTTGGGACTGCATTACATCTAGTAAGTATGTATAAATTATTTTGAATGTCCATCTAGCTTAATGATATTACATCACATGATTAATTACATGTCGGGGATGTATGTGAGCGGGATGTGTTTACATACAGAATCTCTGTACTTCCTGTTAACATATTAAAGGAGTTTTTATTATAAGTTTACTAATGGGGTGTGCCATTTTTACCTACTTCGGTTTCTCTTTGGTTACCAGTATACTCATTTCTAAGACGTCAAGAATTATTTTTAATTTACTTCATTAACTTAATACAGTTTTTATAAAAATGTGTAAAAGCAGTCATACCTGCTGTGGGAATTGTATCATTATCAAGTTCTTCTGAAATGACCTTGACCTCAAGACATTCTAAGATGTTCTCATTTGTTTTCATACATGTTGGAAAGGAGGACTTCTCTGTATAAGTTTCAACAGCCTCTGTAAAAGTGTTTTCCGATTTCCTTTTCAAACTGTTTCTGGTCATTATTTTTTCACTGACTGTTAGAAAAAAGGAAAAGATGTGCACAGATAAGTATTAGTGTTTATCTAATTTTATGGCGTTAATTTAGCTTTAGTAACTTCCAGGCCTCTATTTTGCTTAAGCAGAAATATGTTTATATAGATAAATGTTAATTATATATAACCTCTACATTTTAATTTATTTTATATATGCATTTAATTCCTTACTTATTTCCTCTTCAGCATCCTCTGAAATTTTAAAATGCACTGTGCTTCGTCCCCATATTACCGATACAAATAATAATATTTATACTGTTCCACTTAATTTAGGACTATAGGCAGTGATGCTTTTTGTGTCATGAGATGTAGGGCAAAATAGTAATCCCCTTCAAGCTAACTTATATGATCTCTTTTGATAATCAATTTATAGTAAAAAAACAAAAAAGTTTATAAAAAAAAAAGTTTATATTCATTTCCTACTAGTCATAGGATAGAGCATGCTGACCCAAGGTTGGTAAAAAAATTAAATCATGGTCAGTTTCTTCTACTTATTTACTACTTGTGGTTTGCCTGTGTAGTCCATATCCCCCAAGCGGAGTGGCGTTCGGGTGTGTGTGTGTTGCTATGACATCAGGGGTGAGATAGGGGTGTGCATTTAGGGGCCTGACCGTAACATTGGGTTGCATTCAGGGGGGCATGGTCTCAATGTTGGACCATCCCTGGGACATAACCTCAACGTGGATGCATTCAGGTCATAATGACAGGCCATTCTGTGAGCATGTAATTTTATTCCAGGCATAGTCGTGACAAAGATGTGTTACTGGGGGTGGGCCACAACGTTGAGCCGCTGACATAACATTGGACCATCCCGGGGGTATGACCATGATGTGGGTGCATTTAGTGGGCGTGGCTGTGACGTCAGACTATTCCGGGGCATAGCAGTGATGTAGATGCGCCCCAGGAGCATGCTGGTGGCGTCGGTCCCGATGGCATACCCATGTGAGTGCGCTCAGGGGGTGTGGCCGTTATGGAAGTGAGCACATACATACAAGTTTATGTACACCCTTAAAACAAAAAACTGGTAGGTTACCTGCTTCCAGCCCCAACCAATATATTCAGCACTTCATTATATGTATCATTAACCAATTACTTAGATATAATTATTGCCTCCATACTGGCAGAGTAATCTGGTTCCTCCCTCCATGCAGTCAATCATGGCTGTGACTGCTGTTTTCCTGCTGCCCCCACTGCACATACTCAATATTATAAAAAGCCTATTGAGTAGAGGAAGGAGGCAGATCCCTTCGCCAGAACGAAGGAGAACTTATGTAACAAGATAGAAGAATTTTAGGGGGGATACAAATAATTTATTAATAACAGAATATCCCTTTAAGATACACATCTATTGGCAAAATTCCACCATAACATATAAAACATCAATGAATGTGCTAGATATGGATAAATACATATAACAAACAGTGGTATCCGTGGATAAAGTGACAAGTGCAGACTCCTTCAAAGTCCAGGTATCACAGTCCAAAATATCAATATTGCAGTGAAAGATAAGCTGCACAAAATGCAAAAACAAGTTCAGCACCTAAAAAGTGGGTACAAAGCAACTGTATCTCAGTGAATATAAAGTGCACAAGTACCGTATATACTCGAGTATAAGTCGAATTTTTCAGGCTTTAAAATTAGCCTGAAAACCTAAACTCGACTTATACTCGGGTCAAGTCCTAATTTAGATCCAAATTCTGCAATTGCAGATAGTAACCAGTAGGTGGCGCTGTGTTAACCTGCATAAAAAGTTACAGGAGCTGATCCGCCTTTACAATTCCTGCTTCCTGTAGTCTGGCTACTGGACTCAGTCAGCACTCTCACTGCTTATCTGGATGCTGTAAATCTGATGGGTCTCCTCAGTTTATGGCAAAAAACAGCTGTTAGTACAGTGCAAAGGACAGCTTGAAACTACAACTCTCATGTGACATTTTTAACTATTGGGGTCAGAGAGTCCTTTACAATATGGGGGTCAGAGGGCTCTTTACAATATGGGGGTCAGGAGAATTGTAATGATGGTAAGTTTAATTAAAAGTTTACTGAACCTTGCCACTCCACATGTTTAGAAACTGAAACTCCCAGCAACAAAGCATGCTGGGAGTTGTAGTTTCCAAACATCTGGAGTGCCAAGGAATTGGAGATTACTGGTACTGGATTTGGCTATTACTGTATGGGATTCATGTATGGGAATTCTGCTGTCCATTTAAAGGGCAACTTAAGCCTAAAAACAACACAGAATCAGAAGGCAGTAGTGGTGATCATTTCTACCCTCGACTTATACTCGAGTCAATCAATTTTTACAAATTTTCAGGTAAAAATAGGTACCTCGACTTATACTCGAGTATATACGGTATATATATTCTAATAATTATTCATATGATACTTATGCACTTTATATTCACCGAGATATTGGTGTTTTGTACTTGTCACCTGAACCCCTGGAGAAAGCTTGTGTAGAAGGACCCCACCAATACAGAGAGGTAGCCAAGAGTCACTTGGTCTGTGGACGCTGTCGCCGAGTGCAGAGCTTGCCAGCCAGTGCCTATTGAGAGAGATTTGATCTGGCCGTGTCTAGTAATTGCTCTGGGTCCCTTACATGATCGGAAACTTGGAGAGGGTGTCCGGACACACATGGTGTTTATTCCTTGGTGGTGGCAGAGTGGACCCCCCACAGTAACCCCATTGATAAAGTACCTTTTTAGTTGCTGGACTTGTTTTTGCATTTTGTGAAGCATATTTTTCACTGCAAGATTGATATTTTGGACTGTGATACCTGGACTATGAGAGTCTGCACTTGCCACAGATACCACTGTTTGTTTATATGTATTTATCAATATCTAGCACATTCACCGATTTATGTTATAGTGGAATTCTACCAAGAGTATATCTTAAAAGAAATATTCTGTTATTAATAAATTATTTATATCTTTATATTCCCTTTAATTCATTTTTGTTTTATTAAGATAAGTGTTCACATTTATCTTGTTTTGCAAGGTACGGGAACCCACGTTGTTTATTTGTAGGGATTTTAAATCTATTTTCTACACTAATTCCTGTTGGTATTTATTACCTCTTTATCAGAAGGATATACAGTTGTGTTCAAATTATTCAACCCCCACTGAAATGGAGTATTTTGGCCAGTTTGACATTGATTTTGATCATTTCAGTCATCTTGTTTACAATTAAATCAAAGAGACACTTGTAAGTCAGACAAATATAACATAACATTTATAATGAAATAACCACAAATGTATTTTCTGTGCTCACTTCATTATCAGTTTTATTCAACCCCCAAGTGACATTCATTCTTAGTACAACATCCTTTTTCAGTTATAACAGCTTTTAAACGTGAAGCCTAGCTTCACACAAGTGTCTTGCAGCGATCTACGGGTATCTTAGCCCATTCTTCATGGGCAAAAGCCTCTAGTTCAGACACATTCTTAGGCTTGCACGCTGCAACTGCTTTCTTTAAGTTCCACCAGAGGTTCTCAATCGGATTAAGTCTGGTGACTGCGATGGCCACTCCAAAATGTTCCAGCCTTTAATCTGCAACCATGCTCTTGTGGACTTGGAGGTATGCTTGGGATCATTGTCCTGTTGAAAGGTCCAACGTCTCCCAAGCCTCAGGTTTATGACGGACTACATCACATTTTTTTTCAATATCTCCTGGTACTGAAGAGAATTCATGGTACCTTGCACATGCTGAAGCTTCCCTGTACCTGCAGAAGCAAAACAGCCCCAAAGCATGATTGACCCCCCGCCATGCTTCATAGTAGGCAAGGTGTTCTTTTCTTCATAGGCCTTGTTCTTCCTCCTCCAAACATAGCGTTGATCCATGGGCCCAAACAGTTCTAATTTTGTTTTATCAGTCCACAGAACACTTTTGTGGTTTGTCCACATGACTTTTGGCATACTGCAGTCAACTCTTCTTATTCTTCGGAGACAGCAAGGGGGTGCGCCTGGGAGTTCTGGCATGGAGGCCTTCATTACGCAGTGTGCGCCTTATTGTCTGAGCTGAAACTTCAGTACCCGCATCTGACAAATTTTTTTCAGTTCCTCAGCAGTCACACGGGGACTTTTCTCCACTTTGCGCTTCAGGTAGCGCACAGCAGTCAAAGTCAGCATCTTCTGGTAGCGTTTCAACAGTGCCCTTGCGAATGATGCTTCCCATGGTGTCTCTTGGTATGTTTAACATCTTTGCAATCTTCTTATAGCCATTGCCCTTCCTGTGAAAAAAAATCACCACTTCTCTTGTCTTCCTGGACCATTCTCTTGACTTCACCATGTTTGTAAACACACCAGTAAATGTCTAGAAGGAGCTAAGTATCACAGTCATTTTAAATCCGCCTAATTGGTGCTTATTATGCTTGATTGCTGCTCGATGACATCCACGATTGTTTTCAATACCTGATCGAAAACACTTGAATGAACCTCTGTTCTTAAGAGTGGTAGTCTTTAAGGGGTTGAATAATTGTGTCAATGAAGAAATCACAAAAAAAACATTTAATACTGTATTACAAAAACAATTAATGTCATTTTAGTTGCAATTGGTTCTTTAAAAAGTCCTTGTAAGATTTCATTCTGAACACAATTACAAATGTACACTGAATTCCCTAAAACCCTTTACAGCATTGGGGGTTGAATAATTTTGAACACAACTGTAGGAAGTCACCAAGGAGTTTCATAACAATGTAAAACAGCCTTAAGAACTAGACACAAAAAACAACTCCACAAACCTAGCTCTGTGGAAACTTCGGTCTTGTTTCGTTTAGATCTCGGCCTTGAGGTAATTGGTGAAATATTAGGTTTGCTGTTCCTATTTTTCCCCCGCTCTTTATAAGGTAAATACAAACTGTCATCCAGTTCTTCACCACTGATGCTATATTCAGATCTGTTCCCTTTTAAACTTTCTTCCAGCTCATTTTGACTTTCTTCTGACTTATTTTGCCGGAAAGGTGTGATATGAACAGTCTCCTCAAAGGCAAAGTCATATGCATCTCCAGAATTTAGAGAAGAGTTCATTTTTTCTTTACTTTGCTTGGTTGCACTTCGCTCTTTACTTTTTGATCTAGCCCTAGGTTTGGAATTTTCCCATGGTTTTTTCAACTGTGCGACTACTTTGTCTGCCTTTCCTTTCCTGACTCGTTCTCTTCCAGCATGAGTCTCCTCTTTATTTTTATTAGAGATTCGTCTTGGCTTTGGTTCTGGAGTCGAACTTTTAATTCTAGATACCATTCCAAGTGGATTATACATCTCCTTCACAGGGCTTTGAGCATTACTGTTGTCTGCTCTTCCTTCCCTCCTTATTTCAGATGTACATTCTTCCTTTAAAAGATTGTTTTCTGGTTCAGGGACATTGTGGTGTGAATTTACATTATCTTCCAATGGCAAAGATTCTTCTAGAAATATGTTTAAGCTAGAAGCACGCCTTCTCAAAGAAACATTTTTATTTATCCTACTTCCACTTTCATTTCCATCTATCAAGTTAGACTCCTCCATCTTGGATGTAAAACTGGACTGGTGTGGCTGGGATATTCTTCCTGACAACAACAACAACAAAAAGAAGGCTTTAAATATCTAAATTAAATAAAAGAACATTCGGTTGGAGGTTAAAAAAAAAAAACATGACTACAAGCCATTAAAGGAAAATACTATTCACCTGGCAATCAAATTGATTGGTTGCACAAAAGAAAAATTTCTGCCTACATTGTTACACATTACTAGACACTGAAGGGTCCACCATATTCAAGCAGCTGTTAATTACAGAGTTATTGGCTCTGATGTTAGCCGTTACACCTTTGCCTCTGAAAAAGGTGGGGAGCTCAAAGTGCTTTGCATATGCTCAGAGTAGGAATGCTTGGTTTGACCCTGCAGGCATTGGCCTTCATCTGTTATGGCCTTGACTGATGGCTGACTAGAAGAGATGGGAGATAAGCTAGAAATGTGTCAAACAACAGAGCTTATAACTTTCTTTTAAGAGTATCTTCACTGGTAAATTAATTTTTTTGCCATTGTTTTTTTTAAGAACAGGAGGTAAAGGAGCTGTGTCTTACCTACCGTTCCTCAATAAAACCTGCAGGAGCTGAGGGAAAAGATTCGGAACTTCACTCACCGATCTCACTCCTATGTCACATCCAGACAGGTCCCGCATAGTGACTTCATACACTATGCGCATCGTACTTGTTCATTCTGCCTCTCAGCCAATCACAGAAACGGCTGTCGGTAGGGCCCCTTTTTGCAAGTTACAACAAGCAGGGAGCCAGATCAGAGCATCACAAGAGCGAGAGGCTGTAAGTAGAGTTCTGATTCTTATTTTAGCAATCAGTGATGGCAAACCTTTTAGAGACAGAAAACTACAGCCCAAAACCCACTTATATATTGCATAGTACCCACACAATAGTTTAACATGAATACGGAGGTTTTACTTCAGATAAAAACAACTCAAATCAGATAGACAGATACAGTGAATAGAATTGATTATAGATTAACATTGAATGTTGTTTGCATGATACATTTTGATACACTGATGAAGTGTGCTTCTCTCACTTTGATTTGAGGTTGGATCAACCCCAGTGTAGGGGGTGTTTGGAGGATTGCACCTTATGATTGCCAGCCTTGGTGTGCTAGAGTCAATCTATACTTGTTTTGATCTCTTGTTACCAGAAAGGCTATGTCTCTCTGCCTTTCTGGAAACAAACTCGGGTGAATTCTATTGTGCATAAGTGCCCACAGAAAGGGCTCCGAGTGCCACCTCTGGCACACGTGCCATAGGTTCGCCACCACTGCCCTACAACATATAGAAAGTTATTAGGTTGATCATGCCCTTTAAAGGGTAGCGGAAGAGTTGCCCTGCTTAATGAATAAGCGAGTGTAAATAAAATTATATTGGTTTAATTTAGCTGTAATATTCAAATGTAAAAAATAATGCATGTTAACATGATTGGATATTGGTTTTAAGTCATTGAATATATAAGGGTTAACAGTGTTATAATAAGGTGGCCATAGACTGATTGATATTCCGTCCAGACTAATAACGTGACAATTTTATTGGCCCAATTTCATCAACATACACCACACAATAATATCCCTATGTCTATGGCCACCTTAAGGATATTAGGTCACGGAGGTGTTTCATGACCAAATAAAAAGTACAAGGCAGGGGTAGTGAATTCTAAATTCAATTCATATCCCTATATTACACTGTAAGGGGCACATTATTTCTTATAAGCTGAAGTTCAAATGTCAGATTTGTTTTGTTTTTTTAGACTCTTTTAAGCCCTGTTAAAGTTTGGCCATTCCTTTACCTTCTCTAAATAAGTGAAATAAATAAAAAACTTAAGCTCCTGCTATAAATAATGTTAACGTATATAGACCAGATTGTAACCTCCGTAACTTAAAGGATAACTGTATTGCCTCAATGCATTTTTTAATGCATGGCTAATTGATTCAGCTTTAAAATCAGGAAAGGGAATAAGCATTATCTGTTTCTCTGTGCTCTTTCTGTTCAGATAAACCCAATCCTGCAGTTAGCTGTCTGTGTTACTGATGTCCCAATGTAGCACTTTACCTAAAGAAATCAATTACAAAGCCGCCCATACACACCTTCAAACTCCTACAGCTAAAAGAAAATCTTACTTGATTCAAGCAGTTACAGCTCCCAGTGCTGCTTAACTTCCTATTCCAAAGCAGTTATACTTTCACTATAACACAAAATCACTGGGTGAATGCTATTTGCTCTAGTGGGGCACAGGTCATCTCCACTGCACATGCTTCACACTCTAGCTGTGCTTCAGTTTTGGGAGGGGGTGGATACATAGAGAGGAGGCATTCATACTAACTAGGAATGAGCTGAATAGGACATGAGGAGATCTAGTGACAGGGAGCACTGAGAGCAACAAGGGATCAAGTTCCTGACTAAAAATATAGAAAAGAATAAATACAAGTCGTTTTTTTCAGTTTAGTGTCCCTTTAAGGCTTGTCAACATCACTGGCGTGCCACAAAAAATTGCATTGCCATGTGTGCCTCTCTGAAAAATGTCTACAATTGCTGGGCTAGAAGATAACTAAAAGGAACTTGTGTCAGGGGCAAAGGGGTTAATAAATGACTGTTTGGAGGGTGAGAATGCACTGATCTGCAGAGCTTAAGGGAAATATGATGGAATCACTTTGTAAATGTAGTGGGAGGAAACATAAGAAAATCACAAGTGGTTGTAGCTAGTGGGAGGGAGAATAGAAACACAAAAAGAGCATCTGCCTTTAACAGTGAAGAGGATACCATTTTGGGTTTGAATAAAGTATTGCTGGTGAGAATGCGGAGAGAATATCGGTATCCTTTTTATGCTGAACACATAACCATCATTTTATGGTTTCATTATGAACCTTTTTGTGTGGTACCTTAATTCAGACCTCTAAAATGATTCTACAGATGATTACCCAGTTTACAACCCTCTGTAACTGTAATTCAACAACTCCCTCTATGCAAACACTTACCAGCTGTGCTTGTTTTTAAATCATGCACATCTAGTCCATAAACCTATATGTTGGATCATCCTTCAGTCTGCCTACCAAATAGAACACTTTTTAAAAAAATTAAATAATTATTATATAATTGTAATTAAATTTCTTCTAGCTTTATACAAAAGCACATTGTTATAAAAGAAAGATACACTGTTAACTTTAATTAGAACTATTTGTGTTGCAGAAAATGTTCAAGGTTTTCGTTTGAAAACATAGTTAAAAATAAGTGAAACATTTCACAGTAAATTACAAAATTCAGGTTCTTCTCTGACCTCTGGATATTTGATTAAATCCAGTTGCTCGCTCATTAGGTTCCAGTATTACTTTGTGTAAATTCCTTTTTAATGCCTCTGGTATTACATTTCCAACTGTGCTTGAACCTGAATCCTGTAGCCTATGACTGAAGAATAGAGACATTATTGAATACATTCCAGTTAGTAAAATAGTTGTATATATATATATATTAATTCCATTATATTAGGTAGATATAATTATTTTCTTGACATTAAAAACCTTTTCCCTGTCTAGAATTCTTTTATGTCAAATTGAAAATAAGAACAAAAGAGTGGGGTGACTAAAGAAGCCCAAATCCAGCAAACAAATGGCTGCCTGAAGCAATCTTTATAACTGAAAGAGGTTCAGGTGCCATTACCTTACTCATTTCACTATTGATGTTTCTGAACTGCTTACAGTAAAGCAATACTGGGACAGACCTTGCTCACCCACACATACACATTAATGTGTAAGAAAGGTACAATAAAGAGAAATTACAAAAAGGGCAAAACACATTTGTGTATTATAAAAAAACTTTACAGTTACTAGATTTACTAGTCAAATTAATAAATAAAAACTCACACAATGTTTGATACTCCAGGATTGTTAGATTCCTTTTTATCCACAACAGATGGATTCAGTCTGGAGTCCTAAAGGTGCAAAATCACAAGTTTTTAGCAGGAAAAAAACAATCAAGCTTATGGTGCCCATACACTATGAACTTACCTCCCGATGTTCCTAAGGTAAAACCACTGGCCAGAAAACATTTGTGCATAGAGACTGTGAATAGGGGGTTCAGGGGGCATGTCTCTTTGAAGACTACATGGGCTGTGGGTTGTACTGGCATCCACATGGAAGCCTTCTTAATTACAGAATCTATTACATATACTAAATGCGACTTACTAGAGAAGAATCTTACAATGTATAGGTGTTCAGGAGAGAAAAGCTTTTATATTAGAATAAAAAAAGAAGTTTAGTTCTTCTTTAAATATATGGTAAGTAATGCATCGAATACAGCCCTGAATATACCAGTTGGAGTGGCGATGCTGCACCTACATTGGATTCCAATAACTTTACTGCTTTTGTGTATGGGGCCTGGCCTATAAATAAAAATGCACCCATGGGTTGACTGGCAAGTACCGGTAACCATTTTTTTTTTTTTTAAGGACAACTCCATCCTCATAAGAACATCTTTTAGAAAGAATGGCCTCTTTCTTTGATATATCATAGTTTGTCCTAAGAATTCATTACTGTATGCCTGCTATGCTTCTGGATGCCTCATGGAAACTGAAATTTAGAAACCTGTACTGAGCCTGGGTGCGCTCAGAAGAGGCAGACAGTGGATTAACATTTAGTCATGAATACAGTCTATGAAAAAACGTGCCCATGGGTTGAGGACCTAGCAGTTATCCTTGATAAATTAATTTTGGAGAGGGGGAGGAAGTGTGGGTTACAGTTGTACTTTAATAAGTGATAGCGGCTCCTGATGTAATCTCTTTTTAATATAAATAATATTTTATCACACAGTATTTCCAGTGGTATAAATTAATGAATTTAAAAAAAAAAAAAAAAAAAACTTACAATTTCATTTGAACATAACGCATGTGCCGGTTCTAGTAGGTTGGCAGTTTCCAATAAATTGTGTGCAACTTTTGCAATGATATCTTTCATTGAAGCCAGCTTAGACTAGAAAAGCAAAGGGAAAACATTGAATTATGTAGGATAAATATACTGTATTATTTTTATTATACTCTTTGAGAGAATGTTTCTGCTTCTGCACCAGTGACCCTGTAATGCCCAGCAACATACTGTAAAGAGGAGCATTCTTTCATACATTACAAAAACCTTATGGAGATATAGTCAATATGTAATTAGAATTGTTTGTGCACTAGAATTCTATTGTTTGTTTGTTTGTATGTATTCTATTTAGTTGTTTGTAAAAGAAACCTATTTTATATATATATATTGTGTGTTAGGTTTGGCCAAGCCTTTTGGGAACTTGTACTCCACCAATACTTAGGTCATGGGTGTACTTTTTATAAAAGTACTTTAAAAGAATAGTTCACTAAAAAAGTGATCAATTTAACAAGAGCCAGGAACGAATGTGGGTAAATTTACATTGCTCACGATCCACCGACGGCTGCAGCGACAGGTACTGACCACGTCCGTATTAACTATAGCATGCATTCGCGTGCACACGCACTATAGTTAAAGTGAATCTGGAAGTGGTCAGGACCTGTCACTGCAGCCGGTGATGGATCGCGAGTAAGAAATTTACTCACCTTCATTCCTAGCTCATGTAAAATTGATTGAAGAACGGAAGGTAAGGTTCTTTGCTCATTTTTCTTGATCTGTCCTCTGCTTTTAATACGGTTGATCATCTACTTCTTCAGATCCTGGTCTTTTTAGGCATCCAGGATACTGCACATTTCCACTCTGGAATTAGCTCCACCCCTCGCCCCCTCCCTGTGGGGGTCCTGCAAGGCTCAGTACTCTGCCCTCTCTTCTCCATTTACACCTATGTCTTTGGACAACTCATTAGTTAATTTGGATTCCAGTATCACCTGTATGCTGATTATACCTTAATTTAATCTGCCCCATTTCTCCCTACAATGACTTCCCAGGTCCCAAACTTCCTAAGTGCCATCTCTGCCTTTATGTCCTCCCACTTCCTTAAACTGAACATGGACAAGACTGAACTTTTTTTTTCATTTTCCCACCCTCCTGATCTGTTTCCCTCCCTTGTCTCACTATTAATATTAACAACACAAAGGATCCAGTTCATGATATCGGAGTGTGATGGGCAGCCAGTGGAGAGACTGACAGAGGAGAGGTGCTAGAAAAGTGAGAAGAGAAATGAATAAGCCAGGCAGCAGAGTTAAGGATGACTTGAAGTGGCGCCATGTTGTTTGGTAAACCATACAGCGTGTTGCAGTAATCAAGCCAGGATATGATTAGGACATCAACTAGGATTTTGGTAGCATCATGTGAGAGGAAGGTACAGATGCGAGAGATGTTTCAGAGTTGAAACCGACAGGAGCTGGCAAGAGAGTTGACATGGAGTTCCAAGATGGGAATCTAGCATTATTCCCAGGCAACAAACATGAGATGTGTCTTACCCTATCCTATAAAGCACTATCCAATACAGCCCCTCCATACATCTCAGAGCTGATCCACAGATACCTTCCCAGACACAACCTCCTCTCTACTAAAATATTCTCGTCTCATCCACCCATGTCACCTCTTCAGGACTTTGACAGATGGAGGAAGGGAGTTCCAGAGCAGAGGGCCAGCACAAGCAGTCATTCACTGTCCCCTAATATTTTTAAACGTAACCTCAAAACCCACCTCTTTAGGCAAGCATTGATCCTGGCCCACTAATCAAATTCTGATCTAATACAGCCTACCTATTCACATCACTTTATGTCTCACCCCTATTTCCTCTAGGGCTCTAAGCTCCTTGGGCAGGGTTCTCTTTCCCACTGTATCAGGGTATTGCAGTAAATAACTCATCATGCTGTGTACTTAGAATTTATGCAATATGTATTGTATAATACGTATTACCCTTGTATGTAATGTATGATTGTTATTGTTAAGCGCCACAGAATAATTACATTTTTGGTCTCTAGTTACACTTTAAAGGATAAGTACATTGTAAAATGATGTTAAGGTCAATTGGAAACTGCAGCTTTAAAAACACATTTAACCTATTTTGTTTTCCCCTAAGCCCCTCCATGGCCCTTTTAAAGTTGGGCACTCCATGCGCGCACAGAGCTACCAGGCATTTACAATTGAGGCTAACAAATCAGGAGCAAGGGGGAAATCTCGGAGGGGCAGAGAACTATTCAACTGAACAGAAACAAGATGTCAGCAACTTTAAAACTACCAAGGTAGGTTCTGGATGGGCTTAGGGGAAAACAAAATATGGCAAATGTATTTTTAAAGCTGCAGCTTCCAATTGATCTGTGAGTGCTATAAACCTTGCAAGGTCTATAGCCATTTCCTGCCACATATTACAATTTAGTTTGGGGGGTGGACATACCCTTTAATATGGATGTAACCCTTTAATATGGATGTACAAAAACCTAAAGTTTGTGGGACAATCAATGCCATACCTAAAAATGTGTAAATAAGGTAAAAAGTGATTAGCATCCTAATAAACTATTGTTTTAGAGAAATGCAGCTGTAATCATAATTGTTGCAGACAGTAAATGATTTGAAACTTGTAGCTATTGATTGTGACATTCATAATCCAATAAAACAATAAATTACTACAGTAACAGTAAATAAAACAACACGTTATTGTCAACCTTCCATCCACAATCCCTATATAGAGTTGAATCGGCAGGATTCGCCAACTCACATTTTGGTGCAAAAAATCTTACAGTCCATAGGACACCGCATGTTTAGTCTTGCTTTACTAACATGCCCAATCATCAAATTTGGCAGCCAAAAAAGTAGTACCTAGCCTTTACATCTACACATCCCTTCAGAAAAACAGTACAAAAACAAGACAAGGATGACAGCCCAAAACATGAAACTAAATGCTTTGATGACCAACTTCAAAAGTTTACAAGATAAAAGGTAACAATAACAAATCTGCAACACAAAATAGACAACTATGGCGTACCCAGGCTTTTCAGTACACTTGATTCACTGTCTGTTTATAAACCATTAGTTGCCATTTCTTTCAAGTTGCAGATCTAGAAGGGTTAGAGGACTATCAGAGCGATGCAATGTTATTTACAAGAGCACCTTGTTCCAGTAATGTATTAAGTACTTTGTGACAGTTAGTTAAAGCATTGTGGGAACGAGGAAAGCAAGTTGTGCTTAGTTGTGGCGCTTTTACGCCTTAATGGAAAAGACAAAAATGTTTTGGTCATCCACTAGTTCAAAGCGCAACATAAAAAATACATATTTTAAAAACGGAAATTAAAAACTAGGTTTAGTATTAGTGCTAAACAGCTACTAGAAATTAAACTAATAGAAACTGGTTAATTGCTTTCTACAATGTTACCTCTGCTGTATCCCTCCCTTGCTGTAACTGCAGCTTGCGTCGTAACATAAATATTTCAAACATCATCCTCTGGTGCTCCCTTTTTAAATGCAGGATCAAGTCTTGAGCTTGCCTTGTTTTAAGCTTCTCTGCTTCCAGAGCTAGAGCAAGAGCTTTGTTGTTAGCTTTATAGTTCTTCACAGCCACAGAACTGTTGTCTATACAAAGAAAAAGTGACATAGTTGGGTGGAATATCAAAAAATACATCTTAAATATTCAGTGGCTTGAAAAAAAATCTCTTACTGAGTATCTGGACCTTTGTGCACAAAGTCTTGTTGACCGTGTTTGCTTTAGCCAGTTTCTTTATTCTTTTCTCTTTCATGCGTTCCTTGATGTCTTCCAAGCTGTCTTGAAATGCCTGCCGTAGACATCTTTCCTTCACCATTGTTACCCCCCCAAGCTTTGTAAAAAAATAAAAACTGAATGCGTTAACATACGCTATAGCACACAGATATAAAGCAGACTATGAATTCTGAAAATATCTGAACATAAAAAAAAGGGCCAACTGTTCATTTTTAGTGCCAAGAACAAAACCTTTATGGAATTTGTCAGTTATCTTTTATGGGTTTAAGAACACTTGGAGAAGGGAAGATACTTGGTCTGATTCTTCTGTAAGAATACAAGTAAGATGCCGAAAATATATTTCTTCCTACTAAACCTTGCCATACACTGGCACATTTAAAATTGGTTGCAAAGTGTGCTTTGCAACAGGGACTCAGCCCAATGTATAGCCAGCTTTCGTTTTCTTTGTATTTATTGAGAAAATATGTTTCTACGTTATTTAAAGGATAACTATAGTGTATAAAGTTTATTTAAAAAAACGGTTAAACTGAAAAGTACATGGGACAGGGATATAGGATTGGTAATTCCTACCCCCCAATATTGTTTCTGTGAGGAGCACCAGCCCCCCAAAAAATTGATTCTGACAGTCTTCCTCTTGGCTTTAGCACTATCGTTAATACAGAAATAGTCCAGAACTAACCTGGCAAATGAAAACTGTTAGTTCTGTAGCTCCTCAACAAAATGATATTGTGAGGTAAGTATAATCAATCCTACCTCCCGGCCCCAGGTACGTGCTAATTGTAGCAGGTCTAGTCACAGATGCGCCTAGAACCCCATTATAGGTAAAAGGGTGTCCGAGATATACTCCATGAGTAATCTCGAATACCAATACAATAAAAATTAATGCAACCTGTGTAAGTGGCGACAATATTGAATATCAACAAAACATAAAAGCTAATAACATTTATTATATAAAAAATACCAATAGCTGGCCAGCTAAGAAAGTGCTAAAATGTAAGAAAACATACAAATATGAAAAAAAAAACTAATAAAAATCCCAATGAGTCCCGTGATATAGTTCTGTGTTTCTAGATCAATCTATATGTGTATGTTCTTACATTTTAGCTCTTTCTTAGCTGCCCAGCTATTGGAATTTTATAATAAATGTTACCGTATTAACTTTTATGTTTTGTTCATATTCAAAATTGTCGCCACCTACACAGGTTGCATTTGTTTTTACTTTCCATTTTTAAACCGTTCATTATAGTATAGATATCCTTTAATTAAAGAAAACTATTTTAGAATTCCCAAGTGCATAATGACGTAATTATGGCACATTAACATAACCATTACGTACTAAGATGTCCCAGAATGCGATAGAATTCAGCAGCATATAAACTACACTGACCCTGTAACTGTCCCTAAGGTAATGACGCAAAGGAATGAAACGAGCGCGATAGCGGAGAACTAAATGTGATTTCCCATGATTATTTGCAATTTAGTATCCATAAGACACAGTAAGGAACCGTATTTCATTACCGGGTTTAGAAAGGCTGGTGGTGATTATCACTGTCCCTGCCCTAACATCACGTTAGTAGGTCTGTGTTTATTTCATTTTGTTTACCTTAAAGTTGTTCCGCAACGATCGTTCCTCTATCCCAGATCCGGTCCCATAAACTGAACAGGGAGGAGTGAACAAGACAGAAACTCCGTTCCTACTGTAAGTTCAAATGGCTGCGCCACGGATTCCAATTGGTCCGTCGTGTGATGTCACGTGCTTAGCGACGGAAAGGGACTGGACCCCGCAGTAGCGCCACCCTGTGGAAATTTGCCATACTGAGGGCGGAAATTGAAATGAATTTGCTGCTGAATAGTGAGAGAACCATGGGCAAAGGGAGAGGGCGCTTTCATGGCGAGTCCGTCAGGTAATATTTACTGGGGAGTAAAGAGAATCAATGTAAGAAAGACCGGGGAAGTTTGTAGGTTTGGCGTTCTTCCATAGTGGGAAATACCGATGTAAGGTCGGCACTGTGGGCAGCATTACCCGGAAATGGAAATCAGGAACAGATCGGGTGGGAATGTGAAGTCTGGGCCACTCCCACTTTACTAAGGCCACATGTATGTATGTATGATTTTATTTGTAAAGCGCCACTTGGGTACTCAGCGCTGAACATTATAAAATACAGACAGGGCTATGTACTGAAAGCCGCAAATGGCTTTTTCCATCTAAAAGTCACGTTAACCTGTGTCCCAACGCACATAAGTAGCAGAGGTACGCTAAAATTACGCAACTGCCGCAAGTTATGTACCGAGCCGATAACAGCCGATATATATATATTCTAATGTCCAGGTAAGTGTGCACTCTAATTCAAGTACTTTCATGCCTGTTACTACCAATAAAGATGAATACAAAATAACATCAACAAAGGATTGGTACACTTCAGAGACTTTTTTAAAAACCTTTTTTGGGTAAAACTACAAGCTTGTAATTTTACCCAATAAAGGTTTCAAAAAAAGTCCCTGCAGTGCACCATTCCTTTGTTGTTATTTTGTATTCATGTTGATGTTCTATATATATATAATATATCGCGCCAGACTCCATGTGCACTCCACCTCCTCGCTACAGCCCAGGTGCTGAAACCGGAATATAAAATAATACAGCAGCAAAACCCAAGGCACTCACGGGACTTATCAACAGAATAATAGTGCTGTGTCGGAACACCGATCAACGTGTTTCAGCCATTACATCGGCTGTCCTCAGGATCGTGCTGTTCACTTTTCTTGCGCCATCTTTTAAAGGTAAGGAAGGAACCCCCCCTTAACCTTAACCCTATCCGTGCTCCCTCACCAATCGTGTACATACAAATTTAGTAACTTTATTAACAATCGTTAAAATACCGCTAACAATGCCTCCCCCTACATTGAGGGGGGGCAGCAGAGCCACATAAAAGCAAGATAAAAACACTAGAAATAGAAAACTTTTACGTTTATAATCTTGCAGAAAAGACTGCTGGAAAGTAGCTACAAAAACTGCCAAATGTGGAACATTAAATAGAAACAATATAAATATAATACAAGATGAAACATCTCAAGAGTCATTATGTATGGCTGCTATTTATTACCAAGAATGGGCTAAATTGTTGCAAATCACCTAAGCTGAAATAAACCATGCATGTCACTCAAAGCAAAAAATGATACATCTGAGTCTAATTCCCACCTCAAAGTCAGAAAGAGCCAGAAGTATAAAAATACAGATGCTATACACAAAATCTATGATTATAAAAACAGGACAATGACCACATTTCATTAAGACCCCTTGGGCTCAAATAATCCAGACGTCTTATCCACTGTGCCTCAAGCTGTAGTAATCTTTTGTCTCTGGCAGTGCCTCAATATGTAACCGGCACTTGGTCTATGGCCATCCACTTGAACTGAGTCAAACCATGTTTGACAACTTTAAAATGCTGGGCAACCGATTGTTTGCCATACTTATAGTTGGCATCTTGTTTATCTGTCTTACCTGCCAGGGATGCTCTGATAGCAGATCTATGGTTACTCATCCTCTCATGGAGGGTGGTGATGGTCTTACCCACATAGTAGTATCCACATGGACAAATGATATAGATAGCATAGCTGCTGGTACAGCTTAATCTATATATAATGTTGAATCTTTTGCTAGAGAAAGGGTGAGGAAAATCTTTGCCGTTCAACATATACCGGCATTCCTGACATCCTGAGCACTTAAAACATCCCTCTGTAGGTTTGCCCAACCATGTGGATTTGGGACTAGCCCTTACTGTGGATATATCAGTTTTCATAAGGAGCTTGCGAAGATTTGCACCCCTCCTATAGGCACATCTCAAAGAAGAGTTCCGAAAGGGAAGCGATTTATCCTTAGTGATCAAAGCCCAATGTTTACATACAACATCTTTGACAAGAGGACTAACAGGAGTGTAGCCCATACAAAAAGTCACCAATTCTTTGTTGGCTTGTTGATCATTGTTGACTAAATTATTGGCATTAAGTATTGCTCTTTGCATATGTTGGTCCAATATTGTCGCTTCATATCCCCTTTCAATAAACCTAGATCTCATGTCCTTCAATTGATTGAATGCTCTATTGGTATCTGTATTGTTGCGCATAACTCTCAAAAATGGAGAATATGGGATACTATTTTTATGTTGAGGCAGATGGAAACTGCTTGCATGTAACACAGTATTTTTTTGTAGGTTTCCTGTATAATGTGGAATGTAGCTTGTTATCAGAAATGAAGATCCTCAAATCCAAAAAATCTATAGTACATTCATGAGTGTGCATAGTAAGTTTAATAGGAGTATCAAGAGCATTAAGATCATTAATGGCCAACTGGATTCCAACGTGGTCCCCCTGCCAAATCAAAAACACATCATTAATATATCTTTTATAGATGACACATATATCGCCCCACTTGGGCAAAAAGACAGTTTCTTCAAACCACTTCATGTAAAGATTGGCAAATGAGGGGGCCACGTTGGAACCCATGGCAGTGCCTGCCACTTGTTGGTAATATACATCACCAAATCTGAAATAATTGAATTCAAGGATGAAAGACAACAAATCTACATGAATCTCCACTGGTGGACCTTGATGATTGCCATTTATTAAACATTATCTGCAGATCTGTACTCCTTGTGCTTGGGGGATCACAGTATAAAGACTGTTTACATCACATGTTACCAACGTCACATCCGTAAGATATCCCTCAAAGCCACAAAGGCGTCCCAACAATTCACCACTGTCACGCAAATAGGACCTCATATTCAGGACCAACAGTTTCAAAAACTGGTCTATATATTGAGCAATCGACTTAAATAAAGACCCATGAGAAGAAATAATGGGTCTGCCCCGTGGAGCAGTGGTTGACTTGTAAATCTTCGGCATGGTATAGATAACAGGACAACGTGGGTTGTTACAAATTAAAAACTTAAAGCCAACCCGGCTTTAAGTTTATCAGCAAGGGCCCACTTGAAAGCCCTAGTGGGATCCCCATCTAATTTGCGATATGTGGTAGAATCAGCAAGTTGTCGTAAAATCTCATCACGGTAATAGCAAGCGTCCATAACCACCACTGCTCCACCTTTGTCGGCTGTCCTAATTATGTCATTATTTTCACGAAGAAACTTGAGGCCTCGGGCCTCCTCACCATTCAAGTTACTAAAATTTTTACTAGGAAATAGGGACTTCTCTCTCTCTCTTTAATCTCAGTGGATACCATATTGTGAAATACAGCAATAGCAGCAGGGGTATTGGGTGGTTCAAAGTTGCTAGTAGCCCTTATTCCTATTTTGCCATCAGAATGAGAATCTTGCCCTTTAAAAAAATCTTTAAGTTTAAGTGTTCTTCTAAACTTCCACAAGTCAATTTCTGTCTGCAAAAAAAATATTTTAGGAGTGGGAACAAAAGAAAGACCTTTGCTGAGAAGACTGAATTTACCAGGAGTGGGGGCATGCTTACTTAAGTTAAAAACTACCTCTTGTTGGGGTGCCTTGGGTGTTTTCCTCTTTTTTTGTCCACCCCTCCTTGTTGGCCTTCCCTTCCTATAGCTTCTATATTGTCTCTGGCCGCTTGGCTTGTGGTAACCCCTAAAAAAGGTTTCTCTGTATCAATACCCTGTGTGTGAGCCTCTTCTCCCTCAGAGCCCTGAGATTCTCCTGATGGTGGACAGTGGTTTGCAGGATCTAAACGTGCGTTTCCTACGGAACTGAGTGTTAGACTGTCCACTTAACCATCCATACACTTTTCTGTCCTTATAATCGCTGTCCACCTTGATAACCCTCTGTTGTTTAAATTGAACCAATTCCTTTTTGTATTTTTCCACTTGTACTTCTAACTTAGAAATCCAATCTATCTTAATATTGGTAAGAAAAAAATATTTTTTCAGACTTATCAATATCATTTCTTATCACATACAATTCTTTGCCTGCCTGCTCTATTACCAGTAACAATAAATCAAAAGAGCATTTAAAATACCACACCATTTATTACAGAATTCCTTATCATAACGACCTATTTTAGGTATATTTCTTATCCTGAACCCCCTAGGGATTTTGCGCCTACGAAAATAGGCAGGAACACACCAAGCAGGTGGAAATCCACCTTACGTTTTTTTAGTTGTAACAATTGAAAATATAAGTCTTTTACAGCCATATCTTCACCAAATGCTGCTGTGGAATCCTGAAAAAGAATGCGGCTAGCGTCATACTGAGAATATGTGAAGTCTTTCTCCATCTCAACAAACAATCCCACAAAATCCCACCATCTTGAATACAAGCTTATAAAAAAACAATCCTGAGAGCAACACTAATAAGGTAGCTGTTGAAGCGATCTATAAACAGGTACGTTAAATGACAATTTAAATAAATGATGCAAAGTAATACTTAGCCAGGGGTGCAATCTTGGAAACCACTATACACATCGCGCCAGACTCCATGTGCACTCCACATACAGCAGCAAAACCCAGGGCACTCACCGGGCTTACCAACAGAATGATAGAGCAGTGTCGGAACACCAATCAACGCGTTTCAGCCATTACATCAGCTGTCCTCAGGATCGTATAGGAGTATATATATATAAGTAGAGAAAAAAAAAAAAAAAAACCCCCCACCCTCTCTCTCTCTCCTATCTCTCTCGGCTCTATATATCTCTCTCTCTCATCTCTCTCACCCGCCGCAGCCCTCCCTCCCCTCCCCCACGCCTTCATTTTTCTTCCCTCTTGTCCCCTGATGTCCCCCCCCGGCGCGTTTCGGGCTTTACCGCTCCCGTTCTCAAGTAAATATGGGGACTATAAACAAGAACCAAGCCATTACTTCTCAACATTATATAATATATAGACAGGAAGTGACCTAATGTTTCAATTACCATAGAGACAACTAACCCTAGTGTGGAGTCCCAAGTTCCAAGCAACTCTAAGTGTCAACACCTCCCTATTCACCCCCTCTGGTCAAAATACTAATTGCACACAGTGGAAAATATGTAATAGGGATATATCCCCACTGGTTCAAAGGAATAAATATAGATTATAATCTTTATTCAACCCACTAAGGGCCAATGTTTTCAATTCCTTGGTCCACCAGGTTTCACGACATTTAAGTCTGTGTTCCCTATCACCCTGAAAGTTCAAGGGAACACTCTCCAAAACCATGAACCTCATGTCTCTCCCTCCGTGTCCCTTTTCCACAAAGTGCCTAGCTAAAGGCAAATTTACAAGTTTTTGGGTCACTGAGGAGTTATGTTGCGAGATGCGCGATTTTATCTTCTGTGTGGTCTCCCCCACATAGAGGAGACCACACGGACGACAATCACGTAGACAACAAACTTAGAATCACAGGTGAATTTACCTCGTAATTCAATTTTATTCCCATTCATTGGGTGCACAAAATGAGTTCCTTTAACCACCAAATTGCAATATATGCAATGGCAGCACGGATACATTCCCTTTCTACCACCGTCTAACCAGGTACTTTGTTTTTTTTTATCCTGTTGTACCCGAGTGGAAGTGACCAATTTCCCAATGGTGTCATTTCTTCGGTATGACATCAGCGGGGGCACATCAAATTCTCTTACTCCAGGATTGGCCTGTTTCAAAATGGACCAATAGCGCTTTAAGACCTGACTAATCTGGGGGCTCCGATGGGTAAATTGGGATACAAATGTAAGTCTGGGGACTCTATCCTTCTCCTTGCTCAAGCCCTCTACCACATTCACTTTCTCTTTTGCTCTCTCCAATAGGTTTGGGATATCCCCTCCTTATAAATTTTCTAACCATACTGTCTGTTTGTTGGGTCACAAGCATTTGTATTGGAAGCGCACACTTGTCCTCAGTTTCAAACTGTTTATTATAACACACACATGAACAACGTTTCGGAGAACATGTTCTCCGAAACGTGTTTCATGTGGTGTTATAATAAACAGTTTGAAACTGAAGACAAGTGTAGCGCTTCCAATACAAATGCTTGTGCTATAGCTGAGAGTCCTACAGGTAGAGGACGAACGGGAGCTGCACCTTCAACATTAGAGGCACGTTGCCAACAAGGAGTGCCTAGGCCCAAACCGATGCTGTTTATTGGGTCCTCACTGTCTGTTCACTGATAACCCTTTTAACACCTAGTTAACTGACTGATGGGTATCGGGGTATTTCGATCTGTCGGTTTTTTATATAATTTGGTGTGTAGTCCCCCATGCTTATACACCATGACATCCAGGAAGTGAATTTCTGCCTGGCTATATGTCATGGTAAATTATATGGCTGGATGAATCATATTCAATTCCCAGTGGAACCGCGACAGGGACTCAACGTCGCCCCGCCACAGGAAGAACACGTCATCTATGAACCTCAACCAGGCCAAACAATTGGCCCGGTAGAGGTCCAGACGACTGACGTGCCCGTCCTCAAGCCATGCCATAAAGGCATTGGCATATGACGGGGCTACATTGGACCCCATTGCGGTTCCCCGGAGCTGTAAATAGAACCCAACCTGAAATTGAAAATAATTTTGGGTAAGTATGATCTCAAGGGTTTTCATAAAGAACTCAATTTGTTCACTGGGGTAGTTCTGTTTTTTCAAGAAGCCATCTAGTGGCCTCCATACCATCCCCATAGGGAATCGATGTGTACCGACTGGTCACATCAAATGTGACCAGTAGTACACTATCCTCCATCCCTCTTTCCAAATTTTTTAATTTCCCCAAAAAATCCATACTATCCCTCAAATATGAGGGTTTCTTCCGTGTCAGTGGCCCCAGGACCCTGTCCAACATCGCCGCCAAAGGTGTAAACACACAATCTATGTCTGATACTATCGGCCGCCGAGACGTCTCAACTGGATTTTTATGTATCTTCGGCAACGTGTAGAACAAGGGTATCCTGGGGCCACAAACCCGCAAAGCTTTGGACAGACTCTCCGAGATGATTCCCATCTCCAAGTGTCTGTCCAAATGATCAGATAATCAAATTCTGTATTTTGCTAGTGGGGTCACCTTCCAATTTCACATACACTGCTACATCCACTAACTGAGACATAATCTCCTGAATGTTATAGGATGTATCTAAAATCACTATCGCCCCATCCTTATCGGATGGTTTGATAGTGATTTCTCTGTTTTGTGCCAACCTCTTAATCGCTTCCCGTTCTTGTTTAGTTATATTTTCCTTATATTTATACCCTTCCGCTGGGTCTTCAATAATCCTTTGTATATCCCTCTGGATACTTTTAATATACGTCTCTACCGGGGGATTAGTAGAGGGTGGCACAGATTTACTTTACTTTTTCATGTTAAACATTTCTGGTACCAAACAGTCCTTAACATCAGTAGTAACTAGCATTTCTCTCTCTGGTTGTTCTGCAAAAAATACTTTTAATCTAATCGCTCTAAAGATTCTGTACAAATCAACATCTAATTTAAACAAGTCCAGATGGGTAGTCGGGCAATATCCGAGCCCCTTCGACAGGACCTTGTTCTCAATGTCCGTCAATTGTGTCTTAGACAAATTGAAGACTATTTGGTGCTCCGAGTCTTTATTCCTTGGGATTGCATACTTTGTTTCTTTCTCACTCCGCCATGATGTAGGCCCCCTCTCCGTCTCCTTCTCCCATTTCCCCTGGTTGCTGGAATAAAAAAGCATCATTATTCCTCTGTGTCGTTCCCCTATTCCTTCTAGGGGCTTGGGTCAGATATGGGGCGGACGTGGAGCATTTAGGTTGGCCTTTATATGACCCACTTGGTTGATAAGGGTCATGTTTAGTCCATCTATAGACTCTCCCCAACTGATAGTCGGTCTTATCCCTTTCAAACTTGTTCCTTTTGTTTTTCTCCCCTTCCTTTTTATAGTCATCCATCTTAGTCTGCAATTTGGTTTTAAGTTCAGTAAAGTCCCCCTCCATCATACACTCTTTCAGTTTATCCTCCACGCCTTTAAGCTCTGCCTCAACCACACTTATTTCCTTCTTAACGTACTCAATTGTTAATAACATCAAGTCCATAGAACATTTGTTTAGGATTTGAGCAAAACGTACCTTGTATGCTTCATTGTTTGGAAATAAGGTCGGGCGCAGTCCGCTCTGTAGACCCCTTGGGATCCACTTGTGGATATAATACTCTGCCAGTGTGATGCCATGCAGCTCGAGGTCGATATGCCTCTTGGAAACATTTCCCGTTGTTTTAACAGTCGGGTACTGGAAGGTTGACTCAAAAAGTCAGTCCGACCCTGGAAGTCACTCTCCACCGGTCAACTTCCGCGTCACGTGATCTACACGTGCTCCGCTCAACCCGGAAATTTACAGCATAAAGTAGAAATGTCGGTGGCACTCCGCAGTAGCTAGATATATATGGGTGCAAGCTTCAACACAGGCTCCGCAGTCCTGCTTGACACACAATAGGAAATAGAAATGAAGTAGCACTCCTCCATATAAAACACGCTTATATTTATTCAATATTGTCACACAGGCGACGTTTCGGGCGTCACAGCGCCCTTTCTCAAGTAACATGTGACTATACAAGAACATACATTACTTCTCAACATTATATAATATATAGACAGGAAGTGACCTAATGTTTCAATTACCATAGAGACAACTAACCCTAGTGTGGAGTCCCAAGTTCCAAGCAACTCTAAGTGTCAACACCTCTCTATTCACCCCCTCTGGTCAAAATACTAATTGCACACAGTCAGTGGAAAATATGTAATAGGGATGTATCACCACCAGTTCAAAGGAATAAATATAGATTATAATCTTTATTCAACCCACTAGGAGCCAATGTTTTCAATTCCTTGATCCACCAGGTTTCACGACATTTAAGTCTGTGTTCCCTATCACCCTGAAAGTTCAAGGGTCTCCAAAACCATGAACCTCATGTCTCTCCCTCCGTGTCCCTTAACTGTAACTGTATTGGAGAGAGCAAAAGAGAAAGTGAATGTGGTAGAGGGCTTGAGCAAGGAGAAGGATAGAGTCCCCAGACTTACATTTGTATCCCAATTTACCCATCGGAGCCCCCAGATTAGTCAGGTCTTAAAGCGCTATTGGTCCATTTTGAAACAGGCCTATCCTGGAGTAAGAGAATTTGATGTGCCCCCGCTGATGTCATACCGAAGGAATGACACCATTGGGAAATTGGTCACTTCCACTCGGGTACAACAGGATAAAAAAAAACCAAAGTACCTGGTTAGACGGTGGTAGAAAGGGAATGTATCCGTGCTGCCATTGCATATATTGCAATTTGGTGGTTAAAGGAACTCATTTTTTGCACCCAATGAATGGGAATAAAATTGAATTATGAGGTAAATTTACCTGTGATTCTAAGTTTGTTGTCTACGTGATTGTCTGTCCGTGTGGTCTCCTCTATGTGGGGGAGACCACACAAAAGATAAAATCGCTCATCTCGCAACATAACTCCTCAGTGACCCAAAAACTTTTAAATTTGCCTTTAGCTAGGCACTTAGTGGAAAAGAGACTTGGAGGGAGAGACATGAGGTTCATGGTTTTGGAGAGTGTTCCCTTGAATTAGTATTTTGACCAGAGGGGGTGAATAGGGAGGTGTTGACACTTAGGGGCATATTTATAAAGCACCGAAAATAGCGCCAAAAAATTACCGCCGCACATCGCGGCCGCGAAAATAGCGCTATCGCCGTATTTATAACGGCGAGCGCCCTCCTATTAGTTGTGCCTGGCCCTGTCTGCATCAGGTGTTTCTTTTAGTACTCCTCAGACACTGAGAATAAATTATGCCCTTTTTAGGTGGATTCAGGTAAAACTTGTGGGCATGCATAAGAGTATCTGGACCCGATTTTGCCAGGGCTCTCCTACAAATGTAAACTCCCTTGCTTTGTGCATATATGTATAGAGATTACTGGACGTAACCATGTCATTAGGACTGTATCAGATGGCCAATTCCCACAATTTTGAAGTACCTGTAAAGATGCTGACTGTTTGCCAAGGAAGAATCCATATTTTTCTCACGATAGGCTGAAGGAATTATTCTAGGTAATAAGTAACTATTTTAAAAATAGAGCCACACATGCCCGCTACTATGGGTCTTCCCGGTGGGCCACGGACGTTTGTGGATCTTAGGGACCGTGTATAATTGGGGACCCTCGGGAAATCAGTTATCAGTTACCCCTTTTCATCACCTCGGAGATCCACCCATTGTTCAATGCCAACTGTAATTTAGAGATCTAGTATCTTTTTAAATGTGAATATGGGGTCCTTATCCAACGGTTTATATGTGGATCCTTTGCCAATTGTGAGAGCAGCTCGGACTTGTAAGTATGTGGCGTCTAATAGGACAATGCCCCCCTCCTTCTTTATCGGCCGGTCTAATAACCAATTGCCTATCACTTTGAGCAACCGTAAGCCAAATTTTCTTCCCTATGAAAGATTGGACCACTTGTTACATTGTTCTGATGAGTCTTTATGGTACTATGATATCCCCTTTAAACCATTTCACCACAACCTTGATGGCCGCGGGGGTATTGGGGGGTTGGGTGTCAAATTACTTTTAGCTTAAACCTAACTGTAGGTTTCTCAGAATGTCAAAAAGTCCTTAAATTTTTAAGGACCTCTGAAATTGAAGAGTCTATTCACCTCGGCTGTTATATTGGGGATATACAAATGCATGCACTTATTCAAAATTATTTTCGCAGTGGTCAAACATGTTACTTGATTGTAGATCACTTCCTGCGCAGTGGTCGGGAGGAAGACCTCTGGTTTTGTAGCGCCTGCCCCGCCTGGTGGTTGCCCTATGTCGGCATCTTTTATCCTGGTAGTGGACCTCGTGTTGATGCCTAAAAAGACTTCTTAGATTCTCCGTAGCATTTTGGGTGAGTTAGAGGCTGATATTTTTTTCTCCATCAAAGGAGGTTTGGACTCATGCGGAACTATCCACCGTTCTAGCGTCCTACGGCGATACCATTTCCTAAAGGGGGCTGTGTCCTGTGGCTTGCCATATAGCCAGCCGTAGACTCTTTTCTCATAGTCCTTTCAAACTTGGTCGTTTTTTTTTTTTCTTTTTAATCATGAAATCCTCCTTATATTTGGCAACCATTAAGTTCCAATTTCTCCAACCACTTACAAGAGGGGTCCTCAGCTGCGCCCGCGTATGTACAAACTCCATCTTTTTAATTTCATCCCTCGTCTTAGGTGATTCCTTGCCTAGTATTCAACTAACTAGGAGTAACTTGGTGCAGAACTCAAACGTACCTCCCGATCGTGGGCAAGTTGCATATACGGAACCTTAGGAATCTTGCGGGATCTATGGTATTCGGAGGGGGAAAACCATGTAGATATAGATCCACTTCTTCTTAAGCCTCAGGAGTTAGTGTAATAGGGATCCTCCTTCTGATATAAATTGGGTCGTCTTCCATATTAAATATGACTTGTATTTTATTTTACAGTATGGGGACATAAAGTTCCTTGATTGTCACCTGTAAATGGGGTCCCCAGACAGTTATATTAATATTTTGAGTATTATCCCTTTGTATTTTATGTAATATTTCTATTAATGGGCACTAGCACTTTTATGGGTGCACTAATGCACATTGTCTCTATGTTTTTATGTATTTTTTATGTACTTTTATTTGTGTTGCACTAGCGCTATGACACTTCTTATTTAAGTAATGACGTGTACTTTTATAGTACTCGGCTCTGCGGCACTGACACTTTTGACTAACTGTGGCTATAGTGTCCTATCAAGGAAAAGGTAATCAAGTGTCAGTCAACCAAATCTTCAGTCCTATGCACTCGTACAAGTGTGGGTGGCTTACTCCTCACAACATCCAACCCTTGGTGGATAGATAAATCAGAAGACAATGTCGAGGGTCACCTCCAAGAATATTTTATTGATTAGTGACCACACATCATATCACAATGTTTCGGGGGGTATAAACGTGCCCCCTTCCATCACCTGAGGACTCTATATTGTTGATTGACACTTTGATTACATTTTCCTTGATTGGACACTATAGCCACAGTTAGTTCTTGCTTTGATTGGTTGTCTGAGGTGGAGAGATACCCTTCTCCTTACGCTATTCGGAGTACCGTAGTTCTGACACCAGGTGTCACATGGGGGGCGGGTTCGTGTGTGTGTGGGGGGACCTCCACCCTTTTATTCTGTGTTACATTGTCTGTAACCTGATGACGTCCCCAAGTTTCCGGGCCAAAATGCGTAGGCCTAGCAGACCTTTTTTCTAATAAACCTTGTCTCAAGTCCTTGGAGTGCTCCGTACCTTTGTGAATGTTTATTCTGCCTTACTGGAGCACCCAGACTGCTGACGGATGGACGGAGTGCGAAAGATCCCCCCTAGTGACATATTATATAACCAATCAAAGATGTAGGCACTCAATCCTTATAGATTTAAATCTGCCTAGTTTTGCTACACATATATACCAATAGATAGTTCCAAATAGAGAAAAGGTGCACTCTAGTTCTTTTAGAAAGATTTATTGACACACACATTATGCAGGCAACGTTCAGTTCCCTTCTAGGACCTTTATCAAGACATCTACCATCTTCCTAAAGTGAACCAAAACATTGCCTGCAAACATGTGCAGGCAATTTTGGTTCACTTCTAGGAAGTGAACAAAGTGAGGTGTGTATCCAACTAAATAATGTTAAAGATACCTACGCCACCTCTTTGGTCACTGGTTTGCTCAAATGTCTGTTCCTGGACTGAATACAATATAATTGAAAGAACTGAAGAGCACCAATGAACCACGCAACCTCACAATTTTCATATAACAAAAGTGCACAATAAATGCACTTTTGTTATATGCAATACCTGTGAGATTGCGTGTTCATTGACTGCTCTCAATTCTTCAATTATAGTGTGCCTAAACATATTAGAAGAGATGTGGCATACTAGAACCCTGATACAGAGCCCCTGAGATCCCTCCCTCAGGAAAAAGTCTAGGAGTGACAAAGCACTCACAGACATAAAATAAGTAATAAAAAAGATGGCAACCTTATATTACATATACCATAATATATATTAGAAAAAGATAAAAGGGAAATCCCAGAGCAGACAATATTATCTATGTACCTATGAAACATCTAGGAAACAAATACAATATATATAGCCAAAGGTCCTTATGGAAAAATAATAATCTCTCTTCTCTCTCTCTCTATATAGTGGTCTGAAAAAAGTCCCAAAAGAACCAAAATTAGTAAAGTTCCAGATATCTTGATCCAGCCCACAGTGGGTTTGTAATGTCAATAAGGACAATTCTCCAACTGGATCCAAAAAAAACAATGTACTGGTAAATATGGCCAGTTATCTGCAGAATAACCGTAACTCGTATAGTCGAGGTTTTCAGGCTTTGAAAACGGCCTGAAACTGAACTCGACTTATACTCGGAGTCAGTCACTTACTGACGGAAGAATCCGGCTGCCGCTCCACTGATGGTCGCATCCACTGACGTCACGACTCGGCGCCGGGAAATTAGACCGGCGCCGAGTCGTGACGTCATGAATGCGACCTCAGTGGACCGGCAGCCGGATTCTCCATCAAGTGCATGATCGGGGGCCCGGACTCTCCTCGCAAAGGTAAGGTTTGCAGCATTAGTATTAGTGAGTGGCAGGGTGAGAAGATGGGTGCAGGATTAGTGTAGTGTACTGTAGTTAGTGTAGTGTAGTGGCATGGTGAGAAGATGGGTGCAGGGGATATTGTAGTGTACTGTAGTAGTGTAGTGTAGTGGCAGGGTGAGAAGATGGGTGCAGGGGTAGTTGTATGTTACTGTAGTAGTGTAGTGTAGTGGCAGGGTGAGAAGATGGTGAGGGAAATAGTTTTATTCCTGGGCGGACCTGGGGCTGGAGGGGAGAGTAAGGATCAGGGACAGGTGTGTGTTTTTTGGGTTAGTGTGTGTCAGCTCCACTCCAGATGTTTCTACTCCCTACTTCCACTCCCTTCTACTACTCTACCCTCGACTTATCTCTTGAGTCAATTGGTTTTACTCTTTTTGAGGTAAAAATTGGTACCCCCTCGACTATACTTGAGTGCGACTTATACTCGAGTATATACGGTATACTGAAATCAGAACTTTGTTACAGAGCTATCACACAGGTACTTTGAACATGCAACATACATCACCATATTCAGCCCCACACTCTTCAGTGTCCGAACGTTACTCCCCACAATCCCCAACACCGAGACAGCAAAACAGTTTGGGCTGCAGCACTTGGATTCCGTTTTGGGGTACCCATTATTCTCCGGTTTACTGTTGTCGATAGGCCTATCAACTATCCTTATTTTCCTGAAGATGATGTCACTACTACGCGTTTTCGCTCGGCTGAGCTTCATCTGGCATGGATACACTTGAATTCACATGACAAAAGGCTGGTTCCGTTTCATTAAAGCATGGGTAGACTGCATGGTTTTCGGTGTAGCCATGCAGAATGTATTTAATGCAAAAGCACTTAGCTTTTGTATTGATTGGCCATATTTGCAACATACTTGACTCGCCCATACATATTTTCGATCAACTGATACCATCTCGGCCAGCCAGATGTATGGTGTGTATCCTGCTTTATCTGATGTAATAAAAGCGAGAAGGAAGAGATAAAACTTACCCATGAGCACGCTCCACCGCTAAGTCACCTGACTGTGCCCAAACTGCTTCCAGCTTATACTATTCTATTGCACACTATAGTAGTATAAAGGCTGGAAGCGTCGGGTACTGTCAGGTGACTCATCTAGGATGTGTGCCCATGGCAAAGTTTCTCTCCTTCATTCCTGGCTCCTGTATGCAGGCAGCAGAGTAGGATGACATTTGAAGTGGCTCCTGTTGTTTTGGTCAACCAACAGCGTGTGTGCAGTTACTCAACCAGGATATGAATTCGGACAGCAACTATATTTTGGGATAGTAGATCAATGTGAGAGGAAGGTTACAGAGATGCGAGAGATGTTTCAGAGTTGAAACCGACAGGTAGCTGCAAGAGCGTTGACGATGGAGTCCAATATGGAACAGCATTAGTCCAGGAACAAACATCGAGTATGGTCTACCACTATTCCTATAAAGCACTATCCAATACCGCCCCTCCATAACATCCTCAGAGCTGATCACCAGTAATAGCCCGTCCCAGACACAACCTCCTCTCTACTAAAATTTCTCCGTCTCATCCACCATGTCACCTCTTCAGAGACTATTGACAGATGGAGGAAGGGAGTTACAGAGCAAAGGCCAGCCCAAGCAGTCATTCACTGTCCCCTAATATTTTTGAAACAACCGTCAAAACCACTCTTTAGGCAAGCATGAATCCTGGCCCACTACACAAATTCTGATCTAATCAGCCTACCTTTCACATCACTTATGTCTCAGTCACCCTATTTCCTTGGGCCTCTAGCTCCTGGCAGGTTCTCTTTCCCACCTGTTCAGGGGGTAGTGCAGTAAAAACATCTCATCTGTGTACTTAAATTTTAGCAATATGTAATTGTATCATAGTATTACCCTTGTATGTAATGTATATTGTTATTGTCTAAGCGCCAGGAAATTACAATTTTTTGGTCTTAGTTACACTTTAAAGGATAAAGTCATTGTAAATGATTTCAAAGTCCTTGGAAATGCAGCTTATAAAACACTTTAACATTTTGTTTCCCCTAAGCCCTCTCCATGGCCCCCCTTGTAAAGGGCGGGCCTTCACTGCGCGCACAGAGCATACCAGGCATTTACAATGGAGGCTAACATCAGGAGCCAAGGGGGAAATCTCGTAGGGAGAGAAACTATTCAACTGAACAGAACAAGATTCAGCAACTTTAAAACTACCAGGTTAGGTCTGGATGGGCTTAGGGAAAACAATATGGCAAGTATTTTTAAGACTGCAGTTCCATTGATCTGTGAGTGCTATAAAAACCTGCAAGGTCTATAGCCATTTTCCTGGCCCACATATTACAATTTTATTTTGGGGGGTGGACATACCTTTAATTGGAGATGTACCCTTTTAATATGGGAGTACAAAACCGAAAGTTTGTGGACAATCAATGCCAACCTAAAAAGTTGTAAATAGAAAACATGATTAGCTCCTAATAAACTATAATGTTTAGAGAATGCAGCTGTAATCATTACTTGTTGCAGACAAGTAAATGCATTTGAACTTGTAGCTATGTGGTGATGACATTCATAATCATAAAAACAATAAATTACTACAGTAAAGTAAATAAAAAACACACGTTATTGTCAACTCTTCCATCCCACATCCCTATATGAGTTGATCGCAGGATTCGCCCAACTCAACCTTTTGGTGTGCAAAAAAATCTTAACAGTCCCATAGGAACACCGCATGTTTAGTATTGCTTTACTACATGCCCAATCATCAATTGACGCCAAAAGATAGTAGTACCTAGCTTACATCTACACAATCCCTTCGAAAAACATACAAAACAAAGACAAGGGATGACAGCCCAAAACTGAAATAAATGCTTTGATGACCCAACTTCAAAGTTTACAAGATAAAAGGTAACAACTAACAAACTCTGCAACACAAAATAGACAACTCATGGGCGCTACAGGCTTTTCAGTTACACTTGATCACTGTCGTTGTATAAACCAGTTAGTGCCATTTACTTTCAAGTGCAGACTCTAAAGGGGTAGAGTACTCTCAGAGCGACGCAATGTTTACAAAGAGCACCTTGTTCAGTAACTGTATTAAGTATCATTGTGACAGTTAGTTAAAGCATTGTGGTGAACGAGGAAAGCAAGTTGTGCTTAGTGTGTGGCGCGGTTTTTTACGCTTAATGGAAAAGACAAAAATGTTTGTCTCCACTAGTTCAAAGCGACAACATAAAAAATACTATTTTAAAACGGGAAATGTAAAAACTAGGTTGTAGTATTGTGCTAAAACAGCTCACTAGAAATAAACTAAATAGATGAACTGGTTAAATTGCTTTGTCTACATGATTACCCTTGCTGTATCCCTCCCTTGCTGTTAACTGCAGCTTGCGTCCGTAACCTAATATTCAAACATCATCTTGGTGCTCCTTTTAAATGACAGGTAAGTCTTGTAGCTTGCCTTGTTAAGCTCTCGCTTCCAGAGCTAGAGAAAGAGCTTGTTGTTAGCTTTATAGTTCTTCACAAGCCACAGAACTGTGTCATACAAAGAAAAAGTGACATAGTTGGTGGAATATCAAAAAATACATCTAAATATTCAGTGGCTTGAAAAAAAATACTCTACGGAGTATCTGGACCTTTGTGGCACAAACGATCTTGTGACGTGTTGCTTTAGTCCATTTCTTTACTCTTTTCTCGTTCATGCGTCTTGATGTCTTCCAAGAACTGTCTTGGAAATGCCCGCCGTAAGAAATCTGTCCTTCACCATTGTTAACCCTCCCAGATTTGTTAAAAATAAAAAACTGAATGCGTTAACATACGCTATAGGCACACAGATTAAAGCAGACTATGAATTCTGAAAATATTCCTGACATAAAAAAAAGGGCCAACTGTTCATTTTTAGTGCCGAAGAACAAAAACTTTATGGAATTTGTCAGTTATTACTTTTATGGGTTTTAAGAACACTTCGGAGAGGGTAAATACTGGTCGATTCTTCTGTAGAATACAAGTAACGATGCCGAAAATAATATTTCTTCCTACTCACCTTGCCATACATGGCACTTTAAATTGGTTGCAAATGTGTGCTTTGCAAACAGGGACTCAGCCCAATGGTTGGCCAGCTTTCGTTTTCTTGTATTATTGAGAAAATATGTTTCTACGTTATTTAAGGATCTATAGTGTATAAATTTAATTAAAAAAACGGGTAAACTGAAAAGTACATGGTCAGGGATATAGGATGGTGTATTCCTACCCCCCAATTAGTTTCTGGAGGAGCACCACCGCCCCCAACAAAATGATTCTGGCAGTCTTCTTCCTCTTGGCTTTACACTATCGTAATACAGAATAGCCAGAACTACCTGGGCAAGATGAAAACTGTTAGTTCTGTAGTCCTCAAACAAAATGGATTTGTGAGTGTAAGTATAATCAATCCTACCTCCCGGCCCCAGGTACGGGCTAATTTGCAGGTCTAGTCACAGAATGCGCCTAGAACCCCATTATGAGGTAAAAGGGTGTCCGAGATATACCATGAGTAATCTCGAATACCGAATACACAAAAATTAATGCAACCTGTGTAAGTGGCGACAATATTGAAATCTCACAAAAAAATAAAAGCTAAGTATAACATTTATATATAAAAAATACCAAATATTGGCCAGCTAAGAAACGTGCTAACTGTAATGAAAACACAATTGAAAAAAAAACTATAAAAATCCCAATGAGTCCCGTGATATAGTTCTGTGGTTATAGATCAATCTATATGTGTATGTTCGTTACATTTGAGCTCTTTCTAGCTGCCCAGATCTATTGAATGTTTATAATAAATGTTTACCGTATACTTTTATTTTTGTTTCATATTCAGAATTGTCGCCACCTACACAGTGCAATTTGTTTGTACTTTCCATTTGTAAACCGTCATTATAGTATGATATCCTTTAATTAAAGAAAAACTATTCCATTACGAATTCCCAAGTGCTAATGAACGTAATATGGCACAATACATAACATTACACAGATGTCCCAGAATGCGATTAGAATTCAGCCGCATATAAAACTACACTGACCCTGTAAACTGTCCCTAAGGTAGATGACGCAAAGGAAGAAACGAGCGCGATAGCGGAGAAACTAAATGATTTTTCACCCATGATTATTTGCAATTTAAGTATCCATCAGACAGCAGTAGGAACCGTATTTCAGTGTACCGGGTTTAGAAAGGCTGGTGGTGTATTAATCACTGTCCTGCCCTAGATCACGTTAGTAGGTCTGTGTTGTATTTATTTTGTTACCTTAAGTTGTTCCGCAACGATCGTTCCATCATCCCAGATCCGGTCCCATAAACTGAACAGGGAGGAGGTGAACAAGACAGAAAACTCCGTTCTACTGTAAGTTCAAAGTGGCTGCGCAGGAATTCCAATTGGTACGTCGTGTGATGTCACGTGCTTAGGCGACGGAAAGGTACTTGGACCCCGCAGGTAGCGCCCCTGCTTTGGAAATTTGCCATACTGAGGGCTGAAATTGAAGAATTTGCTGCGGAATAGTGAGAGAAACCATGGGCAAAGGGAGATGGCGCTGTTCCACACATTGCGCGTCCGTCAGGTAATATTTACTGGGGAGTAAGAGAATCAATGTAAAAAGACCGGGGAAGTTTGTAGGTTTGGCGTTTTCATAGGGGGAATAATACCGATGTAAGTCGCACTGTGGGCAGCATTAACCGCGGAAATGAAATCAGGAACAGATCGGTTGGGAATTGTGAAGTCTGGGCCACTCAACACTTTTACTAAGGCCACATTATGTAGTGTATTGATTTATTTGGTAAAGCGCCACGTGTGGACTGCAGCGCTGAACATTATAAAATACGACAGGGCTAATGTACTGAAGCGCAAATGGCTTTTTTTCATCTAAAAAAGTCACGTTTAACCTGTGTCCCAAGCACAAAGTAGCGAGGTTACGCTAAAACTTACGCACTGCCGCCAAGTTTATTTACCAGCCTGATAACACGCGATATAATATTCTAATGTCCCAGGTAGTGTGCACTCAATTCAAGTACTTTCATGCTGTTCTACTACCAAGCAAGATGATACAAAATACATCACAAGGATTGGTACATTCAGAGACTTGTTTTTAAAAACCTGTTTTGGGTGGGTAAAACTAAACTTGTTAATTTTAGCCAATAAAGGGTTTCAAAAAAAGTCCCTGCAGGACCATTCCGCCTGTTGTTATTTGTATCATGTTGAGTGTCTATATATAAATATATCCGCGCCAGACCCATGGGTCACCTCCACCTCCTCGTACAAAGCCAGGGGCTGAAACCTGGAATATAAAATAATACAGCAGCCAAAAACCCCAAGGCACTCACGGGACTATCAACAGGAATAATAGTGCGGTGTCGGAACACACGATCAAAGTCGTTTCAGCCATTACATCGGGCTGTCCTAGGATCGTGCTGTTCCTTTATCTTGCGCCATCGGTTTTAAAGGTACAGGAAGGAACCCCCCCTTAACCTTACCCTGATCGTGCTCCGTCACCCATCGTGTAACATACAATTTAGTAACTTTAATTAACAATCGTTAAAATCCCGCTAACAATCCCTCCCCCACATTGAGGGGGGGCCAGCAGAGCCAATTAAAAGCAAGCTAAAACACTAGAAATAGAAAACTTTTAGTTTATAATTTGCCGCCAGAACTGCTTGGAAGTAGCTACAAACAACTGCCAAATTGGACACATTAAATAGAACAATATAAATATACTACAAGATGAAACTTCAAGGTCATTATGTATGGGGGGGGGAGCTGTTCATTTTATTACCAGATGGGCTAAATTGTTGCAAATCACCTAAGGGCTGAAATAAACCAGTCATGTCCCTCCAAAGCAATAAACTGCATACATCGAGTACTAATTCCCACCTCAAAGTCGAGAAAGAGCCAGAAGTATAAAAAACAGTGCTATACCAAAATCTTATGATTTAAAACAGGACAATGACGACATTTCATTAAGACCCCGGGGCTAAATAATCCAGACGTCGTGTATCCACCTTGCCTCACTTTTGTATAATCTTTTGTCCTGGCATGCCGTTCATATGTAACCGGCCTTGTCTAGGCCATCCACTTGAAATGAGTCACAACCATGTTTGACAACGTTAAATTCTGGCGGCAAACCGTTGTTTGCCAATACTATCGTGGACATCTTGTTTATCGTCTTACCTGCCAGAGGATGCTCTTATCGCAGATCTATGGTTACTATCCTCTCAGTGAGGGTGGTGATGGTCTTACCCACATAGTGTACCACATGGGACAAATGATATAGATTAGCATAGCTGCTGGTACAGCTTAATCTATAATAAGTGTTGAAATCTTTTGCTGAGAAAGGGTGAGGGAAATCTGTGCCGTTCAACATATTACCGCATTCCTGACAACTGAGCACTTGTAAAACATACCTCTGTAGGTTTGCCCAACCATGATGGATTTGGGACTATTAGCCCTTACTGGGATAATCAGTTGTTCATAAGGAGCTTGCGAAGATTTTGCCACCCCTCTCGACTAGGCCACATCCAAGAAGAGTTCCGAAGGGAAGCGATTATCTGTAGTGATCAAGCCACATGTTTTACATACAACATCTTTGACAGAGGCACTAACAGGAGTGTATGCCCCAACAAAAAGTCCACCAATTCTTTGTTGGATTTGTGAATATTGTGACTAAAATTATTGGCCATTCAAGTATGGCTCTTTGCACTATGTTGGTCCAATGTTGCGCTTCATATCCCTTTTCAATAAACCTAGATCTCATGTCCTCAATGATGAATGCTATGGTATCCTGATTGTGTGCGCATACTCTCAAAAATGGAGAATATGGATACCTATTTTTTATGTTGAGGCAGATGGAACAACTGCTTGCCATGTCAACACAGTGAATTTTTTTGTAGTGTTTACTGTAAGTGGGAATTAGCTTGTTATCTAGAATGAAGAATCCTCAATCCAAAAAAACTCTATATTACATTCAGAGTGTGGCATAGTAAGTTAATAGGGTATCGAGCTCATTAAGATCATTAATGGCCAATCAGGATGATCCACGGGTTCTCCCCTGCCAAACAAAAACACATCATTAATATATCTTTTAAGAGACATCATATATCAGCCCCACTGGGGCAAAAGGACAGTTCTTCAAACCATCTCATGTAAATATTGGAAATGAGGGGCCACGTTGGAACCCATGGCAGGCCTGCCACTTGTGGTAAATAATACCCCCCCAAATCTGAAATAATGAATTCAAGGATGAAAGACAACAAATCTACGAGAATCTCCACTGGTGGACCCTTGATGCATTGCCATTTATAACATTATCTTGGCAGATCTTTACTCTTTTGCTGGGGGATCACAGTTAAAGACGGTTACACATCCATGTTACCAACCGTCACAACATCCGAAGATATCCCACCAAGCCACAAAGGCGTCCCACAATTCCCACTGTCACGCACATATGACCTCATATTCAGGCAACATTTCCAAAAACTGTCACTATATTTGAGACATCGACGTAATAAAGACCCTGAGAAGAAAGTAATGGTATGCACCTGCTGAGCAGGGTGGTTGACTTGTCAAGACTTCGGCATGTAATAATTAACAGAACAACGTGGGTTGTTTCCAAATTAAAACTTAATACCAACCGGCTTTAAGTTGATCAGCAGGCGCCACTGAAAGCCCTAGTGGATCCATCTAATTTGCGATATGTGGTAAATCAGGCAATGTGTAAAATCTCATCACGGTAATTAGCAAGCGTCCATAACCACCACTGCTCCACCCTTTGTCGGCTGTCCTTTAATGTCATTATTTCACAGAAGAAACTTTGAGGCCTCGGGCCTCTCACCATTCAAGTTATAAATTTTTACTAGGAAATAGGACTCTTCTCCTCTCTCTTTAATATCAGGGATACTATGTTGAAATCTACAGCAAATAGCATCAGGGGTTATGTGGTGGTTCCAAAGTTTGCTAGTAGCCCTTACTTCCATTTTGACAGTCAGATATGAGAATCTTGCCTTTAAAAAATCTTTTAAGTTTTAAGTGTTCTTCTAAACTTCCACAAGTCAATTCTGTCCTGCAAAAAAAATATTTAGATGTGGGAACACAAGAAAGACCTTTGCTGAGAAGACTGAATTTTTTTGTTTGTTCCACCCTCCTTGTTGGCCTTCCCTTCTATAGTTTACTATTGTCTTGGCCGCTTGGCTGTGGTAACCCCTAAAAAAAGGTTCTCGTATCAAATACCCTGTGGGGAGCTCTTCTTCTCCCTCCGGAGCCCTGAGATTCTCTGATGGGTGGACAGTGGTTTGCAGGATCCTACAAGGTGCTTTTCCGACGGAACGGAGGGTTAGACTGTCCCACTTAACATCCATACACTTTCTGTCCTTTATAATGCGTCCACCTTGATACCCGCTGTTGTTTAAATTGAACCGTTCCTTTTTGTATTTTTCCACTGTACTTCAACTTAGAAATCCATTCTATCTTAATATGGTGAAGGAAAAAAAATATTTTTGCGACTTAGCAATATGCATTTTCTTATCACATACAGATTCCTTGCTGCACTGGCTCTGACTCTATTACCAGTAAACAATAATCCAAAAGAGATTTAAAATACCACAACCATTTTTACAGGAATTCCTTAATAACGACCTATTTTAGGTATATTCTTATCTTGAACCCCCTAATGATTGTTGCGCGCCTACGAAATAGGCAGGAACACACAAGCAGGGGGAAATTCCACCTTACGTTTTTTTATTTGTCACAATTGAAAATAATAATCTTTTACAGCATATCTCACCAAATGCGGCTGGGAATCCTGAAAAAGAAGCATGCGGCTAGCGGCATACTGGAATAGTGAAGTCTTTCTCCATCTCAACAACCAATCCACCAAAATCCCCCATCTTGAAATCACAAGCCTTATAAAAAAACATCCTGAGAGCAACACGTAATAAGGTAGACTGTGATGAGATCTATAAACAGGTCGTTTAATGACAATTTTAATAAATGATTCAAAGTAATATTACCATGGGGGCAATCTTGGAAACCACTATACCAATCGCCCAGATCCATGGGCACTCCACATCAGCAGCAAAACCCAGGGCACTCACCGGTGCTTACCACAGAAGAAGCAGCAGTGTCGGAAAACAATCAACGCGTTTCGCCCATTTACATCAGCTTGTCCTCAGTATCGTATAGGGTATATCATATATAAGTAGAGAAAAAAATATAAATATATATAATTACTAATACATATATATATATAAAGAAGCAGCAGCATCCTAATATAAACACACGCCTATATTGATTCAATATTGTCACATGTTCACCAACAGGCGACGTTTCGGGCGTTACAAAGCGCCTTTCTCAAGTAATATGTGACTATACACCAGACAACCATTACTTTCAAACTTAGATAATATATCGGACAGAAGGGACCTAATGTTTCAATTACCATCAGAGAACCAACATGACACCCCCTAGTGTGGAGTCCCAAGTTCCAAGCAACTCAAGTGGTCAACACCTCACTATTCACCCCCTCTGGGTCCAAAATGATCGAATTGCACACAGTGGGAAAATATGGATAGGGATTATATCCCCCCACGTTCATAAGGAATAAATATAGATTATAATTCTTTTATCCAAACCCACTAAGGGCCCAATGTTTTTCAATTCCTTGGTCCACCAGGTTCACGACAGTTAAGTCTGTGTTCCCTATACCCCTGAAAGTCCAAGGGAACACCTTCCAAAAACCATGACCTCAGTCTTCTCTCCCTCCGTGTCCCTTTTCCCACAATGCCTAGCTAAAGGCAAATAAAGTTTTGGGTCACTGAGGAAGTATGTTGCGGAATGCGGCGATTTTTTATCTTCTGTGGGTCTCCCCCACATAGAGGGACCACACGACGACAATCCAGCGTAGACAACAAACTTAGACATCACATGTGAATTTACTCGTAATTCAATTGTTTTTCCCATTCATGGTGGTCACAAAATGAGTCCTTTAACCACCAAATGCAATATAGGCATGGCAGCAACGGATACATTCCTGTCGTAACCACCGTCTAACAGGTACTTGTTTTTTTATACCGTGTTGGTACCAGGATTGGAAGTGACCAATTACCCAATGGTGCTTCTCTATTTCTTTCGGTATGACATCAGCGAGGGCCACATCAAATTCCTCTTATCTCGAGTATGGCCTGTTTCAAATGGACCAATCAGCGCTTAAGGACCTGGACTAATCTGGGGGCTCTGAGGGGGAATTGGAACCAAGTAAGTCTGGGGACACTATCCTTCTCCTTGCTTTGCACAAGCCCTCTCCACACTTTTCTTTCTTTTCCATTTTCTCTCTTCGCCAATAACAGTTTTGGGATATCCCCGCCTTATAAATTTTCAACCATAAGCGTATGTTGTTGGTCCAAGCATTTTGTATTGGAAGCGCACACTTGTCCTCAGTTTCAAAACTGTTTATTATAACACCACATGAACAACGTTGAGAGAACATGTTCTCCGAACGTGTTCGGGTGTGCCTTATGAATAAACAGTTGAAACTGAAGACACAGTGTGCGTTCCAATACAAATGCTTGTGCGTATAGCTTGAGCAGTCCTACAGGTTAAAGGAACGAAGGGAGCTGCACCTTCAACAGTAGAGGCACGTGCCAACAAGGGAGTGCCTAGGCCCAAACCGATGCTCGTTTATTGGGTCCGCACTGTCTGTTCACTGATAACCCTTTTAACATATTACACTGATGTGGTTATCGGGGTAGTTCGATCGGTCGGTTTTTATATAATTGGGGTGTGTAGTCCCCCAGGCTATACCACCTGAACACCAGGAAGTTTGAATTTCTGCCTGGCTATATGTCATGGTTAATTATATGGGGCGGATGAATCATATTGCAATTCCAGTGGAACCGCGACGGGACTCAACGTCGCCCTGCACACAGGAGAACCACGTCATCTATGGAACCTCAACCAGGCCAAACATTGGCCCCGGTAGAGGTCCTAGCCGACAGACGTGGCCAGCTCCTCAACCATGCCAGTAAGGTGCATTGGCATATGAAGGGGGATACATTGGACCCCATTTGCGTTTCCCCGGAGCTGTGTAAATAGAACACAACTGAAATGAATAATTTTGGTAGGTAAAGTATGATCTTCAAAGGGTTTCATAAAAGAACTCAATTTGTTTCAATGGGGTAGTTACGTTTTTTCAAGAAAGCCATCTAGTGGCCTCCATTAACGGCATCCCCATAGGGAATCAGCGCTACCGTACGTGGTCACAATCAAATGTGACCAGTAGTACACTTATTCCTCCATCCTCTTTCCAAATTTTTTATTTCCCCAAAAAATCCCATCCATTCCCCCTCAATATGAGGGTTTGCTTCCGTGTCAGTGGCCCCAGGACCCTGTCCAACATCGCCGCCAAAGGTGTAAACACACATCAATGTCTGATACTATCCGGCCGCCGGACCGTCTCAACTGGATTTTATGTATCTTCGGCACGTGTAGAACAAGGGTATCCTGGGGCCACCAAAACCCGCAAAAGCTTTGGGACAGACTCCTCCGAGATGATCCTCTCCCAGTGTCTGGTCCAAATGATCAATATCAATTTGATTTGCTAGTGGGGCACCTTGCCAATTTCACACATAACACTGCTACATCCACTAATGAGACTAATCTCGCACACTTGTTATATAGGTGTATCTAACTACAAGTCAGCTATCGCCCCATCCTTATCGTGGTTTGGGATAGTGATTTCTTTGTTTGTGTGCCAACCTCTTAATCGTTCCGTTCTTGTTTAGTTATATCTTTCCTTATTTCTACCCTTCCGCTGTCTTACATAATCCTTTGTATATTCCCTTCTGATCTTTTAATATACGTCTACCGGGGGTTGTAGAGGGGCAAGATTTACTTACTTTTCATGCTTAAAATTTCTGTACCAAACAGTCCCTTAACATCAGTAGTAACTAGCATTTCTCTCTCTGGGTTGTCTGCAAAAATACTTTTAATCAATCGCTCTAAAGATCTTTACAAATCAACATCTAATTTAACCAAGTCCAGAGGGGGTGAGCGGGCATATCCGAGCCCTTCGACACGGACCTTGTTCTCAACATGTCCTCAATTGTGTCAGTGACAAATTAAGACTTTTGGTGCTCCGATCTTTATTCCCTGGGATTGCATATTTGTTTCTTTCTCATCCGCCATGATTTAGGCCCCCTCTCCGTACTCCTCTCCCAATTTCCCCTGGTTGCGTGAATAAAAAAGCATCATTATTACTTCTGTGTCGTTTCCGCACTATTCTTCTAGGGGCTTGGGTCAGATATGGGCGGACGTGGAGCATTTAGGTTGGCCTTTATATGACCCACTTGGGTGATAGAGGTACATGTTTAGTCCATCTATAGACTCTCTCTCCACAACTGATAGGCGGTCTTATCCTTTCAAACTGTTCCTTTTGTTTTTCTCCCCTTCTTTTTATAGTCATCCATTCTTAGTACTGCAATTTTGTTTTTAAGTTTCAGTAAAGTCCCCCTCCATCTACACCTTCAGTTTATCCTCCAACTGCCTTAAGCTCTGCCTTCAACCAACACTTATTTCCTTACTACGTTACTCAATTGTTAATACCTCAAGCTCATAGAACACTTGTTTAGGATTTGATGCAAAACGTACCTTGTATGCTTCATTGTTTGAATAATGGTCGGGCGCAGTCGCTCTGTGACCCCTTGGGATCCACTTGGATATAGATACCTGCCAGTGTGATGCCAGATCCGCTCGAGGTCATATGCCTCTTGGAAACATTTCCCGTTGTTTTACACAGGTCTGGGAGGGGGTACGGAAGTTTTACTCAAAAGCCAGTCCGACCCGGGAAGTCACTCTCCCACCGGTCAACTTCCGCGTCACGTGATCTACACGTGCTCCGCTTATCACCCGGGAAATTTAACAGCATAAAGTAGAAATGTGGTGGCAACTCCGCAGAGCTAGAGTAATTGGGTGCAAGCTTCAACCACAGGTTCCGCAGTCTGCTTTGACACACATAGGAAATAGCAAATGAAGTGCAACTCCTCCATATAAAACACGCGTAATTTATTCAATATTGTCACACAGGCGACGTTTCGGGCGTCAACAGCCGCCTTTCTCAAGTAACATGTGACTATACAAGAACATACATTACTTTCAACATTATATAATATATATACAGGAAGTGACCTAAGTTTCAATTACCTAGGAGTGAGACAACTAACCCTCAGGTGGAGTCCCAAGTTTCCAAGCAACTCTACAGTGTCAAACACCTCTCTATCACCCCTCTTGTGTCAAAATACTAATTGCACACAGTCCGTGGAAATATGTAATAGGGAGTATCATCTCACCCAGTTCCAAAGGAATCAATATAGATTAGTAATCTTTATTCACGCACAGGAGCCAATTGTTTTTCAATTCCTGATCCACAAGGTTTCACGACATTTAAGTCTGTGTTCCCTATCAACCCTGAAAGTTTCAAGAGGTCTCCCAAAACCATGAACCTCATTGTCTCTCCCTCCGTGTCCCTTACCGTGTAACCTGTATTGGATGAGAGCAAAGAGATAAAGTGAATGTTGGTAGAGGGCCGTGGGAGCAAGGAGAAGGATAGAGTCCCCCAGACTTACATTTGTATCCCAATGTTACCATCGGAGCCCCCAGATTATCAGGTACTTAAAGGCTCTATTGTCCATTTTGAACAGGCCTATCCTGGAGTGAGAATTTGATGTGCCCCCGCTGAGGTCATACCGAAGGAATGACCACCATTGAAATTGGTCACTTCACCTCGGGTAAACAGGATAAAAAAAAACAAAGTACTCTGTAGAGGTGTAGAATAGAAAGGGAACGTATCCGTGCTCCATTAAGCTATATTGCAATTTGGTGGTTAAAGGAAATCTCATTTTTTTGTCACCAATTAATGGGAAAAACTTGAATTATGAGGAAATTTCCTGTATTCTAAGTTTGTTGTCTACGTGATGTCTGTTCCGTGTGTCTCCTCTATGTGGGGGACCACACAAAAGATAACATCGCTCATTCGCAACATAACTCCTCCAGTTACCCAAACGTTTAAAGTTGCCTTAGCTTAGGCACGTAGTGGAACAAAAGAGACTGGAGGGAGCAGCAGGAAGGTCCTGGTTTAGGTAAGTGTTCCCTTGAAATTTCAGGGTGATTAGGAAAAACCCAACTTAAATGTCGGAAACCTGGTGACCAAGGAATTGAAAACTTGGCCCCTAGTGGGTGAATAAGATTATAATCTATATTTATTTCCTTTGAACAGTTGGGGATACATCCCTATTAGATATTTTCCATGACTGGTGTGAATTAGTATATTTGACCAGGAGGGGGTGAATAGTGGAGGTGTTGACACCTTAGGGGCATATTTATAAAGCACCGAAAATATCGCCAAACAAATTACCCGCCGCACATCGCGGCGCGAAATAGACGCTATCGCCGTTATTATAACGGCGAGCGCCATTCTCCCGCGATATATCTCGCGGCCGCGATGTGTCTGCGGTATTAAGCCCTTCGCGTCGATTACTGTATCAGTATCGCCGCGAAGGGGACTTAAAAATCCCTTCCTCGCGCTCTCCTAAGGGGGCAGGGCACACGCCAACCCGCCCAACACACCGCGGCGGCGTGAGACCACCCGCCGCCGCTTCCCAGCAGCCCCCCTCCAAACCGTTCCCCGCTCGCGGCCATCTCGAACGGAAGTGCTAGGAGGGCCTGCCGGGAAGGGGCCGCGCAGGTGGTCGCGGACACCCGCGCGCACCCCGTCCAAGTCCCCCTGGCCGCTCCCGGGGAGGGGAGGGAGGGAGCCGTGGGAGGGGTGGAGGATCCCCTCCAGCGGCGGCCCTGAGAAGAGGGCTTAGGGGGTCCCGCATGCCGAACCGGGACCCCCTCCCTGCCCTGTAGGGCCCTTGCGTCTTGATGAGCCCTTTGGGGCTTAGGGGTCCCAGCAGCTCGAACGGGACCTCCTCCCCGGCCTCCTTATAAGGGTCCACATTGCGGCCTGACAAGTGCACTTTGTCGGGGGTTCCCGCAGCTCGAACCGGGACCCCCAGTGAGGGGGGGGTACCTGATAACGGATTTCCCGAGGCCCCCATTATATAAAACGGTCCCTAAGATCCACAATCGTCGTGCCCACCGGGAAGACCCATAGGAGCGGCATTTGTGGCTCTATTTTTAAAACAGTTACTACTTACCTAGATTAATTATTCAGCCTATCGTGAAAAAATATGGATTTTCCTGCATAACAGTCAGCCATCTTTTACAGGTACTTCAAAATTGTGGGAACTTGGCATCTGATACAGTCCTAATGACATTGTTACGTCAGTAATCTCTATACTATTATACTGCAAAAGCACAGGGAGTTTACATTTGTAGGAGAGCCCTGGCAAAATGGGTCACAGATACTCTTATGCATGCCAAAAGCTTTTACACCTGAATCCCATAAAAGAGGCATAATAGTTATTCTCAGTGTCTGCGAGTACGAGAAACAACTCTGATGCAGACAGGGCCCAGGCACAACTCATAGTTTGAAACATAAATTTATGGACAGGGGTTACAGAGGAGAGTAAGAACAGCAGGTGGAACTAGCCATCACAAATTGGGCGACTACAATTACCCCCACCTGACAATAATCTAAGGAAAACACTAGAATACTCACTCCGCAGTGGTACACTCAGAGCATTAAAGCAAGATGGATACTACCAGTGACTGCAGCCTACCATTTCAAACTCCCACCCTATGTTGCTTACAGACGGGGTCCCTCGAACCGGGACCCCCCTCCCCGGCCCTATAAGGGCCCTGCGGCCTGACAAGTGCTTTGGGGGGTCCGCGCGCTGAAATACGGGACCCCCATGAGGTCTTAAAAGAGCCCTGGACGTTCGTCTTCTTTTTCCAGTCCGGCGACACCACGCCCGCCGAGGCCGCTGACCCCGAGAGGTCCACCCCCTAGCGGCCGCCAGGGGTACCCCGGCCGGGGCGCCGCGACCATCACCGAGGCCGATGTTGCGGCTCTTTTATCGACGACGAGACTGTCGGTCGGGCTGGCGACACCAACCCACACCAGGTCGCCGATTGCCAGGCAGGCTCACTGCGGGCCCCAGTAGCCCGCTGCACCTCCGCCGGCCTCAGCGGAGCCGAGTTGCCAGCGCTTCTTCTTCAGTCCATCTACTGCGATGGATCTGATTCCGCTGCGGAAAGATCCTCTTTAATAGGTTTGCAGAAATCCATAATCCTTTCTGATTGTTCATGTTTTTTAGATACTTTGCTTTACATTAACCAATAAATTTCGGGAACCGTTCTGACATCTGATTGAGTTTGTAAAGCAAGTTATAAAATTGACCAATCAGAAACGATATGGATTTCTGCAAAACCTATATAAAGAGGAGCTTCTGCGTCGGAACACTCGATGCATCGCAATAGATGGCTGTGAAGAACGAAGCGGTGGCAACATCGGCATCCGATGAGGCCGGCGGTGGCAGCGGGCTCACTGTGGCGCGGTGAGTGCCTGGACACGGGCGACCTGAGTGGGTTTGGTGTCGCCAGCCGAAGACGTTGCCCAAGGGCTCTTTACGTGCTGCACATGGGGGTTACCCGGTTTCGAGTTCGGGACCCAGCCAAAGGCACTGTCAGTGACCGCACGAGGCCACTGTAAGGCCTGCAAGGGCCATAAAGGGACGGGGAGGGGGCGGTCGTCAGGAGGGGGGGTTGCGAGCTGCGGGACCCACTAAGCCCCAAAGGCACTGTCAGTTGCGCAGGGCCTATTAAGGGCCGGGGGAGGGGGTCCATGTGTCGAGGATGCGGGACCCATAGCCCCAAAGGGCTCGTGTGTAGAGCCAGCAAGGGCCACTTGTACGTGCACGCAAAGGCCACTGATAGGGCCAGGGCGAGGGGGGTCCCCGGTTCGCAGCTGCGGGGCCCCTTAAGCCCCCAAAAAGAGTCGTGTCAGAGCCTGTAAGGCACTTGTAGTGCCGGCAAAAGCCCTGGACAGGAGGGGAGGGGGGTCACGGTTGCGAAGCTGCGGGAACCCCTAAGCCTCCAAAGCCCTTCTCGGGCACGCTGGAGGAGGCTACCACCCTCCCAGCGGCTCCCTCCCTTACCCACTGGGAGAGGCCGGGGCAGGGGGAACTGGGAGGGGATTGCGGGAGGGGTTGGTTGCGAGGACGGTGGCCTTCAAGTCCGAAGCCCCCTCTAGCCTCCCGTTCCGAGATTTGCGCGAGCGGGGGAAGGGTTGGGAGGGCTGCTGGGAAGCGCGCGGCGGGTGAGTTCGTCGCACCGAGGGGGGTGTGGGTGGGTCTCGCAATGGGCGGGGTGCAGACCCCCCGCCGCGGGTGGTACTGCCAATCCACGCCGCGCGAGAGGATAGATCGGCTGAAAAACAGCCGATATAGACGAGCGATAACCAGTACCGCCGCTTATAAATAGAAGCGGCGGTGGGTAACAGGAAGTATCGCCGCAAAGAGGTTAACAGCTTCATTAACTTTTTCGCGCGGTTTCGGACTTTTATAAATCGCGTTAAACGCGATTATGCGTTAATGTACCGGAAAACGGATCCGCGAAAAGTTAACGAACCTTATAAAATAGTGCCCTTGAGTTGCTGGAACTTGGCGACTCCACACAGGGTTAGGTGTCTCTATGAATTTAGGTCACTTCCTGTCTATATATTATATAATGTTGAGAAGTAATGTATGTTCTTGTATAGTCACATGTTACTTGAGAAAGTAACATGTGTGACGCCCGAAACGTCGCCTGTTGTTGAACATGTGACAGAAAAAAAAAATATATATATATACTCACAAAGGTACAGAGCACTCCAAGGTCTCGAGACAAGTTTATTAGAACAAAGTAGGTCTGCTAGGCCTACGCGTTTAGGCCCGGAAACTCGGGCCATCATCAGGGTTACAGACCAATGGTAATCACAGAATTAAAAGGGTGAAGTCCTACCCCCCACACACCCACTAACCCGCCCCCCACATGACACCAGTTGTCAGAGCTATGTACTCCGAATATCCTCCTCACCTCAGACAACCAATCAAGCATGACTAACCGTGGCTATAGTGTCCAATCAAGGAAAAGGTAATCGAAGTGTCAGTGCCGCAGAGCCGAGTGCCTGTGCATTACGTAAATAAAGTTTCATAGTGCTAGTGCAACGGAGATAAAAGTACATAAAAATACATAAAACATGGAGACAATGTGCTTTAGTGCACCCATAATAAAGTGCTAGTGCCCCATTACATAGAAATATATATACATATATATAAATACAAAGGGATATATACACATAAAAATATTTATATAACTGTCTGGCCAAGACAAAGGGGACCCGATTTACAGGTGACCATTAATGATACTATTATGTAACCATACTGTAAATAAAATTACAAGTCATATTTAATACGGAAGACCAGACCCAAGGTTATATCAGAAGGAGGATCCCTACTACACAAACTGGTGAGTTTGGTTCAAGGCTCCAAATTCTCAATCAGGAGAATTATAAGCTAGCATTGTCTAATAGTTAATGTCCATATCAAGAAGGGGACTCAGATATACTGGTAGGGGGCTAAAGGTAGCAGGGGACTAAAGTAAACAGTTTAAAACAAGTTAGCTAGAGATAACAGTTTAAAGCAAATTGTTCGTTAAGGCCCATTGGAGACAGCGTGTCAACAGGCTCATTTACCCAGACTCGCAGGGCAAATGAATAGAGTTAAAAGTCACGCAAACCAGTTTGCTACAGGTTAGAGCGACTTTAACTCCAAATTAGCGTGAGATGCGCGGGTTACGCAAAAATCACCTGCGCATCCGGCACTCACAATTCAATATCGCATTTACGCTAGATTTAGCGCAGGATTTTAACACCAGCAAATAGCTGCCATTAAAATCTTGCAGTGGGTAAATCCCTTTCTGGGGTTTACCCACATTCGCAATCGCGATATTGAATCGTGGAAGGAGCGTTTACCCAGAGCAATAGCGTCTCTGGGTAAACGAGCTTGCAAGTCTTCTAATCCAACCGATCTCTCGTAAGTTAGCCCTCTTGCGATCAATGCCCTCTCTCTCAGGCTCAAAGTCTATAGTCAACCACCTAAACTTGGCCATCGAGTGCGCCATTGTTCTAAAGTGCCTGGCGACTGATTGCTCCACAAATTTGTTGGCATCCCCTTGGGTTGCATCCTTTATGGTAACATTAAGTTGGAGCGCTGCCCTAATGTCCTGTCTATGATTGGCTAGACATCTCGCAATGTGATCATAGTCTTGCCTACATAATATTTGCCACAGGGGCATGTAATAAAGTATATCACAACATGGCTCTGGCAATTTAATCTGCTCCAGATTTTTATCCTATGTCCACTGTGTGGGTGTGGGAAGTCCGGGCCCATTAGGGCACTTCTGCATGCTATACACCCCTGACATGTAAAACAGCCAATTTTAGGCACGGGGAGCCATGTTGTGTTAGTGGTAGGTGAAGAATTCCTGAAGTCCGTTTTCATAAGAATGTTGCAGAGATTTTTGCCCCGTCTGTAAGCAAACATAGGGTGGGAGTTTTGAAATGGTAGGCTGCAGTCACTGGTAAGTATTCACCATCTTGCTTAATGCTCTGAGTGTACCATGCGGAGTGAGTATGTAGTGTTTTTCTTAGATTTATTGTCAGTGGGGGTAATTGTAGTCGCCCAATTTGTGATGGCTAGTTCCACTGTGTCGTTAACTTCGCTCTTGTAACCCCTGTCCATAAATTTATGTTTCAACTCTATGAGTTGTGCCTGGGCCCTGTCTGCATCAGAGTTGTTTCTCAGTACTCGCAGACACTGAGAATAAATTATGCCCTTTTTATGGGATTCAGGGTAAAAGCTTTTGGCATGCATAAGAGTATCTGTGACCCGATTTTGCCAGGGCTCTCCTACAAATGTAAACTCCCTTGCTTTTGCAGTATAATAGTATAGAGATTACTGACGTAACATGTCATTAGGACTGTATCAGATGCCAAGTTCCCACAATTTTGAAGTACCTGTAAAAGATGCTGACTGTTATGCAAGGAAGAATCCATATTTTTCACGATAGGCTGAAGGAATTAATCTAGGTAAGTAGTAACTGTTTTAAAAATAGAGCCACAAATGCCGCTACTATGGGTCTTCCCGGTGGGGCACGGACGATTTGTGGATCTTAGGGACCGTGTATATAATGGGGGCCCTCGGGAAATCAGTTATCAGGTACCCCTTTTCATCCTCGGAGATCCACCCATTGTTCAATGCCAACTGTAATTTAAGATCTAGTATCTTTTTAAATGTGAATATGGGGTCCTTATCCAACGGTTTATATGTGGATTCCTTTGCCAATTGTGAGAGCAGCTCGGACTTGTAGTATGTGGCGTCTAATAGGACAATGCCCCCTCCTTTATCGGCCGGTCTAATAACCAATTGCCTATCATCTTTGAGCAACCGTAATGCCAAATTTTCTTCCCTAGAAAGATTGGACCACTTGTTACATTGTTCTGATGAGCTCTTAATGGTATCTATGATATCCCCTTTTACCATTTCACCAAAGACCTTGATGGCCGGGGGGGTATTGGGGGGTTGGGTCAAACTTACTTTTAGCTTTAAACCTAACTGTAGGTTTCTCAGAATGTCGAAAAAAGTCCTTAAATTTTAAGGACCTCTGAAATTTGAAGAGGTCTATTTCATCCTCGAGCTGGTTATATTTGGGGATATGTACAAATGACAGGCACTTATTCAAAAATCTATTTTCAGCAGGGGTCAATACATGTTTACTTAGATTGTAGATCACTTCCTGCGCAGTGGTCTGGGAGGAAGACCTCTTGGTTTTGTAGCGCCTGCCCCGCCTGGTGGTTGCCCTATGTCGGCATCTTTTATCCTGGTAGTGGACCTCGTGTTGATGCCTAAAAAAGACTTCTTAGATTCTTCCGTAGCATTTTTGGGTGAGTTAGAGGGCTGAATATATTTTTCTCCATCAAAGGAGTTGGACTCATCGGAACTATCCACCGTTCTAAGCGTCCTACGGCGATACCATTTCCTAAAGGGGGCTGTGTCCTGTGGCTTGCCATATAGCCAGCCGTAGACTCTTTTCTCATAGTCCATTTCAAACTTGGTCGTTTTTTTCTTTTTAAATGCAAGGAAATCCTCCTTATATTTGGCAACCTTAAGTTCCAATTTCTCCAACCACTTACAAGAGGGGTCCTAGCTGAGCGCCGCAGTATGTACAAAGTCCATCTTTTTAATTTCATCCCTCGTCTTAGGGAGTTCCTTGCCTGTGTATTCAATAACTAGGAGTAACTTGGTGCAGAACTCAGAAACGTACCTCCCGATCGTGGGCATGTTGCATATACGGAACCCCTTAGGAATCTTGCGGGATCTATGGTATTCGGAGGGGAATAACCCATGTAGATATAGATCCAACTTCTTCTTAAGCCTCAGGAGTTAGTGTAATAGGGATCCTCCTTCTGATATAAATTTGGGTCCGGTCTTCCATATTAAATATGACTTGTAATTTTATTTACAGTATGGGGACATAATAGTATCCTTGATGGTCACCTGTAAATGGGGTCCCCAGACAGTTATATTAATATTTTTGAGTATATATCCCTTTGTATTTATATGTATATTTCTATGTAATGGGGCACTAGCACTTTATTATGGGTGCACTAATGCACATTGTCTCTATGTTTTTATGTATTTTTATGTACTTTTATTTGTGTTGCACTAGCGCTATGACACTTTCTTATTTAAGTAATGCACGTGTACTTTATAGTACTCGGCTCTGCGGCACTGACACTTTGACTAACTGTGGCTATAGTGTCCTATCAAGGAAAAGGTAATCAAAGTGTCAGTCAACCAAATCTTCAGTCCTATGCACTCGTACTAAGTGTGGGTGCTTACTCCTCACAACATCCAACCCTTGGTGGATAGATAAATCAGAAGACAAATGTCGAGGGTCACACTCCAAAGAATATTTTATTGATTAGTGACCACACATCATATCACAATGTTTCGGGGGGTATAAACGTGCCCCCTTCCATCACCTGAGGACTCTATATTTTGTTGATTGACACTTTGATTACATTTTCCTTGATTGGACACTATAGCCACAGTTAGTCTTGCTTGATTGGTTGTCTGAGGTGAGAGGAGGATACCCTCTCCTTACGCTATTCGGAGTACGTAGTTCTGACACCAGGTGTCACATGGGGGGCGGGTTAGTGTGTGTGTGGGGTGGGACCTCACCCTTTTTATTCTGTGATTACCATTGTCTGTAACCCTGATGACGTCTCCAAGTTTCCGGGCCAAAATGCGTAGGCCTAGCAGACCTACTTTGTTCTAATAAACTTGTCTCAAGTCCTTGGAGTGCTCCGTACCTTTGTGAATGTTTATTCTGCCTTACTGGAGCACCCAGACTGCTGACGGATGGACGGAGTGCGAAAGATCCCCCCTAGTGACATATATATATATACCAATCAAAGATGTAGGCACTCAATCCTTATAGATTTAAATCTGCCTAGTTGCTACCACATATATACCAAATAGATAGTTCCAAATAGAGAAAATGGTGCACTCTAGGTCTTTTAGAAAGATTTTATTGACACACCATTATGCAGGCAACGTTTCAGTTCCCTTCTAGGAACCTTTATCAAGACATCTACCATCTTCCTAGAAGTGAACCAAAGTGAGGTGTGTATAAACATAAATAATGTTAAAGATACCTACGCCACCTCTTTGGTCACTGGTTGCTCAAATGTCTGTTCCTGGACATGAATACAATATAATTGAAAGAACTGAAGAGCAACCAATGAACCACGCAACCTCACAAGTATTTCATATAACAAAAGTGCACAATAAATGCACTTTTGTTATATGCAATACCTGTGAGATTGCGTGGTTCATTGACTGCTCTTCAATTCTTTCAATTATAGTGTGCCTAAACATATTAGAAAGGAGATGTGCATAACTAGAACCCTGATACAGGAGCCCCTGAGATCCTCCCTCAGGAAAAAAGTCTAGGAGTGACAAAGCACTCACAAGACAATAAATAGTAAATAAAAAAGATGGCAACCTGTATATTACATATACCAATAATATATATTAGAAAAAGATAAAAAGGGAAATCCCAGAGCAGACAATATTATCTATGTACTATAGAAACATATAGGAAACAAATACAATATATATAGCCAAAAGGTCTCTTATGGGAAGAATAAATAATTCTCTCTCTCTCTCTCTATATAGTGGTCTGTAAAAAGTCCCAAAAGAACAAAATTAGTAAAGTTCCAGATATCTATGCCAGCCCACAGTGGGTGTGTAATGTCAATAAGGACAATTCTCACAACTGGATCCAAAAAAAACAATGTACTGGAAATATGGCCAGTTATCTGCGAGATACCGTATATACTGAGATAGTCGAGGTTTTAGGCTGTGAAAAAAGCCTGAAAACTGAACCTCGATTATACTCGAGTCAGCACTTACTGACGGAAGAATCCGGCTGGCGTCCATGATGGTCGCATCCAACGTCACGACTCGGCGCCGGAAATTAGACCGGCGCGAGTCGTGACGTCAGTGAATGCGACCATCAGTGGACGCGGCAGCCGGATTCCTCCATCAAGTGCATGATGTCGGGGGCCCGGACTCTCCTGCAAAGGTAAGGTTTGCAGCATAGTATTAGTGTAGTGGCAGGGTGAGAAGATGGGTGCAGGGAGTAGTGTAGTGTACTGTAGTAGTGTAGTGTAGTGGCAGGGTGAGAAGATGGGTGCAGGGAGTAGTGTAGTGTACTGTAGTAGTGTAGTGTAGTGGCAGGGTGAGAAGATGGGTGCAGGGAAATAGGTTTTATTCCTGGGGCTGGACCTGGGGCTGGAGGGGAGAGTAAGGAGTCAGGGACAGGGTAGTGTGTTTTTGGGTTAGTGTGTGCAGCTCCACTCCAGATGTTTCTACTCCCTACTTCCACTCCCTTCTACTACTCTACCCTCGACTTATACTTGAGTCAATTGGTTTTACTCATTTTTGAGGTAAAAATTGGTACCTCGACTTATACTCGAGTCGACTTATACTCGAGTATATACGGTATATGAATCAGAACTTTGTTACAGAGCTATCACACAGGTACGTATGAACATGCACCATACATCACCATATTCAGGCCCCACACTTCAGTGTCCGGAACGTTACTCCCACAATCCCCCAGACCGAGACAGCAAAACAGTTTGTGGCTGCAGCACTTGGGATTCCTGTTTGGGGTAACCCTTATATCTCCGGTTTACTGTTGTCGGATAGGGCCTATCAATATCCTTATTTCCTGAAGATGATGTCACTACTACGCGTTTTCGCTCGGCTGAGCTTCATCTGGCATGGATACACATATGAATTCTACATGACAAAAGGCTGGTTAACGTTTCCATTAAAAGCATGGTGTAGACTGCATTGGTTTCGGTGTAGCCATGCAGAATGTATTTAATGCAAAAGCACTTAGCTTTTGTATTGATTGGCCATATTTGCCAACATACTTGATCGCCCATACAATATTTTCGATCAACTGATACGCAGTCGGTCGGCCAGCCAGATGTATGGTGTGTATCCTGCTTTATCTGATGTAATAAAGCGAGGAAGGAAGAGATAAAACTTACCCATGAGCACGCTCCACCGCTAAGTCACCTGACTGTGCCCAAACTGCTTCCAGCTTATACTATTCTATTGCACACTATAGTATAGTATAAGCTGGAAGCGGTCGGGTACTGTCAGGTGACTCATCTATGGAGTGTGCCCATGGCAAAGTTTTCTCCCTTCATTCCTGGCTCCTGTTACAATCAGTTGAAGAACGGGAGGAAAACTCCTTTACCTCCCATTATTTAATAGTAACAAGATAGGTTCACTCAAAAAGTAAACCTATCTTAAGATAACAGTAACAAACAAATAAACTGGAGGGTTGACATATCTAGCTTATGAACTGGAGGGCTTGACAACCATGGCTAATAAACTGGAGGGCCATGGTTGAACATGAACATAAAAAATACTTTAATCCTATTGATCTACTAACCTATGAATACAAAATTAACCCCTTTAGAGCTATGTTTTAAGAGGTTCAGTGAATAGAATAGAAAAATGTTTCTGATTGTTTGGAGTGGAATAGATGTGGATGTTTGTTTAAGCAAATAACATATGCTGTAATGTTATTGTTTCCGTTGAGTAAATCTATTTAAATTGTTATTATATTAAATCTTCATCTATTATGTATTAGTCTATGTAGAAAACTATGATTTAAAGGACAACTCCACCCTCATAAGAACATCTTTTAGAAAGAATGGCCTCTTTAAAATATGTTGATATATTATAGTTGGTCCTATGAATTCAGTGCTGTATGCCTGCTATGCTTCTGGATGCGTCATGGAAACTGAACAATTTATAAACCTATACTGAGCCTGGGTATGCTCAGTAGAGGCTGATAGGGGATTAACATTCAGTCATTGGTTGTGTTGTCAACTGTCAAATCCATAACTGACAGTTGCTAACTGGAAGAACCAGGAAGCAGAGACAGGGGAAACAGGACATTGTGCAGGATTTCAGGTTAGACTTACATATTTCAGATTTCAAACTATTACCGTTTAGGGTTTTGGGGGGTGATATACCTGTAAGTTTTCATTTAGGGGCTGGACTTGCCCTTTAAATCAAGCCTTACTGACTAGTGATTTAAATCAAATCCACCCTGCTCCTGATTGAGCGGCAGGTAAATCTGGAAACCCTGTGGAGGGCTGAAAACACTGGCTAATGAAATGGATGACTGACAACACTAGCTAGTAAAATGGAGGGATAACACTGCTAATGAACTGGAGGGCAGTGGCTAATGAACAAGAGAACTGAGATAACACTGGCTAATGAACCGGAGTGCTGAGTGTAACACTGGCTGGTGGGCTGATTTTAACACAGGACAGTGGAAGGGATACTAGGATTGACACTGGATAAATGCAGTTATATTCCTGAGACATTGCTCTGTTCTCCACTTTCTTCAAAGTGATCAGACTGTTAGACAAAGTAATAAAACCTAAAGTCATTGCTGTGCTTCTATTACTCTGACAGTCAGGACAGGGCTTTAAAGTCAGTCCAGAGCAGAGCAATATATGGAGGTCACAGAGGTAAGCACAGACCAGCAGCCCCCCCCATTACCCCCCCCCCCCACACACACACACAGATTTTTCAGCCAATTAACCAAAGCAGCAGTCAGTGTATCTCAAACCACATTACTAACTTCCCATTAATTTATCCTTTTAGTTTAAAGTCCTCCATTGGTTCTGCTGATAGGTCTCAGAGAGTATCCATGGGACCTTTTCTGGAGGGCACCAGGGCTCAATCCTGTCACCCCTACTTTTAACAGTATGTATGCTACCATTTGGCAAACTCACCCACAAACGGCCTGTCATACCATTGTAATCGGAGGCCAGGGCCTGGAAACAAAACAGCTCCACCTGCAACCATCATCACTATGGATAGGAGTACAGATCTGCATAGCTCTAAGAATGTGCACAGCCTGGGGTCTTATAATTGATGGTGGTCATCATACTCTCATTGGAAGAATTAACCATATCATTCCCCAGAAGATCTGCCAACGCTAGTTCATGCCTTCATTACCATCCTCTTCACAGGCCTCCCAAAAAGGACCTACAGCTAGTGCAGAATGCCACTGCCAGACTGCGAACAAACCATCCGCACCACTGCCACATAACGACCCTGCACTCCCTTCACTGTCTACCTATAAGGTCAAGGATCCTGTTCAAAATTGGCCTACTTACATATAAATCACAGCATAATTTAGGCACTGGATACATGAAAGGTTTGTTGTAACCACATTGCTCTTACCGCAACCTCAGATCAGCAGATATAAAAAACCTAGTCCAACTAAATTCTGGGGCCTTCTATCATGCTGCACTCATTTAATGGCACTCCTTACCTAAGTCATTCAGAACTGCCCCAACCCTGATGGCATTTACATCAAGACTGAAAACCCACCTGTTCAGTGCAGCATTTGCAGACCTGTAGATTGCATCCTCTGTGACAACTTCATCCTACCACCAATTACTGAACTCTGAAACATGTTATGCAATTTTAATTCCCATGGGAGAAAAGCACTAAAGAAATATTATTGTATTGTAAATAAGCCTAAGGTAAAAAATGTCCATTTGTGCTCCTTTGTGGTGTCTTTCACTGTCTTTGTGATCAGTTTCACACCTGTCCCCAAATTATTAAAAAGCATATCCATTACCCCAGAAGATTTATTCCACCAAAACTCTTATTTTCGCAATACTTTAAAGGGGAATGAAACCCACCAAAAAAACAAAGTTTGAGTAAACAAAAACTTGCCTCCAACATTACCCTTTAAATAGGTACACTATTGAGAAATGCATTGCACAGAGCTATTCTAGTATCAGGTTCACTTCAGCTGCACCTGCATATCTTCGCTATGTTGTTTTTGTAAGTTTATCTTATAATTGTACTAGGTTTGCCACCTTTTAGTTTAAAGGATAACTGTATTGCCTCAATACATTTTTTTTATTAAAGGGCAATTATAGTGAGAAAATTGTTTTTTTTAAATTTCTTCTAATGTATCCTATAAGTCATCCCAACCACCAGGGTACCTTTAGTTTCTTTAAATTCTTCATAGTCCCCGAGATATAAGCCTTTGAATATGCTGTGATTTGTAGGAGCTGCTACACCTCATCTGTCACTCAAAGGCACACACCCACACAATCCAAAGCTCCCCTGCAGTACTGTCACACACTCTCTCACCCACACTATATGTACCATGTGCAACATATAGTCAAATGCTGTAGTGCTAAACACAATCAATAAACCCTTAACCCAGTAATATGAGCATAACACACTATAAAACAGCCCCTCCCCCCCAAAAAAAAATATCTTATATACATACAAAACCAGTGACTCAAATGGAACACTAATACAGTATATATAATACAGTAATACAGACTATATACCAAACAAGACACACAGTGCAATGTATGAAATATATAGACTAAAGCAACTGAAATGTAACAGGACAACAAGCAGTGTCTGTGTTTGTGAAGGTCTCACTACAAGCTGCTGTTACACTGACTCTCTCAGTGATTATGATCTCAGCTAAGCAGGGGAGAGATATGAACTTTAGGTAAAAAATAAATAACAATTAGCAAAGTTAGAGAACAGGGAGAGTTCAGTAACTTACTTGTAAAGAATCTCAGCACCACTTGTCCTCTCTCCCCCTCTGCCCCTCCCTTCAGCATATTGCTACTTTATTCCACACTTTGATTGCTTGCAGTCTAGCTCTGGAAGGGAGGGGTCAACAGGATGTCAGCACTTCATTTAAAGTCCTTTCAACTGACAATGCTCGGACTCTGTATACAGCCCGTCACTGCTTGAGGGGGAGTAGACAGAGAGGGGAGGGGGACTACACAGCTTGGTACAAACTTCTGCCAGTGTGAAGAAATGAAGCCACACAGAAACATGAAAGTAAGGCAGCTTATACTAAGTGATCTATACATTGTATACAGACAAAGTTTTTTTTTCACTATAGTTGCCCTTTAAAACTGCTTTAAAAAGTTAAGGTATGCAGCCCTCCCTATACATTTTTTTCCTGATTTTGAGCTTCTCTCTGCCTTCAATTAGCCTTCAATTAGCTCTGCTGTGAAGGGGGTGTAGCGATTCTTTCTGCCTCTAACTGTCATTCAAAGCTAGCATGCGAGAAAACACTCTTCCACCCACCATTGATTAGTTTGATTATGTAGGCTGTATTCTAGCAACAGGACATTTCAAGTTTGTTTGACTGGCAGAGAAGGAGGAGAAAGGTTGTAACAGACATTCCCACCAGCCAATGACAAGTTAACGATGGCCCTGGGCCATCTAGGAGGCGGGCTGTTAGCACTGATCTTTGCCGTGTGATATCTAAGGGAGGGCAGCACGGTTGTAAATTATTACCGTATATACTTGAGTATAAGCTGAGTTTTTTTGATATTTAAAGGGCATGTCCACCCCCAAAACCTAAATTTAACCCACTACTGGCCCCACAGTACAGTTATAAAAAAAATACTTACCTTACATTCCTGCTCCTTTTGGTTCCCCTGTAGTCCATGTATAAAGTTCAGGAAACTGAAGAGTAGTGGGTGACATAGGCACCTTTCCCCCCTCCCTCCCAATCCCTCTCTTTCTATGTTTCAATAATTTTTATTGGGGTTTTTTAAATTAAAATACAGCCAGTAAACAGCACAAATATGGTTTTAGTAGAGTATTTACATTAACAGATAATGCGAAAAATAACAAATGCTGTTCACTGTCTATAAGAGTATTCAATAATATAGATTTATAGTTAAAACCCTTATCAGGGAAATTCAAGTTCTGGATAGAAACAAAACAACAAGATAAATTTGGTCAGAGAAAATGAAAACTAGGTTGTTTAAAATAAAAAGCTAGTAAGCTTATGCAGAGCCTATCTAATTATAATAGTCTCTGTGAGAGGATATACACATATCTATCTATTGTAGGTCCAATAATTTGGTATTTGGATACACAAAGGGCCATAAGCATGCTCTCTCCAGGAAAGATCGTAGGTTTCCTGATTTGATTGCCCATAACTTTTCGGCTTGAAGGTTAAAGTCTATTGTTTTGAGAATGTTTTCAAGTTTAGGAACAAATTTAGATTTCCAATGTTCTGCAATGCATGCTCTAGTTGTTATGAATATATGATTAAGTATTAATCTCTCTCTAGGTGGCATGTCCATGGTCTTAAGATGGAGTAGGGCCTTATAAGGGGGGGATCTGAGATAGATTAACCGTAAGTTTCTTCAGAAAACCTTACACCTCTTTCCATAACCTCTGTATTTTAGGGCAATCCCAAAAAATGTGTTCTAGAGATCCCATCTGATTGCAATCCCTCCAGCATAGTGGGGAAACCCTGGTGTCAAATCTGGAGATCTTCTCAGGTGTTAGGTACCACCTCCATATCACTTTAATAAGATTCTCGTGGTGAGATACGCAGTGAGAGGATCTTTTTAATGCCAGTCCCCAATCTTCCTGATCTAGATCAGTTTGGAAATACTCCTGCCATACCCTCAACTACCAAGTAGGGTTTTGTAGAACAGGGATGTACATTTGAGAGAATTCTGTTCTGGAAGCAATGACTTTTTTATTTGTGGGGGGAGCAGTATTGGGGTTTGACTATGTTTTGAAAAATTTTTTGTATGTTAAGGTATTTATATTCTTCTAATATAGGGACATTTTATTAATTTACTAGTTCGTCAAATGTTTTTAAACCATGTGTTTAGTGGGTCAATCCAAGTTTTTTTTTATTAGATTTGTTATGTTAATTAATGGAATAGATATTTCCGTAGCTAATGGATTTTTAGACCTGGATTTGATTAAATCCTTCGAAATATTAACTGTATTTGCTATGACTGGATTAGTTATTGATTGTCGAGTATTCCATGATAATTAGTTTCCAGTAAATTCTTATATGAAGTATATGGGATAAAGGTTTGTTCCAAATCTATCCATTGCTTAGTTATGTCATCCATCCTAATTACTCTGGATTGTTCTAGGATTGTTGCCTTAAAATATGATTTGATATCAGGAACACCAAAACCTAATTCTGATGTATGTAAGGTCAACATCTGTAAGTTAGGGTTGTTTTACATTTTTTAAATATTGATCAATTTCTTTTTGGGTGGGTTTGTGAGTATCGGGGCACTGATTTAAATTATAGAGGTTTTTATAATACGTTGCTAGGGCATTAACAATTTCTTTAGGATGGCGGGTTGTTATTCCTGTCTTCGGGTTTTAATTTAGAGATTCTTTGGGCTATCCTGCATCCCTTAATCTTTTGGGCCATAGCCTTCCCTGCCTTATTTCTATCGGAGTACCAGTTCTCCTTTAATATTGTATGCCATTCTATCATACAGATTAAACAAAATACCTCTTAAAGGGCATTTCCAGCCCTTTTTTCAACTTTTTATATATTATAGATATTGGTCCCCCAACCCCAACCACCGTAATAGAATTCTTAGAAAGTGCCCTGATAGTTACTTACCTTCCCTCTTTCCTCTGCCGCATTGCCCGGCCCTCTGCTTGCACGGAAATTCAAGCAGGGGGTGGGATCGTCAGCCATGTCCCTGATTGGCTGAGAGGCAGCCAATCAGGGATGCGGCTGCCAGCTGCTCAGAACGCCGGAGGATAGAGGGAAGGTAAGTAACTATCAGGGCACTTTCTAAGAATTCTATTAGGGGGGCTGGGGGACCAATATCTATAATATATACAGGGGTTTTTACACTAGGGGGAGGGAGAGGGAAGGGGGAAGGACTCTCCTGCGCATGCCTCAGACCTTGTCGAGGTTGAGGCTGAGACAAGCGCAGGATGAGTCACACAGACCTTCTACACTACACTTTCCTTGACTTTGGAGGGGCACAGCATGGCAACCATAAGGAGCTGGGATGTAAGGTAAGGATTTTTGTACACTACAGAGTGGGGCCAGTATGGGGTTAAATTTGAGTTTTGGGGGTGGACATGCCCTTTAAAGGGCAACTATAGTGAAAAAAAAAACTTTGTCTGTATATAATGTATAGATCACTTAGTATAAGCTGCCTTACTTTAATGTTTCTGTGTGGCTTCGTTTCTTCACACTGGCAGAAGTTGTAGATGGGGAGCCTTGTATCTGAACCTTTAGTGTTAGGGGTAAATTGTCTGACCATGATCTAATGCCAATTGAGACATCAGTCAGAAGAGGAAGTGTGAATTTGTTAACTAAACAATAATCAATTCTTGAGAAGGATTGGTGTACTGGAGAATAGTAAGTAAAGTCTTTTTCCTTGGGATGAAAACCTCTCCAAGCATCATATAGTTCATGATTTAGTAAGGTAAGTCGTATGATGGCTGGAGACCTCTTCCTTACCGATGAACAATCAGTGATGGGATCTTCTACAGCATTCAAATCACCAGTGATAATAAGTTGTACTTTCGATACATTTTCAGATTTTTGTTTAAAAAATTTACTTGGTTTTTGATAGGTGTATATAGATTTGCAATTGTAAATATTTGGTCATTAATTCTACCATAAATTACCACTGTTCTCCCATCACTGCTGTTATATGTGTCAGTAACTTCAAATCCAGAAGAGTCTTTGACCGCCACACACACTCCACACTTCTTCTTCTTGTTTAACACAGAATGGTGAATAGAAGAAAACTGATATAATTTGAACTTAGAGGCTCCCTCTGTGTTTTGATGAGTCTTCTGGATACAAATCACATCAGCTCCCTCATCTTTAATAAACTTTTGTAATAGGTATCTTTTCTGTGCAAATTCAAGCCTCTCACATTTAGAGTTACGATTTTAAGTTCTTAAGACATATATATATATATATTTGTTCTGATAAAACACAAATTTATCATCATTTTAAAGACTGCAATATCTTATTGAAATATTTTCATTTTGTATTGGTCTTAGTCTGGAAAATCCATATTTCTCAGCACTATGGAAAAAAATAAATGTTAACAACCATAACAATAACATCAATAACATTTATTTAAGAAAAAGAAATGACATCTAAAACCAATGATGTCACTGATCAGAAAAAGAAGAAAAAGAAAAACAGTTAGTGACCAGATGAGTGGTTAGTACCTATTCAGATTTGAGTTCACAGCCGTGAATTATGGATTGAGAACAGTTCTTCTCCTTAGGAGTATTCCAGGAGGGAAAAGATCAGGGGGGTGGAAAAGTTTGTGGGTGAAGCACTGAAATCATCTTCTTCTCAAGATTCACCAGATGTTATAGATGTTCTCCTCTGTGTTCATAGACCATTCTATTTGTTGCGACTTGGCCATGTATGATATCGATTTTCTATCTCTGAGGTACACCACCTGCATATTCCACTGGGATAACAAATCTACTCCTTCCTTTACATTCTTCAGTGTGTAAAGGGTTCCCTGTTTATGCACCAAAAGCTTTGTTGGAAAGCCCCAGTGGTAGGGAATTTTATAATTTCTCAGAGTGGCTGTAACTTGGGTAAATTCTCTTCTGGCTTGAAGGGTAATCTTTGATAGGTCTGAAAATAAGGTTACATCTTGATAAGGAGCCGGGAGTTTTTGGCCTCTTCTTGTTGCTGCTAGAAGGGTTTCCTTTATGTGATAGAAATGCATGTGTCTCTAGGTACGCTCAGGAAGGAAGCTGGGCTTAGGTAATCTGTGAGCTCTGTCAATGATTAGTTCACTATCTGGGACATCAGGAAGGGTAGCCTTAACGATTTCTTTAACATATGATTTTAATCGGTCGACACAGTCTCTGCTATGCCTCCCGTTTTTTACATTATTTCTGCGGTTTCTATCCTCCGCATCAACCATCTTCTCTTTTAGCCCTCTGACTTCCTCAACTAGATCTTCATGCACGTCTACCATCTCATTGTGTGTTACAGTGACATCCACTATCTTGCTTTATAGTTTGTCATTCTCTCATTAGTATCAATAGCAAACTGAGCTACTTGGTCAGATAGCAGCTTAAAATATGCATGTAAAGCACTTCTGAAGGATAACAGTCTTTTAAAAAGTTTTGAGATATAGGCTGATCTGAGACTGGGTATCATGGGGTCTGTTGTATTTATCCAGATCAGAAATTGTAAGGCAGAGCCTACCTGAGTCTCTTGCTGGTCTGTGCATTGTCTAGACTTGGCAGGGCTTCTGGAGGTTACCTTTCTGCTGCATATCAGCTTGTCCTGGGGTCAGAAAGTTGTATTGAGTTGGAAACAGCAACTTCTCATGCTGAGAAGCCTGGATGGCTGCATGCTTCTGTTCTGTGTCTCTGCAGTGGTGGCCATCTTGGATTTCGGTGTTGTATAGATCTGTGAGCTTCCTTGGTTTAGGTCTGTTTCTCCCTCTCTTAAAAGCTGTTCTGTGACAATCCATTATGATCAATGAGTGTTCCCCTGTCAGAATGCTATGATTTCAGGCTTTTTAGGTGCTGTGAGCTGCTGTATTCAATGCCTCAGTATGGAAGCCTCCATTCAGCTCCGCAGCTAGCCACGCCCCCCATCCCTCTCTTTCAATCATTCACTTTGCGTAAAAATGTTCAGCTATTGCAGGGCATATCCTCCCAACCCCAACCGCTATGTGAAGTTTAAAAATAGATTCCAAAATGTACTAAGAGCTACTCGTTCCAGCATCTTCTCTATTGCTGGCAACCGCAGCTGTGATTTGCTGCCTCTCAGCCAATCACAGCCACAGCTGCCGATCTGGCCCCCTGCTTGTAGTTCCAGCAGGCAAGGGAGCCAGACCAGAATGAAGTTTGGAATCTATTTTTTTACCCTCCCACCCCAAACTGCTAACATAGCGGTTGGGGGTGGGAGGGTATGCCCTGCTACATACAGTAGATGAACCTTTCTATGGAGGGTGGAGATGCCCTTTAAAATGAACCTGAAAAGCTAATCTCAGCTTATACTCGAGTCACAGCACTTTTGCTGCATACTGCCCCTTTAAAGCAGCTAGGGGCAATCGGGGGGAGCATTCAAGTGCCCCCCTCGATCCCCCAATTGGTTTGGTCCAAATTCGATGTGGTGATCAGGAGCTAGCAGCCCTGGGCACTTTTTCTGCATACTGCCCCTTTAAGACAGCTAGAGTCAATTGGGGGCAGCATTCAAGTGCCCCCTAAATCCACCATCGGTTTGGCCCAAATCCGATGTGGAGATCAGGAGCTAGTAGCCTTAGAAGCAGTGACCGTATAATGGAAGCCGGTCCCACGAAGAGAAGAGGAGTTCTGCAAAAAGAGAGACCCCCGGTGACATCACAGGACTTACTTCACCAGAGTCTTCTCTTAGGCTTCCCCCCTGCTGCCCCTGGTGGTCTAGTAGAGGTACTGCACTGCGATCTCCAGATGGCAGAACAAGCTATAGTAAGCTGTCAGTAAATTTCAGCTTACTATAATGTAGTATTTTTGAATGGAGCTCAGGAGTTCCATTTACAAATAGGATTTTTTTCTAAGTCTTTGCTACTTAGTGAGCAGAGATCAATATTAGGTGATCAGTTCTAATCACCTAATTAATGATCTTTACCAATAAATAAAAAATCACTTCCTAGAAAATTCATTCTTGATTTTTCCAATCTGCCTTATACTTGGAAAATGTAATTTATGCCCGTAAGTTAATTATCATTCCCTTAGATGATCTGATGATTATCTTTGGGAATGGTAGAAAAAATAAAGTGAAATGCACATACAAAAAAATCTGATACACACCCCTTTTTTCCCCCTACAACAAAGTTATACCGTATGTGATCATGGGAGCAGTAGAGGTCATAATTTCTACCCTCGGCTTATAATTGAGTCAGTTTTACTTGTTTTATAGGTAAAAAGTACCTCGACTTATACTCAAGTATATACAGTACATTACACTAAATACATGCTGACTCAGCAGTGCAGCTTGCATCACACTTCTAAGGGCTTGTTCACACTTCTAGGGCTCGTTCACACTAGGGGACATCGCACCAAAATGATGTGATCATAGGAGTGAACAGTAGGAAGGAGATGCACAGATTAGCTAACTAACATGGATGAGCTAGTAAATTGGATTTCGCAATAATGGATTTTGCAACTGGACAATTACCTTAAATTGTTTCCGCAGGTTGGGTGACAACTATTTGTAGCGCATAGGTTTAAAATTTCTGGATTGCTGCCTAATCCCTCAGATTAATTTGTTTCCTGTATGTCCATCGGCTGTAATAGAGAAGCCTCCTTCTGTTTTAATGTTAATACAAGATGGAAATTCTCTGAATAAATTGTGGAATTTATCAATTTTTATAATGGTGTCATGTGGACAGTTTGATAAAATAGCTCATTATATTCAGTGAAGTGAAGTATGAATTTCATCAGCATATTTTCACAAGAAAATTAGTTTGCGGGTATCAATAGAAAATAATTTCATGTAATATGATCTAAATGTTCAAATGGGGCATATTTTCTTTTGCAATATCAGGCAGTTTGAAACAAACAATGGGAAAACACATTTTACTAGTACTGAAAATGCTTTTGGAAAGTTTCCCATCTACAAATTTTAGAATATATTTAGGAATGGACATTGCATTTGTATTAAGTCCTTCTTTAAAGGGCATGTCCACCCCCAAAACTATAATCCCCCCAACTACTGGCCCCACCATGTAGTGTAGTTTAATCCTTACCTCACATCCCAACTCCATCTGGTTCTCCTGTAGTCCCCCCCCAAAGTTCCAAAAACTGCCACTCAGAGGCTAGCAGGTCCATATAGGACACTGCCTGCTACCTGGCCTCCCGGAGATTCCTGCCATGCGTGCTGCAGCCCTTCTCCCCCTCCCTCCCCCTCCCGTTCTACTATCCCTCCCCCTAGCACAATCCCCCTTAATATGTGCCCCCCATGTCCCCCACCCCAACCGCAGTGTTTTTTTTTTAAAAAGCTCCCCAACTCTTACTTACCTCTCCGCTTTCCTCCGCTGCACTGAATGACCGGCAGCCGCGTCCGTGATTGGCTGCCGCTCAGCCATACAGACGCGACTGCCGGTCCGCCCCTCTGCTTGCATTCTCGCAAGCAGAGGGCCGGCAGTGCGGCGGAGGATCGAGGGAGGTAAGTAAGAGTTGGGGGCTTTTTAAAAAAAAAAAACATGCGGTTGGGGCTGGGGGACATGGGGGAGCATGATATTAAATTTTTATTTTAGGGGTGGACATAGCCTTTAAGTATAATCTTATTATATAATTATACATGGCTATAAGCACAGAAAAAATTAGGATATATTTCAATAATCCAGCCAGCAAGAGGTAGGGATGTAATCATAGTCAACTTTATCATTGGAAGTTTGAGAATTTAAGGTAATTAGATTAATACGGTATTATTATTATGGGGTTATATAGCGCCAACATTTTCCGTAGCGCTTTACAATTACATGTATTCCTTTTACATCTAGCCCTTCCCTGAAGAGCTTACAATCTAAGCACATTTATTGACACATACAACCTATCTGTATGTCTTTATGATTGTGGGGGAAACCGCATTGCCCAGAGGAAACCCACGCAAGCACGGGGAGAACATACAAAATCCTTGCAGATGTGTCAAAGGGTGGAACTTAGTGCTAACATCTGAGCCACTGTGATTCCCAAATCTTTAGCTTTACAGCAATGTAGTCCACATTTTCTTTATTTTACAAACAGTTGCATAGAAATATAAAAACATTTAAAACATAGAAACCATTTAAAATATAAGAACCGCAATTTTAACTAAAAAGGCAAAGTTTAACTATATTTTTAAAGTCTCAAATCAAAAGGCAGATTATCAGCACTGATTAGGTCTGCTCACAGCTGATGCCCTTGTTAAAGGGCATGTCCATCCACAAAATATACATATAAGTCCCGTTTGCTGAGTGATTTTCTTTTTAAAGGGATTTTCTGTTTTAAAGGGGTTTGTCTGTTTCAGGGAGTGTGCCTGAAGTGTAAGTAAATTTAAAATGTTTTTTTTTATTTCTGCTTACTACTGGAATAAGGTGGTGGGAATTGTTTAAGTAAACCTAAAGCTTACCTGTAGGGTGGGGGCTGGTAATAGAAATCTGATTGGATTGAGGTGTAGCTAATTGATTTAATTTGCCTGAGCACTGTAGTGCATTTGGTTTTGAACCTCGCTCAAGTCCTGTTTGCTGAGCGATTTCTGAGCAAAGGGGTGATTCTGTTTTAAAAGGGTTTGTCATTTGTTTTAGTATGGACAGGTTTGTTAGGGCCATGCAATGTACATCCTGTCGCATGTATGGGATCTTGGAGCAGCCGCTCCAAGGGAACTATGTATGTGTCAGATGTGAGTGAGTTGCCCATTTAAAATGGTGCAGAATTTGCCCATTTAAAAGGTGCAGAATCTAAAGGGGAAACTTGCAGCATTCATTGATCTGCCTTGCAGATCAGCGAACAACCCTCGACTGAACGCATACACACGGACGTTTCACGAAATGGCTGCTCGTTGCGTGTAGCGCTCGGCCATCGGGAATCGTTCCTCAATCAGAAATTGAGCATGTGTACGAGCCTTAAGACAAACCCACTCCATGCTGCACAGTCCCAAGACTGTAAAGGTTCGTACACGTGCGATCGCGGGTGCCGACCCGTGACGCGCGATATGTATGAACGGCTTTTTGCCCAATAATCTTGCAGTGTATGGGTACTTTATTTTCAGAAAACGGCCGCTTGTTCGGAGATCTGTGCGGTCAGGCAACGATCCCGCCCGAGCATTTGTTTCGGCTGACAAAGTGCCCATACACGGCACAATAAACGGCCATTTGTGCACATCGTGTGTCGCGGGTCGGCACCCACGATCGCACGTGTGTACGAACCTTAAGACTTTGTAAAGTACAAAAACAGACATTTTTAAGTGCAGGGTTTCAGATGGAAGTGAAAAAAACACTGTAATTGGAGCAATCTAAAGGCAGATACAGACATTAGAAACATTAATTTTTGGTTATAGGGGAACTTAAAGGACAATTATACTCACCTTCCCTCCGCTCCAGATCTTCATGTAGTAACTTTTACCCAGGGTGAGGACCTGAACCGCTAGGTCCTCACCCCGGGATTCACGAAACCTTCAGCAGCGTGTTGCAGCAACGCTGCTCTTGTAGGCTCCGCCCCCTCCTCCCCATCGGCGACGAGGCCAATAGGAAGGCACGCTCTGCAACAAGCGTCATTGTCCTATTAGACAAAGAACATTTACAAAGAAGATACAACAAGCTGTATCTCACATTTCCCTTTGCTGTGGCTGTTGGATGATTTATGATTTAGGACCCCCCAAACCTAGGTTTCACATTATTATTACTTGTCAAATATTTCCCTTACCTGACGCAGTCCCTCGCTGCTCCTCCTTTGATCTGCGGCTGACAGCTGCTCCACTTCCTGGCTGCGGCTGTCAGTTAAGGTGCAATGTGATGCCACGCCCAATCGCCTGACAGCTGCGACCAGGAAGTAAAGCTATCAGCGCAGAAGCCCTTGAAATAGGAATGAGGCGCCGCCTATGCGGTGAGGGACTGGGGCGGGTAAGTACCTTCAGGGGAATATTTGGCTAATATTAATAATGCAAAACTTCTACATTACTAGCTATAGTTATTTTTTCACTGGACATGCCCTTTAGTGAAAAAAAGTTTACTAATATTTATTGTGTTATATATGTATTTGTAATGTAATTTCCCAACACTTTTTTCCTCTTATGTTTGCGATACATGCATGGGCAAAATGGGATTCAGCCCTACACATATAAATAGTAATTTACCCTAAACAGATGAACAAGTTTTAGGAGTTTAAGTCCTGTTGATTCAAAATCAGTTAGCACAATATTCGCGCAGCTGACGCAACTGATTCAATATCGGTTAGCATGATATCCACACAGCTGATGCAACCTATTTAATATAGTAGATACAGGGCTTTTTAGAGTAAATTCTAGAGTTACGCAATGATTTATCCAGACCCGCAACCACTATATTAACTTGTCATGAAGCCATCGATTGGGGCTAACCCATGGTATAGAAAGTCTTAAAGACAGAAGAACAGCAAATAGCAGCAAAAGCAGTTACTTTATGTCAGGTCGCTACGCGCTTATCTGCTTCGCGTTCCCGCGGCGGGTCTCTCCTCCTGCTTCGGGAAACTGCCGGGTCTGTTGCGGCTGACGTCAGGGGTGCGTCCGGCTCCGACATGCACGAGCATTTCCTCTTCTGCTTGCGCACCCACCCGGTCCTGTTCTGGTGCCACGCAGACACGCGCAGGCACCTCTTTTTATCTCCTCTTCCAAGGCTCAGATTGAGCAGAGGAGAAGCAATTCATTTGAATGGGCCAATCAGCATCTGGCTTAGTCCTTCCTAATTCCTCATTGGTTCCTCTGCTTTATATATGCCATTTCCTAACATTACCACATTGCCTGTTATAGCTTTTGGTGGTGCCAAGCTAATGGTCCCAGCTGTTGGTTCTAGTAGCCCAGTTCTAGTTCCTGCAGTTTATCTTGCTAATTGTTCTTCTATTGTTCTCCGTTATTCTTGTCTTTATTGTCTTCCAGTTCCTGTGATTCTCCTTTAGTGTCCTTGTTTTCTGGAGAATACCCGGCAATGACTTAGCCAAGTTTACATGCACTTTAAACTATTGCTTTCTGCTTCATTAACTAAAGAATATGGAGCTGATAAAGACCAAAGAAGTTGTTTGTTGAGCCATATGAGCCAATGGCGGAAGTTTGACAACCAAAGGAATGAGTGGTATTGTTCTACACACTTGACTGTACCGTGACTTGCAAACCCAGTCAGATCTAACAGGATTTGTCTTTTAAGAGCCATGTGTTCACCCAGCTTTAGGCAGGCTTTAGCTTAGGGTAAAAAAGTTGGACTAGATGCACATTTGTGTTTATTCAGCCTATGTTCTATTCTAATACCATTGGCAAGCATACACTTTTCTGTTTATACTATTTGCAATGAGCTCAATAAATCCAGTTCATTTATTTAATGGTGTAATTTAGCTTGTGTGTGTTTAACAAGATTATAGGATTGTTTTGACATGTATTGAATACCCTCATTTCAAGCGTGCTTAAGGGTAATATATTTTGTTAGTGAACAAATGACCTTTTCAAAGGTATTAATCAAATATATCATCTTGTTTCTGTATTGGCTATCCAAGGAGTTACCCTTTATGTTCTACACTCAATGTAACCTTTTCCTAGATTCTTTGTTGGTGTTTTATAGTTTGTACAGCAGAACTTAATATTGTGATCCATACATTCTAGAACTCTGCGTGTAAATGTTACATCCTAAATATAATATGTAGAAAAATCTGCTGAATCATTACTGAATATCTGTAATCAATCTTTTTTTGAGTAAGAATGAAATGTTCATATATAACATTGTATTCTAGTACTTGCAACCAGTATATTACAAAGAGAATTTATTATATTTAAGCAATAAAGACACAAAATATGTACAGTAGAAGTAGAAGATATTGAAAAAATCACATATTTTGCAGTAATACTAGTGTACCATTTAGAAAGTTCAATTCACTCCATTGTGCACCTGTAATACTTTTATAGACAAAAGTAATACTTTTAAAGACCAAGAAACATTTATCTGTGTTATAAAGATCTATAAAATAATAACTGTAACATTCCTATTACATATAAAGTACTTTAATTGTTTACTAAAGATTAAGAAGAATGTCTTAAGCTTGGACTGACACAAAACAAGATAAAAAGCAATTATAATATATTCTGCAATCAAAAGAGACATTTAATATGTCTAACACTGCAGTTTTACAATAATACTTTGTTGCTAACTTCCAGGATTCCCTAGCTGTGAAGTGCAGGAAGTGCAGGGGATTTGCTGCAACCATATCACACATATAAATGTAAATATCTTCAAAACTATGTAAAATAAATAATGAAAGTAAATTGTCAAAAATCCACAGGAAAGCAATTCCTGTAAATTTACCTAAAGTCATTTTTGGACCACAGTTACCCTTTTAATGTCCAAATGGCAATCGGAAAGTACCCCTGGATCACCAGAACTGCAGTACTTTATATGTATTAACCAGTAATTTTCATATTTTTTTAGTTTTAGAATCTTATCTAGGCCACTTTTAAAGCTATTCAATAAACTTGCCTTTACCACATTTGCTGGAAGACAGTCTCATCATTCTCACCGTAAAAAACCTTTCCTAACCTGAAGATGAAACTTCTATTCTACTTCGTTTGGGTAAACAACTGTTGATGGAGGTGGACACTTTGCTTGAAGCAAATTGCTTCTCCTACTCCCCTGCACTTAGCCCCTCCCAGCTCAGCCATGCTTCAATTTATTCTAAGTATCTTCAAGACTGGAGGTTTTGGACTCAGCTCTTCGGTCAGACAACAGAAGGGGAACTGTACTAAACTGCTATCTCACTACATGGGGTTATATATATTTGTTCAGCTGCATCCCTCATAAAGGATTTGCAGAAGCGGCCTAGGTAAGAGTGACCCCCCATTCCCTCCACTGAAGGGGGGGACCCACACAAATATGCCTCTTAAGACTCCTGATTCCCGCAGGTACCCGGCAGTTTACTGGCTTACTCTCATGGCATTTTTCCCGGTCAATCATCTCAAAATACGATCTTAGACCGGGAGCATGTGATGCAAAAGATATGCGCCGCTCACTTAGGACAGTGGACACTGCATCACAATCACTGTCTCTCACTTGATTGTGGATCCAGGCTAAGCCTAATCACTAACACCGCAACTATGTACCTTAAGAGGAAAACGTGGTCCAAAATTACTTTAGGTAAATTGATAGGAATTGCTCTCTGAGAATTTTTGCAATTTTTCCATGGTTTATTTTGCATATTTAGGATGCACATTTTTTGTGTGTGATGGCGCAGCAGCATCACAGGCTCCCCTGCACTTCTGATTCCTGCTCTGAAACCTGTCAGTCAATCTGCCTGTGTCTCCTACCCCGCAACTCCCTAATGGACCCCATGTCCCTCCAGTTGCAGGGCCCCCCTTGGCCCATTCCCTTCAGCCCCGCGTGGCCCCGCCCATCAGGGTGCGTGGCCCTGCCCACTTCTCGGGGTCCCATGGGCCCCGCCCCACTCACAGGTGACCTGAAGCCCCCGCCCACTCATCGGATGCCTAAAAAAGCCCCATACCCGCTCAAGTGCTGTGGGCCACTCTGACACCCCCCCCTCCCGAAACTCTGTTGAAAATACAACAGCCTTTTCAGGCAAGAGTGAACAGCGTTTTCACATAGTGAGAGAAGGGCTGTAGATTCCCTTACCTTCTCTGTCAGGACTTCACACAGCAGAGAGGAGGAGGGACTTCCTGTCTCTCTCACACACTAAGGGGGGTCTGAGGCTGTGCTCGCCGGCGGCACTATGCAGGATAAGCCTTAGGAATGTCACATGTCAGCCTCCCACCCATTAACTTTCTGGTCAGCCATTTCTGTATATCTTGGGCTGTGGAGCACGTAGAGAGGCGGTTGATGGCTCATTTTAAAGGTGGTAAACTGGCCTTTCATTTAAACTCAACTTGTTTGGAGACCACAGTTCCCCTTTAAGCTCTTTAACTTAGAGAGGTTAAGAAAAGTCAAGGAGATTGTCTATTACGTGTTTAATATTTCCCCTTACTATCTGCAATATGTCAAAAATTAAGTAATGTGCCCGATCAAAGAACTCAAAAGGTGCCATGTATGCCTTTTTAAGTTACCTGCCGGCCAAACAGACCACATATGTGGACCCTGTTCTGCCACAAAAGCTCCACTGACCACAGTTCAGGACGCTACTCAAGAACTACTCAAGAGTCCAAGCCATCATAAACTCCAGCACCTTCTGCCATCGGATGAAGAGTCTCTAGCGGACGGAGAATTTTCTCGGTAATCCAGACAAGGACAAGGATTTAAGAATATAAGACAATGCAGAACTTGAGGACCCTCACAAATCCATGTTCTTGCGTACCAAACGCCCTTTAACTACATTTCCAGCACATAAACAACTGGAACAGGTAGTCCAACAGGAATAGTCCCATCCTAAAAAACACCCCAATCCTCTAGACCCTTTCAGGCTTCTACTTTCCTTTCTAAAGAATGACACGGGACTGTTGAGGGGACTTCATTGGTGACCCCCCCACCCCACTCTAAAGGACGGGCCTAAAGCTACAGTAATCCCATTACCAGACACCTTTAAGAACCCAGCTGATAAAAAAGCAGCTAGTACATTTAAAAACATAGGTTAGCAGCAAGCGTGCTTAAAACTAAAAAACTAAACTAGTTGGCAAAAAAGTAGGAAGGGTAAGGCTGTTAGTGAGTGTTTGTATGCTAGGTCCACAGCCCAGGATTTAAGCCATTCTGCATGTCGGTGCGGCTGTACATGCATGTGTGACGTGCCACAACCGAACACGCATCGGCGTGACTACATCGCATGCATGGGTGGATAAAACTTACATTTGGGGGCCAAGAAAGCGGGAAGAGCCCAGGAGATCTTGTCAGGGTTGGAGCTCCAAATGCCATTATCCAGGAGGAGGAAGCCGCAAGATTGAAGCAATTAAAGTTGTTTTTGACACCTTTAGTTTTAAGTCTGAGCTGCACTCAACCTAATATTTTTACAATGTACATATCCTTTAACATCTAAAAGTTTTGCCTGTTTCCACTCTGCGTACTGCCTTCGCTACCGCATGGGTGGAAAAGCAGATGGATGTTTGGCTGGACCAAGTTTATACAGGGTATAAACAAGGATGCAGAAAAGGAGGATTTTCCTCTATTTAGTCCCACAATTTTCAGAACCTGTCCCCACTTGGAGGGATAGAGCTCTTGATTTGATTCGAGCCGAACAATGTGCACGCTCTTCAGCAAATGCAGTAGTAGCTCGACGTTGTATTATGGTTAAGCATGGGCAGCTGGACCAGCATCCAACTGCTCACTAACAGGCCTTCCCCCTTGACCCTTCCTAGGGGGCAACTGTTTGGGCGAATTATTCTCAAGCGAGAAGAGCACCTGGCTTCCTCAAGCCCAGGGCCCCTTTCCCTTTTAGAGGACAATGTACAATCCATTCATCTCAACGTGAGTGAGATCCACATGAGACACTGGAATCTCGATTATTAGCCAGAGTTTAACTCGATAGAGTCTGGCAGGATCCTCATTGTTTTTTTACATCCAGACTCCCAAAGGATCCCTTTGCAATCAGCCTTGCGTTGAAACATTGCATACCTAATTACAAGTAGGTGAATTTTAACCCTTACCCATGAAACACCACTGGTTATAAGTGGGTTTAATTTTTTTGTTTGGTACGAACAAGGGGGTCTTTCCGAACTCTCCTGAATCTGGAAGCCTTAAATGAGTAGTTTGTTGTCTTTGTTCCCCAGAAGAGCGAGGCTCCCCATCAACATTCTAAGTTGGCGAGCAGTGTATATATAGCTCTCCGTAGTTGGACCCCCGTTCTGGCAGATTTGGATTCAATTGGAGAACGCCACCAAACGTGCGTACCTCAATTATAACGGAGGTCACCAAGGACAGGGCGCATGCCATGGTGAGGATCTTCGGATACTGGGCATGGGCAGCAGACAGCATGTCCTTGTCCTATCGGCAGTTGTTTCTTCAGGAGTCCAAAAATTGGGAAGCAATTTTCTCATCCAGCATACCATAGACCTGGGTAATAGGCTCTGATCAAGAAGTGTTCCAACAAATAGTTCAGCATTGGGGACTTCAAGGACAGAGATATAAATAGCATCAGTTCGGGATCACAAGGTACCTTATTCTGTTGCCAAAAGTTTTGGGATCAGCGAGCCCACCTAGTAGATGCATTGGTGGGTGGTTCCATGGAACTTTCAAAACGGATCTATGGCATTCCACCAATTCCCATGGTGCCTCAACTTCTGAAAAGCATCGAAGCTGCAGGAGTGTGATTGATACAAAATATAATTACTTTTGGCTCATTATAGTGGGATTCTCGTATTTTCTGCTCCTCTAAGAAGCCAGTTCCATTGTGGTGTCTTTCCACTCCACCCTGACATACTATTTCAAGGGCGGTTGTATAAGGGTAACTGTGGTCGCGAATACTTCCAAACTAGCAATGTTATTATTAAAAAAGGCCTTCCATCCACATTCAAAAGAAAACCTAAATCACATCTCTAGATAAAATTGTGAGAAGTTATGTGGAAAGTTCAGAAATTTGTAACTCATGTTGAATTCCAGCTTCCTAGTTGAAACCATGTTTTCAGCCATTGTGACCAGCTTTTAGTCATGTGTGACCAGGCTGTCTGCTAATAGGATCTTTTCATCAAACTGTCAAACTTTTTCTCAAGGTACTTCCCCACATTAAGTCTTAAACTGAGCATGGCTTCTCCTCCAGGGCAAAGGGGCGAGGCAGAGGTACGATGAGTCACTCAACCTACTGGAAGCTGGAAGGTTGAATAGTCACTAACATATTTCTCAAAGGTTGAGCCCAGAGTATTGATTTGGTCCATCTCAATTATAAAGGAAATACTGCAGCGTTCATTCAACCTACGTTTGGAGAGCACAGTGCCCTTAAGCATCCTGATCTGACTCTCCTGGATTGACGGCATGGCTCTTGAAGCTTAGTCCTTTGACGCAGAGGGTTCAACCCACAGGTATTCGATGTCTGGGAAGCCCCAAAAGCGGTCTTCAGCAGGGTGTGTTTGGAATTGGAAAAGCATTTTTGAAGGCCTTCTTCTGGTTAATAAAACTATGCATATACCCCCTTCACATTTTTTCCTTAAGATCACCTAGACATTCCTTCAGGTCATTTAACAAAGGGCTGTCCTTTAGATCCCTCCAAGTGAAGGTTTTCAGCATGTCAGTGCTGTTCCATAAAGGAATTTTTGTCTGCTAAAGTATATTTAAGCTTTCCTTCGGGTGATTATCTCATCTGCTGCTCCCCTGTAAAGTTCCACCTGTTTAGATTGGGATTCAGCTGTCCTTAGAATGGTACAGGGAGCGCAGTTGAACCAATTGGCATCCTGGGCCCTCTCGCAATTATCCCGGAAGAACGCCCTTCCTGATAATGATCTCAGTGCGTCGGGCGTTGAATTAGGAGCTCTTTAATAGATCCTCTTTTTGGCTTTTCATGAGATTACGGCCTAACCCAGCTTTTTGCTTGATGGTAGTCTCCTCTTTTCCCATTAACCAGGACGTGTGATTCCCGTCCTATCCGAAAGAATGAGATCTTCATCCTTGGATGTGGTGAGGGCGGGACGTTTTATCTTCGATGTACCGGCAACTGCTTTCCTCTAATGCCTGTTCAGCCTCCTGGAGGGTTCCTTTTGTCGTGGACGGGGTGTTGGAATGTCCCCAATGTCCTTTTTCTGAATAGTGATAGTTGTGTTGCTAATATTTTGTTATTCTATATTATATATATATATATTATATAAAGATATATATATATATAGATATATAGATTATAGATCTATATATATTATATATATATATATATATATTAAATAGATTGATTTTTCATTTCACTCCAGTCAACAGGCACTTACCCCAAGGTCTGGAAGGGGTCCCCAAAATGTAAAGAACAACAAGGGTAGAGTGAGCCGCTCCCAGACCTCGTCTTGAGTGCAGGCCAAGATATGCCCTCTCTACAGTGTGAAAATTCAGGCTAAAACATCAAGAGGAGGCCCCGCACTTCCTTCTGTTTAACCATATATAGACATACTCCTCCTTTCTAAGTTAAAACGTACAACAACTTATTTAGCACACAATGAAAAAACAGACCGGCAAGACAACAATCATTAGTCAGCCACTGACTTGTTTCAGGTCCACCCTAATTCATAGATGGCTAGTGAGGCGTAGAGGGTCATACCTTTAAAAACGGTACAATATTAACATACCATGCATATGTAATGAGTGTTTAAAGAAACAACGCACGTAGATCAACGAAATATGTATAAAATTTTTATAGTCGTAAAATATGAATACATATATATACAAAAGTAGACAATTTATAGACAAAATATGAAACATCCCTATGACCTGGATGAATGAGAACCTTCACAAGCTTATATGCATTCGACTTTGTTTGTCGTTTTTTCATTCAATATAAAATTTTATTGTTAAAAATGGTACTAATTTTGCCCCAACCAATCAGATGTTAGACGGTTAAATAATATCTGATTGGTTGGGGCAAAATTATCACCATGTTAAACCATAAGAATTTTATTGAATCTCCCTGGAATATCTTGCTGCTATGCCGTTGATGCCGGGCAGAGTGGGGGACTACAGGCTTTGAGTCTGTGGGCACACCCCACAGCATTACCTTACATTTATCAACATGATTCATCTGCCATTTGCCTTTAATTTTGAAAAGTACCTTGGATGGTGGAAACAATTGCATTTTAATTTGAAGTTTCCAAAGATAGCATAGTTAGTGTCAACAGCAAACACAAGAGACCTTGCTCTAATTGCCCCCCTTCTTAAATTGTTCATTAAATAGATTTTAAAATTAAAAAGAGAAGTGGCCCTAGTACAGAACACTGAGGCATCACTTAGAAATTTAGCCCATTATAGATGTAGCTCCATGCCCATTGACCACAATCTGTTTGCGATTCAATAACCAATTCTCCTAATCCGTGTACAAATGTCCTTTTCTAGGCCAAACAGTCCTCAGTTATAATTAAGCCCCTATGTAGCCCAGTTCAAAAGATTTGGCAAAGCTTAAAGGGCATTGTCCCACCCCAAAAACTATTAATCCCCCCACTACGGCCCCATCCCCACCAATGTAGTGTAGTGTAGTAAAATCCTTACCTCACATCCCAGCTCCATAAGGTTCTCCTGTAGTCCCCCCCAACAGATCCCAAAAACTGTCCACCAGGGGATTGACTGCCTCCTCTGGCCTCGGGAGAAGAGAAGTTGGCCGCGTTACTGCAGCCTTATCCCCCTCCCCCCTCCTCCCGTTTGCTTATCCCTCCCCTACCATAAACCTTGCCCACATAATAGAATATGTTCCCCCAGACCAACCGCAAAAAAATAATTTAAGAAGTCCCAGAAACTTAATACCTTCCTTCTCTCCCCCGCATTCTGAGAAGCCGGCAGCCGTGTCCGTGATTGGCTGCCTCTAGCAATCAGGATGCGGATCCGGTCCCGCCCCCTGCTTGCAGGTCTTGCAAGCAGAAGGCCGGGCCGGGCGGGCGGAGGCGGAGGGAGGTAAGTAAACATTGGCACTTTCTTAAATTAATTTGTATAGCGGTTGGGGCTGGGGGACTGTATTCTATATATGGGGGGACCCGTTATAATAAGGGTGGACATGCCCTTTAATCTTAAATTCTTATCCTTCATAAACAACCAATAAAATTTGTCTCTGGCAAATATATTTCTCATAATCCATGGCTGACTACTACTAATAAGATTTGAGAGAGACAAGTTTTGGGAGACAAAGTCACAAGGATAGATCCCGTATATTTAAAGTTTCCAGCACCTTCCCGAACATGATGTTAGGCTTACATGTCTATAGTTACCAGGCTGATAACGACTACTTGTATTACATTACATTGGCTTTTGTCCAATACAGCTGGCCACTGCGAATCTGAATGAGAAGAAACCAGGGTCTAGATTAAAAGCTGCCGACTAATCTTTTAAGAATCAAAGGATTTTTGTATTTCATCAGGTCCTGGGCCAAGAGAGTGATATTCCTCATTTATACCCGTTCAGTGGACGTAACTACCACTCACCGCAACTGCTTGGGGGGGCCATCCAGGCGCGGAGTAGGGCCCGCAACAAGCCCAAGCCTGCCATGATCTCCTGAGCCATGACCAGCCGGTTAGCCGTTTTTAAACAGCTGATTGCGCGTATGTAAGGAAATATACACGCAATTAGCTGTTTAAAAGACTGGACCCGAACTTCCGAGACCCTGCAGGTACGACCCTGTTACCCTTCATATTATTACAGCCCCTGCTATAAGGACTAGGTTTCTCTATAGTGAATACCGATGAGAAAAAAAACCGGTTTAGCACATTAGCCTTTTCAGGCAGCCTCTATAACCCAATCTCAATCCCCATTAATTTACTGCTCCCATGTTCTCAGTCTTCATCTTTTTATTATTGATATATTAAAAAGGCATTTGGGAGTTGCTTTGTCTGCAATCCGTTATTTCATTTTCTATTTAGATATTTAATTGCATGCTTGCAACGTCATTATTTATACTTACTGTAAGCCTGTTTGTTCCTCTAATTCATTTTTTTCCATTTCTCTTTTTACCTGAGCATTGAAGCCAGGCAGGATTAGACCTCATTTTTTTTCACTTGTTCCCTTTAGATCTACAGATAAATATTTAGATACAATTGTAATAGGTTATATCCCTTTAAAAGTTGGCCATCAGGAAGTGATTTCTTACAACCGAAAATAAGCTTTCCATAGTTAGAGTTTTTGTTCAACCCAGTGCACCGTTTGTTTTTTGAAACCTATATTAAATGACACTATATCATGATCCACTATTCCCATTACCTTCATTTCCAAAAAATGGCTCGGGTTATTAGAATTACCAATCAACACGCATGCCGTCCTGAAGGAAATGTGAAAGAATGTGTGAAAGAAACTGACTCATATCAGAAATTTAAGAACTGAATTGATTGCCTGTATGGACGTGCTTGGCAGTTCCTTTTCCAATCTTAGTCGGGTATGAAATCCCCCATAACCAGAACATTCCCATACCAGCAGCCGTCACCAACTTGCGTATGGAGGTAATCCACCTTCTCACTTGCGCATTTGGCAGCTTATAGATTACACCAAAAAATGTATTTACAACCGTCTGCTTCGTACACAATATTGTTTCTGCTTTATAGTTTATACCCCCATCTATCTCATCTTTTAAATTGGCTTCAATTCTTGTTTAAACATATACACATACTCCTCATTTCTAAAACACTTGTATGTCTAAATAAAAGATGTTATCTGCAATATTACTGTCTAGAAACGTGAAACATTAAGCGGTCAGGAAGGATGTACTTACCTTTCCAAGTCTTTCTGGTTTTCTCTAAGTGGCAGTGATGTCATCACGCCATGCAACGTGACATGCAGAAGGTCACTGACGTCATTGTGCAATTGTGCATTAAGTCATTGAAGTGCTGCAGGCAGCAGGAACATTTAAATGATCCGGTCCTCTGTGGTGCCCGAAAATAGCATCCCTTTGTTGAAGTGCTGTGCTGGGTTCCCTGTTCCTTTTTGTTTCTTTCGTTTCCGGATTCATTGCTTTGCTAAGTTACTAATTCCTGGCAAGTTTTCTCCTCCTGGATCCTGATTCCTGGTATCCCTGCCTCAGTGCCTTGGGAATTTGTGTCAGATCAATTTATTGTTGATGAGACTTTGTACTTGATTTTTCATCACAATTTTCAGTGCCAGTTCCTGCCTTGGACACCGCTTCTCGTTAGAACGTCATTCCTCGTTGATGGAACTACAATGTGGGTAATAGAGAACACATTAGCCATCAAATTGGCATTGGAAAGAATGAGAAAGTTTTTGAAAGGTTCTCCCCATCCAATCCACAAATATACAGGCCACAAGAACCCTAGAATTTCATCAGACTTTCAAGAGAATAAATCTTTTCGATCTGCGTTTTAATTTCTTAAAACTACTGCCCTGGTTCTTAGAGACAAGAATGGCTGATGCCACCACTATCCAGAAGCTTTTCTCCCCTCTTGAGGACCCTACTTACCCAGGAAGAACATGTTTTTCAATACTCTAAAAATTGTTACCAGCCATTTTAAACTAACCTCTTGCCCTCACCAACTACTGGCCAATCAAAATCCTTCTGCACCCTCTTGAAATGCCCGTTGGGAGGTTTTATTCCTTGAAGAACCATTCATTTAACCATCCTTCACAAAACCCATAGTTCTAAACAGGCTGGGAGAGGGCTATGCCTGGAGTTTTAAGACAATGACAACGTATTAGTGGTAGGTAGGGGACCCTCCATGCAAAAAAGATGTTAAAGATTGATGCCTGTGTTATCTCTGCTACTGCCAAATCTGGACCATCGTGTCCGCAAGGTCTGCTCTGCAACTTTTGCCCATTACCTTCTCGCCCATGGACTCACCGTGCCATTAGACTTGTTGAGAAATTCCTTATTCCAGGGGTAAACTGTCATTTAGGTTTTGTTAATGGATCAGTTCAGCAAAATTGCACATTGTATCCATCTAACTAAAAAATTTTCTGCTATTTGAATTTCACAAACTCTTCATCTGCCATATTGCGACATCATGGTTTCTAGCCAAACAAATTGTCGCGATAGAGGTACCCAATTTGTTGCTAAATTTCTGACGGTCACTTTGTAAAAATACTTGGATCTCAGGAATTTTCTTATGCTTACCACCAAGGATCTAATTGGAGCAGTAGAATCACTACCCAGGACAGAGACCTTTCCCTCCTTATTATTTGGGTGATAAAATATGTCTTTCCAACAACAAAACATTATACGTCAAATCCCTCTGTCAACGGGACCACAATTTTCATTGGTCCTTTCTCTTTCATCAAAGTCATTAACCCTACAGGCTTTCTGATTACAGCCCCTCCCGAGATTAAGGATCCCCAATGTTTTTCAAGGTCTCTCTTTTGTATCTGTGTTTTACTAACCATTTTCTTCCTCACAGGCACTTCTCCAACAGTTATAGTCAACAGGAATAATGGAGTAGAAACGACTTTCAGGTCTCAAAGGGCACCTTGCAAAACATTCTCATCCGCTTGGCCTACTGAAGAACGGTCTTGGTCAAGACCTCATAAGTCATGCTACTTGTTAATCCAAAAATTCTACAGATGCTTTCCGTTGAAATCCAATCATGATGGTCCTGAGGCCCCATTGGGAGGGGGTACTCTAGGAAGGAGACTTACATTCCCGGTAATTCGGCCTCCTCAAAGATGGGCCCAGCGCCCAGGGCACCAAAGCACTTGCTCATCACGCAAATGGCCATGACTCACGGAAGTGCATGACATCACTGAAGTGCGCCTAACTATAAATAAGCCAGTTTCTGCTATAAGATCAGATCATGCCATTCCTTTTAAAGCTATTAGTTCTAGTTCTCCAGTTTTTCCAGCAAGACTTCATGTACTCATGATTTCATGTAAAACATACATTTTAGCTTACATTATTTACTTCCAACTGAAGATGTAACAGCCTCTTATCTCAGGCTCCCCCTTACCCTTATCTTCTCCCTCAAACTTATCTTTATTAGCCCCCGAATGATCCCTAACTCCTCCTATTACCCCTGTGTGGCCAATGTACTTGTCCACCATTTGGTCATAAATTTGACAATAAAAGTTTGCTTCATGTGAAATCTGAAAACACCATGGACATGGCCAGAGAAACCGGTCATAAAAATGCAAATTACAAGAAAAGGGCAGGTAAAGTTTGGGAGACTCTGGGGAACTGGGAACTAGTAGAAATATTAATGTAATTTGAAAATTGTCGTTAATGAGAAACATTAACTGGGAAAAAAAAAACATGTGCGATTTTAAACGTCATGGGGAAGATAAAATAAAAGATGGCCTCTATTGATGGCCTCTAGAGTTTTTTGGTACTGAGTTACAGTTATGTTATAGTGCTTAACTGTTTTCTTATATTAAGTATCAAATTTTGATTCGCTCTCTCAAAATAATGTTTGCCATACGACATTGCTACTGTTCTCTCTAGATATTTATTATTAGTCCAGTGGGCGATTGACACAGTCCTATTCCCTAAGGTATAATTAAGTATTTATATACTATTTTGTATGTGTGAATCACTTGATCATGCTTTTAACTTGTATACAGTACACTGCTTTATTGTTCGTTTTCCAACATGTCAGGGTTTGCTGTGGAGTTTATTGGGTTAATTTCCTATTCCTGATATTACTTACCTATCTCAGGTATAATATGCTGTCTTCTTTAAAAGATAGTGATCATGTGGACCGGGGCTGTCTAGAATTTTTGGCCATATGAAATTTTTTCCCCAAATTGCTTGTCCCCACTCCACGCCGATGGAAGGGGTGTTGGTTGTTATAATTAAAAGTGTGTAATGCTTTATCCAGATGTGGGGGGTGGCTTACATGAACTGGTAAATAGTGCCCACAATGACTGGGTAAATGTTGTCCACAGTGACGGTATTAGATGCCACAGTGATGGTTAAATGTGCCCAGTCGGGCTGACAACCAGTGATTGTATAAATGAATTGCCAGTCAGAGGGAGGGGGAGAAAGAAATTGTAGCTGTATTTGTTGTGAAATGAAAGTAACGGCTCCCATGCTACTTAAAGTGGACAGACCTCGTAATGTGCTTCACCCTGCCTCATAGGGGAGGTGGCCCTTGCATGTGGATATACGGATAATCCCTCTGATGAAGTGACGTAAATGAACGTCACGACAATTGCCATCGGGCTTTAGCGATCCTCCTCTATTTTCAAATTCTCATGTTTTAAATTCTGGAAATAAAAGCTATTTTTTATCCTGCAATTTGGATTGAATCCTGGCTGGCTCTGCTTGATCGAATTACTTAGAGCCACAAAGACCTGTTTTAGTGTGACTTTTTACTTGTTGTTAGTGTGTCAATAAAGATAAGTCTGTACCACCAATGTGTGTTGTAGTGTTTTAGTATGCTTCTGTCCATCATTAAAAAGTGTTTTTACATCATCTGAATGGCTTTATTTTTTTTTCTTCTTATTCATCATCCAGCGCCTAGAAGAAAGTCCCTCCAAAAAGTCAGATTAACGAAAAGCAGTGAAATGTAATTTTATGAAGGTTGGTTGTATGGCATTTCCTCATCGCCCCCTCTCAAAAGAAAATCGTGCACTAGTGGTTTTTTAAGGTCGCCACGGGGCTTCCAATGGGTTTTAAGGTGCACGGTGCTAAAATGGGTTAAACGTTTATCGACGCAAAAACAAGCCATCAGATGCTGTGTGAAAGTATGCCTAAATTTCTGAAAGATTAAAGGGTATGTCCCTGAGGAGGAAAAATAATTTTTTTTGGTTTATTTTAAAGTCACCCTCCCCCAACCCCCTCCTACTTTTTTTTTGAATTTCCCTTTGTTAATTGGCACGCACATGGGAAGTTGTGATAGATCCTGGGGGGTGTCTCCCCCTGCGGTCATCAGTGGCATTATCAGACACAACACTTGGCTTGCCAGTTAAAGAAATCCTTTCCTTTGCCTCTATAAGTTATTTTTACAGCTGATCATGCAGAGAGAGAACAGGAGGAAAAGTTAAATCCCTCTTTCCACAATAGGTAACAAAGGCAGGGGGAAACTTTGTGTTGTTGTTAAATTAATTAAAGAATTTTTTTGGTCTAACTTTAAGAGGGGGTGTTTGAAAAAAGTGAGTCTAGATTATTGTAGGGGTGCAGGGAAATGAATATGAGGAATCTGGTATGGGAGGGGGGTGCGGAGGTGCAACACAAGCAGATGTTTTAGAGGGTTGTATTGGGAGGACAGAAGAAAAAGCTATTACTGATTATTCTCCATTAATTAGTGAATTTCCGCAAGCTGCTGTGATCATCATGTGATGATTCTTCCATAACAGTGAACAAAGACACAGGAACTGCGTTACATTTCCACCTTACAATATCTATCCTTAAAACCCAGGTGACGTCTTAAACAGTGGGATACCCTTAAAGGAAACTATAGTGTCTAACATGTCCTCCCCTCATTTAGTGAACCGAAACCCCAGACTTAGACCTTAACTGGAGCTGTCAGCGGTGCACCAAAGTATTTTGACAGCACTGTTTTGGCCACTATAGTATAGAATTTTAAAAACATTTTTTTCCTGTTTTTTATAAAGGGTTGGATTGAATCCACATGGTATTTTGGGTTTTTTGTTTTTACACAAAGTATGATTTTTTTTGTTTCTTACCATTTCAAATAATTTTATTTTACCAAAGTCTTTGCAAAACCATTGTAGTTTTTTTTTTTTCATGAGCGGCATTTTGGTGGAAATATAGAGGTCAATTTAGGTGTTGTCTGACAATAATACACTACTGTGTGTCTGACAATAACAATCATACTCAAACTTTTTGCCCTTAAAAGGACTCTGAGATTCATTTTTCCCTTCAGTAAATAAAATAATTAAAAGGGCAGTCCACCTTATAATAAAATTTTCCTCAGTGATGGTCCTGCTGTTTGTAGATTTAAAAAAATCCTTAACTTATCATCTCTTGCTTCCTATGGTTCTCTGCAGTGCTTGTTCAATATCCAGGTAAAAACTGAATGAGTAGGAAGCATCTTCCTGTTCAAAAGGTTTCTGCCTCCTCCTTTCTCGAGAGGACAGTGGATGCCGGGGAGCACTTTCCCCCTCCCTCCCCACATTCAAGACCCTCTATTGCTGTTCTTCACCTAGCCTAAAATCCTTGGATATATGTACCTCTACCTTGCCCACACCCAAGGCCCAGTTAGAATAATAAAATCTATAAAAGTATCTAAAGCAGACAGCCCTTTGTCCTGCAGCCTGTCGTCACAGCCGGCAGCCGTGCATGTGATTGGCTGACTAAGCAGACAAGTACAGACATGGGCTGCGGGTTCGGCCCCCCTACAGGGCCACATCTACCAGTAGGACAGAGTGAGACAATGTGTCTAAGGCGGCACTGAAGAAGAAGGCTGTCAGACAGCAGTAGTGGGGGGGAGGGGGATGGATTTGTGTCCACCCAAAAAAAAACTTTTTATATGTTCTTTATATAAATAGCACAAACCTCAAACGCCATGTTCACCCCCCTTTTCTAAAAATTCATTTGCTTTGCCCGATATTTAATGAGATATATATTCAGGTGCACTTCCGCTCCACTTCTCTTTAGGTGACCCGAGCGGCACTCAGAAAAAAAAAACAATTCTTCCTCAAGGAGAGGGGTGCGTGGTGTGTATGTGTTGGGTGCCACAGAGAAAGCCACATCCAATTTAAAACAGCGGCGGCCACACTTGGTGTCGCGCCTGGAAATAATTCAAGGCGCCATTCAAAAGTTTGGTGCATGCAGCATTACCTAGAAGTGCCCTGGGCCTAATTGCTGCTTTGGTACCAGGGAGCCAGAGAAGAAGCATGAGAGCGAAGGGTGTAAGATGATTCACAGAAGCTTTTTATTAGAGATCTAACTCTGGCGGTTGGTTGGGGGAGGGGGCAAAGAGAGAGAGCTACAATGTATCAAAGGTTTAAATTATGGGTGGAAGAAAGCCTTTAAAATCATATTGGTAGGAACACGAGTTATTAAAATGAGCAGTTTCGAAGTGCTGATTCAGTGAGATATTTGACAGGAAAAGTGTTATCTTATTTATAATAAAAGTCCCTGCCCCTTTGCATTTACTCGCCAACCACACTAATTACATATCATTAGTGACAAAGCAAGGAAAAATTAATATTACGATACTACCAGTAAAGGTGTGTCACAACACTACGAAACTGATGACAGGAAAGTTAGAGGGATAGAAGAACATTTGTGATTGCCATACCCCTATGATAGTGGCCAACTCCCTATACCGCCAAAAATTTCCTGTCCAGAACGTCCGTTGCCGATGCTGAACATTCGTCATCATCGGAACCGTTGTTTCAGCCATACCCACCTTAATGATATTGGGCCCATCCCGATTTTCTCAACTAAGATTAGGGACTAGTCATATTTACTGAAATTGGAATGTGTGTTAGTGCCGCAGGCAAAAAAAGGGATGTAACCCTGACGCAAACAAAACAATACAGAGAGATTGACGCCAACCAATCAGATAGTAGCTTTAAATGTTAACTAAGATCTGAGGGTTAGGGCAAAAATAAGTGCATTTTAACACTAAGAAACAGAAATACCAAAATACGAAATTATTTTTAAAGGATCTTTTGATCAATCTAAATCAAATTGAGAATAATGACTTGTGTTACAATATGCCTAGGCCTTTAGGGCTAGGCCACACTGTATGGCTTTAAGCGCGATCCGATCCACACTTTTAAAAGCACCCACACTAGTGTGGCCCATAGTGCAGTAGGAGTGCTGCGTTGCGATTCGTAATTGGAAGCACAAGAAAGAAAGAGAGGAAAGAAAGAAAGAAAAAAGGGGTGTGGTGGAGGGTGGGTGTTAGCGGCGCAAAGAAAAAGAAAAAAACAAAAGAGGTGGAAAAGCACGATCACTAGGCTTTCATTAACTTTCAGGGGTCTATAAAAGTGGTTTTTGTGGTGAAGATATCCTTAATAAAATTCATTCATAATAGATTCAATGTTATTATGGGTGGTCAGGATGGGAGGGGAATTGCTTATTTTACCTGTATGTATTTCAGGAATGTTTATTGCTTATTTGCAAGGTTGAAGCAATCCGAAAAAAAATCAAATAGGTAAAAAAAAAAAACAAAAATGTAAAACAATTGCAAGCCCAAAATTGAAATTCCTTGTATTACACAACATCTACGAAAGGGGTTTTCATTTTCTGAATGCCAAAAAATTAGAATCTATAGAAATTTGTATAGAGATGATTAAAACTTGAAAATTGGTCAAAATTGTGTCTCATATTTACTCACAGAATATTTGTTATAAAACAAGTCATTTGAAGATTAAACAGAAGGACAGTTCCATATCATCCAGTTGGCATATCCACATTTCATTTAACGGGAAAGATTAATTGGTTAGGTCTCTTAAAATGTGTCTGTCTGTATTATATTTAATTAGTACGAGTTTGTAATGCTACATGAGGCAGGACAAAGCATTATAATGTTGTATGGAAACAGGTAGGAAAGTATATTGTTGTATCATTTAGATCAGCCAACTGTCGGATGATAGCGAAAACGTTCGTCAAGAAACTAAAATTCAAGTCCCAGTTGATCTAATTGAATACAACGAAATTACCATGACCGGAGGATGAAATTAGAACCTTCACAAACAGGCTAAGGCACGTACGATTGTAGTTTAAAAAAAAAATAACATTTTGCCAGTTTCCATCTTTTCACTCAAATATGGACTTTCTGAACATTGGGGATTTGCAGCGATTTATGAATATACCCCATGAATCAACTAAAAATTCCCATTCAAAGCTTTCAAGCTATCAGACATAAAGGGCAATTTTACATAAGAAAAAAAACCTTAAAGGGCTGGAATTAATATAGTTTTAGCTAGGGTTTGTTCTGCATTAATCTTACTTTAAATCTGGGATCTATTCAGGAAAAAATCATCTGGGCCATGCTTTCTGCCTTGAAAATTAAATTCTGATATTTGCAATGTGAGGTGGGAAATCCATATAGTTCTAACGTCTTTGTTTTAATGTGGGTTTAAGGTAATCATATCATGGCCAGCAAACACTAGGAAAAGCCATTGCATATTGCAGTCTGGAGCAGCACATACTAGAATATCAGTTTATTATTAGATTAGGTGTAGTGTGAATGTGGATAAATCTGTCATGCAGAAAGAAAGCCCCATCTTGGTGCAAACGCGTTTTAGCGTACTCACAGGGCTCTCTTGTCCTCCAAGGGGCTCTCCTTCCCGTATGGAAACCCCTCCTAGTGATTTTGTACCTTGGCTGAGCATGACAGTAAGGTATGATCTGTTGGATACCTTAGAGGGTTTACCTTGGGTTGATAGGGCTTCACTAGCCATAGAAATACAATTTGTAGAGGACAACATGTTCGTTGTATGTGTTTGTAGATGTTTTTAATTTGTTTGTCCTGGGTTATTACCCCTTTTCTATTTTATGAATAAAAGGGGTAGTGTATATGGTATATCTTATAAGTGAGTGCCTGTATTGTCTGTTTCTTTGTGGTTAAAACTATACCTTTTGTATGTCACATTGCCCACTGCCACTGTGGACTAAATAGCCTCATCCTGGGCCTGACACCCTCTGGAATTGGATAAACCTTTCACACAGTCAGAAATGGGAAAATGTAAATCAATAACATATGTTCTTCTATGTGAATTGAAAATGTATAACTGTGTATTATATTAAGAGCTATTACTGCAACGTTGTAGCAATATTGGAATTAGTGACATGTATTCTTTCCACAGAATTTACCAGTGTCACCCAATAATAGTAAAAAGAGTAGAATTGTTTGCAGTAGAGGGCCGGTAAACTATCAGGGTATTCAATAAAGTCTTAGCGTTTAAAAATGGTGCTAATTTTTGTGCCCCAACCAATCAGATGTTGGCTTTCAATGTTAAATTAGTTCTGATTGGTTGGGCAAAATTTAGCACTGTTTTAATATGATAAGAACTTTATTGAATCTCCTGTTTACTATTTTATCTTTTATCCAAAAAGAGGGAGAATTTGAGCTTTTTGCCAATCTTTTTACTGTTTAAAAGATTAACTTTTTCTACAGAATCGGACTATCTACTAAAATTTGCTATTAATCCGACAACCAGAGGATATTTTGAAACATCAGTTTTGACTATTTCGAACAGAGCTATATCGTTCTTTCTTAATATACATTTAATTACATATCTTAATAGATATGAAATGCATTCGTATTTAAGAAGATATGATTGAACGTCTGTAAAATTAGTATGGTTAATGAAACTGGAGTCTATAGAAAAATCATTCATTCACGCCAGGCTATGAGTATTAAGTACATAAATATTTTTATTCATTTATAACTGGCCTTTTCTATTACGGGTAGTAAAAAATAGCAGAAATTTTACAATATTTGCGAAAAATACCAATCTATTATTGGGATGATTTCGGGGAATAAGGGAGTGCCATAAAATAATAAAAAAACAAAAAAAAAAATATACCTTTAAAACATCCGCTGTAAAGCTTTAAAATGCTTTGAAAGTATTTATTTGTCATAATATTTTGACACTAGGAGACCACAAAAGAAGTAGTTTATTATTATAAGACCTTAAGGAGAACTATAGTGTGTCATCTTTTTATTAAAAAACAGTTTTAAAATAAAAAAGTACTTGGGACAGGATATATGACTGGTAATTCCACCTCCCAATATTTGTTCCTGTGAGGAGCACCAGCCCAAAAGAAAAACTGATTTTGCTAGTCCTCTTCATGGCTTAAGAACTATCTTTCATTACAGGACTAGTCCACAACTAAATGGCAAATGAAAATGTTAGTGATGTTAGCTCCGCAGCGGAAACAATATTGTGAGGTCGGAATAATCTCCCTGCCCAGGTTATTTCATTTTTAAAAGTTTAGTTTTAGAGTTACAAACTTCCTTTACGTGATAGTATGATTATTGTGGATGTATATTAGCGCCAACATCTTCGTATTAGCGCTTTACATTACATGTATGATTTCACCTTCAGGCCCCCCCCCTGCCCCGAAGAGCTACAATCAAGCACATGTATTGACACAATACAACCTATCATGTCTCATATGCTTTGGGGGGAAACGGACGCCTGCACCCCGGGAGGAGAATAGAACATACAATACCTCCTTGCAGATGGTCCAGGGTGGATGGAATCAAACTCAGACGCCAAGAGTTGCAAGGCATCAGTGCAACCACGAGCCACCGTGGCGGCCCCATATATATTTGTAATATCCTGTTTTCACCATTAGAGGCCACACACAGAACAAATCTAACACCATATATGAAAACCATTAGAAGCTGAGATATGGCTGATGGTGTCAGGCGGGCTCATAGGAAGTCAGTAGGACTTCCAGTTTAGGTGTACTGTTGTCCCTGATCTGTGAAAAAAACAAATTCACACAATCTTACTGGAGAATAATGAGGAAAGGTTTTGAGAAACTCCCTTGGGCATTTAGAATTTAATACACCAGGCTTGGAATTTAACATCTAGCCACTGAAGCAATCTATTTACAGTCAAAGAGTTCTTTAGACACATACAAGATGTATGTACACTCCCAGTTTTAACTTCTTTATATAAATGTGTAAGTAGGTCTTTTAGCATGATGTATATTATCGATTTCTATTGGTTTTTCCATTTTGATCACATTGAATGAGTTTTAGATCTTACTATGCACCATAAAAATATGGTTTATCCATTATTAGTACAATGTTTTAGACAATTCACTAAGTCACCTTGTGCGGCGAAGGCTTTTAGAAATTAAAAAATCTCAGAGGAAGCACTAAATTGTGGAATAGCCAGACTGCGGCCTTTGTCAAAAGAAGTAGAGGAAAGAAAAGAACACGAATACCAAACCGTGAAGGAGAAAAGCAAGACAGGAGAAAGACCCATCGGTCATCCCATTATGTAGTCAGGGGCTCCGAGAAAATTCTCTGTCTTGCTTTCTCCTTCACTGTTGGTATCGGGTTCTTTTCTTTCCTTCTACTTTTTGACAAAGGCAAGTTGGGAAGCAACAATTTTTAAGGTCATCTGAGATGTTTTCATTTTCTTTAGATTCGCCTCGTGCTATGGGGATGTTCTCAGTCTGTGTTGCAGGGTTCTGATGGACAACCAGCTTGTGATCTAAAGGGTTGGTGGGAGTAAAACATCGAAATACTGAGCTTTTTTGTGTTGTGTTGGTTGTTCCTGTAAACCTTCTAATTCCATTTTACCATTTCTTTTTTGAACTTCTACCAAGCAGCCAGGGAAGAAAAGCCATGTTTGTTTGTTTTGCTACCTTTCCCTTTGAAATTGAGGTTTTGGTTTCTACCGCATTGATGTGTTCTGTGAAAGCTTTCTGTACTTCCTTCGGTGGATTTTTGGATTTTAACTCGGTGTTACATTCCACATATCTGAACCAGTGGATGGGTGCTATGCCCTTAAATGTATTGAGCGCCTGTTTTTTACCTCCTGTGTAAGGTTGGCCCACAATAGGGAAACTGGAGATCCCATAGCACATTCCATGTTTTTTGCTTATAGAAACTTATCCCTGTTATTTGAAATAGGTGGTATTCAGGCACACCGTCCAGCAAGAACACACCTGTTTTAAGTTGTGATCAGTTCTGCTGGTAAGAGTCCATCTTGGCCTAGCGTTTTTCTCACTATGTCAACAGCCTCCTTGGTGGGTATACAGGTTGAGAGAGGAGTCACAATATAGGACACCCAAGGGGGGACAGTCAATGAATTTTAGGTATCCATAATTATAGGACCCTTGGGAATGTTACACTGTAGGTAATTTGGCAACCTCCTGCTATAATACAATCAACTTAAGTGTTCTGCTAACCATCCTGATCAACTTTGGTCCGTTTTGTAAGGTTATCAATCGGATACATTGTCCAATCTTTGTCTACCTCTGTATCTAACCAATCACTGTCAGAACTGTCAGTAAGGTGATTATAGTTAAGGCCATCACTACACTGCTGCCACCACCTTTGGGGGTATGATCCATCAGGATCATCTTTGTAAGAATGAAGAGAAGAGCTGTTCTTTCCCTAGGGATAAGGTGGACCATTAACGGCATCTTTTAATTATTTGTTGCAATTTATTTTAAAAACCGGATTAGCAGGGGATTAGGTGGTTAGAATGTACTTTTTAAATGGATTTTAAAGGTCCTGGTTAGAATGGCGCCAAAGTAATTCTTCAATTTAGGTTATATGGTAAATGTTAAAGATCTATTCATTTTTTTCTTGAAATATATCATTATATTATTGAATTGTTTGTAGACATATGAAAGAATTTTAATCATTAAAGGGAAATGTGGTCTCAACCAAGTTGTTGAATTTAAATAAAGGCCAGATTCCTACCTTTAAAATGAGAATCAACCCACCTCTATACGTGCTCACATTAACGAGAAAGTTAAAATGTGGTGGGGAGGCGGACATTGTGACATTGTCTAAGGCTTCTGTTTACTGCACAGGTGCCGCGGAGAGCCAGCCTCAGAACTCCCTCAGTGTGTGCGGAGGGGAGACAGGGACGTCCCTCATCATCTCTGCTGTTGAAGTGCCTGACAGAAAAGGAAGGGAATCTACAGCCCTCTGTGTTCACTATGTGAAAACAACAGCCTTTTCAGGCAGATATCACTCTGCCTGAAGAGGTGTTCCTTAGAGTTTTCACGTAGGGGGGGGGAGTGGAAGTGGCCACATGGCAACCACGAGGGTGTGCGGGGAGTGTGCGCCGGAGGGGCCGGTGATTGTGCACCAAGAGTAGGTGGGGTTTATGCGTCCCACGAGTGGACGTCACTTAGAGCCCTGACGTGGGCAGGGACCACAGCAGCCGTGGGTGGGCATGGACACAGAGGCTTTGTTAGACCCCCTAATGGGCCAAGGGAGGCCTACAACGGGAGGGACCGCGGGGGTGGGACCATGCGTGGGAGGGACCCGGGGAGCAAAAGGGGGGAGGAGAGACACAAGGCAGATTGAATGACATGGTTTAAGAAATGAAGAAGGAAGGCAGGGTACATGTGATGCGGCTGCCAATCACACAACAAAATGAAGGAGGATTTCCTCTATTTAGTCCCACAATTTTCAGAACTTTCCCCACTTTTGTAGGGATAGCAGCTCTTGATTCGAGCAGACTTGCTGCACGCTCTTCAGCAAATGCAGTAGTAGCTCGACGTGTATTATGGCTTAAGTCCTGGGCAGCTGACCCAGCATCTAAATGCTCACTAACAGCCTTACCCTTCCTAGGGGGCATACTGTTTGGGCCAGAATTATTGCTCAAGCGAAAGAGCACCTGGCTTCCTCAAGCCCAGGGCCCTTCCCCTTTTAGAGGACAAGGTACATCCATTTCCTCTCAACTTGAGTGAGATCCACATGAGACCACTGGACTCTTCGATTATTAGCCAGAGGTTACTAGATAGAGTTCTGCAGGACTCCTCATTGTTTTTTTTACATCCAGATCCCTTTCGCCATCAGGCCTTGCGTGAAACTATTGCATCCCTACTTTACAATGTAAGGTGATTTTACCCGTACCCATGAACCACCACTGGTTTAAGTGGTTAATTTTTAAACAAGGGGGATCTTTCCGACCTCTCCTGAATCTGGAAGCCTTAAATGAGTTTGTGTCTTTGGTTCCCAGAAGAGTCGAGGCTCCCCATCAACATTCTAGAGTTGCGAGCAGTATATCTAGCTCTCCTTAGTTGGACCCCCGTTCTGGCAGATTTGGATTCAATTGGAGAACGCCACCACAGTGGCGTACCTCAATTATAACGGAGGCACCAAGAGTGCGCATGCCATGGTGAGGCTCTTCGGATACTGGTCTGGGCAGAACAGCATGTCCCTGTCCTATCGGCCGTGTTTATTCCAGGAGTCCAAAATTGGGAAGCCAATTTTCTCATCCAGCATACCATAAACCTGGGGTAATAGGCTCTGCATCCAGAAGTGTTCCAACAACTAGTTCAGCATTGGGGACTTCCAGACATAGATATAATAGCATCATGTCTGGATCACAAGGTACCGTTATTCTGTGCCAAAGTTTGGGATCAGCGAGCCCACCTAGTAGATGCATTGGTGGGTGGTTCCATGGAACTTTCAACTGATCTATGCATTTCCACCAATTCCCATGGTGCCTCAACTTCTGAAAAAGATCGAAGCTGCAGGAGTGTGATTGATACAAATAATTCCTTATTGGCCTCATATAGTGTGATTCTCGTATTTTCTGCTCCTCTCAGCAGCCATTCCATGGGTCTTTCCACTCCACCCTGACATACTATTTCAAGGGCCAGTTAAAGGGTAACTGTGGTCTCGAATACTTCCAAACTAGCAAGTATTATATAAAAAGCCTTCCATCACACATTCAAAATAAAACCTAAATCACATCTCTAGATAAAATTTGTGAGAAGTTATTGCTGGAAAGGTTCAGCAATGTAACTTCCTAGTTGAACTTCCAGCTTCCTAGTTGAACCTGTTTTCAGCCATGTGACCAGCTTTTAGTCATGTGACCAGCCTGTCTGCATTAATAGGCTCCTTTTCTCAACTGTCAATTTTTTCTCCAGGTACTTCCCCAGCATTAAGTCTTAACTGAGCATGCTTCTCCTCCAGGGCAAAGGGGCGAGCAGAGGTAAGATGATGTCACTCAACCTACTGGAAGCTGGAAGTTTGAATAGTCACCTCAACATCATTTCTCACAGGGTGAAGCCAGAGATGTGATTGTCATCTCATTATAAAGGAAATACTGCAGGGCTTTCATTCAAACCCTAACTGTTTGGAGAGACAGTTGCCCTTTAAGCATCCTGATCTGACTCTCCTGGATTTGACGGCATGGCTTGAAGCCTTAGTCCTTTGACGCAGAGGTTTCACCACAGGTCATTCCGACTTGTCTGGAAGCCCCAAAAGCGGTCTCTTCAGCAAGGGTGTTTGGAATTGGAAAGCATTTTTGGATGGCCTTCTTCTGGTAAACTATGCCATATACACTTCACATTTTTCCTTAGCTCAAACTATACATTCCTTCAGGTTCATTTAACAAAGGGCGTCCTTTAGATCCCCCAAGTTCAGGGTGTCAGATGTCCGTGCATGTTCCATAAAGGAATTTTGCTCTGCTAAAGTATATTTAAGCTTTCCTTCAGGGGATATCTCATCTGCGCTCCCCCTGTAAAGTCCACTGTTTAGCCTTGGGATCTCCAGCTAGTCCTTAGAATGGTACAGGGAGCGCCATTTGAACCAATGGCATCCTGTGCCCTCTCGCATCTATCCAGGAAGAACGCCTTCCTGATAATGATCTCAGTGCGTCGGGCGTCTGAATTAGGAGCTCTTTCAATAGATCCTCCTTTCTTGGCTTTTCATGAGATTACGGCCTAACCCAGCCTTTTTGCTGATGGTAGTCTCCTCTTTTCACATTAACCAGGACGTTGTGATTCCCTTTCCTCTCCGAAAGAATGAGATCTTCATTCCTTGGATGTGGTGCGGGCGCTGCGTTTTATCTTCTCTGTACACGCAACTTGCTTTCCTCTAATGCCTTGTTCATCCTCACTGGAGGTCCTTGTCGTGGAGGGGTTGTTGGAATGTCCCCAATGTCCTTTTTCTGACTATTGATAGTTGTTGTTGCCTAATATTTTGTTAGAGACGAGGTCTGGGAGCGGCTCACTCTACCTTGTTCTTTACATTTGGGGGACCCATGCCAGACCTTGGGGTAAAGTGCCTGTTGCTGGAGGTGGAAATGAAAAATCAATATTATATTATATATATATATATTATATATATATATATATATAGATTCTATATATATATCTATATATAATCTTATATATATATATATATATATATAATATAGAAATAAACAAATATTAGGCAACACAACTATCAATAGTCAGAAAAGGACATGTGGGGACATTTCCAACAACCCCTCCACGACAAGGACCTCCAGTGGATGAAACAGGCATTAGAGGAAAGCAAGTTGCGTGTACAGAGAAGATAAAACGCGCGCCCGCACCACATCCAGGAATGAAGATCTCATTCTTTCGGAGAGGAAAGGAATCACAACGTCCTGGTTAATGTGAAAAGAGGAGCTAACCATCAGCAAAAAGCTGGTTAGCCGTAATCTCATGAAAAGCCAAAAAGGAGGATCTATTGAAAGAGCTCCTAATTCAGACGCCCGACGCACTGAGATCATTATCAGTGAAGGCGTTCTTCCTGGATAGATGCGAGAGGGCACAGGATGCCATTGGTTCAAATGGCGCTCCCTGTACCATTCTAAGGACTAGCTGAGATCCCAAGGCTAAACAGTGGGACTTTACAGGGGGGCGCAGATGAGATACCCGAAGGAAAGCTTAAATATACTTTAGCAGAGCAAAATTCCTTTATGGAACTGCACGGACAGTGCTGACACCGAACTTGGAGGGATCTAAAGGACGCCCTTTGTTAAAATGACCTGAAGGAATGTATAGGTTGAGCTAAGGAAAAATGTGAGGGGTATATGGCATAGTTTACCAGAAGAAGGCCAGTCCAAAAATGCTTTTCCAATTCCAAAACACCCTTGCTGAAGACCGGCTTTTGGGGCTTCCAGACAAGTCGGAATGACCTGGGGTGGAAACACCTCTGCGTCAAAGGACTAAGGCTTCAAGGCCATGCCGTCAAATCCAGGAGAGTCAGATCAGGATGCTTAAAGGGCAACTGTGCTCTCAAACAGTTAGGTTGAATGAAAGCCTGCAGTATTTCCTTTATAATGAGATGGACAATACATCTCTGGCTTCACACCTGTGAGAAATGATGTTGAGGTGACTATTCAAACTTCCAGCTTCCAGTAGGTTGAGTGACATCATCTTACCTCTGCTCGCCCCTTTGCCCTGGAGGAGAAGCATGCTCAGTTTAAGACTTAATGCTGGGGAAGTACCTGGAGAAAAATTGACAGTTGAGAAAAGAGTCCTATTAATGCAGACAGGCTGGTCACATGACTAAAAAGCTGGTCACATGGCTGAAAACATGGTTTCAACTAGGAGCTGGAATTCAACTCAGGAAGTTACATTCTGAACCTTTTCCAGCATAACTTCTCACAAATTTTATCTAGAGATGTGATTTAGGTTTTATTTTGAAGTGTGATGGAAGGCTTTTTATATAATACTTGCTAGTTTGGAAGTATTCGAGACCACAGTTACCCTTAACTGGCCCTTGAAATAGTATGTCAGGGTGGAGTGGAAAGACCCATGGAATGGCTGCTGAGAGGAGCAGAAAATACGAGAATCACACTATATGAGGCCAATAAGGAATTATTTTGTATCAATCACACTCCTGCAGCTTCGATCTTTTCAGAAGTTGAGGCACCATGGGAATTGGTGGAAATGCATAGATCAGTTTGAAAGTTCCATTTGGATTACGAGTGCAGGCCAAGATGCCCTCTCTACAGTGCGAAAATTCAGGCAAACATCAAGAGGAGGCCGCACTTCCTTCATGTTTAACATATATACATACTCCTCCTTTCTAATTAAAACGTACAAACTTTATTTAGCGCACACAATAAAAACAGACCGGCAATACACACAATCCTTACGTCAGCCACTGACTTGTTTCAGGCTCCACCCTTAATCATAGATGGCTAGTGAGTCTGTAGAGGGTCATCCCTTTAAAAAAGGTACAAATTAACATACCATGCATATGTAAATGAAGTGTTTAAAGAAAACGCACGTAGATCAAACAGCAATATGTATTAAAAATTTTATAGCTTAAAATATGAATACATATATATACAAAAGTATACATTTATTATACAAAATATGAAACATCCCTATGACCTGGATGAATGAGAACCTTCACAAGCTTATATGCATTCGACTTTGTTTGTCGTTTTTATTCAATAAAAAATTTTATTGTTAAAAATGGTACTAATTTTGCCCCAACCAATCAGATGTTAGCTGTTAAATAATATCTGATTGGTTGGGGCAAAATTAGCACCATTTTAACAATAAGAACTTTTATTGAATCTCCCTGAATATCTTGCTAGCTCTAGCCGTTGCTGCCTGGCAGTGTTTGCTACAGCTGAGTCTGTTGGGCACACCCCAAATGCATTACCTTACATTTATCAACATTGAATCTCATCTGCCATTCTGCTTTACATTTTGATAAATTACCTTGGTCTGGTTGCAACAATTGCATTTAATTTGAAGTTTCCAAAGCTCTGCATAGTTTAGTGTCAACAGCAAACACAGAGACCTTGCTCTCAATGCCCCCTTCTAAATTGTTCATAAATAGATTAAAAAGAAGTGGCCCCAGTACAGAACCCTGAGGCACTTCACTTAGAACTTTAGCCCATATAGATGTAGCTCCATTCCATTGACCACCACTCTGTTTGCGATTCAATAACCAATTCTCTATCCATGTACAAATGTCCTTTCTAGGCCAACAGTCCTCAGTTTATACATTAATCCCCTATGTAGCACAGTATCAAAAGATTTGGCAAAGCCTTAAAGGGCATGTCCACCCCCAAAACTATAAGGGGTCCAGGTTAGAGATGCGGGACCCTTAAGCCCCAAAGGCTCATCAGAGCCGCAAGGGCCTTACAGGGCGGGAGGGGGGGTCCCGGTTCGAGCTGGGGACCCCTAAGCCCCTTCTCAGGGCCCCGCTGGAGGGAGCCTCCACCCCTCCCAGCGGTCCCTCCCTCCCCTCCCCGGAGCGGCCAGGGGGCTTGGAGGGGTGCGCGGCGGGTGGTCCGCGACCACCTGCTGCGGCCCCTTCCCGGCAGGCCCCCCTCTAGCCTTCCGAGTTGCCGGATGCGGGGAACGGGTTGGAGGGGGCTGCTGGGAAGCGGCGGCGGGTGGTCGTCGCCGCCGCGGGGGGTGTGGGCGGGGTTGGCGTGTGCCCTGCCCCCTTAGGAGAGGCGTCGGGAAGGGATTAAGTCCCTTCGCGGCGATACTATACAGTATCGCCGCGAAGGGCTTAAAATTACCGCAGCACATGCGCGGCACGCGATACATATCGCGGGATGGCGATTGAAACATAAATTTATGGACAGGGGTTACAAAGCGGAAGTTAACGAACAGCAGGTGGAACTAGCCATCACAAATTGGGCGACTACAATTACCCCCACTGACAATAAATCTAAGAAAAACACTACATACTCACTCCGCAGTGGTACACTCAGAGCATTAAAGCAAGATGGGGAATACTTACCAGTGACTGCAGCCTACCATTTCAAAACTCCCACCCTATGTTTGCTTACAGACGGGTCCCTCGAACCGGGACCCCCCTCCCCGGCCCTTATAAGGGCCCTTGCGGCACTGACAAGTGCCTTTGGCGGGGGTCCCGCAGCTCGAACCGGGACCCCCAGTGAGGCTCTTAAAAGAGCCCTTGGACGGCGTCTTCTTTCTTCCAGTCCCGGCGACACCAGCTCCGCCGAGGCCGCTGACCCCCGAGAGGTACCCCTGCGGCCGCCAGGGGTACCCCCGGCGGGCGCCGGCGACCTCAACGAGGCCGATGTTGCCGGCGTCTTGATCCGTCAGGGTTATTAGATATTACCAGATCCAACAACGCATCCTGTCTTGAAGGAACTGTGAAAGAATGTGTGAAAGAAAATGCTCATATAGAAAATTTAAGAACTTGATGCCTTATGAAGTGCTGGCAGTTCCCTTATTCCAATCTATGTCAGGGTAATTGAAATCCCCCATAACCAGAACATTCCCCATACCAGCAGCCTTCACCAACTGCGTATGGAGGTTAATTTCCACCTTCTCACTTGGCATTTGGCAGCTTATAGCTTACACCAAAAATGTATTTACCCACCTTCTTGCTTTCTGTACACCCATATTGTTTCTGCTTTATCGTTTATACCCCCATCTATCTCATCTTTTAAATTTGGCTTCAATTCTTGTTTAACATATACACATACTCCTCCTTTCTAATAAACACTGTCATGTCTAAATAAAGAGTATCTTTCAATATTTACTGTCTAGACACGTGAAACATTAAGCTGTCAGGAAGGATACTTACCTTCCCAGTCTTTCTGGTTTCTCTAAGATGGCAGTGATGTCATCACGCCATGCACGTGACATTGCAGAAGGTCACTGACGTCATTGTGCAATGTGCATTAAGTCATTGAAGTGTGCCGGCAGCAGGAACATTTAAATTGATCCGGATCCTGCTTGCTGGTGCCCGAAAATAGCATCACCTTTGTTGAAGTGCTGTGCTGGGTTCCCTGTTCCTTTTTGTTTCTTTCCTGTTCCTGATTCATTGCTTTTGACTAAGTTCCTAATTCCTGTCAAGTTTCTCCTCCTGGTATCCTGTTCCTGGTATCCCTGCCTATCAGTGCCTTTGGACTTTGTGTCAGGATCCTATTTATTGTTGCTGGACTTTTGTACTTGGATTTCATCACAATTTTCAGTGCCAGTTCCTGCCTTGACACCTGCTTCTTCGTAGACGTCATTCCTCGTTGATGGAACTACAATGTGGGTAATAGAGAAACATTAGCCATCAAATTGGCATTGGAAGAATGGCGAAATTTTTTGAAAGGTTCTCCCCATCCAATCACAATATATACAGGCCACAAGAACCTAGAATTCATCAAGACTTTCAAGAGACTAAATCTTTTTCTCTTGCTTTAATTTCTTTATAACCTACTGCCCTGGTTCTTGAGACAAGAAGGCTGATGCCTTATCCAGAAGCTTTTCTCCCTCTGAGACCCTACTTAACCAGGAAGAACTGATTTTTCCATACTCTAAAATTGTTACAGCCATAAACTAACCTCTTGCCTACCAACTACTGGCCAATCAATCCTCTGCACCCTCTGAAATGCCCGTTGGGAGGGTTTTTATTCCTGAAGAACATCATTTAACCATCCTTCAACAAACCCATAGTTCTAAACAGGCTGGCTATGCTGGAGTTCTTAAGACAATACAACGTATTAGCTGGTAGGTATGGTGACCCTCCATGCAAAAAAGATGTTAAAGATTGTGACTGCCTGTGTTATCTCTGCTACTGCCAAATCTGACCACTCTTGTCCGCAAGGTCTGCTGCAACTTTTGCCCATTCCTTCTCGCCCATGGACTCACCTTGCCATAGACTTTGTTGAGAAATTCCTTCTTCCAGGGGTAATACTGTCATTTCTGTTGTAATGGATCAGTTCAGCAAAATGGCACATTTTATCCCTCTCCCTAAATACTTTTCTGCTATTGAATTTTCACAACTCTTCATCTGCCATATTTGCGCCTCCATGGTCTCCTAGCCAAAATTGTCTCATATAGAGGTACCCAATTTGTTGCTAAATTCTGAAGGTCACTTTGTAAAATACTTGGAATCTCAGAATTTTCTTCTGCTTACCACCACGGATCTAATGGAGCAGTAGAATGACTCAACCAGGACAGAGACCTTTCCCTCCTTATTATCTTGGGGATAAAATATGTCTTTCCACCAAAAACATTAACCTCAAACTCCCCTCTGTCAAACTGGGACCCAAATTCATTGGTCCTTTCTCTTTCATCAAAGTCATTAACCCTACAGCTTTCTGATTACAGCTCCCTCCCGAGATAAGGATCCCCAATGTTTTTCATGTCTCTCTTTTGATATCTGTGTTTACTAACCATTTTCTTCCTCACAGGCTTCTCCAACAGTTATAGTCAACAGGAATAATGGAGTAGAAACGACTTCAGGTTCTCAAAGGGCACCTTGCAACATTCTCCATCCGGCTTTGGCCCTGAAGAACGTTCTTGGGTCAAGCACTCATAAGTTCATGCTACTCTGTTAATCCAAAAATTCTACAGATGCTTTCCGTTGAAATCCAATCATGATGGTCCTGAGGCCCCATTGGGGAAGGGGGTACTCTCAGGAAGGATACTTACCTTCCCGGTCATTCTGGCTCCTCCAAGATGGCAGCGCCCAGGGCACCAAAGCACTTGCCTCATCACGCAATGCGCATGACCTCACGGAAGTGCATGACATCACTGAAGTGCGCCTAACTATAAATAAGCCATGTTTCTGCTATACAGATCAGATCATGCCATTCCTTTAAAGCTATTAGTTCTAGTTCTCCAGTTTTTCCAGCAAGACTTCATGTACTTCATGTATTTCATATAAACATACATTTTAGATTATCAATTAATTTACTTCCATACTTAGATGTACATGCCTCCTTATCCTCTAGGCTCCCCCTCCCCTATCTTCTCCCTCAATTATCTTATTAGCCCCCTGATCCCTAACTCCTCCTATCTACCCCTGTGTAGGCCAATGTACTTGTCCACCATTTGGTCATAAATTTGACAATAAAGTGCTTCATGTGAAAATCTGAAAATCACAATGACATGGCAGAAAACGTCATAAAAATGCAAATACAAGAAAAAGGCAGGTAAAGTTTGGGAGACTCTGGGGGAACTGAACTAGTAGAAATTATTAATGTAATCTTGAAAATTGTCAGTTAATGCAGAAACTTAACTGGGAAAAACATGTTCGATTTTAACGTCATGGGGAAGATAAAATAAAGATGGCCTCTATTTGATGGCCTCTAGTTTTTTGGTGACTGAGTTTAAGTTATGGTTATAGTGATTAACTGTTTTCTTATATTTAAGTATCATATTTTTGATCTCTCTCCTAAAATAATGTTGCAATACTACATTTGCTACTTGTTCTCTCTATATATTTTATAGTACCATGTGTCGATTGACATCAGTCCTATTCCCTAAGTTATAATTAAGTATTATATATACTATTTTGTATGTGTGAATCACTTATCATGCTTTTAACTTGTATACAGTACACTGCTTTTTATTGTTCCTTTTCCACATGATCAGGGTTTGCTTTGGAGTTTATTGGGTTAATTCCTATTCCTGATTACTTACCTATCTCAGGTATAATATGCTGTCTTCTTTAAAAGAAGTGATCATGTGGACAGGGCTGTCTAGACTTTTTGGCATCTGAAATTTTTTCCCCAAATGCTGTCCCCACTCCCTCGCCGCTGGAAGGGGTGTGGTTTTATAATTAAAAGTGTGTAATGCTTTATCCAGATGTGGGGCGTGGCTTACATGACTGGTAAATAGTGCCCACAATGACTGGTAAATGTTGTCCACAGTGACTGGTATTAGATGCCACAGTGACTGGTAAATGATGCCCAGTCAGGGCTGACAAACAGTGATTTGGATAAAATGAATTGCCAGTCAGAAGGGAGGGGGAGAAATTGTAGCTGTATTCTGTTGTGAAATGAAAGTCACGGCTTCCCCTGCTACTTAAAGTGACAGTACCTCTGTAATGTGCTTCACCCTGCCTCATTAGGGAGGTGGCCCTGCATGTGGATATACGGATAATCCCTCTGATGAAGTGACGTAATGACGTCACGAAATGCATCAGGGCTTTAGCGTTCCTCTATTCATCTCATGTTTTAACTCTGGAAATAAAAGCTATTTTTTATCCTGCAATTTGGATTGAATCCTGGTCTGTCTCTGCTTGATCGAATTACTTAGAGCCACAATACCTTGTTTTAGTGTTACTTTTTAATTGTTGTTAGTGTGTCAATAAAGATAACGTCTAGTAACCACCAATGTGTTTTTGTAGTGTTTATTATGCTTCTGTCCATCATTAAACCAGTGTTTTTACATCATCTGAATGGCTTTCTTTTTTTTTTCTTCTTATCATCATCCAGACGCTAGAAGAAGTACCTCCAAAACGTCAGATTAACGACAAGCTAGTGAAATGTAATTTTATGAAGAGTTTGTATGGCATTTCCTCATCGTCCCCCTCTAAAGAAAATCGTGCACCTAGTGGTTTTTAAGGTGCACGGTGCTTCCAATGGGTTTTTAAGGTGCACGGTGCTAAAATGGGTAAACGTTTATCGACGCAAAAAACAAGCCATCAGATGCTCGTGTGAAAGTAGCCTAAATATTTCTGAAAGATTTTAAAGGGTATGTCCACTGAGGAAAAATAATTTTTTTTGGTTTATTTTAAAGTACACCATCCCCCAACCCTCCTCCTACTTTTTTTTTCAGAATTTACCTTTGTTTAATTGCAGCTACATGGGAAAGTTGTGATAGATCCTGGGGGTGTGTCTCCCCCTGCTGTCACTCAGTGTGCATTATCAGACACAACCACTTGGCTGCAGTAAAGAAATCCTTTCCTTCCTGACTCTCTAAGTTCATTTTTACAGCTGATCATGCAGAGAGAGACAGGGGAGGAAAAGTTAAATCCCTCTTTCCACAATACTGTAACAAAGGCAGGGGGAACTTGTGTTGTTTTTAATAAAGACATTTTTTTGCGTCTAACTTTAAGAGGGGTGTTTGAAAAAGTGATCTAAGATTAATTTTGTAGGGGGTGCAGGGAATATGAGGCAATCTGGTATGGGAGGGGGTGGGAGTGAAACACAAGCAGATGTTAGAGGGTGTATTGGGAGACAGAAAAAGCTAGTACCTGATTATTCCTCCATTAATTAGTGAACTCCGCAAGCTGCTGTGATCATCATGTGATTATTCTTCCATTAATCAGTGAACAAAGACACAGGATACTGCAGGTACATTTCCACCTTACACATATCTATCCTTACAACCCAGGTGACTTAACAGTGGAGATACCCTTTAAAGGACAACTATAGTGTCTAAGCAGTGTCCTCCCCTCATTTAGTGAACCTAAACCCAGACCTTAGACCTTACTGGATCTGTCAGCTGCTGCACAAATGTATTTTGACAGCACTGTTTTGCCACTATAGTATAGAATTTTAAAAACATTTTTTTCCTGTTTTTATAAAGGGTTGGATTGTAATCCACATGGATTTGGGTTTTTTGTTTTTTACAACAAATTATGATTTTATTTGTTTCTACCATTTCAAATAATTTTATTTTACCAAAGTCTTTGCAAAACCCATTGTAGTTTTTTTTTTTTCATGAGCGCATTTTGGTTGAAATATAGAGGTCAATTTAGGTGTGTCTGACAATAATACACTACTGGTGTGTCTGACAATAACACTCATACTCAAACTTTTTTGCCCTTAAAATGACTCTGAGATTCATTTTTCCCTTCAGTAAATAAATAATTAAAAGGGCATGTCCACCCTTATAACTAAAATTTTCCTCAGTGCTGGTCCTGCTGTGTAGTTTAAAAAAATCCTTAACTTACATCTCTGCTCCTTATGGTTCTCCTGCAGTGCTTGTTCAATATCCAGGTAAAAACTTAAGAGTAGGAGCTATCTTCCTGTTCAAAAGGTTTCTGCCTCCTCCTTTTCCTCTGAGAGGACAGTGGCATGTGCAGGGGAGCCCTTTCCCCCCCTCCCTCCCACCTTCAAGACCCTCTATTGCTGTTCTTCACCTAGCCTAAAATCCTTTTGATATATTGTACCTCTCCCTTGCCCACACCCAACTGCCCAGTTAGATAATAAAATCTAATAAAAGTATCTAAATCATACAGCCCTTTGCTCCTGCAGCTGTCTTCACAGCCGGCAGCCGTGCATGTGATTGGCTGACTAGCAGACAATTACAGACATGGCTGATGGTTCGGCCCCCCTCTCAGGGCCACATCTACCATTAGGCAGAGTGAGACATTTGTCTCAGGCGGCACTGAAGAAGAAAGGCGTCAGACAGGCAGTAGTGGGGGGAGGGGGATTTGTCCACCCAAAAAATAAACTTTTTATATGTTCTTTATATAATAGCACCAACCTCAAACGCCATGTTCATTTTTCTAAAAATCATTTGCTTTGCCCGATATTTAATGAGATATATATCAGGCTGCACTTCCGCTCCACTTCCTCTTTAGGTGACCCCGAGCTGCAGCTTAGAAAAAAAAAATTCTTCCTCACGGAGAGAGGGTGCGTGTGTGTGTATGTGTGCCACAGAGAAAGCCACATCCAATTTAACACAGCGGCGGCACACTTTGTGTCGCGCCTGGAAATAATCAAGGGCGCCATTCAAAAGTTTGGCTCAGGCAGCATAAACCCTAGAAGTGCCCCTGGCCTCTCTGCTGCTTCTGGTTACCAGGGAGCCAGAGAAGACAGCAGTGAGAGCGAAGGGCTGTAAGTATGATTCAGAAGCTTTTATTAGAGATCTAACTCTGCGGTTGGGGGTGGGCAAGAGAGAGAGCTACAATGTATCAAAAGTTTTAATTATGGGTGGAGAAGCCCTTTAAATCCTATTGGTAGAACACAGTAAGTTAATTAAACTGAGCAGTTTCGAAGTGCTCTGATTCCTGAGATATTTGCAGAAAAGTGTATGCTATTTATAATAAAAGTCCTGCCCCTTTGCACTACTGGCCAACCACACTAATTACATATTCATTAGTGACAAAGGCAAGGAAAAATTAAATATTACTACTACTACCAGTAAAGGTGTGTACACACACTACTAAACTGATGACAGAAAGTAGAGGAAGAACATTTGTGATTGCCATACTCCCTATGATCGTGGCCAACTCCCTATACCGCAACAAATTCTCCTGTCAGAACGTCCGTTGCCGATGCTGAACATTCGTCATCATCGGAAACCGTTGTTTCAGCCATACACACATTAATGATATTGGGCCAATCCCGATTTTCTCACCTATAGTATTAGTGACTAGTCATATTTACTGAAATTTGGAATGTGTTTTAGTGGCAGGCAAAAAAGGGATGTAAACCCTGACGCAAACAAAACACATACAGAGAGATGCGCCAACCAATCAGATATTAGCTTTTAAATGTTAAATAAGATCTGACTTGTTAGGGCAAAATAAGTGCCATTTTTAACAATAAGAACAGAAATACAAAATACGATTTATTTAAAGGATCTTTTGATCAATCTAATCAAATTGAGAATGAATGACTTGTGTACAATATGCCTAGCCTTTAGGGCTAGGCCACACTGTATGGCTTTTAAGCGCGATCCGATCACACTTTTAAAAGCACACACTAGTGTGGCCACACTAGTGCAGTAGGGAGTGCTGCGTTGCGATTCGTAAATTGGAGCACAAGAAAGAAAGAGAAAGAAAGAAAGAAAAAAGGGGTGGAGGGTGGGTGTTAGAGGCGAAAAGAAAAAGAAAACAAAAGAGGGGAAAAGCACGATCACTAGGCTTTCATTAACTTTTCAGGGTCTATAAAAGTTGTTTTTTTGTGTGAAGATATCCTTTAATAAAATTCATTCATAATAGATTCAATGTTCTTATTGGTGGTCAGGAGGGAATTGCTTATTTTACCTGTATGTATTTCAGACTGTTTATTGCATTATTTGCAAGTTGAAAGCAATCGAAAAAAATCAAATAGGTAAAAAAAAACTACAAAAATGTAAACAATTGCAAGCCAACTTGAAATTCTTGTATTACACATACATCTACGAAAGGGGTTTTCATTTCTCTGAATGCAAACCATTAGAATCTATAGACATTTGTATAGAGATAATTGAAAAACTTTGAAATTTGTCAAATTGTGTCTCATATTTACTCACAGCATATTTGTTATAAAACAAGTCAGTTTGGAAGTAAACAGAAGACAGTTTACATATCTCCAGTTGGCATATCCACATTTCATTTAACGGGAAGATTAATTGGTAGGTCTCTAAAATGTGTCTCTGTTGTATTATATTTAATTAGTAGAGTTGTAATATACATTGAGGCAGACAAAGCATTATAATGTTTTTATGGAAACAGGTAGGCAAGTATATCTGTTGTATTCAATTAGATCATCCAACTGTCGGATGACTAGCGAAACGTCTTCAAGAACTAAACTTCAAGTCCAGTTGATCTAATTGAATACAACAGATATACCATGACCTGGATGAATTAGAACCTTCACAAACAGGTAGGCAAGTACGATTGTAGTTTAAAAAAAAAATAAACATTTTGCAGTTTCCATTTTTACACCTCTAATATATGGTACTTTTTCTTGAACATTGGGGATTGCAGCTCATTTATGAATATACCCATGAATCAACTAAATCCCATTCAAAGCTTTCAAGCTTATCAAGACATAAAGGGCAATTTTACATAAGAAAAACAACCTTAGCTGGAATTAATATAGTTTTAGCTAAGGTTGTCTGCATTAATCTTACTTTAATCTGGAGTCTATTCAGGAAAAATAATCTGGCCATGCTTTCTGCCTTGAAAATTACAATTCTGATTACTGCAGTGTGAGGTGGGAAATACCAATATATTTCTAAAGCTCTTTGTTTTATGTGTGTTAAGGTAATCATATACATGGCCAGCAACAATAGGAAAAGCCCATTGCATCTGCAGTCTGGAGCAGCACATACTGGAATATCAGTTTATTATTAGATTTAGTGTAGTGTGATGTGGATAAATCTTTCATGCTCTAAAGAAAGCCCCATCTTTGGGTGAAACGCGTTTAGCGTTACTCACAGGGCTTCTCTTTGTCCTCCACATGGGCTCTCCTTCTCCAGTATGAAACCCTCCTAGTGATTTTGTACCTTGGCTGATGCCTGACAGATAAGTGTATGATCCTGTTGGATACCTTATAGGGTTTTACTTGGGTTGAAGGGCTTCACTAGCCATAGAACTTACAATGTAGAGGACACATGTTCTGTGTATGTGTTTTTAGATGTTTTTAATTTGTTGTCCTGTGTTATACCCCATTTTCTATTCTTATTAATAAAGGGTATGTGTATATTTGTATATTCTATAAGTGAGTGCTGTATTTCTTTTCTTTTGTGGTTTAAAACTATACCTTTTGTATGTCACATGCACCACTGCCCACTGTGGACTATAATATGCCTCATCCTGTGCCTTGACACCTTGTTAATTGGATAAACCTTTCACAGTCAGAAATGGGAAAATGTAAATCAATAAAATCTGTTCTTGCTCTGTGAATTGAAAATGTATACTGTGTATTTATATTAAGAGCTATTACTGCAACGTTGTAGCAATATTTGGAAGTGATGCATGTATTCTTTCACAGAATTACCAGTGTCACCCAATAATAAGTAAAAGAGTAGAATTGTTGCAGTAGAGGCCTTACACTATCAGGGTTATTCAATAAAAGTTCTTATCGTTTAAAATGGTGCTAATTTTGCCCCAACCAATCAGATGTTGGCTTTCAAATGTTAAATTAGTTCTGATTGGTTGGGGCAAAATTAGCACTGTTTTAAATGATAAGAACTTTTATTGAATCTCCCTGTTAATCTTTTATCTTTTCATCCAAAGAGGGAGAATTTGAGCTTTTTGCAATCTTTTTACTGTTTAAAAGATTAACTTTTTCTACAGAATCGACTATCTACTAAAATTTGCTATTAATCCTACAACAGAGGATATTTTTGAAACATCAGTTTGACTATTTAGAAAATAGCTATATCTTTCTTTCTTAATATACATTTTAATTACATAACTTAATAGATATGAAATGCATTCGTATTTAAGAAGATTATGATGAACGATCTGTAAAATAGTATGGTTAATGAAACTGGAGTCTATAGAACATCATTCATTCACGCCAGGCTGAGTATTAAGTACATAAATATTTTTATTCATTTTATAACTGGCCTTTTCTATTACCGGTAAGTAAAAAATATGCAGAAATTTTACAATATTTTGGAATACAATCTATTATTGGGATGATTTAGTGGAATAAGGGAGTGCATAACTAATAAAAAAACAAAAAAAAACCTATAACCTTTAAAACATTCCCTTTAAAAGCTTTAAAATGCTTTTAAGTATTTATTTGTCATAATATTTTGTACCACTAGAGACCACAAAAGAGCTATTTATTATAAGAACCTTTAAAGGAGAACTATAGTGTGTATAATCTTTTTATTAAAAAACAGTTAAAATAAAAAGTACTTGGGACAGGGATATAGGACTGGTAATTCCTACCTCCCAATATTTGTTCTGTGAGGAGCACCAGCCCAAAAGAAAACTGATTTTGCTAGTCCTCTTCCTGGCTTAAGAACTATCTTTATTACAGGACTAGTCCAAAACTAACCTGGCAAATGAAAACTGTTAGTGCTGTAGCTCCTCAGCGGAAACATATTGTGAGGTAGGAATAATCCTCCCTGCCCCAGGTTCTTTCCATTTTTTTAAAAGTTATTTTTTAGAGTTAAACTATCCTTTAAGTTATATTATTATTGTGGATTTATATAGCGCCAACATCTTCCGTAGCGCTTTACGGTTACATGTATAGATTCACATCAGGCCCTGCCCCGAAGAGCTTACAATCTAAGCACATTTATTTGACACATACAACCTATCAGTGTCTCATTATGCTTGTGGGGGAAACCGGAGTGCCCGGGGAGAACATACAAACTCCTTGCAGATGTGTCCAAGGGTGGAATCAAACTCAGGACTCCAGAGTTGCAAGGCATCAGTGCTAACCACTGAGCCACCGTGCTGCCCCATATATATTTGTCATATCATTTTTCACCATTAGAGGCCACACATGAACAATCTAACACCATATATGAAACCATTAGAAGCTTAGATATAGGCTGATGGTAGTCAGGCGCTCATAGGAAAGTCAGTAGGACTTAGTTTAGAGTGTAACTGTGTCCCTGATCTGTAAACAAAACAAACTTCACACAATCTACTGGAGAATAATGAGGAAAGGTTTGAGAACTCCCTTGCTGCATTTAGTATTTAATACACCAGGCTTGGATTTTTTACATACATCAGAGTCTTTATACACATACAAGATGTATGTACACTCCAGTTTTAACTTCTTTTATATAAATGTGTAAGTATGTCTTTTTAGATTATGTATATTTATAGATTTCATGTTTTTACATTTTGATCACTATTGAATGAGTTTTATATCTACTATGCACTAAATTATGGTTTATCCATTATAGTACAATGTTTTAGAAATTCACTAAGTCACCTTGTGAGGCGAAGGCTAAAGAAATAAAACATCTCAGAGGAGCCCTTAAAACTTGTGGATATCCAGACGGGGGCTTTGTCAAAGAAGTAAGAAAGAAAGAACACGAATCCCAACAGTGAAGGAGAAAATCAAGACAGGAAAGAACATGGTCATCCCATATGTAGCAGGGGTCTCCGAGAAATTCTCCTGTCTTGCTTTTCTCCTTCACTGTTGGTATTCGTGTTCTTTTCTTTCCTTTCTCTTGAGCTCTTCAGTTCCTCTGTCCTGCCTCGTGTGCTAGTGGGGATGTTCTCAGCTCTGTGTTGCAGGGTTCTGATGACACCCAGCTTGTGATCTAAAGGGTGGTGGGAGTAAAACATCAAATACTGATCTGTGTGTGTTGGTTTCCTGTAAACCTCTACTTCCAGTTTACCATTTTCCTACTTCTACCAAGCAGTCCAAGAAAGCCAGTTTTGTTGTTTTGTACCTCTTCCCTTGTAAATTTGATGTTTTGGTCTACCGCATTGATGTGTTCTGTGAAAGCTTGTACTTCCTTCTGGTGGATTTTAACTCAGGTGTCATCCACATATCTGAACCAGTGCGGGTGCTATGCCCTTAAAGTATTAGCGCCTGTTTTTCTACCTCCTCCTGTAAAGGTTGGCCACAATAGTGAAACTGGAGATCCCATAGCAATCCATGCTACCCTGTATTTGAAATAGGTGGTATTCAGGCACATCCAGTAAGGACACCCCTGTTTTAAGTTGAGATCAGTTCTGCTGGTAGAGTCCAGTCTTGGCCTAGCCGTTTTCTCACTATGTCAACAGCCTCCTTGGTGGGTATACAGGTGAAGAGAGATGTCACATCTGGGACACCCAAGGGACATTCATGAATTTTAGGTATTCCATAAATTATAGGACACTTGGGAAATGTACACTGTAGGTAATTTGCAACCTCCTGTATAATACAATCAACTTAAGTGTCTCTGCAACCATCTGATCAACTTTTGTTTTCAAGGTTATCATCGGATCCATTGTCAATTCTTTGTATACCTCTGTATCTACCAATCATGTCAGTAACTGTCAGTAACGGGATTATAGTTACAGTCCATCACTAACGCTGCTGCACCACCTTTGGGTGTATGATCACATCAGGATCATCTTGTATAAATTGAAGAGCTTTTCTTTCCCTAGGGGATAAGGTGGACCATTAAAGGCCTCTTTTAATTATTTGTTTGCAATATTATTACAAACCTGAATAGCAGGGGGTATTAGGTGGTTAGAATGTACTTTTTAAATGGATTAAAGGTCCTGTTAGAATCGCCAAATAATTCTTTCAATTTAGGTTAATGGAAATGTTTAAAGACTATTTCATCTTGAATATATATTATATGATGTTTTTGTATGACATATGAAGATTTTAATATAAAGGGAACTGTGGTCTCCAAACAAGTTGAATTTAAATAAAAGGCCAGATTCCTACCTTTAAAATGAGCCATCAACCACCTCTCTACGTGCTCCACATTAACTAGAAAGTTAATGTGGTGGGAGGCTGACATGTGACATTTCTAAGGCTTCTGCTGCACAGTGCCGCCGGCGAGCACAGCCTCAGACTCCCTCAGTGTGTGGGAGACCGGAAGTCCCTCCTCCTCTCTGCTGTGTGAAGTCCTGACAGAAAAGGTAAGGGAATCTACAGCCCTCTTTTTCACTATGTGAAAACAGCCTTTTCAGGCAGAGTTCTCACTCTGCCTGAAGAGGCTGTTTCCTCAGAGTTTTCAGTAGGGGGAGTCTGAGTGGCCCACGGCACCCACGAGTGTGCAGGGCTTGTGCGCCCGTGAGTGGGCGGGGCTTGTGCACCCGCGAGTAGGTGGGGTTTATGTGTCCACGAGTGGACGTCGCTTATGCGCCCGTGAGTGGGCAGGACCACAGCAGCCGTGGGTGGGCATGGCCACATGAGGCTGTAAGAGAATGGGCCAAGGGAGGCCTCCAACTGGAGGGACCGCGGGGACCATGAGTGGGAGGGACCAGGGGCTGCAAAGGGGAGGAGGAGACACAAGGCAGATTGACTGACATGGTTTCAGAACTGGAAGCAGGAAGTGCAGGGTACCTGGTGATGCTGCTGCCATATCACACACAAAATGTAAATATCTTCAAAACTATCAAAATAAACAAAGAAATCAATTTACCTAAGTCATTCTTGAACCACCCCTTTAATGGTATAGAACTCGGCTATGATGCATATATGAGACAGGCCATAAATGGGGACATTCCTCATGCATAGTTAGGGGAGGGATGGACAACCAGGTTTAACAATTATTGTAAACCTATAAATTATGAGTATGAATCATATGTCTCTTCTCCCCTGGGACACAAGACTTCTAGTGAGTAATTAGGGTGTGTGAATATTTTTATAATTTTTTTTGAAACTTTATATTTTATTCTGTCTATATTTGTAACATCAATTCTGTTATTTTTGTATTAAAGTTTAGGCCATCCCCAACAACTACATTTTGTATATCGCCAAATTGCCCCCCAAAACCTTGACCTCGGCAAGGTCTAAAACTTTTCAAATCTGCTCCTAATGTACGTACCAGCCCTCATTCCCCCCCAACTTCCGGCAACTGCATCTTTTGATTGGCTGAGACATTGCTGGGGTATTCAAATGAGGCCCTTACCAGTGCTTTTTAGAGAGGAAAAATAATATTATATTCAATAAATACCCCTTATACAAGACAATATCTAGTCTATCTTTTGCTGCTTTGTGTTATATGCTAACGACCATGTTTATAAAAGGGTTTCTTATTGTTATGCCACCTCTTGCTTTTTTTGCTGCACATTAGTATTTAATCATGTGATCAAATGTGATGTATTTCTTCTTGGCCTAATTTTTTGCCAAACAAATTACAAAGATGGGGTAATGTATTTTTTTTTTTAATGGTATGGTAATAACTGGTATAATTTCTATACTATTATGGATGATTTTCTAGGTTGCTCTATCCTGTATAGAGGTAAAAAAAACAGTTTTAATACATTTGCCTTCTTGCCATACCCTGTCAAGGCTTCGGCCTGACTTCTGACACCAACCAACTTCTTTTCATCTTTTTCATACTCTTTTCATCTCTTTCCTTTGTAAAGATTCATGCCTACCCAAACACTTCTGCTTGCCTTTCTTTTCTGACACTGATTTTCCCTCCCTTACATTTGAGTTACTGCTGGTTCCATGGGTGCTCAAAGCTTTTAACTGTCCTCTTCCTAGTTACTTGGCAAATGGTAAATCAGTTGAGTTTGACCAGTTAAAAGTTGTGAAGAAGTTACTCTAATCTTCTGTCCCCTTCCTATGGTTACCCTTACCAATATACCTTTTATTCTACCTACCCTTCCTCATTGTCACACACCATTTTACTGGCCCCTGCCAGTACCTGCTTTCCTCACTGTATATCCATACAGGTTGCATATTCCTAAAACTTTTACTAGATTACTAGTCAGAATTATAAAATTACTTGGTACTTATTTGGTGTTTGCTGTTTACAAATATAAATGTCCATCCATGTTCAACTAAAAGGTGATAATGAAAGTCCTTTAAATTAATACCTTAATAGATCTTATTTTCTTTATTATGAAGATAGATAACTAGGACCATGAAGATTACAAAGGTTCTGGAACTTAAAATGTACTGTATCTACTTTTTAAAAAATAAATATTTAAGAGACTTATTTTTATGGTATTGTAAATGTGCATTGTAGACTAAAGAAAATATCTATTTCAAATTAACCCTTATCAAGCATTCAATCTCCAGTTAATAGTGTGAAGAACTAGCTGTTTGTTTGCATAAAACATTCAATTATCACTTATATCTAGATGACCAGAAGCTGCTATTTTGTTTAATTCAACTATCAGAAATCTGACAGGCCTTTTAACTGGTCTACTACAGTTAACAAAAATCTGATTGGTTGCTGCAGATTAACATCACATCTTATTAAACACATATGGGGCTTATTTAACATGGCTTGTTATTAATAGCATGGCTTTCGACATTGTGGTTTTTATATGAATTACATAGTGTAATATCAGCCTCTATTTAATTACCCACTACGTAAAGCCAAACTACCTTATTAAAGATTAATATATTACACTAATAACAGGCAAAGAAATAAATAATTGTACTAAGAAAAATAAAGAAAATAACTTACCTGCTCTGGATTTAAAATTTGCAATGTTTAAGTTCAATTATTTATCAATTAATTGATTTTATACAGATATAAAAGACAATGACTGAATGACTTAATATTAACATTCATAAAAATATGCAGAGAAAAAAAAACATGGTGTACTTGTCTGTCCATAATATGGTGTGACTAAAATCTTACCTGTTATTGCTCTCTGAACAATATCAACATTCTCATCTACGGTTTCTTCATTAAAGGGGGGTTGGGGGAAGGTGAACTTTCATATAGGGAAAAAAAAAAAACGTTTTTCCATCAGTGGAGATACCCTTTAATCATATGTCTCTTCTCCCCCTGGGACACAAGACTTCTAGTGAGTAATTAGGGTGTGTGAATATTTTTATCATTTTTATTTGAAACTTTAACCTTGACCTCGCAAGGTCTAAACTTTTCAAAACTTTTCCTTAATGTACTTACCAGCCCTCATTCCCCCAACTTCCGGCAACTGCATCTGTGATTGGCTGAGACATTGCTGGGGCATTCAAATGAGGCCTTACCAGTGCTTTTTAGAGAGGAAAAATAATATTATTATTCAAATAAATACCCCTTATAAAAGACAATATATTTCTAGCTCTATCTTTTGCTGCTTTGTATTATAGCTTTTTATACTTTTTGCTTTTTCTATGCAATTATAAGAACTTAATTATATGCCCAGCATACAAAGGTGGCACAGTTAATGGACTGTATAATAAAAGTGAACTGTTGTCTCGGTTGTCTGATAATTCAGTTTATGTTAACCTTAAAGATGATCCAGCTTCCCTGGTTAAGAAAAATTTAGTGGATAAGATTACTATCATGGAAAGGGTGGACTGGATATGTTTTTATATGGCAACAGACGTATTTTGGTTGAAAAAATGTTGACAAAAAGTCTGGTTCAGTATAAAAAAAAAGAGTGCACAGTAATGTGATTTACATTAAACATAATTTTCTCCCCTTCTGTTTCCCTCCTATATCTTTCCTAAATTCCTGACACATTTATGTTGCAAGGTATGTTAAGCTTCTGCTCTTTCATTTTATCCTATTGTAGCCCACCCTTGGGTGTGGCTCAAGATTATTAGTTGCAGGTATACTGTGTTGCCCCAGTGACACCCCTAATTTTCGATAATTTTCTACTTTTGATTTTCGATAATTGTCTACTTTTGATTTTCGATAATTGTCTACTTTCGATTTTCGATAATTGTCTACTTTCGATTTTCGATGATTGTCTACTTTCGATTTTCGATAATTGTCTACTTTCGATTTTCGATAAAAATCGAAAATTCTAAAAATCCAGGTTCAGTGAAATTCGGGAGTTCCGAAAGTTTTGTCAGGACTTCAAAACCCTCAGATTCGATTCGAAACTGGGTTCTATTCAAACCCATATCCCACAGTCACATGACACTCGTGTTGCGTTTTTCTGCGCAGCAAAAGTGTGGTGATTTCCGACGTCGGATAGAAGATGAACGCAAGTGATACAAAAAAATAAACCACAAAGGCAACATTATGACATTTATCTAATTTCCTTTCTAATATTCCTTTGTCTTATATCTGGCATTGTATAGATAAGTCACATAATGACTTCTTGCATGAAATTGTTTGCATATGGGACGTAAATTGAAATATAGATTTATGCTGTTTTGCACATCAGTAACCAGAACCATTGAAAAGAATAATTGACTTATTCACTATCAGTCATTAAACCAAGTGACTTTAAAAAAAAAAAAAAAAAAAAAATCGCACAACATAATTATTCGTTTTGAATAAACTGAATTCATAGATGCACTGAAAGGTAAAATAATTCTATTTGGTCCCTAATCACATTTTCAAAGACTATTTCAAAAGAATAAGCAATCTATGAGGCATTAGATATTGCTCATTACAGATAAAGTCACACGTTATTAAAATGGAAATGGAAGGTTCGACTTTTCTGTTTTTAACAGGGCGGTTTACGGTAAGGATACAATTAGACACCCCCATAAGCCTACATGTGACTTCACAAAGCATTCTACTTGAAGGGCAACAATGTCTAAAAATTAAAAAAAATTGTAACGTTATAAATGTATTTCAGGGAGGAAGTAAGTAATCCTATTCCCTCCACATTGGCAGGGGCAATTTTAGACCATTGGCACCTTAGCCAAAATGTTATATCTTCCTGCAGCCTAACAGTGGCACTAGCCACTGTAATGTCAGCCCTCCAGTTCAACAGCCATGGTTAAGTCAGCCCTCCAGTTCACCAGACAGTGTTGCTAGTGTTGCAGTGGCTGCTGAACTGACCAAGCAAAAGTCTCAATCTGCCTCATGGTGAGGCCCTTCTCCCTGGAAACAAATGAGATAAATAAAAAGACTTATGTTGTACCTTTGAAATGAACCCTAAATCACATCTTTAGGGAACATTTGTAGTTATTGCTGGAAAGGTTTTGCAATATAACTTCCTGAACACTTTCTGTTTTCAGCAGCTTTTAGCATGTGCCCAACTCTCTTTAATATAATTTCTCACTGGCTGCAGTCAGATATGTGACCCAGGGTTCATTTAAAGAAAGCTTTTATTTAACCCTTGTTAGGAGACCCTTTAACACAGTGTTTCTCAACCCTTGCAACAATTTTCATGTCTCGGGGAACCCCTACATATAATGATTATATTAAATTATTTATCTTTTTCTTTCTCGGCCATCAAATCACCAAAATACATAATTTATACAAATATAAATGATAGATCTAGAAATATATCCCTTTTGTAAAAAATGCTCCGCAGGGGATGGGTGTAAAGCTAGGTACACACCTAGCGATTTTTTCCTCCTGACCGACCGTTCGATACTTTTGACCGGTCGGCCAGGAAGAAGGACTGTCAGTCGCGGCAAAAGCAGCCGCGTCCGACAGTTACCACGACCGATTGTGTGTTCCATAGAGGACAGCACGATCGGACGAGGTTTTCCACCATGTCCGATCGTCTTTTCGTCCGATTCGGATATGGCCGAATTCGGATGCGATAATTTCAGTCCGATCGACCATTACACTGAACTATCGGCCGATCGGACTGAAATATCTCACCGTGTGTACCCAGCTTAAGGTTTCTCAAAATTTTTATCCTTCTGGAACCCTTGAAAAACTATTTTCAATTTTCTCAGGGAACCCTTACATAAAAACATTATTAGTTATTTTTATTTATGAGACATCGACATAATTCATACAAATATAGAACATTGATAAATATAGCTACAAAAGCGCATATATTCACAGCCTACCTACTAGTGTCCAGTCCTTTTTGGCCTCCTCGCTGACAAATATACACTATATCCCTTTAATTATTTTAAAAAGTTGGATTCCTCCATAATGGAAACTGAAGACTAGACAGCCCTATTTTGTTCCATCAAAGGGATTGTAAATATATTTGTATTCATCACAATGCTGGATCCAAACAGTTTTTGTTACTATCTCTAGAGGACGCCAATGCTACCTTTCAGGGACCCCTGGTTGAGCAACACTGCTTTAACATATGGTTACCAGATAAGTGGGGAGTCAGTAAGTGACAAGGGAGGCTTCCTTCAACATATAAAAAGGTTTATTTGGGGGCATGGTTTCCTTTTAACTGTAGCTGTGTTAAGCCTCGTACACACGTTGGATAATTGTCGTACGATGCAGCCGACAAACGAGCAATCACACGATATTCGTACGAAAATATAGCACCAACGATCGTCAAAGACCAACGACCGTCGATTGACGGCTTTTTCCGGCGATCAGCCTGGCGGATTTGTTCTGCCGATTATCGTATATTTGTACACGGTCGGCAGATTATCGTTAACGTTCGACGAAAAAATATATAAAAGGCGCATGCGCTGCTTTCGTAATTGCGCAAAGATACGAACGTTACTTTACATACGAACGTCTACATCTGACAACTATCGTGGTGACTACTGTTGCTGTGTGTACAGATGTGGTTTCAATTGTGAGGATTAACGATAATGTCGTTAAACGTTCGTCGGCTGCATCGTACGAAAATTATCCAACGTGTTTACGAGGCTTTAGTCCAGTAGAATATAATAAAAAATATGCACCTAGAGTTCTCGTCTTTTCAAAACATTTTGCTTAATGTGATTGATTGACAGTTTTTCTTTCTAGGCATAGGAACGGTTCAGCTGAAAGACTGATCGCTCTAGGTGACAACTTCTTAGAAAGGTCACGGTGTCATTTCAAAAAAATAATAATAAAAGACAGACATGCTTAGTGCGTGCTTTAGATGTATTACCATTAAATTGACACAACGGGTAAACATCATGGTGGTGATTAGTAAATAAAAGGGCAAGTTCACCTTCAAAGCAGAGGGAAGCGTTTAGCATACTTCAATAAACAATATTGATTCATTTTACATAATATTTGATTTTGCCATTAACTGTTGGTATTAAAATAATATTATTTACTGATGTCTGCTGAATGATTACACCTCTAGCACGCAGCGTTTGGCTTGCTTTAAAAGGATTTACAAACAATTGTGTTTTACCACCACATGCTGTGAAGGGTTGGCGCTACCCTCAAAACCATGATTTGTCCAGGGACCCCCATGGACTTTAAACTAGTTCATGTTGACACAGCAGTAGCATGAACCCTGGTGGTTTTGCATAAACGTAATTGTTATTGATTACAGTATTTTCCTTTTATTGCTGGGTTCAAAATATATGTCACATGGTTCAGACTTTAGCTGATTGGCTAGGATCCTACGGTTCTACCCAAGTAGGGGGAATAAGCTCTGGCAAATTCACTCCCAGGCATCTACCAAGACAGAGCACATACATTTATTACTAAAGCTTGGAGAGGAGCAAGTATTAAAACATACAAAAAAAATAAATTAGAGACCAATGTTCTCCTTTAAAGACTATTGACTGCCATGTGCAACAGACCAATGCATTTTAATATCAAACCATATATATATATTGCAATGTACGATGGTGTAAATCCGATTGTAGCAGTCAGATCCCCTGTAACAGATTCCATGGCGACTGCTCGTTCATATTCCAAAGAACCTCGGCGACTTGCTACTTTTGCTGTATTGACAAGTAATATGTTACCTCTGGCTTGTGAAGCGAAGCGACGTTTTGGTTGCCCTGCAAATTTGAGATTGCTGATCTGTAAACTGCAATAATGAGTTTACTGAAATGGATCGAGAAGTAGAGAAACAGAGGGAATTACATCTGCAAAAAAAAAGAAGAATCCATTCTGATCTGTAAAGCTGCAGTAATACAAGACGGAACTTCCCCCAACGTGATTGGAAACATTCCGAGTTTCCTCTTTGCCTCCATGTTGGATTTGCTTATTTACAAAGTGGTGGGGAGGGAGGGGGGTTGAGGTAGGATTGGGATTGCCAGGTGTGTATGATCACTTACAAATGAATTAAACATGAGTATTTCATGTGACGTTGACATATTTATAAAGTGCGGTATCGCAATTTATCGACATTGTGCTTTATCGGTAATGTACGATAGCAGGCATTAATGTACGGCTGCGGTCGTATGTTTACGCCGAACGTTCATTAATTAATACATTTTCGGTTGTAGAATACCGTGTGATAGTAAACTACCGTGATGGCATTCTATAGGGATCCATTATCGTAGATTTACAATCAGTTATTGGTAATTTATGATCGTTAATTTATGATAATGATTATAAATGAATGATTGCTAAACCGATCAGAATTTAAGATCAGTTTAACGATCGGAAATTAATGATCAGTAGTTTAACGATCGTTAAAGGTGCGGTACTGCTAAAAAGCGATAACACGCCTTAGAAAGATTGGTGCCAAACTTATGTCATCTCATGTTTCAATCGTTTTCCGAATGAGCAAGTGGCCGCCAAACGATCAGGTCGGCCGAACGCTCGTACGAAAAAGTGTGAAAATTTCCCTTTGCCGCGGTAGACTCCCTATAGGGAAATCGGCTGAGGGAACACAGAGTCCCGAGCTTTCTCCCTATGCTGTGTTTATGTTGTGTATAGGGGGAGCGCTCAGTACTGTGTGTAGCCTGATTGTTTAAAAAATGACAGATATGATTTTGCAGATCCTGTCTGTCATCTTTCAAGATCTTTCAGGAATGTACCCAGCTTTAAAGAACTAGAAGATTTTCTGCACCCATGCATGTGTCAGAGGGCCTGGCCTACCATTTACCTGTAAAACAACCGATCAGCAAGATATTGTCTTGTATAAAGAGAGGTATGAATTCAAGGGAGAAAAATATTTTTCTCCTTCTTTACAAAGCATTGGTAAGGCCTCATTTAGAATATGCAGTGCAGTTTTGAAATCCTGTGTACAAAAAGAACATCTTGAAAATGTTAAGGGTTCAGCGATGGGCAACTAAATTAATAAGGTCTACCATGGAAACCCAGAAGTCTTCATTCCTTATTTACAGATGACTGAAGAAGTCGCTTCTCTGCCTTTTGGCCAAAATCAAGTGTAGTATCTGTTCAGTATCAGTTGAAGGTTGAGAGGGGGGGCATCCTGAGGGAGTATGTGGACGTTCTTGTGGAACCTTTTATTTGGACCGGCCTGATAAGAATGGGTCTGCAGACTACACATATTTATTCTACGCCTTACGGCGAAAGTATATGGAAGCACAGGCTTTCCTAGTGCACTTAATTGTTCACTTAGGAGTACGGTATTTTCACTTCCCCAGCACTTCCTTGTTCTGCCCAACAGAGGCTGCATTGCTGGCCAGGCTTCTTTTTTTTTTTTGGCACCCCCATTTTAGTTTTTGAGTACACCTTTAAATCCTTTTTAGGATCATAACTTTCCCAAACGAGCTCTTCCTGTCTTCCCGGTGGCAGCTGGGGGTCAATGGGGAGGGGAGTATTGGAGGGCCTTCTGAAGCTTCCTGGTAAAGGGAGGCCCTATGGATCCCCTCTTGCTAGGTTCAGTTGCGGCTGGATGATCGAGAAGGGAAGATGGTCTCAACCACTGTACGGGCACTCGTGTGTTTCAATACAAAAAAAGTCGTCTGAGTGGGCTCCTAGTGGACACTCCTCCCCCAGAACTACCTTAGTCCCTAGTGTTAAGTAATGAATGAGTAGTGCAGGGCTTACTGTATTGAATATGTTGTATAAACATGTATTGTATGATGTTTTTGCACCACGAGTGCTCTGTGTATTGTTTCCAGCTGTGATGCGAAGCAGTACACAGTAGGAGTGTTTGTTTTATATATTTTTTAAGTAAATAAAGAATATTTTAAATTTAAAAAAATGCCTGGGGGGGAGAAGAGTGAGAACTTGCCCCCTCTGGGAGATACCCTTTGTGAACTAGGATATAACTCCACAAGGCCAGTTGAGAGCTGTTACCCAGGGGTTTAATAATACAATCTAAGAAATCGCAGGATTACAAAACCCTGCAATTCATTGAGGATTAAATATTTGTAGTTTTAAGAGTCTGATTCTTTCATTTCGTTATTTTTCCGGAGAGCCAGAACTTTTTCACACACACGCTGGTTTGGGAAGGATGAAGCACGTTTACCCCTGGAGATGAAGCCGGTATGAGTGGAGAGGATTGAAGATGGAGAGTTTGTTGAATTTATTGCCTTAGGACCTGTTGGTTGAAAGCAAGTAGAGAGACGTACTCTGTCTGCATGGATGATGAGGGCCTCTGGAACATTTGCTTGTTCTGATTCGAACACTTAAAGAATAAAATAAAATGGGTGGTTGGCTAGAAATCTTCTTGTGTCAAAGAACGAGTAAAAGGGACCTGTAGGAAAGGCGCGTTCCTTTCATACATAGACCCCCCGTGTTAGAGAGACACAACTGTCAAGGTTTGACAGCTCAAGAACATATGCACAGCAGTAAAACAGCAGGAGAAAGAGATCTAATCATGAGAAGTATCGTTTGGTGACACGTGGATGTAAAGCAAACAAGGCCCGGATTTATATATCGGCCCCCTTCTTCTTGTATATGACGCTCGCTCTCTCCGGAACAGCCAGACTTTTTATAGAAAAATAAAACTCTTGACAGAGCTTGTCTGAGCGGAACACAAAGTGACACCCCATTATGTCTGCGTGACACCGACAGCCTCATTTCAGCGCCATTGCTGATTTAATATCGAAACGGTGCCTCTTGGTAAAAAAAAAAAGCTTTACCATTGTGAAACTTTAACACTAAGGGGCATATTTATAAAAGAGCGAAAAGTAGCGAAATGTTTTCACATTCGCTTTTCGCACGGGTTTTCACCAAAAAGACAGTTAACGCTATTTATAAAGGTAGCGTTAACGAATGGCGAAACCGTTTCCGCGAGCTATCGCTAAACCCTTTTCGCAATGGTAATTTTAGCGAAAAGGGAGCGAAAAGGCATAACGCGATTTATAAAAGCGCGAAAGGTGTTTTTTGCGTTAAAAAGAGCGAAAGATTAGCGCGACCCTGAAGGTGGTGAAAAGTCATTGTTTGAGCGAAAAGGCATTCTAATGGGTAATATGTCTTGAAAAAGCAAACGCACATATCGCGCATTAGAATGTAATATGCCTTGGAAAAGCGAACGCACATTAGAAAGACGAACGCACATTAGAAAGGAGAACGCGCATTAGAATGTAATATGCCTTGGAAAAGCGAACGCACATTAGAAAGGCGAACGCACATTAGAAAGGCGAACGCGCATAAGAATGTAATATGCCTTGGAAAAGCGAACGCGCCTTAGAAGGGCGAATGTGCAGTGCAAAAGAAAATTGTATTCCAATTGAGAAATTCTAAGAAGATTGACTAAATAAGACATGGCTGACTTCTTGGTAAATGTGAGGTGGCCATTTTGAACTTGACATCATTTTCTAGTGGGCTTTTATGGTTTCGAATGGTTTTCGCAATGCAGTCTTCTTAGATGCGTTAAGTTTTCGCTGCGATACTTTTCGCTCTTTACCGTTCGCCTTTTTCAGCCGCGAAGTGTGTTTTTTCGCCCAAATGGCGCTATTTTCGCTGCAATGTGCTGCGCTAATTATTTGGCGAAAAAGACAATCCTTTATAAATATGCCCCTAAATCTTGTGCAAAATTGATTTTAAATTACTTTGTGGAGATCGGAGCAGCCAGGAGAGCCGGATGGAGAACGCACAGCATAGTTACACACCTACTCTTAACGCTATCCGGACGTAACGGAGGAGCAAGTAAGGGGCTCTGACTCTCCTGTCAGTGGTGTTGTTAAGACCTATAGCACAAGCAGAAAGAAGATGATGGAAGCGCACACTGTTTTACAGAAAAGTTCTGTTTATTGCATCACACAAACACACAACGTTTCGGAGAACGCTATGTCTCCTTCATCAGGTGTCAGGAGACAGCGTTCTCCGAAACGTGTGTTTGTGTGATGCAATAAACAGAACTTTTCTGTGAAACGGTGTGCGCTTCCATCATCTTCTTTCTGCTTGTGCTATAGCTTGGAGTCCTTAAGGTAGAGGACAGAAGGAAGCAGCACCTGGAATACATTGGCACATTGCCTGAAGGATTGCCTAGGCCCATACCTGTGTTATATGTTGTTAAGACCTACCAGTAGTTTTCAAAAGCTTCTTTGGGGTCTATGGGTGGGCTGGAGCATTGGCCTATGGTAATACGTTTGTTGAACATTGCCACTCAAGATGTTTAGAAACTACAACTCCCTGCAACCAAAGCATGCTGTGAGTTGTAGTTTCCAAACATCTGGAGTGCCAAGGAATTGGCTGTTACTGTATTTGGCTTACCTATTATAATGGCTGATATATTGGTGAGAATTTCTACCCTCGGCTTATACTCGGGTCGACTTATATTCGAGTATATTTTGGTAAATCTAAAATCCGCCATCTCATGGGGATGCCCATGTAATAACTTATTATATAAGGGAAATATAAAATGTAATTGTGACTGCCGTGTTAACTATACATCATACATGTGTTGTGCACTTACAGGCTGGATTGTTTTTCTAAGGGTTGGTAAATGTAGGAGAGTTTTCATAATAAATACTTAATAACTCACTGTTACTTTCAAATCACTTCAGGGATAGAGAAACCCGATTCGCCATTCCGTAGAAGCTCTCGATGAATCCCCAGCGAACGGGGGAATATTATTGCGTTATCCTGAAAGATCCGTATCGGGCTCTGCAGAATCCACTTATTTTAGGTCCATATCTGGGAATAGATGAGGTGGGAAAAAGGAAGATACAAGGCTGTGCCTGGAAGTATCTGCTGATAGGGGTATTTATATTAATATTTCTGGGCCATATTTATAAAGCCGATTGTGCATATACAACCGAACGTTCGATCGTAGAATACAGTGCAGTAGTAAACTACCTCAATGGTATTCTAAGGGGATCGTAAATCTATGATTTCGTTATCGTAGATTTCCGATCTGTATCATAAATTTACGATACCAATCGTTAAAGTTGCGGTACCGCTAATATGGCTGTTAATTAGGAGTTGGCATCTGCCTTTTCTTTCTTTTTTTTTTTTTTATCTATTCAATGCCGTTTTTATTTGTTATGATGACTATTAACTACATAACAAAAATAGTTTAATACAGTTTCATATAAAGGTGTAATGATCTATTTCTCTTGTTCTCAGTTTTTTGATTTTCATTGTACATTGGGGGGGGTTAATTAGGAGGGAGTGGAAAGGGAGAGTAAGAAGAAGGCGAGAGAAGAAATAAATAAAGAAGAGATGGAGAGATGGAGAGGGGAAGGACAGGTCACATCCTTTTGGATACAATATATTTGAAACATTTTATGCAGAATAAATACTGTAAGGTAGGCAGTGGTTTATATTTTACTGTGTTCACATTCTCAGGGCTTGGCCACACTAGCGCGTTTTTGTTTTTTTTTTCCGTTTCCGCATGCGATTTTTGCATGTGTTGCCGCAATTGCGTTTCCAATATTTCTCCTTTTGAGATACGAAATCACATGCGCAAACGCACCGGAATCGCACGCGCTTTTGCGGCACAGTGTGGCCATGCCAACAGGGAGGGTTAGGTTGAGTTTTCAATGTATTCGTCAAACAGCAGCCATTTCAGGTCAAATTTGTGTGTTTTGCGCAGTTTTGAGGCTTCGATGTATTGCATGGAATGGATGAATTTGACACTGCTTAGGATAAGTGGGATGGAATGCATTATGGGTGATTTCGAGTTTGTAGCTATAATTGATTTTGTAGATAAAAGTATAAAGTAAGCGAGTTTCTGCTGTTGTCTGGTGAGGAGATTGTCAAATAGTGTTCCAAGAAGGAATGTGAGGGGATCTAATGGCAGTGTGGTGGGGAATAGTTTTGGAGTAGCTGTTGGGTATCATACCATAGCGGAGTTACTGAATGGCATGTCCACCACATGTGCATGTATGAGCCCAGGTCTTGGCATCCTCTAAACCATAGAGGAGAAATAGTGGAGGAGACATGTTTGTGGAGATGCTCCGGCGTAGTGTACCACCTGTATATTATTTTGTAGCTTCTCTCTACATGGGTTGAGTATATTCAAATAGACTTGGCTTGATCCCAGATTCCTATTGTGCGTCTGATAAAGGCGTGGAAAGATCTTTGTCCCGTGATTGTCTGTATTTCTCTTTGGGCGTGATGAAGCCTGGATCCTCTGGGTTTTTCAGGTAGTTATAAGTTTTGGATATGAAGTTTTTTGTTGAGGATTGTTGCGACAATAGTTTGATTAGTTCAGGAAAGTTTGTTGTCCTTACAGCAATTCTTTGGTAGGAAAAGAAGTGATTTAGTTGTGAAAAGAAAGATGATGGAGGTATTTGATGTTTCCTTCGGAATGTGTCCCATGGAAGGGTGGTATTATCCGTATGGAGAATTTGAGTGCAATCATAGAGTCCTGGCTTTTTTTGAGAATAATTGGAACAGCCAATCTTTAATGTGGTGTACCATGGAACCCCATGTGTGCATCAACTCAAAATGGCAAACAGAATTCCTCATTTCCTTCTCATTTAAACAGGCGTCCAATCTACTTAATGTTAAGCCAACATTTTCCACAAGTTCGATACAATGAAGATGGTAGAACCCTCAGAAGCTTGTCGTCTCCATACTTTTGCTGGGGGGTGTACACTGAAAAGATGCAGATGTGGTGCACACTTAGTGAGCTTATTAAAGCATAGAGCATTCATTGTGCTCCTGACAATTGTGATAGTTATATAACATTTACATGCTGCAGTGTGAGGTTATCCAGTTATCATTACAATAACTTACTACTTGTCTTGATTTCTTACAGGCTGTGGGTACATTTTATGCACCATGATGTTGTCTGTTGATGTCTTGCTGGTTATTGTCACCAATAGGTTATGTCAGTTATATAACATTTTCCTGAAGCAGACTGAGGTTATCCAGTTATTATCCCAATAACTTACAATGTGATGTTTGATTTCCTAAAGAGGACAGGCTGTGGGCACATATCGTGCACCTTACAGTGCACCTTACTGGTTATTGTCACCGACAAATGATGTCAGTTATATAACATTTCCATACAGCAGAATGGTTATTAAAACATTACAATAACTAACAATATGACTTTTGATTTCTTACAGAGGACAAGCTGTGGGTACATATTGTGCACCGTGCTGTTGTCTGTAGCGGTTTTGCTGGCAGTTATTGTCACTGGAGCTGTTCTGTTTATGAACCACTACCATGCACCATCCACAGAACCACCACCAGTCATCACCACAAACATGGAATACCCCAATGCTTTAGTGACCATCGAGAGGGCAGACAGCTCCCACATTAGTATTTTTATTGACCCTAACTGCCCCGACACATTCCCTCGACTGGAAGGACTTCAGTCCTCAGTGCTTGCTGCCCTTGCTGATCACGATTCAGAGCAGAAGGTTGCTGGAGGCAAAGAAAGGGCCCTGTTGTCAGGTCTGGCAGACCAAGTGGCCCAAATGGTGACCCAGATGTCCCGACAACGAGCAGACTGGGAGAATCTAAAGAAAGGGCAGATTGGACTGGGAGCAGAGCTTGGAGCCCTGAAATTTGAGCAGGGGAGACTTATAAAGGTACAAAACACCCTTAAGAAAAACTATAACCTATTTTATTCTATTTGTAGTATTTTTTTAAATCTTTTTTAGTCTCTGTCCATTTTTTATATTAAACTATATGCCCAGTTACCCTCATCAACTTAAAGCTCCAAACTATGGGGTTAGAGAGTGTGAGGTGGTAAACTATTGGAAATGGACTGTTTTATGGGTGCAGAACATCTTCCCAAGATTTGATTTCTGTCTTGACTCGTTCCCCATTTGTCGCCCAATCAAACTTTCTCCTGGTGCCACAGAATTAGAACAAAATGGACTTGGGTGAAAAGTAGGAGGATTCTGGGGGAACAAGTAAAAGACAAGGATTTAGACAAAACAAGGGTAAATCTGCCAACAGAGCCAACAAATAAGGGGAGAAAAGATGGCATATGTTATACCTACACAAGGGCAGAATCACATAGTGCCATTTGTAGACATGTTTTGGTTTTATTGAGCCATTAGTACAGCATAGGCCACTGAGGTACCACTCAAAAGACATCACCATGGGATCAAGTGGGGTTTGGATAATAAGTATAGAATAGTAGTGTAATCTAATAGTATGGTATAGTATTGTAGTATAGTAAAGTAGTATAGTGTAGTATTATAGTAGTAAATATGAATGGTAGTATAGTACAGTATAGTATGGTGTAGTGTAGTATTATAGTATAGTATAGTAGTATAATATAGAATAGTAGTATAGTAAAGTAGTAAAATATAGTATAGCAGTAAAATATAGTATAGTAGTATAGGATTATAGTTTAGAATAGTAGTATAGTATAGTAACATAGTAATTGAGGTTGAATAAAGACATCTATCCATCCAGTCCAACCTTTTCCTGTGTTCCTGGTGGCTCTATGTACAGTGCAGCCCGGGAGACTCAGGTGTCTTTCCTATGAATCATAGGAAGGGGTTTGGTCTACCGGGCTGCACTGTACATAGAGTCATCAAGGACACCGGTAGTTAAACTCACAGAAGGGAGAAGTAACATCACAGAAGGGAGAAGTAACATCACAGAAGGGAGAAGTAACAATGGTGCTGCTCGAAGGGATTTTTACTGTTCAGATCTGTGACCTGGTAGATGTTTTTATGTGGAAATTATTGGAATACTTAATTGTTAATGGTGACAGGTTGTCAATGGGGAGGTGCAGTGGAATATATTCTTATAAAAACCTCTCAGCTACGTAGTCAAGAGGTTTTTATAAGAATATATACCACAGCACCTCCCCATTAAAAGTCCATAGCCTTATGTATAATAGTAGTATAGTATAGTAGTACATTATAGTATAGTATTGTAATATAGTAATAGAGTAGTATATTATAGTACAATATTATAATGTAGTATAGTATAGTACAGTATGGTACAGCAGTATATTATAGTAGTATAGTATAGTTGTAGTAACGTTGTAGTAACGTGTAGTAGTATAGTGTAGTATTATAGTATCGTATAGTGTAGTATATAGTATAGTATAGTGTAGTATTATAGTATACAGTAGTATATTATAGTATAGTAATATAGTATTGTAGTAGTATTGTATAGTAGAGTAGTATAGTGTAGTATTATAGTATAGTCTTGTAGTAGTATATTATAGTATATTGTAGTATATAGTATAGTAGTATAGTGTAGTATTATAGTATAGTATTGTAGTAGTATAATATAGCATTTGAGGTTGAATAAAGACACACGTCCATCTAGTCCAACCTACTCAGCAATACCCACATTTCCTGCCTAACTGGTGAAAAAACAGTATAGTAGTATAGTATAGTATTGGAGGTTGAATAAAGACATACGTCCATCCAGTCCAACCCATCTAGCAATATCCTCATTTCCTGCCTAACTGTTGATCCAGAGGAAGGCAAAAAACCCCCACCAAATTTATGAAGGGGGAAAAAATTCCTTCCTGACTCCAAGTGGCAATCGGAAATTTCCCTGGATCAACTCTACTTTATGTATCAATACCAGTAACTTGCAACATTCCTTGTTTGCAGAAACTCATCCAGCTTTTTTTTGAAACTGACCAATGAACCTGCCATTACAACGTCCACTGGAAGACAGTTCCACAGCCTTACCGTTCTCACAGTGAAAAACCCTTTCCGAGCTTGAAGCCTAAACCTTTTTTCTTCAAGTCTTAAGGGATGTCCTCGTGTCCTTTGACATGTTCTCTTGGTGAACAATGCCCCAGATAGTTTATTGTATGGCCCGTTAATGTATTTATACACAGTAATCATATCCCCACGCAAGCGCCTTTTCTCCAGCGTACATAATTGTAACTTTTCCAGTCTCTCTTCATATTCAAGCTCCCCCAATCCCCTTATTAATTTAGTTGCCCTTCTCTGAACCCTTTCCATTTCAAAGATGTCCTTTTTGTACACAGGATTCCAAAATTGCACTGCATATTCCAAATGAGGCCTTACCAATGCTTTGTAAAGAGGGAGAATTACATTTTCCTCCCTTGAATCCATACCTCGCTTTATACAAGACAATACCACGCTGGCTCTGGCTGTTGCCGCCTGGCACTGCTTGCTACCTTTAAGTTTGTTATCCACCAAAACTCCAAGATCCCTTTCCAACAGGGATTCACTTAACACAGAGCCATTTATAGTATAAGTAGCACAAGTATTTTTAAGTCCAAAATGCATCACCTTACATTTATCAACATTGAATTTCATCTGCCACTTAGCAGCCCAATGTGATAATCTATCTAGATCCCCTTGCAACGATTGCACATCCTCTGAAGTTTTTAATGGTCGACAAAGTTTTGTGTCGTCAGCAAACACAGAAACCTTGCTGACAATACCCACTTCCAAATCATTAATAAATAGATTAAATAGAAGCGGCCCCAACACAGAACCCTGTGGCACCCCACTTAGCACTTTAGTCCATAATGATGAAGCCCCATTAACAACTACTCTCTGCATCCTATTCTTTAACCAATTTTCTATCCATGTACAAATGTGACTCCCCAGACCAACAGACCTTAGCTTATTCATTAGTCGCCTATGGGGGACTGTATCAAAAGCCTTTGCAAAATCCAAGTAAACTACATCTACTGCTATACCAGAGTCTAAATTTCTACTTACTTCCTCATAAAAGCCAAGCAAGTTAGTTTGACAAGATCTATTCCTCCTAAATCCATGCTGGTTACTACTTATAATGTCAGTCCTTGAAACATACTCTAGAACATGATCCCTTATTAAACTTTCCAGGATCTTCCCCACCACTGAAGTTAAACTTACAGGCCTGTAATTACCCGGCTGTGAACGACTACCCTTTTTGAATATTGGAATAACATCAGCCTTTTTCCAATCCAGAGGCACACCACCGGACATGAGGGAATCAGCAAAAATTAGAAACAATGGCCTAGATAAAACTGAACTTAGCTCCCTAAGTACCCTAGGATGTATTTTATCCGGTCCAGGAGATTTACTAATATTAACCTTATTTAGTTCTTTCTGTACCATATCCTCGGTTAACCAAAGTGAACTTGAATCTTGTATACCTTTATTGCTACTATACTCTATGATATCTGTACTTGGATCTTCTATAGTGTATACAGAGGAAAAAAAATTATTCAAGACATTTGCTTTATCGCCATCCTCCGTAACTAACTTGTCCCCATTAATTAATGGTGCCACATTCTCAGTCCTCATCTTCTTACTATTAATATACTTAAAAAAATGTTTAGGCTTAGTGATGCTTTCTTCAGCTATCCTAACTTCATTATTAATTTTAGCTAGTTTGATTGCTTTCTTACACTCCTTGTTACAGTTTTTATACTCCCTAAAGGCCCTTTCCGTTCCCTCGGCCTTAAAGGTTTTAAATGCCTTTTTCTTCCTTACCATTTGCCTCTTTACATCAGAATTCAGCCACATGGGCGCGGATTTATTTTTTTTACATTTATTTCCCAAGGGTATAAATTTAGATGTGAACTGGCTTAAAATCCCCTTGAACACAGTCCACTTCTGTTCAGTACCTTTACCTGATAATACATTATCCCAGTTGACATTCTGAAGAGCTGCTTTTAACCTGGGAAAATTTGCTTTCCTGAAATTAAATGTCTTTGTTAACCCAGCACACTTTTCCTTTCGATAACAAAGTCCAAATGCCACTATTTCATGGTCACTATTCCCTAAACCTCCAGTTACCTTTATATCTATAATGCGCTCCACAATGTTAGATATTACCAGATCCAACAGAGCTCCTTTTCTAGTAGGAACCTCAACCACCTGTGAGAGAAAATTATCCTGCAGCAAATTCAGGAACTCATCGCCTTTTTCTGTGATGGCAGTTCCACCACACCAATCAATGTCAGGGTAATTGAAGTCCCCCATAATGAGCACACTCCCCAAACTTGCAGCCCTTGCCAACTGCATATGAAGTTGACTCACCTCCTCTCTGCTAGCATTTGGCGGCTTATAGCAGACACCAACAATGACATTACCCCCTTTCCTGTTGCCTAATTCCACCCATATTGCCTCCACTTTATCATCCATATCACCAGTTATCTCTTCTTTTAAATTTGGCTTCAATTCTTTTTTAACATATACACATACTCCTCCCCCTTTCCTTTTTTTTCTGTCCTGCCTAAACAAGGCATATCCTTCTATATTTACAGCCCAGTCGTGAGAACTGTTCAACCACGTTTCTGCTATACCTATTACATCATACTTTTCATTCAATGCCATCATTTCCAATTCACCCATTTTGTCAGCCAGGCTTCTCGCATTTGCAAACATACATTTTAGATTATGATCCTGTAATTTATTCGTACACTTTGATACACATTCCTCCCTATCCCCTATGCTAGCCCCACCCCCCTTTCCACCCACCACTGGCCTATCTACACCCTGCTTTCCTCCTGGACAATCTATCCCAGTGAGACTGCTAATACCCTCCCCCCCCAAACCTAGTTTAAAATCTCCTCCAACCCTCTAGCCATCTTCTCCCCTAAAACAGCTGCACCACCATCAGTGAGGTGCAACCCATCCCTACTAAAGAGCCTGTAGCCGACAGCAAAGTCTGCCCAGTTCTCAATAAACCCAAACCCTTCTTCCTTACACCACTCTCTTAGCCACGCATTAATGCTCCTAAGCTCCCGCTGTCTCCCTGGCTTAGCACGTGGCTGCGGTAGTATTTCTGAAAACACTACCCTGGAGGTCCTTGCTTTTATCTTGGCCCCTAGTTCTCGGAAATCATGTTTAAGGACCTCACCTCCACCTCTAACTTTGTCATTGGCACCAATGTGAACCAAGACCGCCGGGTCACACCCGGCCCCACCCAATAATCTGTCTACACGATCCACCACATGCCGAACCCTAGCACCAGGCAGGCAACACACAGTTCGGCATGTAGGGTCTTGGCGGCAGATTACCCTATCTACCTTCCTTATAATGGAGTCCCCTACCACTACCACCTGCCTTGCATTCCTGACCCTTCGTTCCTCCTCCCTTGTATCAGAGATGGCAGTCCCCTGGGTGCTCAAGGGACTAGCCCCCTCCATACATGCTAATTCCGAGGTGTCCTCCTCCACTTCATTACCTAAGGCGGCAAATCTGTTGGGATGGACAATCTGGGAAGAAGCCCCCCTACTCTTCCGTCCCCCACTTCCCCTAGTAACCCTAACAAAACTACCTCCTTCCTCATCCTTTCTTGTCCCTCTTCCACCCACCTCTATACTGGCCCCAGCCAGTGCCTGCTGACCCCCCAGTTCTGCCAATCCCCGCAATGCTGCAAGCTGCCCCCTTAGACTCTCCACCTCAGCTTCCAAACGGGCAACCCACTCACACCTGACACAGACATAGGTTCCCCGGAACGTCTGCTCCAGGTTCCTATACATGTGGCACGATGCACATTGCATGGTACTGACAAAACTGTCCCTTCTAATACACCACACCAACACAGTGACGCACAAACCTTGTTTAATTGCCCTTCTTGTTTCAATGTCCTTCTTTTTTTATGTCCTTGAGATCAAGGTCCTTAAGAGAAAGGGCCACTCACTTCACCCATTTTGTCAGCCAGGCTTCGCATTTGCAAACACATTTAGATTATGATCCTGTAATTTATTCGTACACTTTGATACACATTCCCCCTATCCCCTATGCTAGCCCCACCCCCCTTTCCACCCACCACTGGCCTATCTACACCCTGCTTTCCTCCTGGACAATCTATCCCAGTGAGACTGCTAAACCCTCCCCCCCCAAACCTAGTTTAAAATCTCCTCCAACCCTCTAGCCATCTTCTCCCCTAAAACGCTGACCACCATCAGTGAGTGCAACCCATCCCTACTAAAGAGCCTGTAGCCGACACAAAGTCTGCCCAGTTCTCAATAAACCCAAACCCTTCTTCCTTACACCACTCTCTTAGCCACGCATTAATGCTCCTAAGCTCCCTCTGTCTCCCTGGCTTAGCACGTGGCTGCGGTAGTATTTCTGAAAACACTACCCTGGAGGTCCTTGCTTTTATCTTGGCCCTAGTTCTCGGAAATCATGTTTAGGACCTCACCTCCACCTCTAACTTTGTCATTGGCACCATGTGAACCAAGACGCCGGTCACACCCGGCCCCACCCATAATCTGTCTACACACTCACACCACATGCCGAACCCTAGCACCAGGCAGGCAACACACAGTTCGGCATGTGGTCTTGCGGCAGATTACCCTATCTACCTTCCTTTAATGGAGTCCCCTACCACTACCACCTCCTTGCATTCCTGACCCTCGTTCCTCCTCCCTTGTATCAGAGATGGCAGTCCTGGGTGCTCAAGGGACTAGCCCCCTCCATACAGCTAATTCCGAGGTGTCCTCCTCCACTTCATATCCTAAGGCGGCAAATCTGTTGGATGGACAATCTGGGAAGAAGCCCCCCTACTCTTCCGTCCCCCACTTCCCCTAGTAACCCTAACAAAACTACCTCTCCTCATCCTTTCTTGTCCTCCTTCCACCCACCTCTATACTGGCCCCAGCCAGTGCCTGCTGACCCCCCAGTTCTGCCAATCCCGCAATGCTGCAACTGCCCCCTTAGACTCTCCACCTCAGCTTCCAACGGGCAACACCACTCACACCTGACACAGACAATAGGTTCCCCGGAACGTCTGCTCCAGGTTCCTATACATGTGGCACGATGCACATTGCATGGTACTGACAAAACTGTCCAACAACACACCAACACAGTGACGCACAAACCTTGTTAATTGCCCTTCTTGTTTCAATGTCCTCTTTTTTTATTCCTTGAGATCAGGTCCTTAAGAGAAAGGCCACTCACAAGTTCGTTACACTCACAGGAAACTTCCTTTTGTTAGGTCCAAACCTTAACAGGGATAGTCCAGACTTAACATGGCCAATGAAAACTGTATGTGATGAGCGGTGGGCTTCGGGCGTCGAATAATAAATCCTGCCCTGTCCCCAGGTACTTTCCATTCGAAACGTAAAAGTTTAGATATCCTTAAATTGCTGCTTGAAACAAAAAGGTAAGTTTCTCATGGTAATGGTAAAAAAAAAAAAAAAAAAATGGCAAAGGTATGGGTTTAAATCCCTAGCTATATCTAATGGAGTTTATATGGCCTCCCTGTGCTTACGCTGAGTACACTACTTCCCTCCCACAACTTTAAAGACAAACTGATAGGTTGTGGATTTGACTTAAATTACATTGGTTGTAACTTAGCTATATAATAAAACAAATAAACAAAACAACTGCAAAATACATGGCGATATATGACTCTATACCTAAATGCTTTTCCCCTCCCTGGATTCTAGAATTTTAAGGCTTTGTGTATGTAAATCCCTCTCTGTTGAGCCCGAATACAACACCTCTGATTCATAAAAAGTGCCATAGAAAACAACATGATTAAGAGTAGTACCCCCAAACTTACCCCCCCCCCATTAACTGCCCACTCTTAGTGCAATAAATACTCTACGTACATCCCAGCTCCAAATGGTTCTCCATGGATTCCCCCCCCAATTCCCCAAAAACTGGCACCAGGGGATAGCGAGAGTCCATTATGGAACCCGCTTCTCGCTACTCCTCCGGGAAGGAAATTTGTCTCGCACTGCAGGCCCTCCCCCCATCCCTCTCCCTCCCCTTTGCAAGCCTCCCCCTCCATAAATCCCTTTCTCCCATTAGGAATCTATCCGCCCCCGACCCAACCGCCATAAAAGATATTTTACAGGAATCCCCGCACTTTACTTACCTAATCTCTCCCCCGGGTTCTCAGCAGACCGCATGCCATGCACGGACGCGGGCTGCCAGTCCCCGTCCCGGCTGCAGTTAGGCATTCAGCGGAGGGCCGGTACAAGTCGCCCCCAGGAAAGAGGTTAAGGGTAACTAAAGAATCGGGGGAGTGCCTGAAAAATCTTTAGGCGGTTGGGCTGGGCAGGATAGCTGCAATGGGCAAAATTCCCAAAAATTGGCAGTGGAATGCCCTTTAAATGAGAATCAGAGAGGGATGCATATTTTGCTCCAAGAATAACCACAATTGGTTAGCATACCTTCAGAACTAGTTCCTCCCAAACATTATTTGAAATTATTTCTTATTATTGGTATATTGTATTCCAAAATTCCAATGCACTGACTTTTCACATGTGACCTTAATGCTTTACAAAAGGGAAGGTTTTTATTCACGCAAGCGCCTTTTCTCCAGCGTACATAATTGTAACTTTTCCAGTCTCTCTTCATATTCAAGCTCCCCCAATCCCCTTATTAATTTAGTTGCCCTTCTCTGAACCCTTTCCATTTCAAAGATGTCCTTTTTGTACACAGGATTCCAAAATTGCACTGCATATTCCAAATGAGGCCTTACCAATGCTTTGTAAAGAGGGAGAATTACATTTTCCTCCCTTGAATCCATACCTCGCTTTATACAAGACAATACCATGCTGGCTCTGGCTGTTGCCGCCTGGCACTGCTTGCTACCTTTAAGTTTGTTATCCACCAAAACTCCAAGATCCCTTTCCAACAGGGATTCACTTAACACAGAGCCATTTATAGTATAAGTAGCACAAGGATTTTTAAGTCCAAAATGCATCACCTTACATTTATCAACATTGAATTTCATCTGCCACTTAGCAGCCCAATGTGATAATCTATCTAGATCCCCTTGCAACGATTGCACATCCTCTGAAGTTTTTAATGGTCGACAAAGTATTGTGTCGTCAGCAAACACAGAAACCTTTCTGACAATACCCACTTCCAAATCATTAATAAATAGATTAAATAGAAGCGGCCCCAACACAGAACCCTGTGGCACCCCACTTAGCACTTTAGTCCATAATGATGAAGCCCCATTAACAACTACTCTCTGCATCCTATTCTTTAACCAATTTTCTATCCATGTACAAATGTGACTCCCCAGACCAACAGACCTTAGCTTATTCATTAGTCGCCTATGGGGGACTGTATCAAAAGCCTTTGCAAAATCCAAGTAAACTACATCTACTGCTATGCCAGAGTCTAAATTTCTACTTACTTCCTCATAAAAGCCAAGCAAGTTAGTTTGACAAGATCTATTCCTCCTAAATCCATGCTGGTTACTACTTATAATGTCAGTCCTTGAAACATACTCTAGAACATGATCCCTTATTAAACTTTCCAGGATCTTCCCCACCACTGAAGTTAAACTTACAGGCCTGTAATTACCCGGCTGTGAACGACTACCCTTTTTGAATATTGGAATAACATCAGCCTTTTTCCAATCCAGAGGCACACCACCGGACATGAGGGAATCAGCAAAAATTAGAAACAATGGCCTAGATAAAACTGAACTTAGCTCCCTAAGTACCCTAGGATGTATTTTATCCGGTCCAGGAGATTTACTAATATTAACCTTATTTAGTTCTTTCTGTACCATATCCTCGGTTAACCAAAGTGAACTTGAATCTTGTATACCTTTATTGCTACTATACTCTATGATATCTGTACTTGGATCTTCTATAGTGTATACAGAGGAAAAAAAATTATTCAAGACATTTGCTTTATCGCCATCCTCCGTAACTAACTTATCCCCATTAATTAATGGTGCCACATTCTCAGTCCTCCTCTTCTTACTATTAATATACTTAAAAAAATGTTTAGGCTTAGTGATGCTTTCTTCAGCTATCCTAACTTCATTATTAATTTTAGCTAGTTTGATTGCTTTCTTACACTCCTTGTTACAGTTTTTATACTCCCTAAAGGCCCTTTCCGTTCCCTCGGCCTTAAAGGTTTTAAATGCCTTTTTCTTCCTTACCATTTGCCTCTTTACATCAGAATTCAGCCACATGGGCGCGGATTTATTTTTTTTTACATTTATTTCCCAAGGGTATAAATTTAGATGTGAACTGGCTTAAAATCCCCTTGAACACAGTCCACTTCTGTTCAGTACCTTTACCTGATAATACATTATCCCAGTTGACATTCTGAAGAGCTGCTTTTAACCTGGGAAAATTTGCTTTCCTGAAATTAAATGTCTTTGTTAACCCAGCGCACTTTTCCTTTCGATAACAAAGTCCAAATGCCACTATTTCATGGTCACTATTCCCTAAGCCTCCAGTTACCTTTATATCTATAATGCGCTCCACAATGTTAGATATTACCAGATCCAACAGAGCTCCTTTTCTAGTAGGAACCTCAACCACCTGTGAGAGAAAATTATCCTGCAGCAAATTCAGGAACTCATCGCCTTTTTCTGTGATGGCAGTTCCACCACACCAATCAATGTCAGGGTAATTGAAGTCCCCCATAATGAGCACACTCCCCAAACTTGCAGCCCTTGCCAACTGCATATGAAGTTGACTCACCTCCTCTCTGCTAGCATTTGGCGGCTTATAGCAGACACCAACAATGACATTACCCCCTTTCCTGTTGCCTAATTCCACCCATATTGCCTCCACTTTATCATCCATATCACCAGTTATCTCTTCTTTTAAATTTGGCTTCAATTCTTTTTTAACATATACACATACTCCTCCCCCTTTCCTTTTTTTTCTGTCCTGCCTAAACAAGGCATATCCTTCTATATTTACAGCCCAGTCGTGAGAACTGTTCAACCACGTTTCTGCTATACCTATTACATCATACTTTTCATTCAATGCCATCATTTCCAATTCACCCATTTTGTCAGCCAGGCTTCTCGCATTTGCAAACATACATTTTAGATTATGATCCTGTAATTTATTCGTACACTTTGATACACATTCCTCCCTATCCCCTATGCTAGCCCCACCCCCCTTTCCACCCACCACTGGCCTATCTACACCCTGCTTTCCTCCTGGACAATCTATCCCAGTGAGACTGCTAATACCCTCCACCCCCAAACCTAGTTTAAAATCTCCAACCCTCTAGCCATCTTCTCCCCTAAAACAGCTGCACCACCATCAGTGAGGTGCAACCCATCCCTACTAAAGAGCCTGTAGCCGACAGCAAAGTCTGCCCAGTTCTCAATAAACCCAAACCCTTCTTCCTTACACCACTCTCTTAGCCACGCATTAATGCTCCTAAGCTCCCGCTGTCTCCCTGGCTTAGCACGTGGCTGCGGTAGTATTTCTGAAAACACTACCCTGGAGGTCCTTGCTTTAATCTTGGCCCCTAGTTCTCGGAAATCATGTTTAAGGACCTCACCTCCACCTCTAACTTTGTCATTGGCACCAATGTGAACCAAGACCGCCGGGTCACACCCGGCCCCACCCAATAATCTGTCTACACGATCTACCACATGCCGAACCCTAGCACCAGGCAGGCAACACACAGTTCGGCATGTAGGGTCTTGGCGGCAGATTACCCTATCTACCTTCCTTATAATGGAGTCCCCTACCACTACCACCTGCCTTGCATTCCTGACCCTTCGTTCCTCCTCCCTTGTATCAGAGATGGCAGTCCCCTGGGTGCTCAAGGGACTAGCCCCCTCCATACACGCTAATTCCGAGGTGTCCTCCTCCACTTCATTACCTAAGGCGGCAAATCTGTTGGGATGGACAATCTGGGAAGAAGCCCCCCTACTCTTCCGTCCCCCACTTCCCCTAGTAACCCTAACAAAACTACCTCCTTCCTCATCCTTTCTTGTCCCTCTTCCACCCACCTCTATACTGGCCCCAGCCAGTGCCTGCTGACCCCCCAGTTCTGCCAATCCCCGCAATGCTGCAAGCTGCCCCCTTAGACTCTCCACCTCAGCTTCCAAACGGGCAACCCACTCACACCTGACACAGACATAGGTTCCCCGGAACGTCTGCTCCAGGTTCCTATACATGTGGCACGATGCACATTGCATGGTACTGACAAAACTGTCCCTTCTAATACACCACACCAACACAGTGACGCACAAACCTTGTTTAATTGCCCTTCTTGTTGTTCTTTTTTTATGTCCTTGAGATCAAGGTCCTTAAGAGAAAGGGCCACTCACAAGTTCGTTACACTCACAGGAAACTTCCTTTTGTTAGGTCCAAACCACAGGCCCAACACTGTGAATCCTATTTAACTAATAGGCCCCAACCCCCACACCAATTAGTGCAAAAAAACAAAAAACAAACACTTATTAACCCTTTTACAGCCTGTTTGTGATTACAACAGGTACAATACTAGAATATAGAAGTCCAGCACACCCCTTTAACTGGAAGAAGAAAGATTAGTCTGCTTACTGCACACTCAATCCTGCACACAGTTTTTAACAGTACAAACAATCCTTATTTTCAAACTGTCAAACAATCCTTATTTTCAAACTTTCACACACACCATACAACCATCAAATGATTAAGTGTCCTTCTTTTATGTCCTTGAGATCAAGGTCCTTAAGAGAAAGGGCCACTCACAAGTTCGTTACACTCACAGGAAACTTCCTTTTGTTAGGTCCTCAGTTGATGTGTCCAGTTCCACAGGCTTGTCATCCTAATGCTGATTATTGGAAATGAATGGGTGGCTAAGAGCAGCTTCAGGAGCAATTCTCCCATTGGCATCCCATGTCAGCATTAATGTCAGATGTATCATCAAGAATAGAGTCAGTCTTAACATAAAGAGGCTCGAGTTCATCCAGTGAAGTTAGGATGAACATCCTTTTTTCATTTATTTTAAATTTGTTTCCATTTCATATTTTTCTGGGGACTTGAGTGTCCATTGGGTCTGATGATTTAAATCTTCTTTCTTGATGAAGAAAGAGTAAGACTTACTGGCCGCATTAAGCAAATAACTTCTAGGCTGGTCATGGGTGTCACAGATTATTATTATTGTGGATTTATATGGCGCCAACATCTTCCGTGGCGCTTTACAATTACATAGTCATACATTACATACAGGGTAATACATGTTATACAAAGTCATACATAATACATACACAGGTAATACATAATATAAGTAAACATGTTTAGTTTCTTACAGCAATACCGTGATACAATAGGATGGAGGACCCTGCCCAAAGAGCTTACAGTCTAGAGGATATGGGGTGAGACACAATGTTGCAGGAGTCGGTAGGCTGTAAATAGGCAGTGGAGTGTGAAAGGCGGGTTGGATCATATTGGGTAGTACCATGGGTAATGTCTAAACCATGTTATATGCTTGCCTGAAGAGGTGGGTCTTAAGGTTACGTTTGAAGGTATTAAGGGACAGTGAATGACGGACAGACAGGGGAAGGGAGTTCCAGAGCAGAGGGGAAGCACAAGCAAAGTCCTGAATACAGGCATGGGAAGAGGTGACAAGGGTGGATGAGAGGAGGATATAATTTGCGGAGTGGAGGTTGCGCCTGGGACAGTGTCGTTGGATCAGCTCTAAGATCTATGGAGGGGCTGTATTGGATAGTGCTTTAATTTTCGATAATTTTCTACTTTTGATTTTCGATAATTGTCTACTTTTGATTTTCGATAATTGTCTACTTTCGATTTTCGATAATTGTCTACTTTCGATTTTCGATGATTGTCTACTTTCGATTTTCGATAATTGTCTACTTTCGATTTTCGATAAAAATCGAAAATTCTAAAAATCCAGGTTCAGTGAAATTCGGGAGTTCCGAAAGTTTTGTCAGGACTTCAAAACCCTCAGATTCGATTCGAAACTGGGTTCTATTCAAACCCATATCCCACAGTCACATGACACTCGTGTTGCGTTTTTCTGCGCAGCAAAAGTGTGGTGATTTCCGACGTCGGATAGAAGATGAACGCAAGTGATACAAAAAAATAAACCACAAAGGCAACATTATGACATTTATCTAATTTCCTTTCTAATATTCCTTTGTCTTATATCTGGCATTGTATAGATAAGTCACATAATGACTTCTTGCATGAAATTGTTTGCATATGGGACGTAAATTGAAATATAGATTTATGCTGTTTTGCACATCAGTAACCAGAACCATTGAAAAGAATAATTGACTTATTCACTATCAGTCATTAAACCAAGTGACTTTAAAAAAAAAAAAAAAAAAAAAATCGCACAACATAATTATTCGTTTTGAATAAACTGAATTCATAGATGCACTGAAAGGTAAAATAATTCTATTTGGTCCCTAATCACATTTTCAAAGACTATTTCAAAAGAATAAGCAATCTATGAGGCATTAGATATTGCTCATTACAGATAAAGTCACACGTTATTAAAATGGAAATGGAAGGTTCGACTTTTCTGTTTTTAACAGGGCGGTTTACGGTAAGGATACAATTAGACACCCCCATAAGCCTACATGTGACTTCACAAAGCATTCTACTTGAAGGGCAACAATGTCTAAAAATTAAAAAAAATTGTAACGTTATAAATGTATTTCAGGGAGGAAGTAAGTAATCCTATTCCCTCCACATTGGCAGGGGCAATTTTAGACCATTGGCACCTTAGCCAAAATGTTATATCTTCCTGCAGCCTAACAGTGGCACTAGCCACTGTAATGTCAGCCCTCCAGTTCAACAGCCATGGTTAAGTCAGCCCTCCAGTTCACCAGACAGTGTTGCTAGTGTTGCAGTGGCTGCTGAACTGACCAAGCAAAAGTCTCAATCTGCCTCATGGTGAGGCCCTTCTCCCTGGAAACAAATGAGATAAATAAAAAGACTTATGTTGTACCTTTGAAATGAACCCTAAATCACATCTTTAGGGAACATTTGTAGTTATTGCTGGAAAGGTTTTGCAATATAACTTCCTGAACACTTTCTGTTTTCAGCAGCTTTTAGCATGTGCCCAACTCTCTTTAATATAATTTCTCACTGGCTGCAGTCAGATATGTGACCCAGGGTTCATTTAAAGAAAGCTTTTATTTAACCCTTGTTAGGAGACCCTTTAACACAGTGTTTCTCAACCCTTGCAACAATTTTCATGTCTCGGGGAACCCCTACATATAATGATTATATTAAATTATTTATCTTTTTCTTTCTCGGCCATCAAATCACCAAAATACATAATTTATACAAATATAAATGATAGATCTAGAAATATATCCCTTTTGTAAAAAATGCTCCGCAGGGGATGGGTGTAAAGCTAGGTACACACCTAGCGATTTTTTCCTCCTGACCGACCGTTCGATACTTTTGACCGGTCGGCCAGGAAGAAGGACTGTCAGTCGCGGCAAAAGCAGCCGCGTCCGACAGTTACCACGACCGATTGTGTGTTCCATAGAGGACAGCACGATCGGACGAGGTTTTCCACCATGTCCGATCGTCTTTTCGTCCGATTCGGATATGGCCGAATTCGGATGCGATAATTTCAGTCCGATCGACCATTACACTGAACTATCGGCCGATCGGACTGAAATATCTCACCGTGTGTACCCAGCTTAAGGTTTCTCAAAATTTTTATCCTTCTGGAACCCTTGAAAAACTATTTTCAATTTTCTCAGGGAACCCTTACATAAAAACATTATTAGTTATTTTTATTTATGAGACATCGACATAATTCATACAAATATAGAACATTGATAAATATAGCTACAAAAGCGCATATATTCACAGCCTACCTACTAGTGTCCAGTCCTTTTTGGCCTCCTCGCTGACAAATATACACTATATCCCTTTAATTATTTTAAAAAGTTGGATTCCTCCATAATGGAAACTGAAGACTAGACAGCCCTATTTTGTTCCATCAAAGGGATTGTAAATATATTTGTATTCATCACAATGCTGGATCCAAACAGTTTTTGTTACTATCTCTAGAGGACGCCAATGCTACCTTTCAGGGACCCCTGGTTGAGCAACACTGCTTTAACATATGGTTACCAGATAAGTGGGGAGTCAGTAAGTGACAAGGGAGGCTTCCTTCAACATATAAAAAGGTTTATTTGGGGGCATGGTTTCCTTTTAACTGTAGCTGTGTTAAGCCTCGTACACACGTTGGATAATTGTCGTACGATGCAGCCGACAAACGAGCAATCACACGATATTCGTACGAAAATATAGCACCAACGATCGTCAAAGACCAACGACCGTCGATTGACGGCTTTTTCCGGCGATCAGCCTGGCGGATTTGTTCTGCCGATTATCGTATATTTGTACACGGTCGGCAGATTATCGTTAACGTTCGACGAAAAAATATATAAAAGGCGCATGCGCTGCTTTCGTAATTGCGCAAAGATACGAACGTTACTTTACATACGAACGTCTACATCTGACAACTATCGTGGTGACTACTGTTGCTGTGTGTACAGATGTGGTTTCAATTGTGAGGATTAACGATAATGTCGTTAAACGTTCGTCGGCTGCATCGTACGAAAATTATCCAACGTGTTTACGAGGCTTTAGTCCAGTAGAATATAATAAAAAATATGCACCTAGAGTTCTCGTCTTTTCAAAACATTTTGCTTAATGTGATTGATTGACAGTTTTTCTTTCTAGGCATAGGAACGGTTCAGCTGAAAGACTGATCGCTCTAGGTGACAACTTCTTAGAAAGGTCACGGTGTCATTTCAAAAAAATAATAATAAAAGACAGACATGCTTAGTGCGTGCTTTAGATGTATTACCATTAAATTGACACAACGGGTAAACATCATGGTGGTGATTAGTAAATAAAAGGGCAAGTTCACCTTCAAAGCAGAGGGAAGCGTTTAGCATACTTCAATAAACAATATTGATTCATTTTACATAATATTTGATTTTGCCATTAACTGTTGGTATTAAAATAATATTATTTACTGATGTCTGCTGAATGATTACACCTCTAGCACGCAGCGTTTGGCTTGCTTTAAAAGGATTTACAAACAATTGTGTTTTACCACCACATGCTGTGAAGGGTTGGCGCTACCCTCAAAACCATGATTTGTCCAGGGACCCCCATGGACTTTAAACTAGTTCATGTTGACACAGCAGTAGCATGAACCCTGGTGGTTTTGCATAAACGTAATTGTTATTGATTACAGTATTTTCCTTTTATTGCTGGGTTCAAAATATATGTCACATGGTTCAGACTTTAGCTGATTGGCTAGGATCCTACGGTTCTACCCAAGTAGGGGGAATAAGCTCTGGCAAATTCACTCCCAGGCATCTACCAAGACAGAGCACATACATTTATTACTAAAGCTTGGAGAGGAGCAAGTATTAAAACATACAAAAAAAATAAATTAGAGACCAATGTTCTCCTTTAAAGACTATTGACTGCCATGTGCAACAGACCAATGCATTTTAATATCAAACCATATATATATATTGCAATGTACGATGGTGTAAATCCGATTGTAGCAGTCAGATCCCCTGTAACAGATTCCATGGCGACTGCTCGTTCATATTCCAAAGAACCTCGGCGACTTGCTACTTTTGCTGTATTGACAAGTAATATGTTACCTCTGGCTTGTGAAGCGAAGCGACGTTTTGGTTGCCCTGCAAATTTGAGATTGCTGATCTGTAAACTGCAATAATGAGTTTACTGAAATGGATCGAGAAGTAGAGAAACAGAGGGAATTACATCTGCAAAAAAAAAGAAGAATCCATTCTGATCTGTAAAGCTGCAGTAATACAAGACGGAACTTCCCCCAACGTGATTGGAAACATTCCGAGTTTCCTCTTTGCCTCCATGTTGGATTTGCTTATTTACAAAGTGGTGGGGAGGGAGGGGGGTTGAGGTAGGATTGGGATTGCCAGGTGTGTATGATCACTTACAAATGAATTAAACATGAGTATTTCATGTGACGTTGACATATTTATAAAGTGCGGTATCGCAATTTATCGACATTGTGCTTTATCGGTAATGTACGATAGCAGGCATTAATGTACGGCTGCGGTCGTATGTTTACGCCGAACGTTCATTAATTAATACATTTTCGGTTGTAGAATACCGTGTGATAGTAAACTACCGTGATGGCATTCTATAGGGATCCATTATCGTAGATTTACAATCAGTTATTGGTAATTTATGATCGTTAATTTATGATAATGATTATAAATGAATGATTGCTAAACCGATCAGAATTTAAGATCAGTTTAACGATCGGAAATTAATGATCAGTAGTTTAACGATCGTTAAAGGTGCGGTACTGCTAAAAAGCGATAACACGCCTTAGAAAGATTGGTGCCAAACTTATGTCATCTCATGTTTCAATCGTTTTCCGAATGAGCAAGTGGCCGCCAAACGATCAGGTCGGCCGAACGCTCGTACGAAAAAGTGTGAAAATTTCCCTTTGCCGCGGTAGACTCCCTATAGGGAAATCGGCTGAGGGAACACAGAGTCCCGAGCTTTCTCCCTATGCTGTGTTTATGTTGTGTATAGGGGGAGCGCTCAGTACTGTGTGTAGCCTGATTGTTTAAAAAATGACAGATATGATTTTGCAGATCCTGTCTGTCATCTTTCAAGATCTTTCAGGAATGTACCCAGCTTTAAAGAACTAGAAGATTTTCTGCACCCATGCATGTGTCAGAGGGCCTGGCCTACCATTTACCTGTAAAACAACCGATCAGCAAGATATTGTCTTGTATAAAGAGAGGTATGAATTCAAGGGAGAAAAATATTTTTCTCCTTCTTTACAAAGCATTGGTAAGGCCTCATTTAGAATATGCAGTGCAGTTTTGAAATCCTGTGTACAAAAAGAACATCTTGAAAATGTTAAGGGTTCAGCGATGGGCAACTAAATTAATAAGGTCTACCATGGAAACCCAGAAGTCTTCATTCCTTATTTACAGATGACTGAAGAAGTCGCTTCTCTGCCTTTTGGCCAAAATCAAGTGTAGTATCTGTTCAGTATCAGTTGAAGGTTGAGAGGGGGGGCATCCTGAGGGAGTATGTGGACGTTCTTGTGGAACCTTTTATTTGGACCGGCCTGATAAGAATGGGTCTGCAGACTACACATATTTATTCTACGCCTTACGGCGAAAGTATATGGAAGCACAGGCTTTCCTAGTGCACTTAATTGTTCACTTAGGAGTACGGTATTTTCACTTCCCCAGCACTTCCTTGTTCTGCCCAACAGAGGCTGCATTGCTGGCCAGGCTTCTTTTTTTTTTTTGGCACCCCCATTTTAGTTTTTGAGTACACCTTTAAATCCTTTTTAGGATCATAACTTTCCCAAACGAGCTCTTCCTGTCTTCCCGGTGGCAGCTGGGGGTCAATGGGGAGGGGAGTATTGGAGGGCCTTCTGAAGCTTCCTGGTAAAGGGAGGCCCTATGGATCCCCTCTTGCTAGGTTCAGTTGCGGCTGGATGATCGAGAAGGGAAGATGGTCTCAACCACTGTACGGGCACTCGTGTGTTTCAATACAAAAAAAGTCGTCTGAGTGGGCTCCTAGTGGACACTCCTCCCCCAGAACTACCTTAGTCCCTAGTGTTAAGTAATGAATGAGTAGTGCAGGGCTTACTGTATTGAATATGTTGTATAAACATGTATTGTATGATGTTTTTGCACCACGAGTGCTCTGTGTATTGTTTCCAGCTGTGATGCGAAGCAGTACACAGTAGGAGTGTTTGTTTTATATATTTTTTAAGTAAATAAAGAATATTTTAAATTTAAAAAAATGCCTGGGGGGGAGAAGAGTGAGAACTTGCCCCCTCTGGGAGATACCCTTTGTGAACTAGGATATAACTCCACAAGGCCAGTTGAGAGCTGTTACCCAGGGGTTTAATAATACAATCTAAGAAATCGCAGGATTACAAAACCCTGCAATTCATTGAGGATTAAATATTTGTAGTTTTAAGAGTCTGATTCTTTCATTTCGTTATTTTTCCGGAGAGCCAGAACTTTTTCACACACACGCTGGTTTGGGAAGGATGAAGCACGTTTACCCCTGGAGATGAAGCCGGTATGAGTGGAGAGGATTGAAGATGGAGAGTTTGTTGAATTTATTGCCTTAGGACCTGTTGGTTGAAAGCAAGTAGAGAGACGTACTCTGTCTGCATGGATGATGAGGGCCTCTGGAACATTTGCTTGTTCTGATTCGAACACTTAAAGAATAAAATAAAATGGGTGGTTGGCTAGAAATCTTCTTGTGTCAAAGAACGAGTAAAAGGGACCTGTAGGAAAGGCGCGTTCCTTTCATACATAGACCCCCCGTGTTAGAGAGACACAACTGTCAAGGTTTGACAGCTCAAGAACATATGCACAGCAGTAAAACAGCAGGAGAAAGAGATCTAATCATGAGAAGTATCGTTTGGTGACACGTGGATGTAAAGCAAACAAGGCCCGGATTTATATATCGGCCCCCTTCTTCTTGTATATGACGCTCGCTCTCTCCGGAACAGCCAGACTTTTTATAGAAAAATAAAACTCTTGACAGAGCTTGTCTGAGCGGAACACAAAGTGACACCCCATTATGTCTGCGTGACACCGACAGCCTCATTTCAGCGCCATTGCTGATTTAATATCGAAACGGTGCCTCTTGGTAAAAAAAAAAAGCTTTACCATTGTGAAACTTTAACACTAAGGGGCATATTTATAAAAGAGCGAAAAGTAGCGAAATGTTTTCACATTCGCTTTTCGCACGGGTTTTCACCAAAAAGACAGTTAACGCTATTTATAAAGGTAGCGTTAACGAATGGCGAAACCGTTTCCGCGAGCTATCGCTAAACCCTTTTCGCAATGGTAATTTTAGCGAAAAGGGAGCGAAAAGGCATAACGCGATTTATAAAAGCGCGAAAGGTGTTTTTTGCGTTAAAAAGAGCGAAAGATTAGCGCGACCCTGAAGGTGGTGAAAAGTCATTGTTTGAGCGAAAAGGCATTCTAATGGGTAATATGTCTTGAAAAAGCAAACGCACATATCGCGCATTAGAATGTAATATGCCTTGGAAAAGCGAACGCACATTAGAAAGACGAACGCACATTAGAAAGGAGAACGCGCATTAGAATGTAATATGCCTTGGAAAAGCGAACGCACATTAGAAAGGCGAACGCACATTAGAAAGGCGAACGCGCATAAGAATGTAATATGCCTTGGAAAAGCGAACGCGCCTTAGAAGGGCGAATGTGCAGTGCAAAAGAAAATTGTATTCCAATTGAGAAATTCTAAGAAGATTGACTAAATAAGACATGGCTGACTTCTTGGTAAATGTGAGGTGGCCATTTTGAACTTGACATCATTTTCTAGTGGGCTTTTATGGTTTCGAATGGTTTTCGCAATGCAGTCTTCTTAGATGCGTTAAGTTTTCGCTGCGATACTTTTCGCTCTTTACCGTTCGCCTTTTTCAGCCGCGAAGTGTGTTTTTTCGCCCAAATGGCGCTATTTTCGCTGCAATGTGCTGCGCTAATTATTTGGCGAAAAAGACAATCCTTTATAAATATGCCCCTAAATCTTGTGCAAAATTGATTTTAAATTACTTTGTGGAGATCGGAGCAGCCAGGAGAGCCGGATGGAGAACGCACAGCATAGTTACACACCTACTCTTAACGCTATCCGGACGTAACGGAGGAGCAAGTAAGGGGCTCTGACTCTCCTGTCAGTGGTGTTGTTAAGACCTATAGCACAAGCAGAAAGAAGATGATGGAAGCGCACACTGTTTTACAGAAAAGTTCTGTTTATTGCATCACACAAACACACAACGTTTCGGAGAACGCTATGTCTCCTTCATCAGGTGTCAGGAGACAGCGTTCTCCGAAACGTGTGTTTGTGTGATGCAATAAACAGAACTTTTCTGTGAAACGGTGTGCGCTTCCATCATCTTCTTTCTGCTTGTGCTATAGCTTGGAGTCCTTAAGGTAGAGGACAGAAGGAAGCAGCACCTGGAATACATTGGCACATTGCCTGAAGGATTGCCTAGGCCCATACCTGTGTTATATGTTGTTAAGACCTACCAGTAGTTTTCAAAAGCTTCTTTGGGGTCTATGGGTGGGCTGGAGCATTGGCCTATGGTAATACGTTTGTTGAACATTGCCACTCAAGATGTTTAGAAACTACAACTCCCTGCAACCAAAGCATGCTGTGAGTTGTAGTTTCCAAACATCTGGAGTGCCAAGGAATTGGCTGTTACTGTATTTGGCTTACCTATTATAATGGCTGATATATTGGTGAGAATTTCTACCCTCGGCTTATACTCGGGTCGACTTATATTCGAGTATATTTTGGTAAATCTAAAATCCGCCATCTCATGGGGATGCCCATGTAATAACTTATTATATAAGGGAAATATAAAATGTAATTGTGACTGCCGTGTTAACTATACATCATACATGTGTTGTGCACTTACAGGCTGGATTGTTTTTCTAAGGGTTGGTAAATGTAGGAGAGTTTTCATAATAAATACTTAATAACTCACTGTTACTTTCAAATCACTTCAGGGATAGAGAAACCCGATTCGCCATTCCGTAGAAGCTCTCGATGAATCCCCAGCGAACGGGGGAATATTATTGCGTTATCCTGAAAGATCCGTATCGGGCTCTGCAGAATCCACTTATTTTAGGTCCATATCTGGGAATAGATGAGGTGGGAAAAAGGAAGATACAAGGCTGTGCCTGGAAGTATCTGCTGATAGGGGTATTTATATTAATATTTCTGGGCCATATTTATAAAGCCGATTGTGCATATACAACCGAACGTTCGATCGTAGAATACAGTGCAGTAGTAAACTACCTCAATGGTATTCTAAGGGGATCGTAAATCTATGATTTCGTTATCGTAGATTTCCGATCTGTATCATAAATTTACGATACCAATCGTTAAAGTTGCGGTACCGCTAATATGGCTGTTAATTAGGAGTTGGCATCTGCCTTTTCTTTCTTTTTTTTTTTTTTATCTATTCAATGCCGTTTTTATTTGTTATGATGACTATTAACTACATAACAAAAATAGTTTAATACAGTTTCATATAAAGGTGTAATGATCTATTTCTCTTGTTCTCAGTTTTTTGATTTTCATTGTACATTGGGGGGGGTTAATTAGGAGGGAGTGGAAAGGGAGAGTAAGAAGAAGGCGAGAGAAGAAATAAATAAAGAAGAGATGGAGAGATGGAGAGGGGAAGGACAGGTCACATCCTTTTGGATACAATATATTTGAAACATTTTATGCAGAATAAATACTGTAAGGTAGGCAGTGGTTTATATTTTACTGTGTTCACATTCTCAGGGCTTGGCCACACTAGCGCGTTTTTGTTTTTTTTTTCCGTTTCCGCATGCGATTTTTGCATGTGTTGCCGCAATTGCGTTTCCAATATTTCTCCTTTTGAGATACGAAATCACATGCGCAAACGCACCGGAATCGCACGCGCTTTTGCGGCACAGTGTGGCCATGCCAACAGGGAGGGTTAGGTTGAGTTTTCAATGTATTCGTCAAACAGCAGCCATTTCAGGTCAAATTTGTGTGTTTTGCGCAGTTTTGAGGCTTCGATGTATTGCATGGAATGGATGAATTTGACACTGCTTAGGATAAGTGGGATGGAATGCATTATGGGTGATTTCGAGTTTGTAGCTATAATTGATTTTGTAGATAAAAGTATAAAGTAAGCGAGTTTCTGCTGTTGTCTGGTGAGGAGATTGTCAAATAGTGTTCCAAGAAGGAATGTGAGGGGATCTAATGGCAGTGTGGTGGGGAATAGTTTTGGAGTAGCTGTTGGGTATCATACCATAGCGGAGTTACTGAATGGCATGTCCACCACATGTGCATGTATGAGCCCAGGTCTTGGCATCCTCTAAACCATAGAGGAGAAATAGTGGAGGAGACATGTTTGTGGAGATGCTCCGGCGTAGTGTACCACCTGTATATTATTTTGTAGCTTCTCTCTACATGGGTTGAGTATATTCAAATAGACTTGGCTTGATCCCAGATTCCTATTGTGCGTCTGATAAAGGCGTGGAAAGATCTTTGTCCCGTGATTGTCTGTATTTCTCTTTGGGCGTGATGAAGCCTGGATCCTCTGGGTTTTTCAGGTAGTTATAAGTTTTGGATATGAAGTTTTTTGTTGAGGATTGTTGCGACAATAGTTTGATTAGTTCAGGAAAGTTTGTTGTCCTTACAGCAATTCTTTGGTAGGAAAAGAAGTGATTTAGTTGTGAAAAGAAAGATGATGGAGGTATTTGATGTTTCCTTCGGAATGTGTCCCATGGAAGGGTGGTATTATCCGTATGGAGAATTTGAGTGCAATCATAGAGTCCTGGCTTTTTTTGAGAATAATTGGAACAGCCAATCTTTAATGTGGTGTACCATGGAACCCCATGTGTGCATCAACTCAAAATGGCAAACAGAATTCCTCATTTCCTTCTCATTTAAACAGGCGTCCAATCTACTTAATGTTAAGCCAACATTTTCCACAAGTTCGATACAATGAAGATGGTAGAACCCTCAGAAGCTTGTCGTCTCCATACTTTTGCTGGGGGGTGTACACTGAAAAGATGCAGATGTGGTGCACACTTAGTGAGCTTATTAAAGCATAGAGCATTCATTGTGCTCCTGACAATTGTGATAGTTATATAACATTTACATGCTGCAGTGTGAGGTTATCCAGTTATCATTACAATAACTTACTACTTGTCTTGATTTCTTACAGGCTGTGGGTACATTTTATGCACCATGATGTTGTCTGTTGATGTCTTGCTGGTTATTGTCACCAATAGGTTATGTCAGTTATATAACATTTTCCTGAAGCAGACTGAGGTTATCCAGTTATTATCCCAATAACTTACAATGTGATGTTTGATTTCCTAAAGAGGACAGGCTGTGGGCACATATCGTGCACCTTACAGTGCACCTTACTGGTTATTGTCACCGACAAATGATGTCAGTTATATAACATTTCCATACAGCAGAATGGTTATTAAAACATTACAATAACTAACAATATGACTTTTGATTTCTTACAGAGGACAAGCTGTGGGTACATATTGTGCACCGTGCTGTTGTCTGTAGCGGTTTTGCTGGCAGTTATTGTCACTGGAGCTGTTCTGTTTATGAACCACTACCATGCACCATCCACAGAACCACCACCAGTCATCACCACAAACATGGAATACCCCAATGCTTTAGTGACCATCGAGAGGGCAGACAGCTCCCACATTAGTATTTTTATTGACCCTAACTGCCCCGACACATTCCCTCGACTGGAAGGACTTCAGTCCTCAGTGCTTGCTGCCCTTGCTGATCACGATTCAGAGCAGAAGGTTGCTGGAGGCAAAGAAAGGGCCCTGTTGTCAGGTCTGGCAGACCAAGTGGCCCAAATGGTGACCCAGATGTCCCGACAACGAGCAGACTGGGAGAATCTAAAGAAAGGGCAGATTGGACTGGGAGCAGAGCTTGGAGCCCTGAAATTTGAGCAGGGGAGACTTATAAAGGTACAAAACACCCTTAAGAAAAACTATAACCTATTTTATTCTATTTGTAGTATTTTTTTAAATCTTTTTTAGTCTCTGTCCATTTTTTATATTAAACTATATGCCCAGTTACCCTCATCAACTTAAAGCTCCAAACTATGGGGTTAGAGAGTGTGAGGTGGTAAACTATTGGAAATGGACTGTTTTATGGGTGCAGAACATCTTCCCAAGATTTGATTTCTGTCTTGACTCGTTCCCCATTTGTCGCCCAATCAAACTTTCTCCTGGTGCCACAGAATTAGAACAAAATGGACTTGGGTGAAAAGTAGGAGGATTCTGGGGGAACAAGTAAAAGACAAGGATTTAGACAAAACAAGGGTAAATCTGCCAACAGAGCCAACAAATAAGGGGAGAAAAGATGGCATATGTTATACCTACACAAGGGCAGAATCACATAGTGCCATTTGTAGACATGTTTTGGTTTTATTGAGCCATTAGTACAGCATAGGCCACTGAGGTACCACTCAAAAGACATCACCATGGGATCAAGTGGGGTTTGGATAATAAGTATAGAATAGTAGTGTAATCTAATAGTATGGTATAGTATTGTAGTATAGTAAAGTAGTATAGTGTAGTATTATAGTAGTAAATATGAATGGTAGTATAGTACAGTATAGTATGGTGTAGTGTAGTATTATAGTATAGTATAGTAGTATAATATAGAATAGTAGTATAGTAAAGTAGTAAAATATAGTATAGCAGTAAAATATAGTATAGTAGTATAGGATTATAGTTTAGAATAGTAGTATAGTATAGTAACATAGTAATTGAGGTTGAATAAAGACATCTATCCATCCAGTCCAACCTTTTCCTGTGTTCCTGGTGGCTCTATGTACAGTGCAGCCCGGGAGACTCAGGTGTCTTTCCTATGAATCATAGGAAGGGGTTTGGTCTACCGGGCTGCACTGTACATAGAGTCATCAAGGACACCGGTAGTTAAACTCACAGAAGGGAGAAGTAACATCACAGAAGGGAGAAGTAACATCACAGAAGGGAGAAGTAACAATGGTGCTGCTCGAAGGGATTTTTACTGTTCAGATCTGTGACCTGGTAGATGTTTTTATGTGGAAATTATTGGAATACTTAATTGTTAATGGTGACAGGTTGTCAATGGGGAGGTGCAGTGGAATATATTCTTATAAAAACCTCTCAGCTACGTAGTCAAGAGGTTTTTATAAGAATATATACCACAGCACCTCCCCATTAAAAGTCCATAGCCTTATGTATAATAGTAGTATAGTATAGTAGTACATTATAGTATAGTATTGTAATATAGTAATAGAGTAGTATATTATAGTACAATATTATAATGTAGTATAGTATAGTACAGTATGGTACAGCAGTATATTATAGTAGTATAGTATAGTTGTAGTAACGTTGTAGTAACGTGTAGTAGTATAGTGTAGTATTATAGTATCGTATAGTGTAGTATATAGTATAGTATAGTGTAGTATTATAGTATACAGTAGTATATTATAGTATAGTAATATAGTATTGTAGTAGTATTGTATAGTAGAGTAGTATAGTGTAGTATTATAGTATAGTCTTGTAGTAGTATATTATAGTATATTGTAGTATATAGTATAGTAGTATAGTGTAGTATTATAGTATAGTATTGTAGTAGTATAATATAGCATTTGAGGTTGAATAAAGACACACGTCCATCTAGTCCAACCTACTCAGCAATACCCACATTTCCTGCCTAACTGGTGAAAAAACAGTATAGTAGTATAGTATAGTATTGGAGGTTGAATAAAGACATACGTCCATCCAGTCCAACCCATCTAGCAATATCCTCATTTCCTGCCTAACTGTTGATCCAGAGGAAGGCAAAAAACCCCCACCAAATTTATGAAGGGGGAAAAAATTCCTTCCTGACTCCAAGTGGCAATCGGAAATTTCCCTGGATCAACTCTACTTTATGTATCAATACCAGTAACTTGCAACATTCCTTGTTTGCAGAAACTCATCCAGCTTTTTTTTGAAACTGACCAATGAACCTGCCATTACAACGTCCACTGGAAGACAGTTCCACAGCCTTACCGTTCTCACAGTGAAAAACCCTTTCCGAGCTTGAAGCCTAAACCTTTTTTCTTCAAGTCTTAAGGGATGTCCTCGTGTCCTTTGACATGTTCTCTTGGTGAACAATGCCCCAGATAGTTTATTGTATGGCCCGTTAATGTATTTATACACAGTAATCATATCCCCACGCAAGCGCCTTTTCTCCAGCGTACATAATTGTAACTTTTCCAGTCTCTCTTCATATTCAAGCTCCCCCAATCCCCTTATTAATTTAGTTGCCCTTCTCTGAACCCTTTCCATTTCAAAGATGTCCTTTTTGTACACAGGATTCCAAAATTGCACTGCATATTCCAAATGAGGCCTTACCAATGCTTTGTAAAGAGGGAGAATTACATTTTCCTCCCTTGAATCCATACCTCGCTTTATACAAGACAATACCACGCTGGCTCTGGCTGTTGCCGCCTGGCACTGCTTGCTACCTTTAAGTTTGTTATCCACCAAAACTCCAAGATCCCTTTCCAACAGGGATTCACTTAACACAGAGCCATTTATAGTATAAGTAGCACAAGTATTTTTAAGTCCAAAATGCATCACCTTACATTTATCAACATTGAATTTCATCTGCCACTTAGCAGCCCAATGTGATAATCTATCTAGATCCCCTTGCAACGATTGCACATCCTCTGAAGTTTTTAATGGTCGACAAAGTTTTGTGTCGTCAGCAAACACAGAAACCTTGCTGACAATACCCACTTCCAAATCATTAATAAATAGATTAAATAGAAGCGGCCCCAACACAGAACCCTGTGGCACCCCACTTAGCACTTTAGTCCATAATGATGAAGCCCCATTAACAACTACTCTCTGCATCCTATTCTTTAACCAATTTTCTATCCATGTACAAATGTGACTCCCCAGACCAACAGACCTTAGCTTATTCATTAGTCGCCTATGGGGGACTGTATCAAAAGCCTTTGCAAAATCCAAGTAAACTACATCTACTGCTATACCAGAGTCTAAATTTCTACTTACTTCCTCATAAAAGCCAAGCAAGTTAGTTTGACAAGATCTATTCCTCCTAAATCCATGCTGGTTACTACTTATAATGTCAGTCCTTGAAACATACTCTAGAACATGATCCCTTATTAAACTTTCCAGGATCTTCCCCACCACTGAAGTTAAACTTACAGGCCTGTAATTACCCGGCTGTGAACGACTACCCTTTTTGAATATTGGAATAACATCAGCCTTTTTCCAATCCAGAGGCACACCACCGGACATGAGGGAATCAGCAAAAATTAGAAACAATGGCCTAGATAAAACTGAACTTAGCTCCCTAAGTACCCTAGGATGTATTTTATCCGGTCCAGGAGATTTACTAATATTAACCTTATTTAGTTCTTTCTGTACCATATCCTCGGTTAACCAAAGTGAACTTGAATCTTGTATACCTTTATTGCTACTATACTCTATGATATCTGTACTTGGATCTTCTATAGTGTATACAGAGGAAAAAAAATTATTCAAGACATTTGCTTTATCGCCATCCTCCGTAACTAACTTGTCCCCATTAATTAATGGTGCCACATTCTCAGTCCTCATCTTCTTACTATTAATATACTTAAAAAAATGTTTAGGCTTAGTGATGCTTTCTTCAGCTATCCTAACTTCATTATTAATTTTAGCTAGTTTGATTGCTTTCTTACACTCCTTGTTACAGTTTTTATACTCCCTAAAGGCCCTTTCCGTTCCCTCGGCCTTAAAGGTTTTAAATGCCTTTTTCTTCCTTACCATTTGCCTCTTTACATCAGAATTCAGCCACATGGGCGCGGATTTATTTTTTTTACATTTATTTCCCAAGGGTATAAATTTAGATGTGAACTGGCTTAAAATCCCCTTGAACACAGTCCACTTCTGTTCAGTACCTTTACCTGATAATACATTATCCCAGTTGACATTCTGAAGAGCTGCTTTTAACCTGGGAAAATTTGCTTTCCTGAAATTAAATGTCTTTGTTAACCCAGCACACTTTTCCTTTCGATAACAAAGTCCAAATGCCACTATTTCATGGTCACTATTCCCTAAACCTCCAGTTACCTTTATATCTATAATGCGCTCCACAATGTTAGATATTACCAGATCCAACAGAGCTCCTTTTCTAGTAGGAACCTCAACCACCTGTGAGAGAAAATTATCCTGCAGCAAATTCAGGAACTCATCGCCTTTTTCTGTGATGGCAGTTCCACCACACCAATCAATGTCAGGGTAATTGAAGTCCCCCATAATGAGCACACTCCCCAAACTTGCAGCCCTTGCCAACTGCATATGAAGTTGACTCACCTCCTCTCTGCTAGCATTTGGCGGCTTATAGCAGACACCAACAATGACATTACCCCCTTTCCTGTTGCCTAATTCCACCCATATTGCCTCCACTTTATCATCCATATCACCAGTTATCTCTTCTTTTAAATTTGGCTTCAATTCTTTTTTAACATATACACATACTCCTCCCCCTTTCCTTTTTTTTCTGTCCTGCCTAAACAAGGCATATCCTTCTATATTTACAGCCCAGTCGTGAGAACTGTTCAACCACGTTTCTGCTATACCTATTACATCATACTTTTCATTCAATGCCATCATTTCCAATTCACCCATTTTGTCAGCCAGGCTTCTCGCATTTGCAAACATACATTTTAGATTATGATCCTGTAATTTATTCGTACACTTTGATACACATTCCTCCCTATCCCCTATGCTAGCCCCACCCCCCTTTCCACCCACCACTGGCCTATCTACACCCTGCTTTCCTCCTGGACAATCTATCCCAGTGAGACTGCTAATACCCTCCCCCCCCAAACCTAGTTTAAAATCTCCTCCAACCCTCTAGCCATCTTCTCCCCTAAAACAGCTGCACCACCATCAGTGAGGTGCAACCCATCCCTACTAAAGAGCCTGTAGCCGACAGCAAAGTCTGCCCAGTTCTCAATAAACCCAAACCCTTCTTCCTTACACCACTCTCTTAGCCACGCATTAATGCTCCTAAGCTCCCGCTGTCTCCCTGGCTTAGCACGTGGCTGCGGTAGTATTTCTGAAAACACTACCCTGGAGGTCCTTGCTTTTATCTTGGCCCCTAGTTCTCGGAAATCATGTTTAAGGACCTCACCTCCACCTCTAACTTTGTCATTGGCACCAATGTGAACCAAGACCGCCGGGTCACACCCGGCCCCACCCAATAATCTGTCTACACGATCCACCACATGCCGAACCCTAGCACCAGGCAGGCAACACACAGTTCGGCATGTAGGGTCTTGGCGGCAGATTACCCTATCTACCTTCCTTATAATGGAGTCCCCTACCACTACCACCTGCCTTGCATTCCTGACCCTTCGTTCCTCCTCCCTTGTATCAGAGATGGCAGTCCCCTGGGTGCTCAAGGGACTAGCCCCCTCCATACATGCTAATTCCGAGGTGTCCTCCTCCACTTCATTACCTAAGGCGGCAAATCTGTTGGGATGGACAATCTGGGAAGAAGCCCCCCTACTCTTCCGTCCCCCACTTCCCCTAGTAACCCTAACAAAACTACCTCCTTCCTCATCCTTTCTTGTCCCTCTTCCACCCACCTCTATACTGGCCCCAGCCAGTGCCTGCTGACCCCCCAGTTCTGCCAATCCCCGCAATGCTGCAAGCTGCCCCCTTAGACTCTCCACCTCAGCTTCCAAACGGGCAACCCACTCACACCTGACACAGACATAGGTTCCCCGGAACGTCTGCTCCAGGTTCCTATACATGTGGCACGATGCACATTGCATGGTACTGACAAAACTGTCCCTTCTAATACACCACACCAACACAGTGACGCACAAACCTTGTTTAATTGCCCTTCTTGTTTCAATGTCCTTCTTTTTTTATGTCCTTGAGATCAAGGTCCTTAAGAGAAAGGGCCACTCACAAGTTCGTTACACTCACAGGAAACTTCCTTTTGTTAGGTCCCACCACAGGCCCAACACGTGAATCCTATTTAACAAATAGGCCCAACCCCCACACCAATTAGTGCAAGAGCAGAAAGAGAGGGAAAAAAAAAAAAAAAAAAACCAAACACTAAACCTTTTACAGCCTGTTGTGATTACAAACAGGTACAAACTAGAAACTATAGAAGTCCAGCACACCCCGGAATGGAAGAAGAAAGATTAGTCTGCTTTACTGCACATCAATCCGGCACACGTTTTTAAACAGTACAAAACAATCCTATTTTCAAACTGTCAAACATCCTTATTTTCAAACTTTCACAACCCATACAACCATAAAATGATTAAGTGTCCTCTTTTTTTATTGTCTGAGATCCATGGTCCTTAAGAGAAAGGGCCACTCACAATTCGTTACATCACAGGAAAAACTTCCTTTTGTTAGGCCACACCACCAGGCCCAACACTGTGAATTCCTATTTAAATAATAGGGCCCCAACCCCCACACCAATTAGTTGCAAGACCAGAAGGAAAGAGAGGAAAAAAAAAAAACCAACCTTATTAAACCCCTTTTACAGCCTGTTTGTGATTACAACAGGTAAACTAGAATATAGAAGTCCAGCAACCCCTTAACTGGAAAGAGAAAGAAGAAATGATAGTACGTCTGCTGACTGCCACACTCAATTCCTGCACACACAGTTTAACAGTACAAACATCCTTATTTTAAAACTGTCACCCCAACAATCTTATTTTCAAACTTATCACACAACACCATAACAACCATACAAATGATTAAGTGTCCGTCTTTTTTATGTCCTTGAGATTCAAGGGTCCTTAGAGAAAAGGGCATCACAAGTTCGTTCACTCAACAGGGAAAACTTCCTTGTGTTAGGTCCAAACCACAGGCCCAACACTGTGAATCCTATTTAAAACTACTCGGCCCCCAACCACACACAATTCGTGAAGAGCAGAAAGAGACCGGGAAAAAAAAAAACCCAACACTTAGTAACCCTTTTACAGACTGTTTGTGTTACAAACAGGTTACAAGACTAGATATAAGAAGTCCAGCACACCCCTTAAATGGAAAAGAGAAAGATTAGTCTGTTACTGCACACTCCATCCTGACACACAGTTTCTAACAGTACAAACAATCCTTTATGTCAAACTGTTCAAACAATCTGATTTCAAATTTCCACACACACCATACAAAACATCAAATGATTAAGTGTCCTTCTTTTTTTATGTACTATTGAGATCAAGGGTCCTTAAGAGAAAGGGCCACCTCACAAGTCGTTCATCACAGGAAACTTCCCTTTGGTTAGGTTCCAAAACCACAGGCCCAACACGTGAAATCCTATTGTAACTAATAGACCCAAGGCCCACCCCACACCAATTAGTCAAAGCCAGAAAGAGAGGGAAAAAAAAAAAAAAAAACCAAACACTTATTACCTTTACCCTTTTACAGCTGTTTGGTGATTACAACAGGTACAAATATCAGAATATTAGAAGGCCAAGCCACACCCCTTTAACTGGCAGAAGAAAGATTAGCGCTTACTGCAACTCAATCCTGCACACAGTTTTAACAGTACAAACACAATCCTTATTTTCAACTGTCAACACATCCTTATTTTCCAAACTTTACACACACCAACAACCATCAAATGATTAGTGTCGATTACCCTTTTTTATTGTCCTTGAGACAAGGTCCTTAGAAGAGAAAGGGCCACTCACAACGTTCGTAGCACTCACAGGAAACTTCCATTTTGGTGTGTTCCAAACCACAGGCCCAACACTGGTGAATCCTTTTAACTAATTAGGCCCCCAACTCCCACATCCCAATTCGTGCAAGAGCCAGAAAGGAGGGAAAAAAAAAAAAAAAAAAGACACACAGCTTATTAACCCTTTATACAGCCTTTGTTGATTACAACAGGTACAATACAGATCTTAGCGCCAGGCACACCCTTGTACCTGGAAGAAGAAAATTAGTCCGCTTACTGCACACTCAATCCGCACACAGTTTTTATTACAGTACAAACAATCCTTATTTTCAAAGTCAAACAATCCTATTTTCAAACTTTCATCACACACCAACAACCATCAAATGATTAAGTGTCCTTCTTTTATGTCCTTGGACAGGTCCTTAGAGAAAGGGCCAGCCACTCACATAGTTCGTTACACTCAAGGGAACCTATTCCTTTTGTAGGTCAAAAACACAGGCCCAAACACTGTGAATCCTATTTAACCTAATAGGCCCCAACCCCCACACCAATTAGTGCAAGAGCCAGAAGAGAGGGAGAAAAAAAAAAACCAAACACTTATTAACCCTTTTACAGCCTGTTTGTGAGTACAACAGGTACAAGACTAGGAAGATAGAAGTCCAGCACACCCCTTTAAACGAAGAAGCAAGATTGTGGCTTAATGCACACTCAATCCTGCACACAGTTTTTACAGTACAACAATCCTTATTTTCATACTGTCAAACAATCCGATTTTCAAACTTTACCACACATCCACCCTCAAATGATTAAGTGTCCTTCTTTTTTTATGTCTTGAGATAAAGGTCCTTAAGAGAAAGGCCACTCACAAGTTCGTTACACTCACAGGAAACTCCTTTGTTCTTAGGGTGCTCCCAAACACAGGCCCACCCCCACTGTGAATCCTATTTTAACTAATAGCACCCAACCCCACACCAATCCCTTATGTTTTCTGCACCAGAGTCCAGGAACGAGAGGGAAAAAAAAAAAAAAAAAAACCAATACACCTGTTTTACTGAACCCTTTTACCGCCTGTCAACCCGTGGATGTAAAAACATGTACAATACTTAGACTATAGAAGTCCAGCAACACCCTTTAACTGGAAGAAGAAAGAGTAGTCTGCTTACATGCACACTCAATCCTGCCACCAGTTTTTAAAGTACAAAACAATCCTTATTTTCAAACTGTTCAAACAATCCTTATTTTCAACTTTTCACACACACACATACAAACCATCAAATGACCACCATTTTAGTTTTTTTGTGTCCTCTTTTTATGTTCCTTGAGATCAAGGGATTAAGAGAAAGGCACTTCACAAGTTCGTTACACTCACAGGAAATTCCTTTGTTAGGTCCAACCACCACACACAGGCCCAAACACTGTAATAATATTGAAATAATAGCCCCAACCCCCACACCATTAGTGCAAGAGCCAGAAAGAGAGGAGAAAAAAAAAAAAACCACACACTTATTACCCCTTTTACAGCAATGTTTGTATTACACCAGGTACAAATACTAAGGAATATAGGAAGCCAGCCACACCCCTTTTAACTGGGAAAGAAAGAGATTTGTTGCTTACTTGCCACACTCTAATCCTGCCACACAAGTTTTATAACAGTAGCAAACAATGCCTGTATTTCAAACTGTAAACAAGTGCACATAATATTTCAAACGGTTCACACAACCACATACAACCATCAATGATTAAGTGTCTCTTCTTTTTTTTATCGCTCCTTGAGCATCAAGGTCCTTAAGAGAAAGGGCCACTCACAAGTTCGTACACTACACAGGAAACTTCCTTTTGTTAGGTAAAAACCACAGGCCCAACATGTGAATCCTATTTAACTAATAGGCCCCAAAACCCCACAACAATAGTGCAAGAGCCAAGGAAAAAGAAAGAGAGGGAAAAAAAAAAAACCAAAACTTATTAACCCTTTTACAGCCTGTTTTGTGATTACAACAGGTACAATACTAGATATAGAAGCCAGCACACCCTTTAACTGGAAGAAGAAAGTTGTATGCTTTAATTACGGCACACTCATCCTGCCACACAGTTTTTAACAGTACAAACTCATCCTATTTTCAAACTGTCAAACAATCCTTATTTTCAAAACTTTCACACACACCATACAACCATCAAATGATTAATGTCCTTCTTTTGTTATGTCCTTGAGATCAAGGTCCTTAAGAGAAAGGGGCACTCACAAAGTTCGTTACACTCACAGGAAACTTCCTTTTGTTAGGTCCAAACCACAGGCCCAAACACTGATGAATCCTAATTTAACTAATAGGCCCCAACCCCACACAATTAGTGCAAGAGCCAGAAAGAGAGGGAAAAAAAAAAAAACCCAAACACTTATTAACCCTTTACAGCCTGTTTGTGATTACAAAGGTACAATACTAGAATATAGAAGTCCAGCACACCCCTTTAACTGGAAGAAGAAAGATTAGTTGGCTTACTGCACACTCAATCCTGCAACACAGTTTTAACAGTACAAACACAACCTTATCATTTCAAACTGTCAAACAATCCTTATTTTCAAAACTTTCACACACACCATACAAACCATCAAATGATTAAGGTGCCTTCTTTTTTTATGTCCTTGAGATCAAGGGTCCTTAAGAGAAGGGCCACTCACAAGTTCGTTACACTCACAGGAACTCCTTTGTAGTCCAAACCACAGGCCCAACACTGTGAATCCTATTTAACTAATAGGCCCCAACCCCCACACCAATTAGTGCAAGAGCCAGAAAGAGAGGGAAAAAAAAAAAAAACCAAAACACTTATTAACCCTTTTCAGCTGTTGTGATTACAACAGGTACATAATAGAATATAGAAGTCCAGCACACCCTTATAACTGGAAGAAGAAAGATTAGTCTGCTTACTGCACACTCAATCCTGCACACAGTTTTTAACAGTACAAACAATCCTTATTTCAAACTGTCAAACAATCCTTATTTCAAACTTTCACACACACCATACAACCATCAAATGATTAAGTGTCTTCTTTTTTATGTCCTTGAGATCAAGGTCCTAAGAGAAAGGGCCACTCACAAGTTCGTTACACTCACAGGAAACTTCCTTTTGTTAGGTCCAAACCACAGGCCCAACACTGTGAATCCTATTTAACTAATAGGCCCCAACCCCCACACCAATTCGTGCAAGAGCCGAGAGAAAGAGAGGGAAAAAAAAAAAAAACCAAACACTTATTAACCCTTTTACAGCCTGTTTGTGATTACAACAGGTTACAATACTAGAATATAGAAGTCCAGCACCCCTTTAACTGGAAGAAGAAAGATTAGTCTGCTTACTGCACACTCAATCCTGCACACGTTTTTAACAGTACAAACAATCCTTATTTTCAAACTGTCAAACAATCCTTATTTTCAAACTTTCACACACACCATACAACCATCAAATGATTAAGTGTCTTCTTTTTTTATGTCCTGAGATCAAGGTCCTTAAGAGAAAGGCCACTCACAAGTTCGTTACACTCACAGGAAACTTCCTTGTTTTAGGTCAAACCACGGCCCAACATGTGAAGCAGATTTAACTAATAGGCCAACCCCCACACAAGAGTGCAAGAGCCAGAAAGAGAGGGAAAAAAAAAAAAAACCAAAACACTATTAACCCTTTACAGCCGTTGTGAGTACAACAGGTACAACTTACTGAATATAGAAAGTCCAGCACACCCTTTACTGGAAAGAAGAAAGATTAGTCTGCTTACTGCACACTCAATCCTGCACACAGTTTTTAACAGTACAAACAATCCTTATTTTCAAACTGTCAAACAATCCTTATTTTCAAACTTTCACACACACCATACAACCATCAAATGATTAAGTGTCCTTTTTTTATGTCCTTGAGATCAAGGTCCTTAAGAGAAAGGGCCACTCACAAGTTCGTTACACTCACAGGAAACTTCCTTTTGTTAGGTCCAAACCACAGGCCCAACACTGTGAATCCTATTTAACTAATAGGCCCCAACCCCCACACCAATTAGTGCAAGAGCCAGAAAGAGAGGGGAAAAAAAAACCAAACACTTATTAACCCTTTCACAGCCTGTTTGTGATTACAACAGGTACAATACTAGAATATAGAAGTCCAGCACACCCCTTTAACTGGAAAGAGAAAGAAGAAATGATAGTACGTCTGCTGACTGCCACACTCAATTCCTGCACACACAGTTTAACAGTACAAACAATCCTTATTTTAAAACTGTCCCAACAATCTTATTTCAAACTTTCACACCACCATAACAACCATACAAATGATTTAAGTGTCCTGTCTTTTTTAGTGATCCTTGAGATTCAAGGGTCCTTAGAGAAAAGGGCATCACAAGTTCGTTCCTCAAAGGAAAACTTCCTTTGTGAGCGTCCAACCACAGGCAAACCCAACACTGTGAATCCTATTTAAAAATACTGGCCAACCCACCACACACAATTTGTTGCAAGCAGCAGAAAGAGAGGGGAAAAAAAAAAAAAACCCAACACTTATAACCCTTTTACAGCTGTTTGTGATTACAACAGGTTACAATGACTAGATATAAGAAGTCCAGCACACCCCTTTAAATGGAAGAAGAGAAAGATTAGTCTGCTTACTGCACATCACATCCTGACACACAGTTTAACAGTACAAACAATTCCTTTATTCAAACTGTCAAACAATCTTATTTTCAAATTTCACACACACCATACAACAACATCAAGATGAATTAAGTGTCCTTCTTTTTTTATGTCTTGAGATCAAGGTCCTTAAGAGAAAGGGCCACTCACAAGTTCGCTTACACTCACAGGAAACTTCCTTTTGTTAGGTCCAAACCACAGGCCCAACACTGTGAAATCCTATTTAACTAATAGGCACCCAACCCCCACACCAATTAGTGCAAGAGCCAGAAAGAGAGGGAAAAAAAAAAAAAAAAAAACCAAACACTTATTAACCCTTTACAGCTGTTTGGGATTACAACAGGTAAATACTGAATATTAGAAGGTCCAGCACAACCCCGTTTAACTGGAGAAGAAAGATTAGTCGGCTTACTGCACACTCAATCCTGCACACATTTTAACAGTACAAACACAATCCTTATTTTCAAACTGTCAACACTCCTTATTTCAAACTTTACACACACCATACAACCATCAAATGATAAGTGTCATTCTTTTTTATTGTCCTTGAGATCAAGGTCCTTAAGAGAAGAGAAAGGGCCACTCACAAGTTCGGTACACTCACAGGAAACTTCCTTTTGTGGTCCAAACCACAGGCCCAACACTGGTAATCCTATTTAACTAATAGGCCCCAACCCCCACCCAATAGTGCAAGAGCCAGAAAGAGAGGGAAAAAAAAAAAAAAAAAAAAAAAACAAAACATTATTAACCCTTTTACAGTCCTGTTGTGTGATTACAACAGGTACAATACAGACTTAGACGAGCCAGCACACCCCTTTAACTGGAAGAAGAAAGATTAGTCTGCTTACTGCACACTCAATCCGCACACAGTTTTTAACAGTACAAACAATCCTTATTTCAAATGTCAAACAATCCTATTTTCAAACTTTAACACACACCATACAACATCAAATGATTAAGTGTCTTGTTTTATGTCCTTGGATCACGGTCCTTAGAGAAAGGGCCACCACTCACAAGTTCGTTACACTCACAGGAACTTCCTTTGTAGGTCAAAAACACAGGCCCAAACACTGTGAATCCTATTAACTAATAGCCCCAAACCCCACACCAATTAGTGCAAGAGCCAGAAGAGAGAGGAAAAGAAAAAAAAAAACCAAACACGTTATAACCCTTTACAGCCTGTTTGTTTGATTACAAAGGTACAAACGAGGAAGATAGAAGTCCAGCACACCCTTTTTAACAGAAGAAAGCAACGATTAGTGCTTAATGCACACTCAATCCTGCCACACAGTTTTTACAGTACAAACAATCCTTATTTTCAAATGTCAAACCAATCCTATTTTCAAACTTTCACCACACATACACACCTCAATGATTAAGTGTCCTTCTTTTTGTAGTCCTTGAGATCAAAGGTCTCTAAGAGGAAAGGCCACTCACAAGTTCGGTTACACTCACAGGAAACTCCTTATGTTCTTAGGGTCACCAAACAAGGCCCACCCACTGTGAATCCTATTTTAACTAATAGGCACCCAACACCCACACCAACTTATGTTCCAAGAGTCCAGAGAACGAGATGGGAAAAAAAAAAAAAAAACCAATACACCGTTTAATTGAACCCTTTACAGCTGTACGTGGATGTACAAACATGTCACAATACTAGAACTATAGAAGGCAGCACACACCCTTTAACTGGAAGAAGAAAGATTAGTCTGCTTCATGCACACTCAATCCAGTGCCACCAGTTTTTAACAGTACAAAAACAATCCTTATTTTCAAACTGTTCAAACAATCCTATTTTCAACTTTCACACACACCAACAAACCATCAAATGACCCATTATTTGTGTCCTTCTTTTTATGTCCTTGAGATCAAGGTGTTAAGAGAAAGGCCACTCACAAGTTCGTTACCACTCAGCAGGAAATTCCTTTGTTAGGTCCCCACACACACAGGGCCCAACACTGTGAAATATATTGAAATCATAGCCCCAACCCCCACACCAATTAGTGCCAAGAGCAGAAAGAGAGGAGAAAAAAAAAAAAACCAACACTTAGTTACCCCGTTAACAGCATGTTGTGTTACACCAGGTACAATACTAGAATATAGAAGTCCAGCCACGCCCTTTAACTGGAAAGAAGAAGAGATTTAGTCTGCTTATGCACACTCAATCCTGCCACACAGTTTTAAAGTACAAACAATCCTTTTTTCAAACTGTCAAACAACTTATTTTCAAACTTTTCACTTACACACACCATACAACCATCAATTTGATAAGGTACTTCTTTTTGTTATGTCCTGAGACAAGGTCCTTAGGAAAGGGCCACTCACAAGTTCGTTACACTCAAACGGAAACTCCTTTTGTTAGGTCAAAACACAGGCCCAACATTGGTGAATCCTATTAACTAATAGCCCCAACAACCCCACAACCAATTACGCGCAAGAGCCAGGACAAAAGAGAGCGGAAAAAACAAAAAACCAAAAACTTTAACCCTTTTACAGCCTGTTTGTGATTACAACAGGTACAATACTAGATATAGAACCCAGCAACCCCTTGATAACTGGAAGAAGAAAGATGATCTATGCTTTTTACTGCCACACTCATCTGCCAACACAGGTTTGTTAACAGTACAAACAACCTATTTTCAAAACTGTCAAAACAATCCTATGTTTCAAACTTGTCACACACACCATACAACCATCAAATGATTAAAGTGTCCTTCTTTTTTATGTCCTTGAGATCAACGGTCCTTAAGAGAAAGGGCCACTCACAAAGTTCGTTACACTCACAGGAAACTTCCTTTTGTTAGGTCCAAACCACAGGCCCAACACTGATGAATCCTATTTAACTAATAGGCCCCAACCCCACACCAATTAGTGCCAAGAGCCAGAAAGAGAGGGAAAAAAAAAAAAACCAAACACTTATTAACCCTTTACAGCCTGTTTGTGATTACAACAGGTACAATACTAGAATATAGAAGTCCAGCCACACCCCTTTAATGGAAGAAGAAAGATTAGTTGCTTACTGCACACTCAATCCTGCAACACAGTTTTAACGTACACACAACATACACCATTTCAAACTGTCAAACAATCCTTATTTTCAAAACTTTCACACACACCATACAAACCATCAAATGATTAAGTGTGCTCTTTTTTTTATGTCTCATTGGATCAAGGTCCTTAAGAGAAGGGCCACTCACAAGTTCGTTACACTCACAGGAATCCTTTGTTAGTCAAACCACAGGCCCAACACTGTGAATTCCTATTTAACTAATAGGCCCCAACCCCCACACCAATTAGTGCAAGAGCCAGAAAGAGAGGGAAAAAAAAAAAAAACCAAACACTTATTAACCCTTTTTCAGCCTGTTGTGATTACAACAGGTACATAATAGAATATAGAAGTCCAGCACACCCTTTAACTGGAAGAAAGAAGAAAGATTAGTCTGCTTTACTGCACACTCAATCCTGCACACAGTTTTTAACAGTACAAACAATCCTTATTTTCAAACTGTCAAACAATCCTTATTTCAAACTTTCACACACACCATACAACCATAAATGATGTAAGTGTCTTCTTTTTTATGTCCTTGAGATCAAGGTCCTAAGAGAAAGGGCCACTCACAAGTTCGTTTACACTCACAGGAAACTTCCTTTTGTTAGGTCCAAACACAGGCCCAACACTGTGAATCCTATTTAACTAATAGGCCCCAACCCCCACACCAATTAGTGCAAGAGCCGAAAGAGAAAGAGAGGAGAAAAAAAAAAAAACCAAACACTTATTAACCCTTTTACAGCCTGTTGTGATTACAACAGTACAATACTAGAATATAGAAGTCCAGCACACCCCTTTTAACTGGAAAGAAGAAAGATTAGTCTGCTTACTGCACACTCAATCCTGCACACAGTTTTTAACAGTACAAACAATCCTTATTTTCAAACTGTCAAACAATCCTTATTTTCAAACTTCACACACACCATAACAACCATCAAATGATAAGTGTCCTTCTTTTTTTATGTCCTTGAGATCAAGGTCCTTAAGAGAAAGGCGGGCACTCACAAGTTCGTTACACTCACAGGAAACTTCCTTGTTTTAGGTCCAAACCACGGCCCAACACTGTGAATCCTATTTAACTAATAGGCCCCAACCCCCACACCAATTGAGTGCAAGAGCCAGAAAGAGAGGGAAAAAAAAAAAAAACCAAAACACTTATTAACCCTTTTACAGCCGTTGTGATTACAACAGGTACAATACTGAATATAGAAGTCCAGCACACCCTTTACTGGAAAGAAGAAAGTTAGTCTGCTATGCACACTCAATCCTGCACACAGTTTTAACAGTACAAACAATCCTTATTTTCAAACTGTCAAACAATCCTTATTTTCAAACTTTCACAACAACCATACAACCATCAAATGATTAAGTGTCTTCTTTTTTTATGTTTGAGATCAAGGTCCTTAAGAGAAAGGGCCCACTCACAAGTTCGTTACACTCACAGGAAACTTCCTTTTGTTAGGTCCAAAACCACAGGCCCAACACTGTGAATCCTATTTAACTAATAGGCCCCAACCCCCACACCAATTAGTGCAAGAGCCAGAAAGAGAGGAAAAAAAAAAAAACCAAACACTTATTAACCTTTTACAGCCTGTTTGTGATTACAACAGGTACAATACTAGAATATAGAAGTCCAGCACACCCCTTTAACTGGAAGAAGAAAGATTAGTCTGCTTACTGCCACACTCAATCCTGCACACAGTTTTTAACAGTACAAAACAATCCTTATTTTCAAACTGTCAAACATCCTTATTTCAAACTTTCACACACACCATAAACCATCAAATGATTAAGGTCCTTCTTTTTTATGTCCTTGATCAAGGTCCTTAAGAGAAAGGGCCACTCACAAGTTCGTTCACTCACAGGAAACTTCCTTGTTAGTCCAAAAAAAAGTCTTTCTTCATAGACTTCCTGTTGCAGAGCCTCTTGGGACATGTAGTTCATCAGGTAAAAAATGAGTTTACCAGTTCCTTTCATACAATAAATGATGGGTAGGTGTGCACAGCTCATGTACAGTATATGCATTTAAATACTTTGCTGACAGAATAAACAATATCGTGTATAAAGTGCTACACTATGTTTTTACAATTTGCCTGGGCTTTACCCCATTTATATCTTTGTTTCATTGATGTATTACTGCAAATGATTAATATTTGTATGGCTGACCAGCTATAATGAGCGTTAAAACATTATCATTTGTTGAGGGATCATTTGTTGGGGATCTTTTTCTGTGCAAACATATAATCATTGTTCTGTTGAGCCTTGTCTTACCTTTTAGTCCAGAATTTAATAATGTCAGCACTTTATTGATTGTTTTGTATGATAAGGTCATATAGTTCATATGTCATTGTGTAATTTAATTCAAGGGACAAGCAAAATTATGTTAGAAGTAGCAAATTTACTTAATATGAAAGCAATGAATACTATAGTACTGAATAGAATGAACAGGCTGCCCATATATAAACATATCCAATATCAATATGCATAAATTTATGCATATATTTAAGAAATAGTTTACAAATCATATGTTTAAATCTCTGCAAGATCTAGTTTCTTCCTCAGCTGAGGTACGATTGGCTAATAATTATTGTATGATTGTACTTTCTCCTTCCCATGGGGGCACATTTGGGGAACACAGTTTCCATTCCCAGTCTGAGTAATATGGTAATTGTTTTTGCCTAAACATGTGTTGTCCTATTTAAGATATGACAGTAGAGTGGCCACGGGGTAATGTTTATCAGATCTGTTTTGGAACTTTCTCTGTCCTTTTGTTTGTTTTTGCAAGGTGTTCCTACCTATTAATGGTTACTTTTAAAGACTTAATGATTATTCTGGAGATCATTTCACAATCTACCCCAAGTGAGATTTGCTATTTTTAAAATTATTTTATCTTTGCTGTAAAAAACTTTCCAAGTCACTTTTTCATGTTTACCCCCCTAAACTTAAGGCGCAGCCACAATACTTACCGTTAGAAAGTACCCGTATATACTTGAGTATAAACCGACCGATTATAAACCGAGGTACCTATTTTTACCTTTAAAAAGGAGTAAAAATGATTGACTTGAGTATAAACCTAGGGTAGAAAATAGGACCACTACTGCCTTCTAATTCTGTATTGTTTTTAGGCTTTAGTTGCCCTTTAAATGGACAGCAGAAGTCCCATATAGTAATAGCCATACTGTCCATTTAAAAGGCAATTAAAGCCTTATTCCTTGGCTCTCCAGATGTTTGGAAACTATAACTCCCAGCATGCTTTAGTTGCCACTGCAGTAATTACTGTACTTTTACCCCCCCCCCCTCTGAGAGTCCCCACAGTTCAGTTGCCTTCTCCTACCTGCTCAGGTTCCCCTGCTCTGGATCCTCTGAACCGCTTCCTCTGCCACGTGCTCCACATTCCTCTGCTGGCTGACATCACTACTCGGCACCGGCCTCACTTCCCGGTGCCTAGTGGTGACATCAACCAGCAGAGAATGCGGAGCATGCGGCCGCCTGTGCAGGTAAGTGTATGACTCGAGTATAAACCGACATTCAATTTTCAGGCTATTTTTTTTAGCCTAAAAATATCGGTTTATACTTGAGTATATACTGTATTTTACATATATGGACCAGCAAAGACAAAGTAAAAAAACATGTGCTTTAATATGAGCAGCATCTATGAATTTAAGAAATTAAAAAAGAGATTCTAATCTTAATAAAACATATTTTACAACTGCAAAAAGATTTTGCTAAAAGATGTTTTCAATTTCAAAAGACTTTTTCATTAGATTTGCATGTGGTACTTTAACACACCCATGTGTCACTACTAAGGAGTCATGAACTTGAACTATGGATGATGGGATACAGCTGTGTACATCCAACTTTTACCCTTTAACATCAGGCAAACATAGGGCTAATCTTTTGTGCAGAAAATTATGTTTATGCAGCAAATTATGCTCTCCACCTTCACTCTGCTTTTCCGAGCTCTCCAAGCTTTTTATACAGAAAGCAGAAAGAGAGGCAACAGAACATTGGCAACATTTCAGGTTAGACTTACATTTCTCATTTCATCTCTATTTCATTCTCTATTTTTCATTTGAGGGGTGGATTTTCCCTTTAAATGAGAAGTTTAAATTCATTTTACTTAATGAAAAGCTAGGTAATTATATTTCCTATATTTTTTATTTGCATAATAATTTCCCCATTCAAAACATGACAGTCAGACTCATGATTTCCAGCTACAGAAGTTGGAGAAAACCATTGCTTCCTAACTTCCTTAAGGCCAGTGCTGAGGGCATAGGTTGGTTCTGTGTATCTCCCTATTGAAGTATTGATGTGATGACCAATCACAATGGTTTTGAATAATCACAGGAGCTTTTTACAATCACAATTCATTAAATAATATGCCTCAGAACAATACTTTTATGTACTTTAATTTATTTTAAATCTTTTGTTACCTATTAATGCTAAGGGATTATAACATATAATATAAAAAATGTATAACTCTACATAAGTCTCTACATTCTGTTGTATCAGCCAGAAAAGGTTCAGAATAAGAGAGATAACAATAGTTCAGGACGTGTTTTCACCAAAATGCAGACATACATACAGATTTAGCCTGTGCAATGTGAAAAACTGTTTCCATTATAAGAGTTTGGCTTAATCAATGACTTATAAAAATCGAAGTCTCTTGATAAATGTTCCTTATCACAGTTCAGTGAATAGATCAATATGTATGTATACATTTACATCACATTTACTGAAAATGAATTGTGCTGAGGCATTTATAACTAGCATATTCTTCTAACATGTGTTCTAATGCTCTGCTTGGAGAATTGGCATACTAAAAATCTAAATATATGTTGCAATTTACTATATTTGTTATGTTTTGTTTTTTTGCAATCCTAAACCCAATGTGCTGAATATTTTCTATCATGTAAGGTTTAAAAGGATCAGAGGAACAGTATTTTTTCTACTTATGCTTAATATAAACATGGAAACAAAAAAAAATGCCCAGAGCTACAACTGACCCCATTGGTAATTTTTCTTCCTCCAAGGATAGGGGTGCCCAACCTGCATCCCTCCAGATGTTTTAATGCATCGCTGGTAGTTTTTAAACATCCTGGGGCCCGCAGGTTAGGCAACCCTGCTCTAGTCCATGAAATTTTCACATATTTGGCTAGTTTTCCTGATTTCTAAATTCCACTGTGTATGAAGAATGTCCTGTGTAGCCAGGGTTGCCAGATTTCCAAAATCCCAAGTAGGGACAGAATAAATAAATAATGAAAAATGAATATGCCACTAAATATGCCACACCTATGTAATACTGAATGGTAGATAATAGATAGATAGATAGATAGATAGAAAAGGGTAGATTGATAGAAAAGGGGGTATATAGATAGATAGAAAGAGGATGGATAGAAAGAGTACATAGATATAGATAGATAGAAAGAGGATAGGTAGATAGATAGATAGAGGGTAGATAGATAGATAGATAGATAGATAGATAGAAAGAGGGTAGATAGAGATAGATAGATAAAGGATAGATAGATAGATAGAACCCCCCACATATGATCCAGCACAGAGCACACCCACCCGGCCACCCCAGGCCCCAGCCAGCCCAGTCCACAATCACAGGTCCTTGCCTGCTATGCCCATCCAATCTGCTGCTACTGCAGACAAAGCAGCAGCTGCCAGCAAGACATCAATTTTAAACAGCAGCTGCGGCCACAAGAACTTCTACCTCCCCCTGCAGGCAAAAGATCAGTGGAGGCAGAGTCACTTATGCATGTAACTTCAACAATGCAGACAGTGTGCATGGCGGACGACAGCACGTAATACAGCACATTCCGTAAGGCTGTCATCATGGAACTGCAACAACCCCCCCTTGAACTCTGCAGAAAAGCCAATGAGCATTTTGCTACCTACTAAAAGTTACTTAATTTCCCTAATAATGACATCAACAGTGATAACGTTATGCAGTGTCGGGATTTTTCTTTTTGATGCAGGAATTGTGGGTCAAATGCAGGACAATCCAACTGAAGTAGGGACGTATGGCAACCCTGTGTGTAGCCCAGAATCAGTTAAACAAGCAATAAAAGGGTGATTTGCAAGTTTCATTGGTTATGTGAGTTATATGACATAGGCAGGGACACTTCTTCCATGATGAGGCATAGTGAGCCTTTTGGCATAGGCGGCACTACTGTGAAGAGAGACGGTGGCCATCAGCAGTAAAAAGAAGAACCAAGATTGCGTGTGCAATCGACCTAGTCACTGTGGGCAAACTTAAATGCACTAGTCATATTCACCGTGGGCAAACTTATATGTACCAGTCACTGTGGGCAAACTTATATTTACCAGTCACTGTGGGCAAACTATTATGTACCAGTCACTGTGGGCAAACTTGTATTTACCAGTAACTATGGGTAAACTTATATGTACTAATCACTTTGGGCGAACTCATATGTACCAGTCACTGTGGGCAAACTTGTATGTACCAGTCACTGTGGGCCAACTTTAATGTACCAATCACGGTGGGCAAACTTATGGGTACCAGTCTCTGTTAAACCTCCAATTCACCAGCCACTGTTAATTCGACTCTGGCTGGCGAATTGGAGAGCTGACCTAACAGTTTATGCTGAACTGGAGGGATAAGCTGACAGTGTTTTCTAAACAGGTGGGCTGATATTTTTTAATGGGAAACATTATGTTAAGATTGAGTAACTTTGGATCTTAGTGATCGTATATTCTTTTTAGCAGCAGTCATTGAAGATCGGACACCTATAGGAAAAGCCTCAGAACAACACTGAATCAGAAGGCAGAGCACCCTAATATAAAATCAGTTATCTATGTCTCACCTCTCATTTTGAGGTGGGTGCTGAGAAATTTACCTTGCTAACATGGGGTTTGTGTTTTATTTCCCAGCATTTTAGTATCGCACAGTGTGGTCACATTCCCAGTCCTAAGCTGCTGCAGGAATTCCTTACAGCAGGTCACGCCTACTAGTAGTCTCTAGCCAATCCTATTATAGTCCATATTAAGCATATGACCAACTTCAGGAGGTGTGGCCAAACAGTTTTTATCCAGTTGTTCAAGCGATTATAGTTACTTTACATAATAATTTATGTAATTTACAGTTTATTGGTGTTCTTGGTTTGATGCTTGGAAATGCAAACAGGGGGCGGGAACGGCAGCCGCGTCCGTGATTGGCTGAGAGGCAGCCAATCACAGACGCGGCTGCCAGGAATTCAGACCGGCAAAGGAGAGAGGCATGGTAAGTAATGATTGGGGGACTTTCTGTGCAGAATAGTAATGCGGTTGGGGCTGGGGGAAGGAGCAGTATATAATATCAAAGGGGTTTAACGGTAGGAGGAGGGAGAAAAAATCGGGAGGGAGAGGGAGGGGGTGAGGACTCTCCTGTGCATGCCTCAAACCTTGACGAGGTTGAGGCTGAGACAGGCACAGGATGAGTCACTCGCAGCCTCTACACTGCAGTTTCCTGGACTTTGGAGGGAAATAGCAGGGCAGCCATTTGGAGCAGAAATGTGAGGTAAGGATTTTATTAAACTACAGAGTGGGGCCAGTATGGGGTTTAATTTCAGTTTTGGGGTGGACATGCCCTTTAAACTTGGAACCCAACGTTCGCAAGGCACTCCCGCTGTATATAAGTGGCACAAATGGATTAAGCAGGCTAAAATAACACCTAATGTATGAAAAACCAGTGGATCAGTGGTGGACACTGGAGTAAAGATAAAACATACATTTTATTCAATACCTTAAAAACCTGTACATATAGATACACACAAGAGCTAAAAACATATATACTACTTAATACATGGCCCCAATAGTAATCAAAAGTAAGAGCAGTGGAGCAGACAAAACATCCTTGGAGAGAGGTAAGTATAAGGGTTAATATGCGAGGAACAGGTAAAGTGAACAAAGTCACTGTAGTATACCATCCAAATCCAAGTTCCAGTGGAGATGTCACTTTAACCAGAAAGTTCCCGATTCCACGATAGCATCAACTCCAGAGGTGAGCCTCCGTTAAATTATATCTATAGCGTGGGGGGCCATGTGTTTAAACATAGCAACGGACTGACATACATTTCGAGATCCGTCTGATCTCTTCTTCCGGGTCACATGTCTCTTGAAAGAAGAGACATTTGGTTAGATAGATTAGGTTAGTTAGGGCCCTGCGGAAAGAGTCTACCTTGACATGGAGACAGGCTTACAAGTCTTTTGGTAAAAGGTTTTTTTTCTCAACAAGGATATGAGAGGGAAATCCAAGTTGGAACCAGGTTTGAACTGGACTTGGATGTGTACTGTTATGCATTATTTTGTTGCATGCTTTTGGTTTGCACTTTATATAACACGGATGTATGGGATGACACTTCACTAGTAGTATTGTAAGCTGCATTATGTACTTTGATACTTAAATGTTTTTTTTTTATATTTTTGGTGAAAAGGCACTTACATGGTAGTGATTTTATGCTTTTTTTAATGCTATTTTAAGCTTCTTTTATTGGTACATTTCCTTTTATTGGTACCATACTGATGTTTAAAGAGCATCATTAGCCTTTCAAACATGCCTGCAGAATCCTTGTCAGACTGATACATTCATATGATTGTCCTGTGATAAATTATTCTAACTGTATAATGAGTTCCAGGGAAAATAACTTTCCGCTACCTGAACAGTAGAAAAGCCAGTCAGCTGTTAACTTATGATTGATGTTTAAAGATCCTCACCTTATGTTATGGTAATCACACACAAACATACTAATATATACACACAGTGAAATGAATAATCTAGTATTTCCTCATTCTTAATCTAAAACAATTTAACAATTAATTAGATTGTAGCTTTTCAAAATTATAGAATTAACAGGAAAGAAAAACTTATTACAGGTCAAAAGGGGTTATCACTTTTTACTTTACTTCAGTTTTACGTGAACATAAATGAAATAAACTCAGAATTACTAAATACTTGAGCAGAACCAAATGAGTGATCTTTCAATTTCAATGTGAGTTTGGCTGAAATCCAAAAAGCAAGACACTTGTACCAGATTGACTATGCTTGTATTTCTTAAAACTTGAAATTCTAGATTCAATTCAAATTCCTGTAGAGTTAAACCTAGTCCATTAAAAAAAAAATATCATAACTTAACTCAGTCAAATTACAACACAAGATAAGACTGGTCATCCTCTTTTGACTCTCCTGCTTATGAATGTTATATGGTCTTCTTTGCCCTTTAAATCTAGTTGTCAATAATCCCTTACTAATGTCTATTTCATTAAACATATTGAAAGACTAAAAGACTCTCTTTGATTAAAATGTTTGTTTAAAACAACAACAACAACAACAACAAACAAATGCTATTGACACTGTGAAATCCTTGGATTTTCTTGACTAAAATTGTTTTGTTGCATCAACATAGTATTGGAGGTTAAATAAAGACATACATACATCTAGTCCAACCTTTATACACTACTCATAATGCCTGTCTAACAGTTTATCCAGAAGATGATGGCCATACACTTGTATTGCAAAGGTGTCTGCCACCCCACATCTAATGGAAGCAGCTCCATCAACAACAACTAATTTGTTAATTTGTTTTTAACATAGTTACATAATTACATATTAATTGAGGTTGAATAAAGACATAGGTCAAGTCCATTCACTTTTTATTCACTTTTTTTTAAACCCTCCCTAACAGTTGATCAAAAGAAAGGAAAAAAACCAAGCAAAGAGGGGGGGGGGGGGGATTCCTTCCTGACTACACACGGCAATCGGAAAGTATTGCTGGATCAACCAGATCTACAGTAAATGTATTAATACCAGTAGTTCTCAATATTTTTTAGTTATAGAAACCTATCCAGGCCATTTTTAAAGCTATTCAATGAACTTGCCATTATCAATCTGGTGGAAAACAATTCCACAGTTCACCGTGTCTCACTGGAAAGAAACCTTTCCTAACCTGAAGATGAAACTTTTCTTCCAACCTTAAAGGATGTCCACGAGTCCTCGATATGACCGATAGTAAACAATGCACAGAGAGTTTATTGTATGGCCCATTATATATTTGTATAAGGTTATCATGTCCCCACGCAAATGTCGCTTCTACAATATAAACAGCCCTAACTTGTCTAAATGCCTGCATAGTAAGCCTCTCCATTCCCTTTATTATATAGTTGCCCATCTCCAGGTATTCAATGTATAAGTGTGTGACCATAAGTGCACAATATCTGTTCCTAATTTCAGTGCTGAGCACCTTAATCAGGATAAAAAAACACTTAAAGGGACAGTTCAGTGGAAATGATCGGTATTTGTTAAATTGTTAGTTGTGTAATGCCTTCCTATTTATTCTACATATTCTCTCCCATTTTGAAAATCTGTTTTATTCATACCCTTTGCTGTCCCTGCTGCTTAGTGAGCTGACATTTCAGGTTCTAACGGTCCTTCTTCTTTCCAGAATGCACCACTTCCTTGGAATGTTCCTACAGTAATTTTTACTGATTGGCTGTTGGATGGGTCAAACATGCTCAGATCTCTTCTGAGAACTGAATAACCCAGGTGCTGGGTCAAGGGCAAAGCCATAACGGTCTCTACTAGGGGTCCTGCAAACCGGAAGTCAGTATTCGGTGACTTTATATACAGACACAAAATGTGCTGAATTGGCAGATTAGGTCATTGGGATAAAACAAACGGTCTTTTTTCTGAAAAACTAAGTATTTGCACTGAACTTCTTCTTTATATTCATAAATACCTTCACCCTTCTAAAACACACCATCTACAGGAATCAGCCTCCACCCCAACAATTGTTAGAGGAGGGCTTTACCCAATTAAGTGAAACTAAAAGCAGATTCAAAATGTTGCGAGATTTCACCTCATGTATCTAAGAAAATATAGGTTACATTGTATAGAGTGTTTTTTAAAGGGGAACTGGGTTCCAAAAATGACTTTAGGTAAACTGATAGGAATTGCTCCCCTAAAAATTTGCAATGTATTTCCATTGTTGTTTTGCATAGTTTTGAAGATATTTACATTTTTGTGTGTGATATGCAGCAGCATCACCAGGTCCCCTGCATTTGCTTCCTGCTCTGAAACTGTCAGTCAATTTGTCCTGTGTCTCCTCCTACTTTGCAGCCCCCCTGGTCCCTCCCACTATGGACCCCATGGTCCCTCCAGTTGCAGGCCCTCCGTGGCCCATTATCTTACAGCCCCATGTGGTCCCGCCCACTCACGAGTGCCGTGACCCCGCCCACTCATGGGTGACATGGTCGCCAACCACGGGTGCCTAAGCCCAGCCCACCGTGGGTGCCTAAGCCCCACCCACTCGCGGGGTGCCGTGTGGTTACTCAGGACTCCCCCTACAGAAAACTCTGTGGAATCAGCCTTTTCAGGCAGTGAGAACTCTGCCTGAAAAGGCTGTTTTCACACAGTGAAAGAGAGGGGCTGTAGATTCCCTTACTTCTCTGTCAGGACTTCACACAGAGAGAGGAGGAGGGACTTCCTGTCTCCCTCACACAACTGAGGGACTCTGAGGCTGTGCTCACCAGCGGCACGTGCAGGAGAAGCCTCAGAATGTCACAAGTCAGCCTCCCACCCAATAACTTTCTGGTCAGTCATTCTGATAATCTTGGGCAGTGGAGCAGTAGAGAGGTGGTAGATCGCTCATTTTAAAAGTAGGAAACTGGCCTTTCATTTAAACTTAACTTGTTTGGAGACCACAGTTCCCCTTTAATACCATTCCCCCTAAATTTAAGGGGGCAATTAAAGCCCCAAATCCATCCCATCCTTTTAAAGTACCCAGCGTGAGCACCTAAAAGGAAGTGGGTATAGGGATTTAGTTCCACTTAAAGCGATCAAAAATAGTGGCCCTATTTTTGTTTATTTTTTCAGTAACATGTTACTGTGTGCTTAGTGAGATACATACATAAATCTGTTCTTATTTTCCACTAGTCAAGCTAATAATCAGGGATGCTTTCATGGGAGACACAAAAGACACACATGCTTTACCAATGCTCACAGGCTGAGGAATGACACTTATCAGCTCCACGATCTAATGCCGCAAGCCTCCACTGCTGCCGCTCATGAACGTAAAGGGCACTTTTCCAGCAGCAGAGGAGGTGAAGCAAGTGGCGGGGTATCATGAAGCAGGTAAGTGAATTCCTCAGCCTTTGAGCACTATAAAAGACTGAGGAAGGGGGAGGACACCAAAACGTTGTGTAAACCAGCATGTCACAAATAAATTAACTAACTTGAAAGAGTGCGTTTTCCAAGAAACATTCATTAAAAAGCATTAGAGTACAATGGAACTGGGGTTTTGGGGGGTGCTTCTTAACATACTCAATGTTTCTAGAAGGGGTGAGCATGCCCTTTAATGATCGTAATGGCAACCATTACATTTATTAAAATTAAAGGGAAACTGAAGTGCGTCTAAGTTTTTTTAAAACAGTTAAAATAAAAAGTACCTGAGGCAGGGAGGTAGGATTGTGCTTTTTACATCCCAATATATTTTATGAGAAGCGGCAGGACAAAGAAACTACTTCTGCCAGTTTCCTGTATGCTTAGCACATCTTAATATAGAATGGCCCAGCGCCATAACCTGGCAGATGAAAACTGTGAGTGCTGTAGCTCCTCAACAAAACAATGTTGGAAGGTAGGAATAATCAACCCTTTCTCCCTGTCCCAGGTACTTTTCATTTTTAAAAAGTACATTTTACAGTATAGTTGTCCTTTAAAGTTGGGGTTGACATTCAGATTGCATAAAAAAAACTCAGAACAACACCGAATCAGAAAACCTTGGCCTAAAAGCAGTAATCTGTCTCACCTCTCATTTTATTGTGAATGCTAGGAAATTTACCTTTTTACATGGGGTTTGTGTTTTAATTTCCCATCATTCCAAAATCACACAGTTTGGTCACTGAATATTATGTTCTTTACCCATTACTGATTTACTGCAGGAACTTGTAACAGCAAGCCACTACGAGTAGTTCTAGCTAATCCACTTACAGTCCAGCAGGGAGGTTTCTAGCTATCTTGGTCGTAGCATGATCAGATCATAATCCCATCAAGCTTTTAATTTACAGTAGTGTGGCCTAGCCCTCCAAAAGTATTGGACTTAACACTTTCAGTGCCAGCACTTTCCCAGAGTATTGACATTAACCATTCAGTGCCAGCAGACTCCCCAGAATACTGTGATTACTACTTTCAGTGCCAGAGAGAGATTACCATTAAAGGGACTGTCCACCCCTCTTTCCAAAAACTGATATAATGTAGATAACCCCCAAAACTAACTCGTTTAGTCACAATTTACTAATCCGCTCCCACACAGAGATATTATACTTACATGCTCTCCTCCCTCCACCGCCGCGGCTCTGCACTTCCAGGTAAGGCAGTCAGTGTCGACCGTGACTGTGACGTCATGGCCAATCAATGACTGCCATTCCCGGAGCAGTCTCCATGCGGCGCTCAAGAACACAAAAAGAACTGAGCACCACAGTGGAGACTGGGAGAAGAACCCGGAAGCGGCGGTGGAGCGAGGAGTTGTGAGTATTATAAATCTGTGTGGGAGCTGATTTGTAAATTGTGACTAAAACGAAGTAAGGTTTTGGGGGTTATCTACATTATATCAGTTATGGAAAGAGGGGTGGACAGTCCCTTTAACCTTCAGTGCCAGCAGACTTTCTTACTAATAATTTCAGTGCCAGCACTTTCCCAGAGTTTGGCATTAACACTTTCAGTGCCAGCAGAGTATCCCTTTCAGCTGCCAGCATTGACATGATATAAAGTAATTTGAGCTTTGGGTGAAGAGAAGAAAGAGGCAGGAATAGTGACCTCATGGCTGCTAGTCACTGTCTGCAGCAGCTTTAACTGGCATTTTAGAACTGTTCTCCTCAGTTCTTTTAGCTGAGCTCATCCTCCCCCTCTTTCTTACCTTCAGTTCATGCAACATTGTTTCCAAGGAGAGTGAGCTCTACTCACTACATCATTACAAATTAAAGCATCAAGTAAAATCTGACAGGGAGATGCTAGGGAGAACAATCAGTGCCCTAGTTTAACATAGGGGTCCTAGCTCTTTGCCTAGCTGGCTGTGCCTAAATGGCCCTGAAGTCCAGATAAAGCAAGGGATTATGTAACTAAGCCCAGAAGTGTTGTTAGACATAGCAAATTCAGACAGTTACCCATTTCTCATCCTAAGGAAGTTGGCAATAAGCTCCCAAACATTTGCACTAATAAATTGTTACAAAGAAGAATGTGCACTCTTGCTACTTTAATATTAGTGATTAATGTACCCTCAATTCCAAAACAAGGATATTAGACATCACTAAGTAGTCTTATGACAATCAAAAAACTTTCATAAAGGTCATGACACTAGAAGGCGACTAATATCTCATATTTTGCATTAACATTGCATTTTGAATTTACAATGATTTAGTCATTCACATCAGCCTGCCCCATGTGTTTACAATCTAATTACTTTATATCACACATACAAGATTGAGGGGGAAACACACGCAAGCACAGGGAGAACATACAATCTCCTTGCGATGGTGTCCAAAGGAGGATTAGAGACTAGGGGGCATATTTATAAGCACCGAAAATAGCGCCAAAAAAATTACCGCCGCACATCGCGGCCACGAAAAATGCGATATTTATAACGGCGAGCGCCATTCCGCGATATGTATCGTGGCGCGATGTGCTGCCGTAATTTTAAGCCCCTTCGCGGTGATACTGTATAGTATCGCCGCGAAGGGAATTAAAATCCCTTCCCGACGCCTCTCTAAAGGGGCGGGGCATACGCCAACCCGCCACACCCCCGCGGCGTCGCGGCGACCACCCGCCCGCTTCCAAGCAGCCCCTTCCAACCCGTTCCCGCTCGCGGCAATCTCGGAAAGGGAGGCTAGGAGGGGCTGCCGGGAAGGGGCCGCAGCAGGTGGTCGACGACCACCCCGCGCAACCCCTCCCCGGCAACCCCTCCAAGCCCCGCCCCGGCCGCTCCAGGGAGGGGAAGGGAGGGAGCCGCTGGGAGGGGTGGAGGATCCCTCCAGCGGGGCCCTGAGAAGGGCCTTTTGGGCTTAGGGGGTCCCGCAGCTCGAACCGGGACCCCCCTCCCCGGCCCTTGTAAGGGCCTTTGCGGCACTTACAAGTGCCCTTGCGGCTCTGACAAGAGCCCTTTGGGGCTTAAGGGGTCCCGCAGCTCGAGCGGGACCCCCTCCTCAGCCCTATAAGGGCCCTTGCGGCACTGACAAGTGCCTTGCTTTACATTAACCAATCAGATTTCTGCTGCGGCCCTTCCCGGCAGCCCTCTAGCCTGCTGCTGGGAAGCGGCGGCGGGTGGTCTCCGCCGCCGCCGCGGGGGTGTGTGGCAGGGGTGGGCGTGTCTCCCGTGACACCCGCCGCGGGTTGCCTGCCCATCCCCCGCGCGGGGAGGCTAGTATCGGCTGACTTCGCCACCTTCAAGGTGGCGAAGTAAAACAGCCGATACTAGCCGAGCGAAACAGTACCGCGCTTTATAAATAGAAGCGGCGGTAACAGGTAAGTATCGCCGCGAAGGGTTAACGCTTCGTTAACATTTTCGCGGCTGTTTCGGACTTTTATTAAATCCGTTAAACGCGATTTATGCGTTAATGTCCGCGAAAACGGCCGCGAGAAGTTAACAAACCTTTATAAATATGCCCCTAGGACTTCAGTGCTACAAGGCCTAATGCTAACCACTGAGCAACTGTACTGCCTTTAATACTGATTTAAATGATGCATTACCTGCCTTCAATTGATTCTTTTAGGAAAATCCAGCCATAGATCTTCCTGGAGTCTGTTATTTGTTGGTTTTGCTCTTTGCCCTTTACATGGAGAGCTATTCAATAATCTCTTCCTTCTCTGCAAATGGCAACATTTAGACCTACTGAGTGTTTTTTTTCCAATTTACATGGCTGAATCTCTTTAAATTAAATTGAACGATTCAAAGTTGCTCTAATCCTAGAAAACATTTTCAAATAAAATTATACAGTACAGAACTGTGATGTGGGCTTTTATCAATGAAATATCTTGGTATCAGTGGAGATCAAAGATGAAATCATAACAAGCTAAATTGCAGAAAGGTAAGTATGCAGTTTGGAGTGGTAATCCTTTTCCAGGTTTGTAAGAAGTGAACGGATAATCAGATTTCCCAAGAATGTTCAGTAAAACTGGGTGGAACAATTAAAAAAAAAAACAGTTGCAGATCAAAGAAACCCTATTTGTTTCCACTAAATCAAGCTGGATATTTCATTTATATAATTAAAAAGGATGCAATCAACATGCTGTGTAGATAACTATAAAATGCAAATTCAAGTCTACATTCAATAAAACGTAAGATTGTGGCTTTTCATTTAAATGTAGAGGCTAAGAAACAGTTCGCAAAGTCTGATGTAAATGATAAATGTCTCCATAGATTTAGAGAAAAATTTTAATGTAAAAAAAACAAAAAAAAAACATAACCGAGACCATGAACACCAACGATCGGTTTCCATGCTGGTAATTTCAGGCACATTGGTTGAAATCTGAACCTGAATCAAAATTTTAAAGCAATTATTTAACCAAACAATTTGATACTGGTTACTTTTCAGGTGCAAAGCTAAAATGTTGCCTTGAAATGTCTTCAGATGCACCAGTGCAAGACATCTTAACATCATCTTTTTCTTCTGATTCTGAGCTAGAAGGTAGCTCAAGCACAATCCTTTCTAGAGATATTAAGGTGGACATATAGGGCCATATTTAAAAAGGTGCGGTCTTTTTACTGTTGCGGCTTTAACGATTATTATGGTGGTCGTTTATTTACAATCCATATTGTAAATCTATGATAGCGCGATGTGAATGTATGGTAGCAATCGTAAATATACAACCACGATCATACATTTTTGATCGCCCTTAGAATACCATTGTGGTATGCTATGGTTTTTTACCGCATGGTATTCTGAGAAACAATGTTTGCTGTAAATGTGCAATCGCGGCCATAAATTACCTCTTCAGAGCTAGATTGTTGTTTTGGCACAATCTAAGTCTTTCCAACACAACATTGGAAAGTGCTTCTTAATTTCTATTACTATTGATTTCTTGATGAGAGCTTAAATGTGGCTTAAAACATCTAAGCATTCTTGTTTTCATTCTTTGGAAAATTCTGTTACTTGTTCTGATCTTCTGTACCTAGAAAATTTTGTTGCTTGTTCTTTATCATCTTACCCTGTAAATCTAAGTTTTTAGATGCAATATTGGAAAATATCTATTATTAATTACTATTATTATTGATTCTTCAGATGCAGCACTAGAATGTGGCTTGGGACATCTAAGTCTGAGATGCAACAATGGAAGATATTTTAGGATTACTGTATCTATTTCTTCGGATTCTAAGTATTAAAAGGTAACTCAGACATGTCTAAATGTAGAGATCTGAAAGTTGTTGCACTGTCTGCAATATTTTCGTTTGTGCAGAGGTAGAATGTGGATGGAAGTTGTTTTAGAATTTTCTATTCCTATTGGTTCTCAGGTGTAGAGATAGAATGTGGCTTTAAGACATTTGTTATTTGTTATCTGTAACTGGTCAGAAGTTGCAACACTTTCATCATGATTTCTAGCTCTTTGCTCTCAAGCCCAATCAGAGATATTTTTTCATTTCTTGTCTGTTTGTTGTAATTCACACTTTACAAATTAAGAACATCGAACCTGTTCAGATCTGGTAATAGAGATAAGGAAACAAAATAAAACATTAGCTAAAGAAATGCTGCAATGACAAAGTTATAAATTGTGCCAAGAATGTTCTCGTACCTTTTGAAATTATCGGATAAATATCTTCCAATATGAAAGGTATTGATTTCACTTTATCATCTAATTTTGTGAAATGTGAATTTGATTGAGAATGGTGGAAAAGAAATGATGCACAGCAATTACATTTTTCTGGATAATTTAAGATGCTCCTTGCCACTGTATAGAGAAAACATTTACAATTAACTAGAATCTTAAAACCTAATATCATGGTTAAAATGTTATGCAAAGATACAGCATGCATGAATGAATATTATGGTTACATACAAGTGGTATATTAATACAGTAGATATATACTGATTAGAAGAGTCATTAGGGGCTTACTGGGCAGTAAAAGGGTGTACCGATAATTGTGTATTCTTTCTTACTACTGATGTCCTTTGTCATTTTGTTTTACAAAATATGTTTCCCCATCTCTTGGTATAACACGGCTGGATCAACCAGATCTACAGTAAATGTATTAATACCAGTAGTTCTCAATATTTTTTAGTTATAGAAACCTATCCAGGCCATTTTTAAAGCTATTCAATGAACTTGCCATTATCACATCTGCTGGAAAACAATTCCACAGTTTCACCGTTCTCACTGTAAAGAAACCTTTCCTAACCTGAAGATGAAACTTTTCTTCCAACCTTAAAGGATGTCCACGAGTCCTCTGATATGACCGATTAGTAGCACCAGAGAGTTTATTGTATGGCCCATTAATTATTTGTTATAAGGTTATCATGTCCCCACGCAAATGTCGCTTCTACAATAAACAGCCCTAACTTGTCTAATCTGCCTGCATAGTCAAGCCTCTCCATTCCCTTTATTATTATAGTTGCCCATCTCAAGGTATTCAATGTATAAGGTGTGTGACCATATGTGCACAATATCTGTTCCTACATTTCAGTGCTGAGCACCTTAATCAGGAATAAAAAAAACACTTAAAGGGACAGTTCAGTGGAAATGATCGGTATTTGTTAAATTGTTAGTTTGTGTAATGCCTTCCTATTTATTCTACATATTCTCTCCCATTTTGAAAAATCTGTTTATTTCATACCCTTTGCTGTTCCCTGCTTTAGTGAGCTGACATTTCAGGTTCTAACGGTCCTTCTTCTTTCCAGAATGCACCACTTCCTTGGAATGTTCCTAACAGTATTTTTACTGATTGGCTGTTGGATGGGTCAAACATGCTCAGATCTCTTCTGAGAGAACTGAATAAACCCAGGTGCTGGGTCAAGGGCAAGACCAAACGGTCTCTACTAGGGGTCCTGCAAACAGGAAGTCAGTATTTCGGTTGACTTTATACACAGACAAAATGCTGAATTGGCAGATTAAGGTCATTGGGATAAAACAATACGGCTCTTTTTTTCTGAAAAACTTAAGTATTTGCACTGAACTTCTTCTTTAATATTCATAAATACCTTCACCCTTCTAAAACACACCCATCTACAGGAATCAGCCTCCACCCCCAACAATTGTTAGAGGAGGGCTTTACCCAATTAAGTGAAACTAAAAGCAGATTCAAAATGTTGCGTATTTCACCTACATGTATCTAAGAAAATATAGGTTACATTGTATAGAGTGTTTTTTAAAGGGGAACTGTGTTCCAAAAATGACTTTAGGTAAACTGATAGGAATTGCTCCCCTAAAAAGTTTTGCAATGTATTTCCATTGTTTGTTTTGCATAGTTTTGAAGATATTTACATTTTTGTGTGTGATATAGCAGCAGCATCACCAGGTCCCCTCACTTCTTGCTTCCTGCTCTGAAACTGTCAGTCAATTTGTCCTGTGTCTCCTCCTACCCTTTGCAGCCCCCCTGGTCCCTCCCACTCATGGACCCCATGGTCCCTCCAGTTGCAGGCCCTCCGTGGCCCATTATCTTAAAGCCCCATGTGGTCCCGCACACTCACGAGTGCCGTGACCCCGCCCACTCATGGGTGACATGGTCCCGCCCACCCACGGGTGCCTAAGACCAGCCCACTCGTGGGTGCCTAAGCCCCACCCACTCGCGGGTGCCGTGGGTTACTCAGGACTCCCCCTACAGAAAACTCTGTGGAATCAGCCTTTTCAGGCAGTGAGAACTCTGCCTGAAAAGGCTGTTTTCACACAGTGAAAGAGAGGGGCTGTAGATTCCCTTACCTTCTCTGTCAGGACTTCCACAGCAGAGAGAGGAGAGGACTTCCTGTCTCCTCACACACTGAGGGACTCTGAGGCTGTGTCACCAGCGGCACGTGCAGGAGAAGCCTCAGAAATGTCACAAGTCAGCTCCCACCCATTAACTTTCTGGTCAGTCATTTCTGTATATCTTGGGCAGTGGAGCATGCAGAGAGGTGGTAGATCGCTCATTTTAAAAGTAGGAAACTGGCCTTTCATTTAAACTTAACTTGTTTGGAGACCACAGTTCCCCTTTAATACCATTCCCCCCTAAATTTAAGGGGGCAATTAAAGCCCCAAATCCATCCCCATCCTTTTTAAAGTACCCAGCGTGAGCACCTAAAAGGAAGTGGGTATAGGGATTTAGTTCCACTTAAAGCGATCAAAAATAGTGGCCCTATTTTTGTTTATTTTTTCAGTAACATGCTTACTGTTTGCTTAGTGAGATACATACATAAATCTGTTCTTATTTTCCACTAGTCAAGCTAATAATCAGGGATGCTTTCATGGGAGACACAAAAGACACACATGCTTTACCAATGCTCACAGGCTGAGGAATGACACTTATCAGCTCCACGATCCAATGCCGCAAGCCTCCACTGCTGCCGCTCATGAACGTAAAGGGCACTTTTCAGCAGCAGAGGAGGTGAAGCAAGTGGCGGGGTATCATGAAGCAGGTAAGTGAATTCCTCAGCCTTTGAGCACTATAAAAGACCTGAGGAAGGGGGAGGACACCAAAACGTTGTGTAAACCAGCATGTCACAAATAAATTAACTAAAACTTGAAAGAGTGCGTTTTCCAAGAAACATTCATTATAAAAGCATTAGAGTACAATGGAACTGGGGTTTTGGGGGGTGCTTCTTAACATACTCAATGTTTCTAGAAGGGGTGAGCATGCCCTTTTAATGATCGTAATGGCAACCATTACATTTACTTAAAATTAAAGGGAAACTGAAGTGCGTCTAAAGTTTTTTTTAAAAACAGTTAAAATAAAAAGTACCTGAGGCAGGGAGGTAGGATTGGTGCTTTTTACATCCCAATATCATTTCTATGAGAAGCGGCAGGACAAAGAAACTACTTCTGCCAGTTTTCCTGTATGCTTTAGCACCATCTTTAATATAGAATGGCCCAGCGCCATAACCTGGCAGATGAAAACTGTGAGTGCTGTAGCTCCTCAACAAAACAATGTTGGAAGGTAGGAATAATCAACCCTTTCTCCCTGTCCCAGGTACTTTTCATTTTTAAAAAGTACATTTTTACAGTATAGTTGTCCTTTAAAGTTGTGGTTGTACATTTACGATTGCATAACTAAAAACTCAGAACAACACCGAATCAGAAAACCTTGGCCTAAAAGCAGTAATCTGTCTCACCTCTCATTTTATTGTGAATGCTAGGAAATTTACCTTTTTAACATGGGGTTTGTGTTTAATTTCCCATCATTCCAAAATCACACAGTTTGGTCACTGAATATTATGTTCTTTACCCATTACTGATTTACTGCAGGAACTTGTTACAGCAAGCCACTACGAGTAGTTCTAGCTAATCCACTTACAGTCCAGCAGGGAGGTTTCTAGCTATCTTGGTGCCGTAGCATGATCAGATCATAATCCCATCAAGCTTAAATTTACAGTAGTGTGGCCTAGCCCTCCAAAAGTATTGGACTTAACACTTTCAGTGCCAGCACTTTCCCAGAGTATTGACATTAACCATTCAGTGCCAGCAGACTTCCCCAGAATACTGTGATTACTACTTTCAGTGCCAGAAGAGTATTACCATTAAAGGGACTGTCCACCCCTCTTTCCAAAAACTGATATAATGTAGATAACCCACCAAAACCTTAACTTCGTTTTAGTCACAATTTACTAATCCGCTCCCACACAGAGATATTATACTTACATGCTCCTCCTCCCTCCACCGCCGCGGCTCTGCACTTCCAGGTAAGGCAGTCAGTGTCGACCGTGACTGTGACGTCATGGCCAATCACTGACTGCCATTCCCGGAGCAGTCTCCACTGCGGCTGCTCAAGAACACAAAAAGAACTGAGCAGCCACAGTGGAGACTGGGAGAAGAACCCGGAAGCGGCGGTGGAGCGAGGAGCTTGTGAGTATAATAACTCTGTGTGGGAGCTGATTTGTAAATTGTGACTAAAACGAAGTTAAGGTTTTGGGGGGTTATCTACATTATATCAGTTTATGGAAAGAGGGGTGGACAGTCCCTTTAACCTTCAGTGCCAGCAGACTTTCTTACTAATAATTTCAGTGCCAGCACTTTCCCAGAGTATTGGCATTAACACTTTCAGTGCCAGCAGAGTATCCCTTTCAGCTGCCAGCATTGACATGATATAAAGTAATTTGAGCTTTGGGTGAAAGGAAGAAAGAGGCAGGAATAGTGACCTCATGGCTGCTAGTCACTGTCTGCAGCAGCTTTTAACTGGCATTTTAGAACTGTTCTCCTCAGTTCTTTTAGCTGAGCTCATCCTCCCCCCTCTTTCCTTCACCTTCAGTTCATTTGCAACATTGTTTCCAAGGAGAGTGAGCTCTACTCACTACAATCTTACAAATTACAGCATCAAGTAAAATCTGACAGGGAGATGCTAGGGAGAACAATCAGTGCCCTAGTTTAACATAGGGGTCCTAGCTCTTTGCCTAGCTGGCTTGTGCCTAAAATGGCCCTGAAGTCCAGATAAAGCAAGGGATTATGTAACTAAGCTCAGAAGGTGTTGTTAGACATAGCAAATTCAGACAGTTACCCATTTCTCATCCTAAGGAAGTTGGCAATAAGCTCCCCAAAACATTTGCACTAATAAATTGTTCACAAGAAGTAATGTGCACCTCTTGCTACTTTAATATTAGTGATTAATGTACCCTCAATTCCAAAACAAGGATATTAGACATCACTAAGTAGTCTTATGACAATCAAAAAACTTTCATAAAGGTCATGACACTAGAAGGCGACTAATATCCTCATATTTTGCATTTTAACATTGCATTTTGAATTTACAATGATTTAGTCCATTCACATCAGCCCTGCCCCATGTGTTTACAATCTAATTACTTTATATCACACATACAAGATTGAGGGGGAAACACACGCAAGCACAGGGAGAACATACAATCTCCTTGCTGATGTGTCCAAAGGAGGATTAGAGACTAGGGGGCATATTTATAAAGCACCGAAAATAGCGCCAAAAAATTACCGCCGCACATCGCGGCCACGAAAATAGCGATATATTTATAACGGCGAGCGCCATTCCCGCGATATGTATCGTGGGCGCGCGTGCTGCCGTAATTTTAAGCCCCTTCGCGGTGATACTGTATAGTATCGCGCGAAGGGACTTAAAATCCCTTCCCGACGCCTCTCCTAAAGGGGCGGGGCATACGCCAACCCCGCCACACCCCCCGCGGCGTCAGCGGCGACCACCCGCCGCCGCTTCCAAGCAGCCCCTCCCAACCCGTTCCCCGCTCGGGCAATCTCGGAACGGGAGGCTAGGAGGGGCTGCCGGGAAGGGGCCGCAGCAGGTGGTCGCGACCACCCACCGCGCACCCCTCCCGGCAACCCCTCCAAGCCCCCCGCCCCGGCCGCTCCAGGGAGGGGAAGGGAGGGAGCCGCTGGGAGGGGTGGAGGCTCCCTCCAGCGGGGCCCTGAGAAGGGCCTTTTGGGGCTTAGGGGGTCCGCAGCTCGAACCGGGACCCCCCCTCCCCGGCCCTTGTAAGGGCCTTTGCGGCACTTACAAGTGCCCTTGCGGCGCTGACAAGAGCCCTTTGGGGCTTAAGGGGTCCGCAGCTCGAGCGGACCCCCTCCTCAGCCCTTATAAGGGCCCTTGCGGCACTGACAAGTGCCTTGCTTTACATTAACCAATCAGATTTCTGCTGCGGCCCCTTCCCGGCAGCCCCTCCTAGCCTGCTGCTGGGAAGCGGCGGCGGGTGGTCTCCGCCGCCGCCGCGGGGTGTGTGGGCAGGGTGGGCGTGTCTCCCGTGACACCCGCCGCGGGTTGCCTGCCCATCCCCGCCGCGGGAGGCTAGTATCGGCTGACTTCGCCACCTTCAGGTGGCGAAGTAAAACAGCCGATACTAGCCGAGCGAAACCAGTACCGCCGCTTTATAAATAGAAGCGGGGTAACAGGTAAGTATCGCCGCGAAGGGTTAACGCTTCGTTAACTTTTCGCGGCTGTTTTCGGACTTTTATAAATCGCGTTAAACGCGATTTATGCGTTAATGTCCGCGAAAACGGCCGCGAGAAGTTAACAAACCTTTATAAATATGCCCCTAGGACTTCAGTGCTACAAGGCACTAATGCTAACCACTGAGCAACTGTACTGCCTTTAATACTGATTTAAATGATGCATTACCTGCCTTCAATTGATTCTTTTAGGAAAATCCAGCCATAGATCTTCCTGGAGTCTGTTATTTGTTGGTTTTGCTCTTTGCCCTTTACATGGAGAGCTATTCAATAATCTCTTCCTTCTCTGCAAATGGCAACATTTAGACCTACTGAGTGTTTTTTTTCAATTTACACTGCTGAATCTCTTTAAATTAAATTGAACGATTCAAAGTTGCTCTAATCCTAGAAACATTTTCAATAAAATTATACAGTACAGAACTGTGATGTGGGCTTTTATTACAATGAAATATCTTGGTATCAGTGGCAGATCAAAGATGAAATCATAACAAGCTAAATTGCAGAAAGGTAAGTATGCAGTTTGGAGTGGTAATCCTTTTCCAGGTTTTGTAAGAAGTGAACGGATAATCAGATTTCCCAAGAAATGTTCAGTAAAACTGGGTGGAACAATTAAAAAAAAAAACAGTTGCAGATCAAAGAAACCCTATTTGTTTCCACTAAATCAAGCTGGATATTTCCATTTATATAATTAAAAAGGATGCAATCAACATGCTGTGTAGATAACTATAAAATGCAAATTCAAGTCTACATTCAATAAAACGTAGATTGGCTTTTCATTTAAATGTAGAGGCTAAGAAACAGTTCGCAAAGTCTGATGTAAATGATAAATGTCTCCATAGATTTAGAGAAAAATTTTAATGTAAAAAAAACAAAAAACAATTAACTCCGAGACCATGAACACAAACGATCGGTTTCCATGCTGGTAATTTCAGGCACATTGGTTGAAATCTGAACCTGAATCAAAATTTTAAAGCAATTATTTCAACCAAACAATTTGTATTACTGGTTACTTTTCAGGTGCAAAGCTAAAATGTTGCCTTGAAATATGTCTTCAGATGCACCAGTGCAAGACATCTTAACATCATCTTTTTCTTCTGATTCTGAGCTAGAAGGTAGCTCAAGCACAATCCTTTCTAGAGATATTAAGGTGGACATATAGGGCCATATTTAAAAAGGTGCGGTATTGCTTTTTACTGTTGCGGCTTTAACGATTATTATGGTGGTCGTTTATTTACAATCCATATTGTAAATCTATGATAGCGATCGTGAATGTATGGTAGCAATCGTAAATATACAACCACGATCATACATTTTTGATCGCCCTTAGAATACCATTGTGGTATGCTATGGTTTTTTACCGCATGGTATTCTAGAAACAAATGTTTGCCGTAAATGTGCAATCGCGGCCATAAATTTACCTCTTCAGAGCTAGATTGTTGTTTTGGCACATCTAAGTCTTCCAACACAACATTGGAAAGTGCTTCTTAATTTCTATTACTATTGATTTCTCTGATGCAGAGCTTAAATGTGGCTTTAAAACATCTAAGCCATTCTTGTTTTCATTCTTTGGAAAATTCTGTTACTTGTTCTTTATCTTCTGTACCCTAGAAAATTCTGTTGCTTGTTCTTTATCATCTGTACCCTGTAAATCTAAGTTTTTAGATGCAATATTGGAAAATATCTATTATTAATTATCTATTATTATTGATTCTTCAGATGCAGCACTAGAATGTGGCTTTGGGACATCTAAGTCTTGAGATGCAACAATGGAAGATATTTTAGGATTACTGTATCTATTTCTTCTGATTCTAAGTTAAAAGGTAACTCAGACATGTCTAAATGTAGAGATCTGAAGGTTGTTGCACTGTCTGCAATATTTTCGTTTTGTGCAGAGGTAGAATGTGGATGGAAGTTGTTTTAGAATTTTCTATTCCTATTGGCTTCTCAGGTGTAGAGATAGAATGTGGCTTTAAGACATTTGTTTTTATTCTGTAACCTGGTCAGAAGTTGCAACACTTTCTATCATGATTTCTAGCTCTTTGCTCTCAAGCCCAATCAGAGATATTTTATCATTTCTTCTGTTCTGTTTGTTGTAATTCACACTTTACAAATTAAGAACATCGAACCTGTTCAGATCTGTGTAATAGAGATAAGGAAACAAATAAAACATTAGCTAAAGAAAATGCTGCAATGACAAAGTTATAAATTGTGCACAAGAATGTTCTCGTACCTTTTGTAATATTATCCGGATAAATATCTTCCAATATGAAAGGTATTGATTTCACTTTATCATCTAATTTTGTGAAATGTGAATTTGATTGAGAATGGTGGAAAAGAAATGATGCACAGCAATTACATTTTTCTGGATAATTTAAGATGCTCCTTGCCACTGTATAGAGAAAACATTTACAATTAACTAGAATCTTAAACCTAATATCATGGTAAAATGTTATGCAAAGATACAGCATGCATGAATGAATATTATGGTTACATACAAGTGGTATATTAATACAGTAGATATATACTGATTAGAAGAGTCATTAGGGGCTTTACTGGGCAGTAAAAGGGTGTACCGATAATTGTGTATTCTTTCTTACTACTGATGTCCTTTGTCATTTTGTTTTACAAAATATGCTTTCCCCATCTCTTGGTATAACACTAAAACGTTTGAATGCCAAGAAACAAAGGGGCATATTTATAAAGCTTCGTTAAGTTTTCACGGCCGTTTTCCCTGACATTTCCGCATAAATCGCGTTTGACGCGATTTATTAATGTCGGGAAACGGCCACGTAAAGTTAACGAGGCGTTAACTCTTCGCGCCGATACTTACCTGTTACTGCCGCTTCTATTTATAAAGCGGCGGTAACTGTTTCGCATTGCTAGTATCTACTGTTTTGCTTCGCTACCTTGAAGGTGGCGAAAGCAGCTGATACTAGCCTCCTTGCAGCCGATACCCCTCCCGTCCCGGGAGGCACGCCCACCCCGCCCTCAACCCCCCGCGGCGGCGGAGACCACCCGCGCGCACCCCCTCCCCAGCAGCCCCTCCAATGAGGGGAAGGGCCTGCTGGGAGGGATGGAGGCACCCTCCAGCGGGGCCCTGAGAAGGGCCTTTTGGGGCTTAAGGGGTCCCGCAGCTCGAACCGGGACCCCCCTCCCTGGCCCTATCAGGGCCTTTGCGGCACTTATAAGTGCCGTTGCGGCTCTGAAAAGAGCCCTTTGGGGCTTAAGGGGTCCCGCAGCTCGAACTGGGCCCCCCCTACCCGGCCCTTGTAAGGGCCTTGCGGCACTGACAAGTGCCCTTTGGGGCTTAGGGGTCCCGCAGCTTGAACCGGGACCCCCTCCCTGGCCCTTGTAAGGGCCCTTGCGGCACTGACAAGTGCCTTTAGCAGGGGTCCCGCAGCTCGAACCGGGACCCCCAGTGTGCAGCTCTTAAAAGAGCCCTTGGGCGACGTCTTCGGGCTGGCGACACCAACCCCACTCAAGTCGCCGATGCCAGGCAGGCTCACTGCGGCCGCCAGTGAGCCCACTGGCTCCGCCAGCCTGAGCGGAGCCGATGTTGCCAGCCGCTTCTTTCTTCTATCTTCAGCCATCTACTGCGATGGCATCTGAGTTCCGCAGCGGAGTGCACCTCTTTATATAGGTTTGCAGAAAACCAAAATCCGTTTCTGAATGGTTAATTTTTTAATGCTTGGTTTACATACTTTACATTAACCAATCAGATTTTCTGTTTTTCTGAGAATCTGATTGTTTAATATAAAGCATATAAACCAAGCATTAAAAAATTAACCAATCAGAAACTGATTTGGGTTTTCTGCAAACCTATATAAAGAGGTGCACTCCGCTGCGGAACTCAAATGCCATCGCAGTAGATGGCTGAAGATAGAAGAAAGAAGCGGCTGGCAACATCGGCTCTGCTGAGGCCGGCGGTGCCAGTGGGCTCACTGGCGGCCGCAGTGAGTCTGTCTGGCATGGGCGACCTGAGTGGGGTTGGTGTCGCCAGCCCGAAGACGTTGCATTGTGCTAAGTGCAGTATCGCCGCAAAGGGACTTAAAATTACCGCACACATTGTGGCCGTGATACATATCGCGGCAATGGCGCTCACCATTATAAATATGGCGATAGCGCTATTTTTGCGGCCGCGTTGTGCGGCGGTAATTTTTTTGCGTTAATTTTGTTTTTTTATAAATATGCCCCAAAGACTCACCACTGCAACAAAGTCTCTATCTTCATTTATACTGATATTTAAATGTTAGCAAATCGTAATACATACATCAATACTGAAATACCTCTTCTAAAATAAGCAATGTGCAGTCAACATTGTTGGAAAATACTACTCTGCTCCCCCCCCTACTCCACTATTGTAATCCCGTTTCAAAAAAAATGACAAGGTTATAAATTATATATTTTTATGACAATTTATATTGTTCAAAATGTATAGACATATGTATGATTATAAACAAAATCTAATAAAAAAATGAATGTTTACTTACTTATCTGAACATTGAAACGTTTCTTGTCCAGGATGTGTTGAAAAGATGATATTTAGGCTGCAATGTCGCCCCCCTATAAGATTAATAAACAAGCATTACATTGTTCTTCAAACGTAAACCACACAAGACTGATGTCCTTATTATTTTGGCTTCATTAAAAACAACTTTTGATTGAAATAATAGTAAAATGTATCTAAACAGATACCACATAATATACCCTTTTCAACTAAAATCTGTTTCACAATAGAATTATAATTTAAACATAAATGCAAATAAAGCCAGGCTACATACTATGTTCACAATGAATAGGTAGAGAAGGTGCATTTAATCCTGCAATCCAATAATATAATGCAGCAAGCAATCGCATTGTGCAGAATGTAAATTAAAGGCACAGTTTAGGAAATATTCTTTAACTATTGGTCTTTTCCTCTAAAATAAAGAGTTGACCTCAGATGCAGATGAAAGTCCTTTCGACTTTTGCTGGAATAAATAGGCCATACAATTTCTTCTCCTTTCAAAAGATAAAAAATAATTGTTAAATGTATTATTTTAGTATTACTATGATAGCCCTTTGTAAATAGGTATAGAAAATGATTTGATCACCTTCTACTTTTACTCTCCAGAAAGTGCAGGATCTATTTTTGCCTTTGGTATTAATTTGTGCTCTTTAATCTACCAGTATCATCTCTACTCTGCACTCATTTGTTTTCTTAACAAAACAATTAACCAAGTTTTAAAATAGCAGTGTAAAGGTTTTGTGTATTTACCTAGCTAATGGTGGGTTCAAAAAAAAAAAAAGTTATGCAGAAATATAATTAATTTGAAAAATTGGTAATCCCATTCACATAAATACATCACCTTATATGGTTATTTATTTTATGATCTGTCTTTCCTAACTCTTAATTCTTTTAAAAGACAGGAGAGAGTTGTTTACTCATAACGGCATTATATTATCACAAGACACTAAGCTATCATGTTACTATATTTTTATATAATAAAGTACTGTAGGTATGCCAAGTTATATCCATAGCCATTTACTGTGTTATGATCAACTGAGAGACCACCTTGCTGAGTATGAGTTAAATAGACTAGAAATAGGCTAGAATTAGGCAGCTAGAATGCAAGTGTACCTGTCTGTAATAACAAAACATTTATGGCAGATATAGAACTCCAAATATTTGTCTGTTATTAAGTAATATGTATAACCAATTTTACTGCAATTACTGGACTAGGCTACTACTGGACTGGAAACACACCCAACAGCTAGCAATTAGTACTGATTTGAACAGTTAAAATATATAATGTACAACTAAAGCCCACAACTACAGCCAAACAATATTAAAGATGTGATGTGCTTTTTCATGTAAAAATCTTACATGAATATTACAAATTGTCTAGAAGGAATTCCCCAACTTGCACCCTTCGAGAAACTATGCCTCAGATCACCATCAGGAATAAGAATAATTTCACAACTTTACTCATTTATGGCCAACCATAGATTTACCCAAAAGACATCACATATGACTTACTGGGAAGAAAAATTAAACTCCTCTTTAGATCCTGAAATATGGTCTTCACCAATATGCATAAATGCTCCATTAACACTATCGTCAGGGAGAAAAGTTACAAAATACTATGCAGATGGTTTATGACACTATCTAAATTACACAAAATGAATGCATCGCTTCCCCAGTCCTGTTTTAGAGGATGTGGTGAAGAGGCAGACACTCTGCCAGGAGGTTTAGAAAGCAGAATTTTTCAATTTTATTAATGAGATATAATATCTCAACCTTACCCCAGACCACTGGGTAGCACTATTTGATAAAACCCCCAGAGGCAGAACCACTCATCAAGCTAAACTAATTTCCAGCATATGTGCTGCAACAAGATGCACTATCGCTTCGTCATGGAAACAATCAGCCCAACCAAAGAAAAATGGTGGATATGCCAAAATAAACAAATGACCCATTCTATGAAAGGCACAATGAAATTCTTTGATAAAATATGGACCCCCTGGCTTTGGAAAATGAGCGACACCCGAACCCCCACACCCTCAGGAAGCCATAGCAGGCCAACAACCTGAAGAATTACCCAACATATACCTCTGTATTTATATTCTGTACTACTCCCCCCCCTCTCTCTCTACTACCCCCTTTTTTCCCTCTCCCCCATACCCTCATCCCCTTCCATTCACCTCCCTAAACGATAATAACAAACAACTTTAAATACCCGAACTATACAACAGCATATTAAACCTCCACAACCTTATTTACTGGGTGTACTTATAGTAGCACTATTTCATTATTAAACTGTTAATTAGAACAATGCAATACCTCCAGATATTTATGGAGAGATATGTATTTACAAGTTTTGTATATTACTCAACTCTGAAAAACTATTGTATAACACTTGTAAACTGATAAGCTTTATTGTTACTGTTTTCAACAAAAAAAAGTTAAATTTAATAAAAAAAAAAAAATCTTACATACATATAGGCCTCATTTACACCTCATATGCCTCATATACACAGCCTCATTTACCAAAGAGTGCTGCGGGTATCGCGCCTTAGCCAACCACAGGAGCGGATGTCGTTAGAGCCCCTCCTGCTTGACTTCCATGCACAGAAAGACACAGAAGTTAAGCAAAAGGCATAAGCAGAAACGAAGGCTAGTAAGTACATTTGGGGACAGCTGTGACTGCTATAAACATTGCAAGGTCGAGGTTTATAGCCTTTTTCTGCAACATATCAAAATTTAGTTTGGGGGTTGGACTTAAATCATGTTGAGCTTTATACTGTGCATATAATAACTATGCATAAGTTACTATAGATTCTGCCTATAAATCACTGTTACTTTAAAGAAAATAAGTTCTGGAGGTAAGTTGACTAGAGATGGGCAAAACTGCTAAAATCCATTATAAATCAGCAGGAAAACCCATTAAAGTCAATGGGAGAAAAAAAACCTGGTAAAATAGCAATGGTAACTTGTAAATGGCTCTGGGACCTGGGAAATGGTCTGGGGAACACGTACATATATCCAGAACTTAAAAAAAAAAACTTTCCTTATGATTGCACTGTTTTTTGAGCTTCCACATTATGTTTTTGAGCCGCATTCAAAAATGTAAAAATGATACAGTAACTTACTGTAAATGGTTCTGGGACCTGGGAAATCGTCTGGGAACAGATAGTCAGATTCTTTCAGAAAGAAAGAATTCTGCTAAATCCGCTAGATCCGCGGAAATCCAACGCAGAACCGGGTTTGGATCCTAGATCCGTTGCATCTTTAAAGTTGACCAATGCTTTCATGTATAATTGCAAAAAAAAAAAATAAAAATGTGCAAATGTTAATAAATATGTATTACAAACTCCTCTAGATTAAATTAGTAAGTTGTTATTTAAAATTTAGAAATGTTGAAAATCTATTTAAATGTTGCTTATAAAAATATGACCCAGTTTTATTAACAAAGGTAACATCTCTATTGTAAGGTTTGACAAATGTAAACTTCAAATTCTTTACACAGTGTTCATTCAGTTTTTGCCAGCAAAATTTAAGACAATGCTAGTGACATTCTATACTGCCAGCTGCTACCAGCAGATGGCTGCGTCTTCTCAGATAGCCCATGTTCTAGCATATTAACTTGGCATTGTAGTTGGGTGTTTAATAAAAGATACAAAACGATCAATCAGGCTAAGACAGTAAGTGGCTCAAAAGGTAATTGCATGCTAGTTCTAAATCTAGTGTAAGCGCCAGGTTAAAAGCTTATCCTTTTCTGATCCAGAATCTCTAATTTTCTTCCCCGGACAACACAGAATCAGTTGAAAAGGTGAACAAAATAAGAACAGCAGCATCAAAACTAGCTTAGCAATGAAACAAATGCTTCTACTGCGGAAACCTTTTCCATTATTCTATAAAGCTGTATCCTAAGAGCTTTCAGCAACTTTTGTAATGCTGCAATATTTATAATCGGTATTCCATAAACAAAAAATTGGAAAAAGTGAAATTTTTTTCAGTGAAATGTTTAAGGTACGTGATTCTTAAGGAGAACTAAAACCTGAAAAATAAGTTAGTATTGTCGCATTGTTCAAAATACAACATTAACAAGCTCTCCCCACATCCAGATCAAACAATACACCGATTCATAATCTGACTGGATAAAAGCAAGGTGTAAAATCACATTTAATTGAACCTAAACTATGACAGACAAGGGGTATTTTCTCCAAAATTCAGCAGACCAGCAGGTCATTAAGCAAAATCCCTTCGATTGATGGCCACAAATATAACTGTATTTAGAGAGAGCATGCTTGTGCCTTCTGGCCCCATGCAATAGTTTCACATGAGGGCTGGAAACGTTTCTTAAATTCTAAATAAAATGCCCTCTTGGTCACTTGTTAGGTAGGGTTCAGGGGTAGGCTAAAAGAGTTGGACTAAATGGATGTACATACAGATCCTTGTACAAGTCATTATGAATTGATAAAGCCAGTCTGATGACTAGCGAAACATCTTAAGGAACTAAACTTCAAATGCAGTTGATCTAACTGAATACAACAGACAAACTTTGAAGTGGTAGCTGTGCTTAAAATATACTGACCAAGTTATTAAACTAGTTGCTTTTATTAAGTCGTAGAGAAGGGCAGGCATTTAAAGCAGCATTACAATGGATTAAACATGTAAGCTTGTGTATGTGTATTACAGTATATTAAATTGGTCACTTGTTGCACTTTCGAATGTGTAGATGTACACAATTTAATTGTACAAAATACTTTGACAGTGATTATTTGCCAGTGCAGTTAGGCAGGTACATTTAATTTGACTTTTAGACTTTAATGTTTCCTGCTTGTTTTTTGTTTTGTATTTTATTATATGCCTTTCCATATTCCAACATAAAAAAATAATTGAATTCCATGAACAATTTTTGTTTGGTTTAGACTGTTATTATGATTGCTTTTGATTTCATTATGTGATATTTATATTTCCATAAGGTCAGAGTTTGCATAATTGGAAATAAACATTATTTCATCTAAAGTATTTGCCCTTTTGGGACCGCATTTCCCTTCTCTGAAGACCTTTTGAAGTGTGCTGTAGGCAAAGCCACATTAGTGTACTTTATGATAATTATTGCTTGAATCAGAAATGACTTTGTGGCTCCTGATTTCATCAGTATAATGTTGTAAGTCTAAAACAGTGCTCAAAAAAAGCATTTAAATTAAATACATGGCAAGTTCAAAATGAAATACAACACGATAATCTAAAAATTGTGTTTTTATTTCATATGCGTGCTGTTTATTAAAATATATGTATGAATACATTAACATCATGTGCAGAGACCATCTACACTAGCCTGTCTGCAATGTTCCCTCTATTTTTTTATCGCCTGTTCATTTTTTATGGTGCAGGTTGTAGAAATAATAAAATAAAATAATAAGAATTTAATTTTGGGTGCTACACACAGCATTACTAATTTTCAAAAAAATTGCCTAAATTTCATGGAAAGAAAATACAGCCTGCACCAAATGTTTGGCAAGGCCACCTAGGTCATGGCCTCTGGCTCAATGGCAAATTAGGGCAGCATGAGCCTCTACTGCATTGCTGGAAACAAACCCCTCCACACACCACCTTCTGTTGCCCATCAGTGTCCTTTGGAAGATCTGCAATGGAAGATCTGCAATGCTTATATCAACTCCAAAGGTTCAGGTATGTTTTCATTTACCTGTGAGGTCCTGTTATATATGTTGAAGTATATTGAGCTCCTTGCTGAGTAGCTAGACTCGTCAATAAAAAAAGATGTTTTTTTTAATCAAAAATAAAAGCTGGGTGAGGTTCTGCAGCAAATTTATATCAGTGGTATTTAGTTTGATCAACTGGACTTGAAGTTTAGTTTTTAAAGACATTTTACTAGTCATCCGACTGGCTTTCTCAATTCAGAATGACTTGTACAAGAATCTGTTGGGGATAAATACCCTGGAATGTTCCTTACCCTGGGCATTTTAAGAACCTAAGCGACAATCCAATTAACACCTTGCATTAAGGAGATCCCCGACACCTTGCTGTTATATGCTGAATGAGACATTGTTGCAAATTTAGAAACCTTAGGATTGTTTTCAAATCAAACCAGCGATGTCCGATATATCCCAACATCTCTTACTTTGGGTTCCACTTTTTGACAGGTCTAGTAGAAATGTAAAAACAATAAGGATTGATAGTACGCATATGCTTATGCTGGGTACACACATCACACAATCATTTTTCAAAGATCAGGATACACACAGTCCTGAGCATTCTCCTTATGCATACCATAGGGAGGACATTCGGGACTGTGTGTTTCCCTCAACCGCGACCGACTCCCTCTATAGAGAGTCTACCACGGCTGATGGAAATTTACGGTCTTTCCCGAATAAATGTTCAGCAGACCCGAACGTTCAGCGGCTGCACGCTTAATCAGTAAACCTGTTAAACACAGTGCCGATAAAGCACCAATACTGTCGGATCTAATGGTATCGGGCCTTTATCCGTACTGTGTGTACCTGGCTTTAGAATCCAGATATAGCATAATACTACTACCCTAAAGCATGATAAAACACTGAACATCTTTTTCTTAATGAAACCCTAATGACAATGCTTTTTCCCTCTTTTGCTTTCTTTTTTCTTTTCACCTCTAACACCGCCCCTTTCCCCCCTTCTTTGTAATCAATGCATATTGTTGAACTGCACTAACCCTTTTTGAAAGTTTACAGAGCAAATTATTATGAACTGTAAATAGCAATGCATTATATTTAAATTCTTATGAACTGTAAATGTTGGAACTCTTGTATTGCTACCACTTTTTATTTAAAAAAGGAAAACATTGGTCTGTTTGTTTTCAAGTTTCAATTTCAGGAAGGAGAGGATTTTGTTCACAAAAAACAACCATTTAACAAATTGCTGCTCACTACTGTACATATACTAACCAGTAATATACTTGACTGACCTACAATTACAACTTTTGCAGGTATACCATGAAATGTAAAAGAAGAAGTGGGTAAGGCTGAGGCCACACTGTGCCATGCTCATGCACGCAAAAAATGCAGATCGCATGCGCTCCAATTTATGAATCACAACGCAGCACTCCCTGGGCCACACTAGTTTGCACTTTTAAAAGCGCGATTGGATCTCTCTTAAAAGCCCTTTAGTGTGGCCTAGCCCTAAAGGTAAGCATATTGTACACAGGTCATTTATTCTTAACTTGATTAGATTGATCAAAAGATTAACCTGAGTATGGTATTGAGTTTGATAGACTTCCCAGTGACAATAGACAGTCTTGACAGAAGGATATTGGACCAGTTGGAAAAATTTCTGAGAATCCCTTCTGAATCTGCAATATCAAGCCGAAACCTTGCTGCTCAAGTAAGATGGAGCAAGATTGCTTTAAAGGTAAAAAAAATCAATGAAAAAGAACTTAACTCACTCTTTCTTCCCCCAATAAACTACTTAAACAATATAAAACATATACAGGGTTATTCAATAAAAGTTCTTATCTTTTAAAACGGTGCTAAATTTGCCCCAGCCAATCAGAACTTAGTTAACATCTGATTGGTTGGGGCAAAATTAGCACCATTTTAAGCGATAAGAACTTTTATTGAATAACCCTGATAATGATTAAAACTAGTAAATGGTCAACATCATTTTTCTTTGTCTTACATTCCTTTTAATTAATTTATTCTGTTAATCACAAGATCTAACAAACGTATCATTGCTTATCTTTCTATAGTCACCTAAAGAGCAATTAATTTAATTAGGGGTATGACTAATGGATTGTTTGGAAGATTTATCATGAGTGTCCTCTGCAGAATGTAGCCAAGGTGATTCAAGCACTCTTTATAAGATAAGAAGTAGAAATCATCTTGATGCAAGAATAACATTTTACCTGCAGTGGCATAAATTAAATCAAACGCTACCATTTTGCACCTTTGGGTTTTGAGCAGCACAGAGCCAGTATAGCAATCTAAGAAAAATTCCTAGGGGGAGATTAACCTGGAGTCGCTATTGTTTTGGGTAAATCTCCCACAACAGATTTAATATCCATTTTGCAGCATTGGGTTTTGGTAGAAAATATCAAGTTTCAGTTGGGCTACTAAACATCCTGCATTACAAACGTTCTTCGGCTGAAATTGTGTTTATATACACCCCCAAAATAGGCTTTATGGAAAAATGGGAGAATGTGCTAGGCTCAGAGTTGGAAGCTAATCAGTGGACAGATATATTTGAACCTCTCCACAAATGCTCCTCAAATGTTGTAGTCCAAGAAAAAGCCTTTAAAATACTACACCACTGGTATATGTCCCCCCAGAAAACACATTGGATATTCCCCCAAGCCTCCAACCTCTGTTACAGAGGATGTGGCATCCCAGTAGATTTGAAACACTGTTGGTGGGACTGTGCTGAGGTACAAAATATGGAGAATCTGGGAATCTATGATTTGGGAAGTACTGCACAACACAGTGGATCTAGATCCGTGGACAGCCCTTGTTTATAGAACCATTAAACAGAATGTAACAAATTGCCTCACAGCATTTGTGCAGGTGCTAGAACTCTTATAGCAGCCACATGGAAGCAACCCGCTCCTTCCAGACAACAACTAATTACAAAAGTGTGGTGGATGTGTGAGAACGCGCTGGTGCTAAATAGGGTGAGAGGAACAATGAAGTATTATGACAAAATATGGACCTGTTGGATTTACACCATGGATTACACCATGTCGGAGGGTGTATGTGGGCTGCGGTGCACTATACTACTATGCTATACTTTGCTTCTTCCTGCTAATGACTGAAATTAGTGTTCTTTCTAAATGAGATATGATTTTTTAAACTGGTTTTCAGATTAGATAACATTATTATGTTTTACAATATATTATCTGGTCACGTAATGAAATATATAGACCACAGATTCTTAAATAAAAACCATGGTAAATGCTGCCCTTTGTTCAGGTAATTGTAATTTAAGTTTATACATTTACCAATAGGTGGCAGTGTATCATCTAATATTTGTTATACGATTGAAGCGCAGCTTTCAAAAGCATATGTAAAAATCAGTCACTATTAATATTGTAGAGCAATATGCTGAACCATTTACATGTTTGGTAATATTTTTTTTATCCCCCCCACACACACACCATTATGTCTCTCATTTAATATAAAGTAAATACATCTTTACTGTAAGGTAGCTAGAAAGATGTATTCATTTTGTTCTTATGAACTAGCAAAGACTAGTGATCTTCATTTTGTATGCCTTGTCTGTTTTTCCTTTGCAATGTCTGTCTATCTGCAGATATTAAGCCTGCTCCCAGAAACCTGCCATTATAGTTTATGGAAAGCATGTTGTTTATGTCACCTTAGAGCGAGAAATGAAAGTAAATGCAGGCTGCAGGCTGCGTTCTCTTCACACACTATAATAGTAAGTGGCTCCCGGAGGTTTAAAGCATTTTGATAATTGAAGTTTTCCCTGAGTAGAACATGGAGTTTTTGCCTTTGCACTTAAGGAGAATTCATTTTATTGCTTGACTGGATTACATTGTACGTGTATCAAAAAGAAAAGCCTACGTTCAGGAACAGATTATGGGGATGTTCAGTTTTAACCGTCTGAATTGATTTACCTGTATCTGTATAGAAGGAATACTAATCATGCTGCTTTATGGCCTCGCTATGGACTTAGAATTATTACTACTTAGAAATGAATTATACTTACGGGAACCATCGTTGTGCCTTTCCATATGCAATAAAATGAACATTTTACTTACTGGGATTTCTTCTTCCTTTGGTTAATCGGTACAATGAGATTACATCTTGGAGAAGCTGACATTATTATTGTGTATGTTTGTGAATAACTTTATAGTTCAGGCTCAGTTAAATTAGTAAGAAAAAGTGTGGCTGATTTACCTTTGGTGATTTTACATGGCCCCTTTTCAATCAGCCATACCAGGAATCAATGTATTATACAATCTGGCCGTAAGTTAGAACAATGTGAGTATTAGAACATCAACAAGGTCTCTAAACACATTAACTGTTTGTTTTATTAATCCTGAGCTATGCTGGGCGGGGGAAAAAAGTATTTTCGTGCCTTAAGCTCATTATGGGGAAGATTTTGCATAATGTTTTAACCAATGAGCTGCGTGCATTTCTGTGCATTCCACAAAGGATAAACAAATATCTATATAACAAAATGTATCATAGCAAATGGCAAAAATCCTTTATGCCAATTTACTTTAACTCCGATTAAGTCTTTTATTCCCCTTTAAAAATCAATCAAGGGCTGTTAAATGAATAAAAACCTTTCGTGTTGATATATATGTATAAAAATCCTTTCAAATTCAAAGATATTAGTAGTCGACAGGTGTGCTAAACGGTCTGCCGGGAGAAAGGTAATAAATACTAGAAAATCAATTCTGTAGAAATAAACCTTTCAGTGTGTGGTCAGGTAAAAAAAACAAGATAAATAAGATAATGGCAATAGAATTTTAAATATCATCCTAAATGTCAAAGTGTTGAAAATAATAAATACATTTGACTTACCATGGCAATGAAATTTTTTTGTGCAGGGAACAGCCAAACTATACTTTTTTACAAACAAGCCATAGGATTTTTGTGGTTGAGAAGCTCAGTAATCCCTGTAATGACATCTGTTTACTAGCATGCAAAGTTTTAAATGCCGGAAACCCAAGTTGCCAAGATAGACATTTGCATGTAGATTTTTGCAGTGATCCTTGTTTATTTACTGAAATGAATGGAAAAAGTAAAACATTGTTCAATAAAAATGCAAGAAGCTAGCAGAACTAAGCTATTATATGGATCACAAACAAACCTCCTGCAGATAATCAGCAAAGTGATGTATGAGAGAAAGTACATAGAACAACACATGTTAATGAATTGTACTTTTAAAATCCGTAAGGTGCCCCAATACTATAATTTACCTGCAGATGTGTTTCCGTGGTGTTCAGGACAACCAACCCGACAACTTTCGACATTACAGGTGTAGATCGTAAAGCAGGGAAACTGTGTAGGTAAGAATTAGGCTCTATTAGACATTAAGGCACTGAGGCAATTGAAGGGTCAACTTTGCCCATGCTATTAATTTGCAGCAGCCAATTAGATGTCATCTTTTTACTGGGTTCCTACCGTTTTATATATCTGATTGGTTGGTGCGGATTAGTAGCATGGGCAAAGATTTGCACCTCTTATTGCATCAGCCCTTAAAGCCGATATGGTGTTGGTCTTTTCAAACATCAGATTGGCTTTAATAACTTAAAAGTGTATGGCCAGATATTGTGAAGAATTAAAGGGCAACCGAACCCCAATTTTTTCTTTGTCTGGTAGTAATATACAAGATAATCAGGTCCTCCTACCCAGCACCTGTACCTTGTAACTCACTAATACCAATACTAAGCTGTGGGCTTTACAAAAAAATAATAATAAGGTACTGTTAGTCTGCATAAACAGTAATGAAAACATTCACATCATTTTGGTGTTTGTATTGCATACATTGGTATTAGTGTAGGTATTACATGAAGTGGTATATATATATTGCATAATGTGGTACTGGTGTATATATTGCATGTTATGGTATTGGTATATATATTGCATACTGAGGTATTGGTATTGGTATATATATTGCATACTGAGGTATTAGTGTATATATAGATACCAAAAAGATATGCAGCGATGTGAAATCTTTTTTATGATGCTGCTTACTTTTCTTTGATCCTGTGATGCTCATGCAAATGATTAGTGTGTCGCAGGAGGGAATAAGTAGCACTGGGGTTTTAAATCCCAGATTGAATAAGTTTTTTGTGTTTAAGTTTTGTGCTACACCATTGTGCAAAATGTAACCTTTTACGTATTGTATCGCATGAGCTGGTATTTAAAAAAAAGAAAGAAAATAGAGCAGTCTCTTAAAAAAAGTGTTAAAACATTTCAACCCGATAGTACTTCCGGTAGAATGGGGTTTGCACTGGTTTTCCTATTAGCACAGGATATTGCATCTCCCTAATGGAGTTCTTTCTACAAGTGAGCTTGCATACTAATTAAATACAAACCTTCAAAAATATACACACATATTTAATAGTAAAATACCTCTGTAAAACATCACCATCTGAAAAGCCTTGTTCTCCTGATCCTGATTAAGTACTTTTCAGCACGAATCAAGTGCTACATACTAGTACACTCAATTTTATATCTGTTGCTTTTGTAAAGAATTGTATACTGTGCCACATAAATAAATCTGTTTGAACATCGATAGATGATGTGTCGAATCGTGTAGGATTTTCAGGAGTTTAGACACATTTGGTTCAGTCAACGTTTACAGTAGGAAACCTTGCAGTAAATAGGGAATATTATTGATAGTGTTTTTTGGGCACAAAGTGTACTTGAACATGGGAACAGAATTGTAACTTTTTTGGAGATTCTACTGGATTTATGGGTAAAATATGTAAAAACAATGCAAAATTTGCAGATTTACATGGATTCTTCCCAATTTTATTTATAGTTATCTTAAGGTTATGCACACAAATCTTACTGTTTCTAAACGCTCTGATACTCCTGAGTACAACGTTACCAGATACCCAGGTATACCCAGAGACATGGCTACCAACTAACCCAGAGTGGAACCAATGCCAAATGTCAGTAACAGCAAAAAAAATTAGACAGCTCTGTATTTGAACAATCTGCAGTTTTTACCACAAAACACACCCCAAACTCAAAATTACCCCCCACAAATGGTATATTCCTTAAAATCTACACACCTTTATCTATGTAACACTGTAGTTCATTCATTCATACCGTCAATGGTGTGGGTGCAGTTCTTCCTAGAAGTTTGTACTTTTTGCAGATTTTCTAAAAAAATTAACATCAAACAACATTCAAAAGGTAGAAATCATGTCAAAACTTAATTAAATGTAAAAAAAGTTACCAAATATCAATCCCCCAAATGTCCTGAATCAAACGGTATGCCATATGCATGGTTACACACGCAAACTTGGAAGTGACTAGCCACAAAGTAAGACAATGCACGATGGCTCAGGAACAACAATATCCAGCCAATTCTGAATTTAAACAATCTGCAGTTTTATCCACAAAACATCCCCCTAACTCAGAAATACCCCCCACAAACTATATATTCTTGAAATCTACACACCTTTAGCTATGTAACAATGTAGTTTGTTTATTCATACCACCAATGGTGTGGACACAGTTCTTTGTAGAATTTTACACTTTACTGAAAAATTTAACAAAAAACAACTTTAATAGGTGGAAATCATGCCAAAACCTCATAGAACGTAAAAAAAGTTAACAAATATCAATCCCCCAAATGTCCTGAATCAAATGGTATGCCATATGCATGGTTACACACACAGACGTGGAAGTGAAAAGCCACAAAGTAAGACAATGCATGATGGCTCAAAAACAGCAAAAATATTATGCTAAATCTGAATTTGAACAGTCTGCAGTTTTTCCCACAAAACACCCCCCTAACTTAGAAATAACCCCCACAAACAAAAATGAACAAAAAACAACTTTAAAAGGTAGAAATCATGCCAAAACCTCATGGAATGTACAAGAAAAGTTGCCAAATATCAATCCCCCATATGCCATATGCTTGGTTACACACGCAGACATGGAAGCGAATAGCCATGAAGACAATGCATGAGTGCTCAAAAACAGCAAAAACATTCCACCAACTCTGAATTTGAACAGTCTGCAGTTTTTCCTCACAAAACACCCCCACAAACTATATATTCCTCGAACCTACACATTCTTTCAGCTACGGAACTCTGTAGTTTGTTCATTCATACCATCAATGGTGTGGGAGCAGTTCTTTGTAGAAGTCCGCACTTTTCGGAGATTTTCTGAAAAAACTAACAAAAATCAACTTTCGAAGGTAGAAATAATGCCAAGATCCCATGAAATGTAAAAGAAAGTTACCAAATATCAATCCCCCAAATGTCCTGAATCAAACGGTATGCCATATGTATGGTTACACATGCAGACGTGGAATTGACTAGCCACAAACTGAGCCAATTCACAGTGGCCCAATTACAGCAACTTTTCAGATTTGTCAGACTAAACACCCCTCTATATTAGAAATACCTCCCAAACTATATATTCTTGGAATCTACACACCTATAGCTACGCATTCTTTTATGCATACCACCAATGGTGTGGGCGCAGTTCTGTGTTGAATTTCCAGATTTTCTGGAAAAATGTACAAAAATACTTTTTAAAGTTAAAAATCAAATTAACATGTAATGCAAAAAAACTTGTCAAGTATCAATCTGCCAAATGCCCTGAATCAAACGGTATGCCATATGCATGGTTACACACGGACGTGGAAGCCACTACTCACAAAGTGAGCCAATGCGCTGTAGCCCAATAACAGCAACACCCCTCTAACTCAAAAATACCTCCCAAAACTATATATTCTCAGAATCTACACAATTTCAACTAATCAATGGTGCCATTTTTCACTCATGAAAATAAAGTTACCAAATATTAATCTCCCACATGTCCTGAATTAAACGGTATGCCAAATGCATGGGTGCACACAGACACATGGCCACCAGATAACTCAAATGGGAAGCATGCACCAGTGCAATTACAAGTGCTCTGTAATTTGAACAGCCTACACTTTTTCAAAGGAAACAGTCCCGAAACTTGGAAATACCCAAATACTCTACAAACTATCAGGGATATTTAATAAAAGTTCTTATTTAAAATGGTGCTAATTTTGCCCCAACCAATCAGATGTTAGCTTTCAAATGTTAAATCAGATTTGATTGGATGGGGCAAAATTAGCACCATTTTAAACGATAAGAACTTTTATTTAAGCTCCCTGTATATATTTTCGGAATCTGCACACCTTCAGCTACGCTACGGTGCCAAGCTTTCATACATACATGAAGAATTCCAGATGCAGTAATCCATAGAACTCTGTCAGGCTCATTTACCCAGACTCGCTGGGCAAATATATGGAGTTAAAGTCACGCTAACCGGTTCGCTACTGTTTACGCAAAAATCACCCGCGCATCCGATGTTCGCGATTCAATATCACGTTTGCGCTAATTTTAGGGCAGTGGGTAAATGCCTTAGTAGGATTTACCCACATTCGCAAACACGATATTAAATCGCTGAAGGCGCATTTACCCAGACTCTGGGTAAATGAGCCCCTGTGTTTTTAGGAGATTTTGTAAAAAATAAAATAAGATTCAAAGGTTGAAATCCTACCTAAACCCCATTTGACAAGCAGAAAACCCCAACTAAATGTCAATCTCCCACATGTCCTGAATCAGACAGTATGCCATATGTGTGGGTGCACACAGAAACGTGGCCGCCAACTACGTCAAATGGGACACATGCACAAGTGCAATTACAAGAAAAAAAACCTCAGTGCTCTGTAAATTTGAACAGCCTAAACAGCCTACACTTTTTAAATAAAACAGCCCCAAAACTTGGAAATACCCTATACAAACTATATATTTTTGGAATCTACACATCTTCAGCTACATACCGGTGCCATGGTTTCATACATACATGAAGAATTCCAGACACTGTCATCCATAGAACTCCGCGTTTTTAGCAGATTTCGTGAAAAAATAAAACAAGATGATTCAAAGGATGAAATACTGCCTAAACCCACTTGACAAGTAGAAAAACCCACTAAATGGTAATCTCCCACATGTCCTGAATCAAACGGTATGCCATATGCGTGGGTGCAAACAGAGACGGAGCCACCAACTAGCTGAAATGGAACGCATTTACAAGGGCAGTTACAAGAAAAAAGGGTGTGTAACGCTTTAAAAAATTTTTGTATCTGCATTTCTACTTTCCCCCCATTTCGCCCATCTTCCAATTGGCAAATGTTGATATTTATTTTGCAGTCTGGTTCGACAACGTCACCGCTTTTGTCTGGGGCCTTACTAATTACAAGACATGCTCTGCAAGAGGCACATGTTCCCAATGGTCAAGTCCTGGGCATTAAATTGCTGGGTGGGATCAGTATATTTGTCCTATTAGGAGATATGATTGCATAAAGCATGTAAGCATGTCAAATATACATGGTGGGGGGTTGGTTTATTTAATAAAAGTTTGTATCGTTTAAAATGGTGCTAATTTAACCCCAACCAATCAGTTGTGGCAAAATTAGCACCATTTTAAATGATAAGAACTTTTATTGAATCTCCGTGATACAGTCTAACTCATATAATAGCAGGGCAAGACAACCAGGGGTAGGTATTGTGTGCCTTGAGAGATGTTGGTTGCTATGTGGTGGGGGGAGAGCTTGCACTTTTGCAGCACAAGCGTTTCTAGTGATGTGGCAACTGTGCCTAATAAATGTCTATTAAATATGGCCCTACATATACTGTAGCCCTGATGAAATGCAGTAAAAAAATATTTTTTAAATGTTGAGTCTCAGAATGATTTTCAAAATCTGATATTTAAAACACTTTAATCTAACCACAAATAACAGTGATTATGTTAATAATACCAGTAGGAATTACTGTTTGACCTCATCATCAATATATGCCAATGACATCATGTTGAATTATATCCAGTAAATGTAGCATATTAAATTAATTTCACAAATTGGACCATAGTGCTGACTCCTGACATGTAAAGTGGGCAAAAGCAAATTAAATTTGAGATGTATTGAGTTTCATAGAGAAAACAAGGAATCACTTGTAGAATGTATGTTCCATTGTACACAGTATGTGAACCTCACTACTTTATAGTTAAATGATAACCGGATGCAATTAAAAACAAACAAACAAAAAAAAACTGCAAAATGTATGCTGTCTATTCTTATTTGTAGATATAAGAACTGACATTGGACCCAGCTTCTTGCATAGGGGGTAGTTATGAATATAATATATAATATATAAAATATCTAAATACGGTAAGATAAGATATATAAACTATATAGATATTAATATATTATATTATATATATAACGTAAGTGGAAAAATAACAAAATAGGCAGAGTCCTATTGGTGGTCACCTTTTTGGACTTGGAGGTTACTGCAGGGCCAGCCATTTTGGAGCAGGGATGTAAGGGAAGGATTTATCAACACTACAAAGTGGGGCCAGTAGTGGGTTAAATTGTAGTTTTGGGGTTGGACATGCCCTTTAAAACATTAGCTTAAAGGAAAAGTTCACCCCAAAGCATTTCTTTCCTAACATGTTCAGCTCCATTAAAAAAGCTTTTTACCTTTATGCTGGGTACACATCATCAGATATTTCCGGACGACCGAACCATAGTGACGTGTATCGGTCGGTCGGCTGGAAATGTCTGATGGTTTGTGTGTTGTGGCCGAACAAGCTATCTGTCCTATTGGTAAATCACATCCGATCGTACGGTTCTCTATGGGACCAAACAATTGGTTGCGTGAACTGTCGACCACATCCACTAGTAGCGCTCGGCTGGGACAAAAACTTGGCTGTTGTTTACACAACCTTATGCTAATTATCCCCCAAAACCCCAATTTTGCAGTACTTATTTTTTTTTCCTGGCGCTCTTGAGCAAAAAAAATTTTACCTTAAAATCCATTGCTGTTCAGAAAATGGAACCTAAAAACACACAAAAATCTTAGGTCTGAAACAGACGAGGCAATCAGGTCAAATATTTTTTATTCTGCCTGACAGAACCAGACTATAAGGAAAATAGCAGGTATATCTTTACTTAGGAAAGAAAAGCAATACATCACATTTATTGGTAGTTTATAAACCTTTAAGTCAAGAAAACTCTTTTAGGGTGGAATTCTTTAAATGGAGCATAAAATGAACCTACCGTATGTCTGTGATACTGTAGTAATAAAGCAAAGCAATTTAAAATGATATGGTTTGTTCAATGGCAGTTTTCTTGTGTTTAATATGTCACAAAAAATGATAGTATTTTGTACAGTACAGAATAACCCATGTATTAACAATGAAAAGCATGCAAATCGCATTACTTAGATTTCATTGTGAGCAATATGACCTTGATTTGCTTGTTTTCCCCCCTTGATATTAGCCATATATGGTTATTTTCCTAGGGGAATATAAACCATTGGTTGTGTGCAGCATATTAAGGACTATAGCATTACTTATCTATAACAATTATTAAAATTAATATCAGGAGATAGATTTCGAATTACATTTGTTTTATGGAAACATTAACATTACATTTCTTATAAGGAAAAAAGAAAATAATAGAAAACCACCCTGCAGCCGCTTCATAAATACACAGATAAATAATATTATTCGTGCAAGAAATCTACAGAATGCTCTCTAGGCCACTGGTCACATGGAACACGTTATGAGCGGTACATATATTGGTATATGCCTGTACACAGAATTTAACCCTTTATTATTCCAGTGGATTAACCAACTGAAAAGTACATTTATGCATTTGCATATTTAAAACTTATTTTCATTTAGGTGACTTCTAATATCCCTTTAATTTACAGTTCGGGGTGCATTATTTATTATAACCTATCCCTTTTGTGGCTTCTGGTTTCCTTCTCCTCCTGGAACTGTAAGATTATAAGGTTATAATATTACAGTTCCTCCCATAGAAATCCACTACAGGGGTAGGTTATAACTAGATTTTGCAGAAGTGCTATTGATCTAGTCAAACATTTATACAAACATAGAAAAGATAACCAATGCACATTCCTAGGCCCCATACAATATCATATTATCTGCACACTGGCATACTTTATAAACAAAGGGGTTTTAGTATACATTACTGTGATCACTTGAATGAAAAGCCTTCCAACCACGTCAAGGTAACCCCAGTCTGGGTTCTGTTGGCTTGAGAAAGGTCCGTGTCCAGCACAGAAACGTTGCCGTGACACAGAAATGAGTGTGTGTGTACAATAAAAATTGTTAAAAGGCTCCCAAGTGTGTATAGATAGATAGTCGAGACGCACTCATGGGTCCTGGCAAATTCAAACAATTTTATTGTGCAATTAACATGTTTCTGTCCACAGCACGGATCGTCATCAGAACATCTGAGGAGCATTACGACACTTCCATTGGTTCACCCGCAAGTGAACCAATGACCAGGCGGGGAGTGTAACATAGACACAGCCATCTGCCAAAGAAAAGGAACTAGGAACTAACATACGGACTGAGTCATCTCAAAGGTAAAAGCAACCCATGCCAGAAAATATGCACAAGACAAGAAACAGCCTACAACAAAGTGTCAGTGCAATAAATATAAAGTGCTACCAAAGAAAAGTGCCACAGAGCATACCATATAAATAGAATAGAAGAGCTAAAAACAGATAAAACACCAGAGCAGAAGTATGAGTAAAGTGCACAGTAACCATAAAACAGCAAAAAGCTAATGTTACCCATAAGAAGCAATAGTTACCCATAAGAAGAGTAAAAATAGATAAAAATAGAACAAAATAAAGAACAGCCACTACATAAATACCGCAACACTGCAACGCCCACTGTTCATTCAGCCCTCTAGGGGACAAAGTTCCCAAATTATGAATCCATTTGGCCTCCATTTGTAATCATTAATTTGTTTCTGTCATTTGGGATCTATTCCATCTATAATCATACACCTCAAACCTTCCCCTGAATACTATATATATATAAATACTTGCATAACTACCAGATTTCCCACATAGAGGTTCTTACCTTTAGATGTTCCTGCACATTCCCATCTTATTAATCCCATTCATTTTGCAAAAAAGAATAGGTCAGATGATTCTTCAGATGTTGCAGGACTGGTTCAGAAAATTCACAGGAAAGTCTGAAGATATATGGACACCTTTAGACATGGAGGTAGGTGAGTAGCATGTCATTGCTAGATAATGATCATGATGATCACCATGAGCACCTCCAAAATAACACATACCAAAGGCGCACTGTAGCACATATACTCATGTGCTATAGTACTCCAATACATTTGAAAATAATTTAATGAGGATGGTTAGTTATACACTTAGATAGTGGAAGTAATTCTCCTTGTTTTCATTCATTAATGGTGAGCAAGGTTTTGGGTATAACCATACAAAATAGTTTCTGCATTAAGTCATAAAATCCTACCATTTTCTTGTGTAGCTTTTTTTTCTTTCTGCTTGAGGCTTTTTTAGGCAGAATTGAGAATGTTTGGATACTTGGAAGTTCTGAATAACAAGTTGGGTTTCCTTACATCAAGTTTTTCCAGCATGGCTGGCGAGTACTCAACTTTTGAGCAGTATCTTTAGCATAGAGGTATTTTTACATTTCACTTTATTTTAGATTGTCTTAATTAAACTTTGCTAAGAGATAGATGGTTGTGGAATGAATATATAATAAAAAAAGTGGTGTGGTATCCCTTTGAAGTTTGTCAATCTTAATGCATGTATTGCAGAATATGAAAATGTCACACTGTGATTTACACTGGAAATGTTCCTTCCTTTAAGGTCCAAAATAAATCAGCCAATGCTTTCAAAGCTGACATTTAATCCATGAATTCAAATCATTTCCAAGATTTATGATCTATTATGCAGACAGATTCAATTTTCCCTGCCCTTGTGAGGTTTAATGTATGGCAGAAGAAACTGCATTCAGTGTATATTCCCAACACCTCATAATTTATTGACAGAGTTTTTTTGCTGTTAAAAATAATGAAGCTAGTCATTATTTGTTTATCTCTATGAGACCAAGGAGAATTGAATGCAATATGTGCAAATCAACATTTATTAGTGCATTGGAAAAAGATTTGTGAATAATGTTTATCTCAGACTCAACAAGCCTTTATATGTGGGTACTATTATGTTACGCAATAAAAAAGTGGCACTGTTTGTTATTGAGGGAATATAGATACTGTATTGAGCACAACTCTGATATGAGTTTATAGTTTTCTGTTAATTTCTTGGGTTAAATAGGACATTATGTTCATCTCAAAAATATATATGTATAACTGGCCTAGAAATGCAAAAGATAATACTGCCTTATTGAACGAGGCCAATAATTCTCAAGTAGGTGGTGAGGGGCTCATTTCAAATAGAAGATTATGTGACTTAGGAAGAAGTACAAAAGAGATTAGACCTCTGAATGTAATCAAAGGTCCAGGGTATTCATCCCAGGATTCTAAAGGAACTGAGCTCAGTAGTTGTCAGACCACTGTATCTAATATTTTTGGGTTCTGTAAGATTTGTATGTGTTCCAAGTGATTGGCGGATCACAGATGTGGTAACTTTATTTAAAAAGGGACTCTGTTCCCAGCCAGGTAATTATAGGCCTGTCAGTTTGACTTCTGTGGTGGGTAAGATTTTAAAAGGCATATTAAAGGATAAGATGATAGATTTTAGAGTACAACATTATAAGTAGGTTCTAGCATGGTTTTATGGGAAATAGATCCTGCCAAACCAATCTGATTACTTCTATAAAGAGGTGAGTTGTAACATAGATCTTGGGGGGGGAAGGAATCAGTGGATGTAATTTTTTTGGAGTTTTCAAGGTACCTCATAGAAGGTTATTATGTTAGATAAGGTACAGTAGTCTCAACCTTTCTATTTGTACTTGGATTGAGAACTGGCTAAAGGATATATTAAAAAGAGTGGTTATTAACGAAACAATTTCTAGTTCAGACATCAGATCCAGTACTCTTTAACCTATTTATAAATTACCTAGTATTGTGAGTTGCAAGTAGGATCTCTGTGTTTGCTGAATATAGCAAATTGTGCAGGAGTATAGACTCAGTGTTTTTACCATTCAAACTGCTTTAGATAAACTTGGTAGCAAATTAAGTTTAATGTTGAGAAATGCAGCATAATGCATTTGGGCAAGCACAATATGCTACCTATACTTTAAATGCAATACAGTTACAGTTGACTCAATAGAGAAAGAAGTTATTGTAGACAATAGACTTAGTAGCTCTATGCAGTATTATGCAGTATCCACTAAAGCAAATAAAATTCTTTACTGTATTAAAAGGAGCATAGCTTCCAAGGAGCATGGCACAATTCTGCATTTCTATTGAGTCAACAGAAAAGACATAAATGAATTAGAGTACAGAATCATGCAACTAAACTTATAAAAAGGATGGAGAATTTGAGTTATGAAGAGAGATCAGAGTAGGATTTGTTTTCTCAAGAAAAGAGGCGTTTATGAGGGTTATAAATGGGATACAATTATTGCTGATAGCTACAGACGGTTAGTCTATAAGCCGCAGAGCATCTCTTTAAAGGGTATGTCCACCCTAAAATGGAACTTTTTATATAAGGTCCCCCCTGGGCTCCCAGCCCCAACCGCTATATTTTTTTTTTTAGAAAGCCCCCCAAACTCTACTTACCTCCCCTCTTTCCTCCGCCGCGCTCCCGGCCCTCTGCTTGCAAGGAAATGCAAGCAGAGGGGCGGGACCGGCAGCCGCGTCTGTGATTGGCTGAGCGGCAGCCGACAATGCCGACTTCAACAGTTGGGGCTCATTGATAATCCACCCAGTGGATTGAGTAACAAGCACCTACCAAATGGCCATTTTGGCTGACAAAGTGCCCATACACAGATCTATTATGGGCAGAAACGTCCGTGCATACACATTGTGCGTCTCGGGTCGCCCACCGTGAACGTACATGTATATGTACTTTGAGAGTTATACACAAGATAAGAATTAGATAATGTTTTTAAAAACAAAAATCAATATATGGCATTATTGTCTTTAGTGAGAGTATTTACAAGCTTACACATTTCTGTGATGCATTTGTTTTATTACAGAGTCAATATCCTTTGCTCTGCAGGGTTAATCAATACCCTACCATACAGATGTCCATGTTTGGCTTTAATATTTTTTTTCGATCATGAAATACACCACTGTAATCATCCTTGGTCACTGGCTACACTTTTTAGAAATTGCATTTCTGTTCCTTTAGATTCGGATGATATATGACTGTTTGCCAAGGAATGATAAGTAAATCTATCTATGGTTACATAAACTCACTCATACACTCTTTTTGCTGCTACTAAATTGTTGTGCATCTTCTAACTTTGGATTGGATTAGTCAACATATTTCTGTTATTTCTAACATGAGAATTGGTTTAAAAAAATTATTCTGCCTTTAAAGATCTTTATTCTGCCTTTAAAGATCTTGATGTCTGTTTTATTTTGTATTTCATTTATATTTGTGCTTAACACACCAACTGTAAGAGACTTTGAAGGTAACAATATACAGTTCTTTGTATTTTTTATTGCTTTATAGAGATTTCCATTTCTATGAGCCTTCTGGCACCGGAATGGAGGGAACAGGGTTATTCAATAAAAGTTCTTATCGTTAAAAATGGTGCTAATTTTGCCCCAACCAATTAGATGTTAACTTTCAAATGTTAAATAAGATCTGATTGGTTGGGGCAAAATTAGCACTATTTTAAACAATAAGAACTTTTATTAAATAACCTTGTTAGAGTTAGAACATTATGCAAACGGCTTCTCCAGATACCCTCTTTCTGTGCTAACCACATTACTTTTTTTCTTGTCTGTGTGTTGTTTTGGAGGCATGATGTACTGTTTCCTGCCCAACAATATTCTGGATTAAGAAAACAAACAGAAAATAGTGGGTTTGGAAGTCTTGTTCATGATCTAAGGGCAACATATACACACACAACCAAACTATACACAAATTTCTGAATTAGCAGTGTAAGTTTTAAAACATCACTGGGACATACAAATCAATTATTTCCTGCTTATTTAACTGGTCCAGAACTATACTATACAGGAGATTTCTTTGTACTCCAAACACTCTTAGGGGTACTCCTGCAGAGCCCCATCCTTAAATTGTAGAATTAAAGTGACTCTAACCAATTAACAAAGGGTTAACATTACTTTAACTCTAGAATAGCAGCAGCTATGTGGGTACTGCAAAAGCCAACCATGCAGGCTCCGCAAGAAGCTTAAATTTTGCTTTTGTGGCTATTTCTGTATGAATTATATAGCTGGCATTAAGGTTACACAGGGGTTAAATCTGCCAGAGCAGCAAAAGCAATATTGATTTTCCAGAAGGCGATCTACCCAAAATGATTAAGTCCTTGGGTAAACCTCCCTGTCTGTTTTTTTTTTTTTTTTTAATTATCAAACAAGAATGTAGAAGATTACTGTTTAAAGGGGAACTGTAGTCCAAAAATGAGGCACCAAATTTAGGTAAATTGATAGGAATTGCTCTTCTGAGAATTTTTGTAAGTTACTTTCATTGTTTATTTTACATAGTTTTGGAGATATTTACATTTGTGTGTGTGATATGGCAGCAACATCACCAGGTCCCCTGCACTTCCTGCTCTGAAACCATGTGACAGTCACTCTGCCCTATGTCTCCTCCTGCCCTTGCAGCTCCCCTGGTCCCTCCCACTCATGGGCCCCATGGCCCCTCCTTTGCAGGCCCCCCCTTGGCCCCTTCCCTTACAGCCCCATTTGGCCCCACCCACTCATGGGTGCATTCGCCCCACCCACTTGTGGGTGCCATGTCTCCGCCCACTCGCGGGTGCATTGGCCCCATCCACTTGTGGGTGCCGTGGGCTCCTCTCCACTCAAAGACCCCACCACCACCACCCCTACAGAAATCTGGGTGAAAACAGCCTTTTCATGCTTTTCACAAAATGGGAGGGCAGGGCTGTAGATTCCCTTACCTTCTCTGTGGGGATCTTGACACGGCAGGAAGGGGGAGGGACTTCCTGTCTCCCTCACACACTGAAGTCTGAGGCTGTGCTCGCCAGCGGCGAGGTAGAGGAGCAGCCTTAATAATCTCACATGTCATCCTCCCACCCATTAGCTTTCTGGTCTGTAATGTCTTTATATCTTGGGCTGTGGAGTACGTAGAGAGGTGGTTGATGGCTCGTTTTAAAGGTAGGAAACCAGCCTTTCATTTAGAAACTTGTTTAGAGAACACAGTTCCAGTTTAAACAGGACAGATTTTGCAGGTTGTGTTTAAAATTATCTGGGTTTAAAATTTCAATGGTTTGCATTCAAAACAATGTTTTTTACTTTTATAAAGAAGCACCAAAGCTGCTGTGCATTTCAAAAAAATATAAAATGTAATGCAATATTTTCTGTTTACTTTGTATTCATGTTTAGTTGGATACAAATAAACTTTCTGTTTATTTGTATCCAAATTTCTATTGAGAGTAACAAGGATTATGGAGTAATTTACTGAATGCCACAATTGGCAAAAAAAGCACCTTTAAAGTCACACTAACCCTTTTTGTGGCAATTTAAAAAGGATTAGTATGGTTTTAATGTTATGCAGGAATCAAAACTGAGCAATTGTGGCTCTGAGAAAAATACCCTGTGTTGATCTCCTAACAGGGAAATAGTCATCTTAAAGCTTTAACTTTGTAATCAGCATGAAAATAGACAATTAACCCTTTCAATGACAGCAGGATTTTCCTCTATTGTCACCTTCAGTGGCAAAGGAATTTTCAAGATTTTTCCCTCAATCGTTTTAAATACATTTTACAATAGCAAAAATGTATAAATCATTGTTTTTTTTAAAGGCATGTCCAGTCAAAAAATTTTAAAAAGTTCACCTAGAAATGTAGACCCCCCCAATCCCCACTTTCACATTTTAAACATGTGCCAAATATTCCCCTGAAGGAACTTACCTGACCCGGTCCCCTGCCGCATAGGCGCCATCCCCTGCTCCTGTTTAAAACTCGTTTAAAGCCAAAACTGGAGGAGTTGGTTTCTCCTGGTCGTGATTGTCAGGCAATTAGGCGTGAGAATCGCCTGACAGCTGCAACCAGGAAGTGTAGTGTTTGTCAGCCACAAAGCAGAGAAGGAGCAGCAAGGGACCGGGTCTGGAAAGGAACATCAGGGGTATTTTTGACAAATATTAATAATGCAAAAGTGGGGGGTGATCTATTTTTCTAGCTAAACTTATATTCTGACTGGACATGCCCTTTAAGCCCTGTATTTTGAAAAGATAACAGAATTTTGTAACTTTTCTGGATAATTGAAAAGTTATTTTTGTGAAATATGTAAAAAAAAAAAATGTACTAAATTTCATTGAATTTTTGCATTTTTACTGGTGTTTGTTTACTACACACAAGAAACGTATACTGTAGTTTCTAAAAGCTCTTGTTCTTCTCAGTATAACAATAACAGACATATGCAGGTACACCACTTTTGCTGTCCAGGAAAGTCCTTGAAACTAAAACAGCCAAATTAAGACATATGAGCCCTTCTTATAGTTAATGTAGGATAACCTAAAATACCCTTACATTTTTAAAAACTACATACCCCCAGGTTTTTATGAGTGGAGTAAGTTTTGATCAAAAGGCAGATATCCAGACACAATGAAGTAACACACACACACACTAAATATCATTTTCCCACGTGTCCTGAATCAAATGGTATGCAATATATGTGGGTGTGCAGAGAGACATACAATAGCCACCAACTAACCCCAAATGGGACCAACAAATAAATGCAACTATAGGAAAAACAATTAACCAGCTCTGAAGTGTGAATATCTTTCAGTTTTTCAAAGGAAACAATCCTCAAACTTGGAAATTCCCCAACAACCTATCATGGAAATGTAATATAATGAGCACTGGGGTAATATCCACTGGGGTAATATTGGGTTAGAGTGGGCGTAAATCTAATTTACCTGGGCCATTTTGTATTAATGCTACATTGTAGCATGAATTGAGGCGTTTCCTCCACACTTCTTACCTTCCGGGTTCCCTCAATGCAGTAACTCACGCTAAGTAAATAATGCATCGCAAGAACCAGAAAGAGACTGGAGCGTGGAGGGTAAATATAACATCTCCATGTAAATATTTTTAAAAACCTGCACACCTTCAGCTATATAATAGTGCTATTCTTTTCTTTACATATGCAAAATAACACAAGCAGTTCATTGTTGAATTTTTATAGATTTCCTAACAAAGCAGTAAAGATGGTTTAGACTTGACAAAGCCTCCAGTACAAATAAAAATTCCCAATAAAAAAGTACCTCATTTTCATCTCTACACACAAATATGTGTCTTTAAGGGGAAAATTCTGGTAATTAAATGATTCAAGCCTCCTTTTTAGTGCTTTTCAGCAGAAATCAAGTGCCATTATAACACACTGTGGATTTAAAGTTGCCAATAACCAAAAAATCCAATTCTGTTAGCTTTTAGTGTTTCTCAAGAGTATCTCCACCCCCATATTCAAAAAAATCATACAATACTAGCTTTAAAAGTTTAAAATCTTCCCAAAATGTACTTAACCACCTTTGTTCCCTCAATCTCGGCCTCTTCTGTTACTTGCGGGAAGAGAAAAGCAGAAGGGGCCGGACCTGCAGCCTCGTATGCGATTGGCTGAGAATCAGCTCCACTTCGCATGCCAAAATCCATTAAGAGGAGTAGGAAATAGCAGCAGATTACACACCAAGAGGCTTCTACTCTTCACTTTTCTTTATTTTCATCAGGCACTGCAGGACAATCATAAGAAGCAGAAGAGAAAGGTAAGGATCTTTTTAACAGTACACAATGGGGCCATCAGTGGGTTAAATTTTTGTTGTGGGGATGGACATGCCTATTAACTGTAATGGAATTGGTTTTAGTTCCCTTTTAAATTAGAAGATAACCAATTTGTAGTGTAATTTACCAAATTCCTAGGGACTGAAAATACTTCTGAGGCCACCACTCATTTGAATGTGTGTGCTTTTACCGGAAAAATGGGTGTGTGTAACTTTAGAATTTTTTTAATATGCATGTTTCACTCTAATGTTTGCATGTTTCACTCTAGATCACCTTTGGGAATGATAACGAACATGAAATACAGGCATAAATGCCTGTTTTCCAAGTTGAAATCTGATCAGAAAAATTTCTTCCTTGAAACGTCATAATGTGAACAAGCCCCTTACAGCTTACTACACCCTCTGAAAATCCAGTGTGCCTGATTAAAATACTTTCATTCATTGTGAAATGAAGTCTAAACCATTGTAATAAGAGAATAATAAAGCACCATTTATTATCCATCAGTCAGAAGGGACAGAAGAGACACTATTAACGTTTCTACAATCTAAAGAAACAATTGAGTTTGCCTTAATGTAAATTAAAGAATTAATTGCCAATCAAATTAAGACAAATCCCACAAGTTTAGGGATGGCTGGCCTTTTGAAAAATGGAAATATATTTGTTGTTGTTATAAACATTTCTCAGAATATGCAAAAGATAATCTTAAAGGCATAAAATAGTAAGTCTTACAGGACATCTATACTTTATTTTTTGAAAATGCTGTACTTGCTTTTATTGTAAATGTACAAACTACACGTATGTTGGGCACAAGCACACACATCTGACATCCTGCCTCCCAAATACTACTGCGCATTAACAGAAAAGCTGGAAGTATATAATCAGCTCATACAGATGAAGGGAAGAATTAAAATTATTTTTAAAAATGTCAATATTTTAAGTATAGCTGTCCTATAAAGAACAAGTATAATCCACAGTTCAGGACATTTTTCTAATTTGATACAGACCGTTTCCCTCATATGCAACCAAATTGTAAATCAGTACGCCATAATCACTAAACCGCTTTATGGCACATTTCCTAAATGACAGCAGTTTCTTTACATATTGTTTAAATCCTTTCGCCTATTTTTCCTATAAGCTTGAACAGAGCAGAGCAAAACATTATTCTCTCTTAAAGGGGAACTGTGGTCTCCATACAAGTTGGTCTTTATTAAAGAGAGCCCACTCCTTTAATACTCATGCTTCTAGCTTCAGTCTATCCAATGTTACAGCAGTATAAACTATTTTTGCTAGTACTGTGATCTGTGACATCACCAGCACTACTGCTCTGCCCTTAAGTCTCAGTATTAAGCATGCCCACTGCTGGGACAGAGCATCATCAACTGCATCATAAGCCCCCAAATGGCAAAAGCATTTTTAAAGCTAGCCACAAGCTTCTAAGGTGCCCACAGGGAAAGGTCAAGGGCCTGTAACGGACTACAAAAGTTACAATTTTTTGGGGGGTGCAGCTTCCTACACAGCACATCCTGTGACTGTCAGACTTAGGCAGTTAGGACAGACAATGAAGTGTAACATTACAAGCATTTAACTTTAGATCCAGAGAAGCTAGGCTTGTTTGAAAGGTATGAGAAAGCTCTTTTAAATAGAGGACACTTGTATGTTACCCTTTAAGCTAGGTACAAATGTGCGATTTGAAATGCACCGCCTGACCCACCACTGCACAACATCCATTACTGCTGTGTATGGGCATTTGGTCAGGTGTCATGAATGATGTGCCAGTTGGATCACCAATAACGCCCGACTGATCACCCATATGTGAACAAATTGTCAGATGAAATTCTTCTCTTTATTGTGAAAACAAAAAAAAGGTACTCCTTCAGTATTATTCAGGTCTTCCTTTTATGAACCCATTCCTGCTTTAAGGCTAGGTTCATACTGCACCAAAAAGTGGCCAATTCCCCCCCCCCCTCAAATCAGACCCCTGTCTAATATTTAAAAACAGTGTGAACAAGCCAAATTGGATCTGAATCTGACTTTTTTGAATCAGACTTTAACCACATATATGTGTGTTCTAAATTGCAATCAGGTCTGATTATTCAGGTCAGATGGACAGTCTGAACGAATAATTAACTTTTAGCACTTTTTACGTCACTTTAGGCCGACAATATCTTCATGAGTGTGCTACTAGGCCAAAGACAGCTGTTCTGAAGCATTTGAACAATGGACAACAAAGTTTTGGACTTTATCAGCATAAGGGGTGATGGTGCCAACAATAAAATCAAAGCTAGTGGGCACCTAATGTACCACAACCATAGAGTATTTTAAGAAATCTCTAGGGAAATGGTGGATTGGAGCCACAAAAGATCATGGGTACAGTGCCAAAGAAAAGTCTGAAAAGTCTGAAAGCAAAATTTAAAGAAACAAAGATAAGTGGGGTAGTCATATCAGCTGTCCATTTTACCATGAGCTCGACTGTGTGATAGGTGATAAACCCAGCTGCCAACCATCGGAAATTGTAGATGTGCGCATACAAATTACTTTAGGTCCACAATTTGTTCACACTGAAATCAGATATAGGTCACATTTAATAACAGTATGAACAGTCAAGTCAAAGAATTAGACCTGGGCAGTAAATCTGAATTGAGCATTAAAGAGTGTGAACCTAGCCTTTGTAATTTTATCTTTCTGTTTCTTTGTCTGTATTATCTGTTGTATTCAATTAGATCAACTGGACTTGAAATGTAGTTCTTGAAGACGTTTCGCTAGTCATCCGACTGGCTTTCTCAATTCAGAATGACTTGTACAAGAATCTGTGGCAATTATGTACCCTGGAAAATCCCAATTAGCATATCACAGCCAGGTGTTAAGGGTGTGATTAGATAGTGGCTAAGAGGTGTTATAGGAACGCCCAGAGTAAGGTGTTAAAACAGCATTGTACATGGCAGACAGTTGGTGTCGAACCCCCCCCCACCTCTATTTAGGCTTGGTTTCTTTATTTTCACATAAATGGCCTCCTTAACACCTCTCTTGAACCAGTCACGTTCCTTCGCCAGTATGTTAACATTACAATCTTCAAAGGTATGTCCTTTATCCTTAAGATGCAGATACACGGCTGAGTCCTGACCCGAGGAATTGGCTCTTCTGTGCTGGGCCATACGTTGATGCAGTTGCTGTTTGGTCTCCCCCACATACAAATCAGAGCATTCTTCACTGCACTGTACTGCATATATGATGTCGCTTTTCTTGTGTTTAGGTATTGGGTCTTTCGGATGTACCAATTGCTGCCTTAGTGTGTTGTTCGGTTTAAAGCAGACAGGGATACGATGTTTTTTGAAAATTCTTCTTAATTTCTCGGAGACCCCTGCTACATATGGGATGACCATGTTCTTCCTCCTGTCTTGCTTTTCCCCTTCACTGTTGGTACTTGTGTTCTTTTCTTAAGCATATTCTTTTCTTAGCATATTTCTAATCATTTTGGGGAGAAAACCCTCAAACTTGTACGGCAATATGAAAAGACAGCAAGGAAATTGGCAGACTACAGAAACCACCTGCGATTTAACCTCCGATGCAGACAACAAAGGCTAGTACCATGCAGTATACGTCTGGATTCTACGGTTAAAGGCATCAGAGCCAAACAGATACTGCAAAAGGCTCAAACACAGCTCCTAAGTGAACGGGTACGACACATTTTACAGTCAATGCTTTAATGCACAACATTAGTCAACTAGAACAGAACCTGGCCTCACAGCTACCTGTGTCCATCTGGGAAAGAGTGATGGAGTTCACTAAACAAGCACAGCTTTCTCAGCACTTAAATTGTGAGGAAAACAATATATTATTGTAACATAGTAACATAGTAATTAAGGTTGAATAAAGACATACATCCATCAAGTCCAACCTATTCACCCTCTTTTTTTTTTTTTTTAACCCTGCCTAACAGTTGATCCAGAGGAAGTAAAAAAAACCCAGCTAAAAAGGGGGAAAAAATGACTTCAAATGGCAATCGGAAAGTATCCCTGGATCAACCAGATCTATATGCATTAATACCAGTAATTCTCAATATTTTTTAGTTTTAGAAACTTATCCAGGCCTTTTTTAAAGCTATTCAATGAACTTGCCATTACCACATCTGCTGGAAGACAGTTCCACATTTTCACCGTTCTCACTGTAAAGAAACCTTTCCTAACCTGAAGATGAAACTTCTTTTCTTCCAACCTTAAAGGATGTCCACGAGTCCTTTGATATGACCTATTAGTAAACAATGCACCAGTGAGTTCATTGTATGGGCCATTAATATATTTGTATAAGGTTATCATGTCCCCACGCAAACGTCGCTTCTCCAATGTAAACAGCCCTAACTTGTCTAATCTGTCTAAATCCAATTTCCAAGATGTCCCTTTTGTATATGGGATTCCAAAACTGCACCGCATATTCCAAATGAGGCCTTACCAGTGCCTTGTAAAGAGGGAGAATAATATTTTTCTCTCTTGAATCTATTCCCCTTTTTATACAAGACACAAGAATTGTGTTCTTACTGATGGAAACTTTCACAATACAACAATGTCCTGTCAACTTCAGCTTTCTAAATGATATTTAAAACATTTACCATTTATAAAAACCATTATGTCTAAGAAAGCAATAAGGATACTATATCATACTACATGTCTATATGCAGACACTGTTATTTCTCACATAATGGTGTTTAAATATTGTACATAACAAAAAATAATAATTAACTGATTGGTGTCCTGCACTATACATTAGTCTAGAATTTAAAGGGTAAGTGCTTAAAAAAATGACCTTAACCTGCCCATTCAGCATTTTGTCTGTGTATAAATAAATGCTACCGAAATACTTACTTCCTGTTTGCCGGACCCCTGTTTGACGCATCCAACAGCCAATCAGTAGAAAATACTGTTAGGAACATTCCAAGGATGTGGTGCAAGAAGGACCATTACAGAACTTGAAATGGCCGCACACTAATGTCATGAGCAGAGAATAGCAAAGGGAAGTAATCAACAGATTTTTCAAAATAGAAGAGAATGCCTTTAATATAAAGCACTGGATGAATGGCCTCTTCCCTCATTTTAAAAAGTCAATGGGCTGGGGAAAGCCTGCTATGTGGATCCAGTGCACAAGTATGAGAAATTCAAAATTGTGGTAATAATAATTAAAGTAAAAAAGATTAGAAGTTAGGACCTTCCAGACTGGGGTTACCTTGACGTGTTTGGAAGGCTTTTCATTCATGTGATCACAGTAATGTATACTAAAACCCCTTTGTTTATAATTTATGCCAGTCTGCAGATAATATGATATTGTATGGGGCCTAGGAATGTGCATTGTTTATGATTTCTTTGTTTATTTAAATATATACAGAAAATATTTATTTAATTAAAGATTTTTTTTAAAGACTGACCACCCCTTGTACAGTATAATCACTGACAACTTTAGCTAAACCTGGTCCATCTGTCATCTAATCACATGTTACATATTAACCCATTTCTCAATCTGATTCAGAGGATGATGTTAGATTGATTGATGTAAGATTGCAGGCTGTTCTTTGTATCCCACAATGTACAGGAACATTTTGTACTAAAAAACTGAACATGGTTAAAAGCTACCTAATGCATGATAAAGTATAATTTTATTGAACACGTGGTATGGCTACACTAAAACAGATCTAGAATTAAAAAATATCCTTTATACAGCACAGAGATCCCAGCATGCATAGTGATCAAAGTGAATTTAAACCTAAGGCACTTAATAGTCCATATTCCATGTTACAATCCAGCAACAAACTCAAGGGGGTGGATCAGTTTCCAATAATGAGTATTAGACAGTGAGCTTCCCTAAGCATATGCCTTATCAAGATGTGGAGGCAGTGGCGGTGCTACACTGGGGCATGTGCCCCAGTTCACAGAAGAAGTGCACCCCTTCCAAACCTTCTTGCTTTTCCAGTATGTTCCGCCCGGGCAATGTAAGTTCTAAATAAAGTTTTCTTTAAAAGAAACTTTATTAAGACCTAGCACTGTCTGGCCAGCAGGAGTTCCCTGCAGTGGAGTTCCGCACAGAACAGGGATGCAGAAAGGAAGTGGATGTTGCAGGACAGTCTGAAACTCTGCCGATCAGAATCAGCTGCAATTTTTTTTTAACAGCAATGATCAACTATTGTCTGTGATTATCAATCTATCTTATTATCCATCATTATTATCTATTTATCTCCATATCTATCTATCATCTATCTATCTCCATATCTATCTATCTATCTATCTATCTATCTATCTCTATATCTATCTATCTATCTTTCTAACTCTCTCTCTATATCTATCTATCTATCTATCTATCTATCTATCTATCTATCTATCTATCTATCTATCTATCTATCTATCTATCTATCTATCTATCTATCTATCTCCATATTTATCTTTCTAACTCTCTCTCTCTTTATCTACCTGTCTGTCTGTCTATCTATCTATCTATCTATCTATCTCCATATCTGTCTGTCTATCTATCTATCTCCATATCTGTCTGTCTGTCTATCTATCTATCTATCTATCTATCTATCTATCTATCTATCATCTATCTATCCATCCCCCTCCCCTCTCTCTCTCTCTCTCTATATCTCCATATCTATCATCTATCTACACTATCTATCTCCATATCTATCTTATTATATGCCTATCTATCTGAGAGATAAGATAGATATAGACAGAAAGAAGATATATAGATAGATAGACTGGACAGACAGATAGATAGAAAGACAGACAGAGATAGACAGACCTAGATAGATGGACAGACAGCAGCATTGTCATGTAGCCAGGCAATGCTCTTCAACTATTTTTGTCATTTAATTCTATAAACTTGAAATTCTTAGTCAAAAACTCACACTGTTTAACCGTAAGGTGTGTAATACCTGTTCCGTACACCTTACATTATACTGACATAGATTATTGGTGTTTTTTAATGTGTCCCATTTGTTAGCCGTTGTGCCCCCCGAAAACTCTGGAGCTGGAGCTGCCACTGAGTGGAGGGAAATCCCAATATGGCGTAAATGGGGAAAAGGACTGTGGCGTTTAAAACGGATCAGGGGTATGATACCAAATTATAATTTTATATGTTTTCTGTTTTTATAAATGCATTGGGAAGTTTTGTACCCCCAGATCACCTTTCAAGCCTTAATATCTAAATCCTCCAGCGCTTTTACCCTTTATAGTATTTTGTTCAACACACTCATCCTAAGGTTGGGAATAGAATATACAGTATATGAGATTAGCCCTCTCTGCCCTCTGGAAAGAAGCAGTCAAACAGTGTTGAGGAAAACATACCTAACCTGATAATAATCATTGCGTAATGGTGAACTAGAATGCTATTATAAACTTCCTCACTAAGCTGTTCTATGATACAGTGTGTAATGTCACACAGCACCTCTACAGGTGTAAAAAGAAATTAACCGTCGCACAATTGCCCCCCCATGTTGCTAACATATTGTGTGTATATATATATATATATATATATAATATATATATATATATATATATATATATATTATATATATATTATATTATATATATATATATTATATATATATATATATCCAAATATATAGAAATAGTCCATATGCACACTAACTCCCCTGTGGGTGCAAAAAGTCCAACATCCCTACTTCACAGGGAACCAGGAAATCAAATAGAAACAGGTGGACTGCACTCCAAATTGAACGTTCAATTTGGAGTGCAGTCCACCTTGTTTCTATTTGATATATATATATTATATAAACATAATGACTGCACTCCTCAAATAGTGTTCAATCTGTTCAATGCTCTAGGGAATCGGCGTATAAAAGGCAGCACTCAGGTATTTCAAATCAATACTTTCAAATGTTTATTTTATAAATACAAACAAAGTTTTGAGAACCACATGTTCCCTTTGTGTCTGTGTACATAAGAGAAGACATTTTGGGGCCGAAACTATGTGCTGCAACCTGGCCATATAGGATCGGTTTTATGGCCGGATCGGATAAAAGTCAAAAAGACTTTTGACAGATTGTGTAGTCTTTGAGTGCCCAGTCGACTATCCGCCATAATAGTTTGGCTGATCAGGTCGAACTATTGGTGGACATTTTCTATGTATATTTAAGGAAAAAGTTAAGTTAGGCATGTCGGTTAATGTTAGCCAACATGCAGTCTTTAATTGACCATGTGACTGGTTATGCCAAAATATTAGCCCCTCCAGCAGCTCTTCCAGGTAGAGCATCAGGCATGATGCATAGTTTTCAGAGGAGGCAAAGGGGGTCAGAAGAACCTTTTCTTTTAATCATTTTTTTAGATGCACTTGGGGTTTGGGGGCTGCTTTACTAGTACAAACAATTTAAATTGGGGGTTGAAAATCCCCCTTTCATACACAAATAATCAACAGCGTTCATTATGTTACAGATTAACATTTGCTTTCATACACAAATAATCTACGTCGTTCATTATGTTACAGATTTACATTTTGTTACAGTCTGTGTGTATCCAGTATTATTGTTGTTTTCTTTTTGTTAATAGCAGTTTTGATCAAAACCTCTTCAAAATCATTGCAAGAAAGTGCTGCATTTTGTATTACACAAGCTGCCAAAATAACAGTGCTATGACATCTAATATTGATTTCTTTGTAAAGGTCACATGTGCAAAGCAACTGATCAATGATCTAAAATTCCAGCATGACAAACCATAGATCATCTGTTTTTTGTAATTTTCTGTAACAATACATAGTATAAATGTTTAATATTGTTTAGAAAATAAAAAAAACATCCAGATCTTTACATGATGTATATCTTTACATGAAATGTGTTCCCCCCCCTTTTCTTTATATACAGATATATGCGCAAACATGTATGTGTATATTAATAAACAGTGTATTGCACATTTACTTTCTTTGTGACAGTTAATTTTCCCACCTTCCTTGTGGTTCATGGTAGCAACATTTTCATGAAATGGTATGAAAATATTTAAGAAAATGTATTTTAAATGATTGTGGAATTTTATATTTTCTGGACCCTTTTTCTGCAAACAAGACAACAAGACAACCAAAAATTATACAAGTTTAAAAACTTTGTGTAAAATTTTTTTTTTAGGGAGATGCAATATCCCATTCAAATGGAAAAAATAAGTAAAATTGGGTTAAGATTGGTTTTGCACTCCTTTTGCATTGTCTGAGCCATTTTAAAACATCTTTGGAATTAGTACAGTGCAAGTGATGCAAAAAATTAAGCAATGATTTTTTTCCACTTTTTTTTTGCATGAAAAATTAAAGTTTTCAGACAACGTTGTCCCAAATGACAAAGCACATTCACAAACATACAACAAGCTGTATCTCCCCCCTCTCTTTGCTGTGGCTGCTGGGTGATTTATGAAATGAACCTGTGGGTACTAGGGGTCATCTTCCATAATCCACCTTTGCTGGGCAAACCCAGCTAAATGTACACAGTATAATATACCATAAAAAACATTAAGGTAAGATCCCTTAAGAATTAAACCCAACTGGCTTGCCACTCTGAAGCTCTCTGATAGTCTAATTAAATTTTCAACACTATATAAATAACTTTTTAATTTTGTGGCTTACTTAATTGAGGTAGTGGTCCGGGTGCCCATGCTCCGGACCTTTCACTGGTCAGTCAACTGTAAACTGATGTTCCAGCCGGGTTGTCACACATATAGATTCGGATGCAAACACTCAGCCGTCCATCTAGGTGGTCCGGGTGCAGCCAGCCCCGGACCTTTTGCTTAGTCCGTAATGGAACTCCAATAATAGCACATATACACAAAAAGGGCTTCAGCGCACACCGGTAATGAACACTACTCCGGTAGTAACACTACAGGCTGCCTGTGCAGCATGTACTATTTATCTTTGGCTAAATAAAGGATTTTGGATTTTACTACCGGAGTAGGGTTCATTACCGGTGTGCGCTGAAGCCCTTTTTGTGTATATGTGCTATTACCCCAAGGCTTCTTTCTACTCTTCACTTTTCTTATTTTCATCAGGCACTGCAGGAACAATCATAAGAAGCAGAAGAGAAAGAGTAAGGGATTTTTTAACAGTACACCAATGGGGGCCATCAGTGGGAGTAAAAATAATTTTGTTGTGGGGAGGGACATCTGCCTATTACTTTAATGGAATTGGGTTTAGGGGTTCCTCTTTAAAATTAAGAAGGACTAACCAATTATGTAGGTGTAATTTCACCAAATTCCTAGGGACTGAAAATACTTCTGAGGCCACCCACTCATTTGAATGTGTGGGCTTTTACCGGAAAATGGGTTGTGTAACTTTAGAAATTTTTATTAATATGCATGTTTCACTCTAATGTTTGCATGTTTCACTCTAGATCACCTTTGGAATGATAACGAACAGAATACAGGCATAAATGCCTGTTTTCCAAGTTGAAATCTGATATAAACAAGAAAATTTCTTCCTGAAACGTCATAATGTGAACAAGCCCTTACAGCTTCTACACCCTCTGAAAATCCAGCGTGCCTGATTAAAATACTGTTCTTCATTGTGAAATGAAGTCTAAACCATTGTAATGAGAGAATAATAACGCACCATATATTATCAGAAGGGACATCAGCAGAGGGACACAAGAGACACTATTAACGTTTCTACAATCTAAAAACATTGAGTTGCCTTAATGATTAAATTAAGAATAAATTGCCAAATCAAATTAGACGAAATCACAATTTAGATGGCTGGCCTAATTTAGAAAATGAAATATAGTTGTTGTTGTTATAAACATTTCTCGATAATAGTGCAAAGATAATCTTAAAGGCATAAAATAGTAAGTCTTACAGGACATCTATACTTTATTTTTTGAAAATGCTGTACTTGCTTTATTGATAATGTACAAACTACACGTATGTTGGGCCCAAGCACAACATCTGACATCCGGTCCAAAATACTACTGCGCATTAACAGAAAAGCTGGAAGATAATATATCAGCTCATACAGATGAAGGAAGAGATAAAATTATTTTTAAAAATGTCAATAATTTTAAGTATAGCTGTCCTATAAAGAACCAGTATAGATCCACAGTTCAGGGCATTTTCTAATTAAATGTGATACAGACCGTCCCTCATATGCAACAAAACAAATTGATAAATCAGTACGCCAATCACTAAACCGCTTATGGCACATTCATGACTACAGCAGGTTCTTTACATATTGGTTAAATCCTTTCGCCTATTTCCTATAAGCTTGAACGAGAGCAGACAAACATTAGTCTCCCTTAAAGGGAACTGTGGTCTCCATACAATTGGTCTTATTAAAGAGAGCCACTTCCTTTAATACTCATTGCTCTAGCTTCAGTCTATCCAATGTTAAAGCAGATAAAACTATTTTTGCTAGTACGGTGACTGTGACATCACCAGCACTACTGCTCTGCCCTTAAGTCCGTATGTGTAAGTTGTGGGCGCTAGGCCACTACCTTGCAGCATGTGCCAGTATGCTTCAGGTGCTGCTTCCTTCCGTCCTCTACCCCCAAGGACTTCCACGCTATAGACAAAAGCAAACAAGGGTTGGATGGAAAGCAGCACACCGTTGTCAGAAAATCTGTTTATTGCATCACACAAACACACAACTTTCGGAGAACGCTAGTCTCCTTCATCAGATGAATAAGGAGACATAGCGTTCTCCGAAACGTTGTGTGTTTGTGTGATGCAATAAAACAGAATTTTCTGACAAACGGTGTTCGCTTCCCTCAACCCTTGTCTGCCCTTAAGTCCTCAGTATTAAGCATGCCCACTGCTGGGACAGAGCATCATCAAACTGCATCATAAGCCCCCAAATGGCAAAAGCATTTTTAAGCTGCCACAAGCTTCTAAGGTGCCCACAGGAAAGGTCAAGGGCCTGTAACGGACTACAAAAGTTACAATTTTTTGGGGGGTGCAGCTTCCTACACAGCACATCCTGTGACTGTCAGACTTAGGCAGTTAGGACAGACATGAATTGTAAATTACAAGCATTTACTTTAGATCCAGAAACTAGGCTTGTTTGAAAGGTATGAGAAAGCTCTTTTAAATAGAGGACACTTGTATGTTACCCTTTAAGCTAGTACAAATGTGCGATTTGAAATGCACCGCCTGACCCACCACTGCACAACATCCATTACTGCTGTGTATGGGCATTGGTCAGGTGTCATGAATGATGTGCCATGTTGATCACCAATAACGCCCGACTGATCACCCATATGTGAACAAATTGTCAGAGAAATTCTTCTCTTTATTGTGAAAACAAAAAAAAGGTACTCCTTCAGTATTATCAGGTCTTCCTTTTATGAACCATTCCTGCTTTAAGGCTAGGTCATACTGCACCCAAAAAGTGGCCAATTCCCCCCCCCCCCCTCAAATCAGACCCCTGTCTAATATTTAAAAACAGTGTGAACAAGCCAAATTGGATCTGAATCTGACTTTTTTGAATCAGACTTTAACCACATATATGTGTGTTTCTAAATTGCAATCAGGTCTGATTATTCAGGTCAGATGGACAGTCTGACACGAATAATTAACTTTTAGCACTTTACGTCACTTTAGGCCGACATCTTCATGAGTGTCTACTAGCCAAGACAGCTGTTCTGAAGCATTTGAACAATGACAACAAAGTTTTGGACTTTATCAGCATAAGGGGTGATGGTGCCAACAATAAAATCATCAAAGCTAGTGGGCACCTAATGTACCACAACCATAGAGTATTTTAGAAATCTCTAGGGAAATGTGTGGATTGGAGCCACAAAGAATCATGGGTACAGTGCCAAAGAAAAGTCTGAAAGTCTGAAAGCAAAATTATAAAGAAACAAAGATAAGTGGGGTAGTCATATCAGCTGTCCATTTTACCATGAGCTCGACTGTGTGATAGGTGATAAACCCAGCTGCCAACCATCGGAAATTGTAGATGTGCGCATACAAATTACTTTAGGTCCACATTTGTTTCACACTGAAATCAGATATAGGTCACATTTAATAACAGTATGAACAGTCAAGTCAAAGAATTAGACCTGGGCAGTAAATCTGAATTGAGCATTAAAGAGTGTGAACCTAGCCTTTGTAATTTTATCTTTCTGTTTCTTTGTCTGTATTATCTGTTTGTTCATTAGATCAACTGGACTTGAAATGTATTCTTGAAGACGTTTCGCTAGTCATCCGACTGGCTTTCTCAATTCATGAATGACTTGTACAAGAATCTGTGGCAATTATGTACCCTGGAAAATCCCAATTAGCATATCACAGCCAGGTGTTAAGGTGTGATTGATAGTGGCTAAGAGGTGTTATAGAACGCCCAGAGTAAGGTGTTAAAACAGCATTGTACATGGCAGACATTGGTGTCGAACCCCCCCCCACCTCTATTTAGGCTTGGTTTCTTCTTTATTTTCACATAAATGGCCTCCTTAACACCTCTCTTGAACCAGTCCCGTTCCTTCGCCAGTATGTTAACATTACAATCTTCAAAGGTATTGTCCTTTATCCTTAAGATGCAGATACACGGCTGAGTCCTGACCCAGTAATTGGCTCTTCTGTGCTGGGCCATACGTTGTGCAGTTGCTGTTTGGTCTCCCCCACATACAATCAGAGCATTCTTCACTGCACTGTACTGCATATATGATGTCGCTTTTCTTGTGTTTAGGTATTGGGTCTTTCGGATGTACCAATTGCTGCCTTAGTGTGTTGTTCGGTTTAAGCAGACAGGGATACGATGTTTTTTTGAAAATTCTTCTTAATTTCTCGGAGACCCCCCTGCTACATATGGGATGACCATGTTCTTCCTCCTGTCTTGCTTTTCCCCTTCACTGTTGGTACTTTGTGTTCTTTTTCTTAAGCATATTCTTTTCTTACATATTTCTAATCATTTTGGGGAGAAAACCCTCAAACTTGTACGGCATATGAAAAGACAGCAAGGAAATTGGCAGACTACAGAACCACCTGCGATTTAACCTCCGATGCAGACAACAAAGGCTAGTACCATGCGTATACTGTCTGGATTCTACGGTTAAAGGCATCAGAGCCAAACAGATACTGCAAAAGGCTCAAACACAGCTCCTAATGTGAACGGGTAACACATTTTACAGCATGCTTTACAAAAGTCAACTAGAACGAACCTGGCCTCACAGCTACCTGTGTCCATCTGGGAAAGAGTGATGGAGTTCCACTAAACAGCACACGCTTTCTCAGCACTTAAATTGTGAGGAAAACAAATATATTTTAACATAGTAACATAGTAATTAAGGTTGAATAAAGACATCATCCATCAAGTCCAACCTATTCACCCCTTTTTTTTTTTTTTTTAACCCTGCCTAACAGTTAATCCGAGGAAGTAAAAAAAAACCCAGCTAAAAGGGGGAAAAATGACTTCAAATGGCAATCGGAAAGTATCCCTGGATCAACCAGATCTAATGCATTAATACCAGTAATTCTCAATATTTTTTAGTTTTAGAAACTTATCCAGGCCTTTTTTAAAGGTATTCAATGAACTTGCCATTACCCACATCTGCTGAAGACAGTTCCACATTTTCACCCGTTCTCACTGTAAAGAAACCTTTCCTAACCTGAAGATGAAACTTCTTTTCTTCCAACCTTAAAGGATGTCCACGAGTCCTTTGATATGACCTATTAGTAAACAATGCACCAGTGAGTTCATTGTATGGGCCATTAATATATTTGTATAAGGTTATCATGTCCCCACGCAAACGTCACTTCTCCAATGTAAACAGCCCTAACTTGTCTAATCTGTCTAATCCAATTTCCAAGATGCCCCTTTTGTATATGGGATTCCAAAACTGCACCGCATATTCCAAATGGAGCCTTACCAGCCCTTGTAAAGAGGGAGATATATTTTTCTCTCTTGAATCTATTCCCCTTTTTATACAAGACACAGAATTGTGTTCTTACTGATGGAAACTTCACAATACAACAATGTCCTGTCAACTTCAGCTTTCTAAATGATATTTAAAACATTTACCATTTATAAAAACCATTATGTCTAAGAAAGCAATAAGGATACTATACTCATACTACATGTCTATATGCAGACACGTTATTTCTCACATAATGGTGTTTAAATATTGTACATAACAAAAAATAATAATTAACTGATTGGTGTCCTGCACATACATTAGTCTAGAATTTAAAGGGTAAGTGCTTAAAAAAATGACCTTAACCTGCCCATTCAGCATTTTGTCTGTGTATAAATAAATGCTACCGAATACTGACTTCCTGTTTTGCCGGACCCCTGTTTGACGCATCCAAGCCATCAGTAGAAAATACTGTAGGAACATTCCAAGGATGTGGTGCAAGAAGGACCTATTACAGAACTTGAATGGCGCACACTAATGTCATGAGCAGAGAATAGCAAAGGGAAGTAATCAACAGATTTTTTCAAAATAGAAGAGAATGCCTTAATATAAAGCACTGGATGAATGCCTCTTCCCTCATTTTAAAAAGTCAATGGGCTGGGAAAGCCTGCTATGTGGATCCAGTGCACAAGTATGAGAAATTCAAAATTGTGGTAAATAATTAAAGTAAAAAAGATAGAAGTTAGGACCTTCCAGACTGGGGTTACCTTGACGTGTTTGGAAGGCTTTTCATTCATGTGATCACAGTAATGTATACTAAAACCCCTTTGTTTATAATTTATGCCAGTCTGCAGATAATATGATATTGTATGGGGCCTAGGAATGTGCATTGTTTATGATTTCTTTGTTTATTTAAATATATACAGAAAATATTTATTTAATTAAAGATTTTTTTTAAAGACTGACCACCCCTTGTACAGTATATCACTGACAACTTTAGCTAAACCTGGTCCATCTGTCATCTAATCACATGTTACATATTAACCCATTTCTCAATCTGATTCAGAGGATGATGTTAGATTGATTGATGTAAGATTGCAGGCTGTTCTTTGTATCCCACAATGTACAGGAACATTTTGTACTAAAAAACGTGAACATGGTTAAAAGCTACCTAATGCATGATAAAGTTAATTTTATTGAACACGTGGTATGGCTACAACTAAAACAGATCTAGAATTAAAAATATCCTTTATACAGCACAGAGATCCCAGCATGCATAGTGATCAAAGTGAATTTAAACCTAAGGCACTTAATAGTCCATATTCCATTGTTACAATCCAGCAACAAACTCAAGGGGGTGGATCAGTTTTCCAATAATGAGTATTAGACAGTGAGCTTCCCTAAGCATATGCCTTATCAAGATGTGGAGGCAGTGGCGGTGCTACACTGGGGCATGTGCCCCAGTTTCACAAAGAAGTGCACCCCTTCCAAACCTTCTTGCTTTTCCAGTATGTTCCGCCCGGGCAATGTAAGTTCTAATAAAGTTTTCTTTAAAAGAACTTTATTAAGACCTAGCACTGTCTGGCCAGCAGGAGTTCCCTGCATGGAGTTCCGCACAGAACAGGGATGCAGAAAGGAAGTGGATGTTGCAGGACAGTCTGAAACTCTGCCGATCAGATCAATTACAGCCCTGCAGAGAGTGTCCCCTCACTCTCTCATGCTCATAAAACAGATCAATGAATCAACTATTGTCTGTGATTATCAATCTATCTTATTATCCATCATTTTATCTATTTATCTCCATATCTCCTATCTATCTATCTATCTCCATATTCTATCTATCTTATCTATCTATCTATCTATCTATCTATCTATCTACTATCTATCTTTCTAATCTCTCTCTACTATCTATCTATCTATCTATCTATCTATCTATCTATCTATCTATCTATACTATCTATCTCTATCTATCTATCTATCTATAGTATCTTTCTAACTCTCTCTCTCTTTATCTACCTGTCTGTCTGTCCTCTATCATCTATCTATCTATCTCATATCTCTGTCCTATCTATCTTCCCATTCGTCTGTCTGTCATCTTCTATCTATCTATCTATCTATCTATCTTCTACATCTATCTATCCTCCCCCCCCCTCTCTCTCTCTCTCTCTATATCTCCATATCTATCATCTATCTACACTATCTATCTCCATCTATCTTATTATATGCCTATCTATCTGAGAGATAAGATAGATATAGACAGAAAGAAGATATATAGATAGATAGACTGGACAGACAGATAGATAGAAAGACAGACAGAGATAGACAACCTAGATAGATGGACAGACAGCAGCATTGTCATGTAGCCAGGCAATGCTCTTCAACTATTTTTGTCATTTAATTCTATAAACTTGAAATTCTTAGTCAAAACCACATCACTGTTAACCGTAAGGTGTGTAATACCTGTTCCGTACACCTTACATTATACTGACATAGATTATTGGTGTTTTTTAATGTGTCCCATTTGTTAGCCGTTGTGCCCCCCGAAAACTCTGGAGCTGGAGCTGCCACTGAGTGGAGGGAAATCCCAATATGGCGTAAATGGGGAAAAGGACTGTGGCGTTTAAAACGGATCAGGGGTATGATACCAATTATAATTTTATATGTTTTCTTTTTTTTATAAATGCATTGGAAGTTTTGTACCCCCAGATCACCTTTCAAGCCTTAATATCTAAATCCTCCAGCGCTTTTACCCTTTATAGTATTTTGTTCAACACACTCATCCTAAGGTTGGGAATAGAATATACAGTATAGAGATTAGCCCTCTCTGCCCTCTGGAAAGAAGCAGTCAAACAGTGTTGAGGAAAACATACCTAACCTGTAATAATCATTGCGTAATGTGTGAACTAGAATGCTATTAATAACTTCCTCACTAAGCTGTTCTATGATACAGTGTGTAATGTCACACAGCACCTCTACAGGTGTAAAAAGAAATAACGTCGCACAATTGCCCCCCATGTTCTAAATATTGGTGTATATTATATATATATATTATATTTATATATATAATATAATTATATATATCTATTATTTATTATTTATATATAAAAATCCAAATATTGAAATAGTCCATATGCACACTTCCTGTGGGTGCAAAAAGTCCAAATCTATTCACAGGAACCGGAATCAAATAAAACAGGTGGACTGCACTCCAATTGACGTTCAATTTTGGTGCAGTCCACCTGTTTCTATTTGATATATATATCTATATAAACAAATGACTGCACTCTCAATATGTTCAATCTGTCAATGCTTAGGGAATCGCTGTATAAAAGGCAGCACTCAGGTATTCAATCAATACTTCAAATGTTTATTTTATAAATACAAACAAAGTTTTGAGAACACATGTTCCCTTTGTGTTGTGTACTAAAGAAGACATTTTGGGGCCGAAACTATGTGCTGCAACCTGGCCATATAGGATCGTTTTTAGGCCGATCGGATAAAGTCAAAAGACTTTTGACAGATTGTGTAGTCTTTGAGTGCCCAGTCGACTATCCGCCATAATAGTTTGGCTGATCAGGTCGAACTATTGTGGACATTTTCTATGTATATTTAAGGAAAAGTTAAGTTAGGCATGTCGTTTAATGTTAGCCACATCAGTCTTAATTGACCTGTGACTGGTTATGCCAAAATATTAGCCCCTCCAGCAGCTCTTCCAGGTAGAGCATCAGGCATGATGCATAGTTTTCAGAGGAGGCAAAGGGGGTCGAGAACCTTTTTCTTTAATCATTTTTTTAGATGCACTTGGGGTTTGGGGGCTGCTTTACTAGTACAAACAATTTAAATTGGGGGTTGAAAATCCCCCTTTCATACACAATAATAAAACAGCGTTCATTATGTTACAGATTACCATTTGCTTGCATACACAAATATCTACGTCGTTCATTATGTTACAGATTTACATTTTGTTACAGTCGTGTGTATCCAGTATTATTGTGTTTTCCTTTTGTTAATACAGTTTTGATCAAAACCTCTTCAAAATCATTGCAAGAAAGTGCTGCATTTTGTATTACACAAGCTGCCAAAATACACAGTGCTATGCATCTAATATTTTTTCTTTGTAAAGGTCACATGTGCAAAGCAACTGATCAATGATCTAAAATTCCAGCATGACAAACCATAGATCATCTGTTTTTTGTAATTTCTGTAACAATACAATATAAATGTTTAATATTGTTTAGAAAATAAAAAAAACATCCAGATCTTTACATGATGTAATATCTTTACATGAAATGTGTTCCCCCCCCCTTTTCTTTATATACAGATATATGCGCAAACATGTATGTGATATTATAAACAGTGTATTGCACATTTACTTTCTTTGTGACAGTTAATTTTCCCACCTTCCTTGTGGTTCATGGTAGCAACATTTTCATGAAATGGTATGAAATATTTAAGAAAATGTATTTTAAATGATTGTGGAATTTTATATTTTCTGGACCCTTTTTCTGCAAACAAGACAACAAGACAACCAAAATTATACAAGTTTAAAAACTTTGTGTAAAATTTTTTTTTTAGGGAGATGCAATATCCCATTCAAATGGAAAAAATAAGTAAAAATTGGGTTAAGATTGGTTTTGCACTCCTTTTGCATGTCTGAGCCATTTTAAAACATCTTTGGAATTAGTACAGTGCAAGTGATGCAAAAAATTAAGCAATGATTTTTTCCACTTTTTTTTTGCATGAAAAATTAAAGTTTTCAGACAACGTTGTCCCAAATGACAAAGCACATTCACAACATACAACAAGCTGAACTTCCCCCCTTTCTTTGCTGTGGCTGTGGGTGATTTATGAAATGAACCTGTGGTACTAGTGGTCATCTTCCATAATCCACCTTTGCTGGGCAAACCCGCTAAATGTACACACGTATAATATACCATAAAAACATTAAGGTAAGATCCCTTAAGAATTAAACCCAACTGGCTTGCCACTCTGAAGCTCTCTGATAGTCTAATTAAATTTTCAACACTATATAAATACTTTTTAATTTTGTGGCTTACTTAATTGAGGTAGTGGTCCGGGTGCCCATGCTCCGACCTTTCACTGGTCAGTCAACTGTAAACTGATGTTCCAGCCGGGTTGTCACACATATAGATTCGGATGCAAACACTCAGCCGTCCATCTAGTTGGTCCGGGTGCAGCCAGCCCCGACCTTTTGCTTAGTCCGTAATGGAACTCCAATATGGACCTTTGCTAGTCCTTAAGGGAACTGCCAATATAGCACATATACACAAAAAGGGCTTCGCGCACACCGGTAATGAACACTACTCCGGTAGGAACATCACAGGCTGCTGTGCAGCATGTACTATTTATCTTTGGCTAATAAAGGATTTTGGATTTTTACTACCGGAGTAGGGTTCATTACCGGTGTGCGCTGAAGCCCTTTTTGTGTATATGTGTGCTATTATTAAATGTACGCAGTACATGCACATGATCTGAAGTGCGTTAGAAGATCGAAAGAAGTAAGTTGCAGCCTTGTGTCCTAGAAGCTGACAGCCATTCACATAGCGCACAGGATCCTCCCTCTTACTGACACAGAACAGGAAGTTCAGTTTTTCCCCCCAAACACATTTAATGATCCAGTCCTAACAATATATAACCCATAGAGTCCTACAGTAACATGTTTTTTTAAATGGGAAAGACATTTTCTCATATCTGTGTATTTTTAATCAGTCAATAGCGCTAGCACTGTTTTCACTAGTTTTTTACATTGTAAGCAGTTCCTTCTAATACCATATTGCTTTGGATACACATTCTTATATAGAGACCCACAAATCATGCAGTTGGCTTTTTAATATGACACAGCATTGTGCTTTATGGAATATTTACTCTTTATTGTTCTTCTTTCAAGCACTTTGTAGTAAAGAGCTATTTCAGTAGTTGAGAGAGTAATGATTTAGTTTCCAAAGTGGCACAGTAATTCTGTGTTCGAGGGCAGATCTAAACTATGTGGGTATAAAGCCGATTGAAATTGTTGATTTATGTTTATTTCCAATCAGACAATGCACATATTTAATCTTTGTTTAGTGTTTTATTGTTGTACCATACAAATAGAGTTGCTACGGTAGCGATGTTGTGATGTAGGCATGTAACAAATTTTATGCTTGTGCAGTGCACTTTAAGGAAGAGGCCTAGACACGAACACGTGTCAAGCTGGATCCCCTCTCTTGTTATTGGGGTGCTGTTCCTCTGTTTATTTTCGTTAATAAAGTATCAGTTTTTACTGCTGGAGTCTCTGTGAGTAGCCCATTCATTCCCGTCTTATCTCCTATTTTCTTTGTGTACGAAATCCTCTCATGCTGGGAGTGTTTTGGGAGTTTTAGGGGAGGAGGCACACATAATGCCACAGTAAGTCATCATGGACGAAGCTCCCCACGAGATTCCACATTGTATTTTTTTATTCCCCATACAAAATAATTTACTCTCTGTAGCTAAAATTGTATGTGTCTGTGATGTGTGAGTGCATATGTAGTTGTTTTGAATATGTGAATGTTTCTATATGTATGGGTATAGGGCAGCAAGATAGCTAGCAGGTGGTACTGACATGCAGCTATACTTGCTATTGGTAAGAAATGCAGGTGTGTGTGTGGGGGTGTGTGTGTGGGGGGGGCAACTGTGTATATGAGAAGTTAAAGTAGGTATCAAGTGGGACAGCTGGTGCTATTGGTGGATGAGGGGCACGGCAGGCCCATGAGAGCTGCTGAGAAACCAAAGGGGAACTGCAAGTTTCTGTAGGCATCCCTGTCAACCTGCTGTGAGTGCCACTAGCAATGGAAGGGCAAGCTTTCAGGGACAGTACCTATTCTATAGAGCACAGTTGGGCAAACTCACAAGCCTCCAATGATGTTGGAAACTTACAACTCCCAGCCCATTCCCTGGTTGCAGTATGTAGCAATTAACCAGGAGACCACTGTGGCCTCTCAACCATATTTAGCAATGTTGCAGGATGGATAACTTTACAGTGAGAGGAGGAGTCTCCACACATGTTCGATTGTTGGACTGAACGTTTTATTGGCTAATTTCGCAACTGTATACATATCCATTCTGCTTCCTGGGCTATGGGCATTTTAGAAAACTTTCCCTTTATAGTTCAGGATCAACAAACAAACAAAACTTTTTTCCTGCATAATAATTTGGATATGTGTAATATCGTGCAATTGGGCCAAGCACAAATATCCCTCTGAGGCTGGAGGGCCCAGGTCAGTAGCTCCACCCACCCTAAAAGCTTTCCACTCAATGCATTGTTTATTTTTCTTTTTATTTTGTTTACACAGAATCCTATCGTGTTCTATGAATTGAAATTTCTTTTTTGAGGCAAAAACTATGATAGGGCTACTAATTAAATCCATAAAAAGTTTTAGGAAGAAACATTTAGCTTGCTTTGGCATAGAAGCCTCATGTTGGTTTAAGGAGATTACTGTAACCACAAAACCAATGCTATTTCCTGCGTGTTAAATTAACTGAAAGAAAACGTACATGTATGACCGTTTGGACCGAATTTTGACAGCAAATTACAAAAAGTTCTATTTTCTCATAAGCTTTTATAGAATCTATAAAGACAAAGATCCAACAATGATTCATTGTTGCATCATGTATTCTGTTTATTTTAGAGTTGTTAACCTTTCTATTGACAAATTGTGGTTTGGTTTGCCAGTGTTAATGTGCCGTTGTGTGCGTTTAACAAATCTTACACCCAACATTGTACAGTAGGAGATGGCCGAACATATAAAGTTCAGTCCATTTTCAACTGCAGTTTGAACCTCAGTAGAAGTTCGAATTCGGACCCATTAAAGTCAAGGTTGGAGTTGATAGTTCGAAAAAGTCCAAGGGACTGTATACAGCTCAAACGAACTAACCAGTGGGTAACTGACTGTTACCCAATGGCCCTGTGGCCATGGGAAAGGTCTGGGGAACATGTGCCATGTCACCAAATCACTTCCTTGAAGGTCCAGGCCAGCATTGTGGTTTTTGCCAACGCACACTTCAACGATACATTTGAGGATTATTGAAACAAGACAATCCTTCCTGTTAGATACCGTCCTTCCTAGCACTTAGCGAACAGTACATTTGAGGGTTGGACTGGTTAAAGCCACTGGCTTTTTGACATGGGAGACCATGGTTTGAATCCTGGCTAGGAAGCCGTTATACAATGTGGGTTGGGTGGGTTGGGGGTTGTTTTGGGGTTTAAATTGGGGGGGTTGGATTATTTAATACACTAGTAATATAAAACCCATATAAATAACCAGTACACTATCAAGTACATTCGATTAATTATCCCATTACGATAGAATGTCCGAGAAATCCGGTCTGGATAGTTCGCGAAGTCCGAGTCGGCTCAAATCAGGCTCGAGTTTGAGTTCTAGTCCATCCTAGTACAGTAGCAAAATATGTACGAATAGGACAAAAAAACGACATTTCCAAAACATATATTGATTTGGAGAGCCTCACATCATCTGAGTACATGCAAGGTTTGTGGCTGTAGCGGTTTTAAAATTGTAGCAGTTTTGCAAGCGTGAATGGGTGGAGAGCTCAATTCCCCTGTAACCTGTGGACCAGTCGACACTGTGGCAGCTATCACCACAGCCTTTGTTGCAGCCAATCTCTATTATGTAGACACAAGAGGCCAATAGTAGACATACAGTTGGTTCAAATGATCAACCCCACGAAATGAGTAGTTGGCAGTGGTTTGACATTGATTTGATCATTTCGTCATCTTGTTTACAATTAAAATCAAAGAGACACTTGTATGTCAGACAAAGATGACATAACATTTATAATGAAATAACCACAATGTCTTTCTGCGCCTCACTATTATCAGTTTAGTCAAAAAACAAAAACAAACACCACCAAGTGACATTCATTATTAGTACTAGTACAACATCCTTTTCCAGTTATAACATGTTAAACGCTGAAGCCTTCATGGGCAAAAGCCTCCAGTTCAGTCACATTCGTAGGCTTGTGCGATGCAACTGCTTTCTTAAGTCACAGAGGTTCTCAATCGGATAAGTTGGTGATGCGATGCCCACTCCAAAATGTCAGCTTTAATCTGCAAACATGCTCTGTGGACTTGGAGTATGCGGGGATCATGTCCTGTTGAAGGTTACAACGTTCCCACGCCTAGCGGTTTGTGACAACTGCATTATTTCTTTTCCCATATCTCTGGTACTGAAGGCGAATTCATGGTACCTTGCACATGCTGAAGCTTGCCGGTACTGCAGAAGCAAAACAGCTCCAAAGAATGATTGACCCCCCGCCTGCTTCACAGTAGGCAAGGTGTTCTTGTCTCATAAGGCCTTGTTCTTCCTCCCTTAAAACATAGCATGATCATGGGCCCAACAGTTCTAATTTGTTTCATAGTCCACAGAAACCACTTTGTGGTTTGTCCACATGACTTTTAGCATATGCGTTGACTCTTCTTCTTCTTTGGAGGCCGCAAAGGGGTGAGCCTGGGAATTCGGTCATGAGAGGCCTTCATTATGAAGTGTGCAGCCTTGTTGTCTGAGCTGAAAACTTCCAGTACGCATCGACAAATCTTTTTTCACGTCCTCGCAGTCACACGGGGACTTTTCTCCACTTGGCGATTCAGGTAGCGCACAGCGTCAAATCAGGATCTTCTTTCTGCACGACCAGGTAACGTTTCAAAAGTGCCCTTTCCTTGAATTTCCGAATGATGCTCCTATGCTGGTCTCTTGTATGTTTAAATCTTTGCAAATCTTATTATAGCATTGCCCTCCTGTGAAGAGAAATCCCACTGTCTGTCTTCCTGGACATTCTCTTCACTCACCATGTTTGTAAACCACCAGTAAAGGTCTAGAAGGAGCTAAGTATCACAGTCATTTTAATCTGGCATAATTGGTGCTTATTATGCTGAGTTCTGCTCGCTTGAATCAACAAGTGTTTTCATAACCTGATCGAAAACACTTGAATGAACCTCTGCTTCTGAAGATGGTATCTTAAGGGGTTGAATAATTTGTGTCAATGAAGAAATCACAAAAAAAAACATGTAATAGTATTACAAAAACAATTAATGTCATGTTAGTTGCAATGGTTCTTTAAAACGTCATGGTGGGGAGGAGCATGAACCGCTGAAACAAGATGGGACGCGGATCATAGAGCTCCGACTCAACCACGGTGCATTATCAGCAACGCAAGCACTCAAAGACCCAAACCTATAATTCAAATCCCCAACAACACCAGATGGGGAAAGAGGGACCTATCGAACTTTGTAAAAGACAGACCCCAGGGCCGCCGCAAAAACTCCGGCCCTAACAAAATGGCGACAACTCGGGCATCCGGACCCGATAACAGGCGACGACCTGGACACCCTATACGCAAACTTAGAAAACGTTAAATCGCAGAGGCACACATAGAACGGTGAACGAGGTGAAGCAAGAGGTTAGGCCCTGGGGGATCGGGTCGCTGCCCTAGAATCGTCTCATGGAGACACAGCTAGATATTGCGCCCAGTGGAGAGGGACTAAGGGAAATTAGAGCACACTGACTGCACTACAATCCCAAACAGGAGGATGCGAAAACCGTTCCCGAAGGAACAATATAAGAATACGGGGGAGTCACGGAGGATATCACCGATCTCAACACACTCCCCATATTATTCACAAACCTTGCAAATGTCCACGAAACCGCTTCCACAGGATAGGGGCCCACGGGCGCTCCGAAAAGGAACCATCAGGAAGACCACCCAGAGACATTATGGTCCGACTACAATACTACTCAACAAAAGAACTAATACTACAGGCAGACCCGAAATCACGACTGAACTCAAAATAGATGGCCATCCGACCAAATTTACCAGGACTTATCACCACAAAACATGGCAAAGAGGAGGGCCCTAAACCAATCCTCCACAACTTTACTTAGCAAAATCAGAGTATAGTGGGGTTTACCCCTCAGGGATAACCAAAACCCACTACCCTGAGACTCCCCTACCAGAACGGTAAAACTATGAACAACCCTAGAAACATGGACACCAGAACACCAGATAGAACTCAGCCCAAACCCATACCACACAAAGGCCTCAGCAAACACCGACAAGAAAATGGACTAATCAACTACAACTCAGGACTACCTTAAAACCCTCAACAACCACAACAACAAATACTGGACCCCCCCAAATGAGACCAAAAACAAAAAAACCATGGCTTAAAAACAACACATCAACAATGGAAAAACTATACATACAGGACATCCCCCATCAATCTTACTTAGCTCAAAACCCACCTCCCACACCAGATTATGATCAGCCAAGATGATCCTTCCACCATCTGACTAGCCTTAAAAACTACACCGGGAAAAAAGGACCGATCCGAACCACACCCAACTTACGGACCCTAGTTCAACTAGACTCCCACCCACCAAGTTACGGTGAAACTCACCGATATTTGCCTATTGTGGGAATTACACCACCCGTTACATCAAAAGTATATTACTGTTTATACTGTTCGAAATTTAGGTATTGATTTATGTTTATTTTGTTGTCTCCGATCTAGAAAATAATACCGGGCGTTCCCTCCGCGACTCCTCATCGGATGCACAGACATCTACTTGGCACACACAGGACTCCTTTCAATCCAATACTATGGACAAAGGGAAGCACTCCTAAAAGATTGACAATGGCAGAGGAGATAACCCATACAAAAACCCTTGCATACAAAAACCCTCAAAACACACCAAACCAACTCGTCAAAATACTCCCCATAACGCCAAAGGTTTTAAACGAACAATAAAAAGGCGAAATAGCAATGCAGTACTACGAGAGAGAGAGAGAGGCGATATCATCTTTTCAGGAAAAACATTTTGGGGAAAGGAGCTTTCCTCCCCAGACAAAAAATTTACAACAATTATTTCTCCTCTCCCTGGTCAAGCAAGGAGGGTGGCAATACCACAAAAGAACACTTTTACAAGGACACGTGTGATAGAGGCACAGAAAGGGATATTTTAATAAACAGGCTGCTAGGACTCAAACTCTACACTTAAGCAAACATACGCCCCAAACACAAAACAAGCACTATGTTACAAAAGCCTAGAAGAACAAAACTTGAGTCATAGGTACTCTGATCTTGCAGGTGACTTAAACCAGCTCTGGACCGAGGGCGGACAAGATCATCGGTCTCCTCTCTGGCCAGGCCGCCGCCATCCAAATCCCTTCATTCTTTACTCAAAAACACTTAAACTTATGGGACGCCTGGAGGTTAAACACCCAAGTCAAGACAATACACATTCTTCTATCACCCTCCAAAAACACACACAGGATAGATTATATATTTATAAATCACAACTAAATCCCTTTTACACGACACAGATATTGGACCCATCCTCGTGGTCGACCATGCTCATGTCTAAGATAGAACCATCTCCTACAACCAATCCCCCACATATCAATACCAATGGAGGAATGAATGAAGCCTATTTTAAACAAAGCACCTATCTGTTATATATAAAAAAATGGGGAGCCTCAACCACCTCTTACGTGCTCCACAGCCAAGCTATACAGAAATTACTGACCAGACAGTAAGGGTGGAGGCTGACTTGTGCACATTCTGAGGCTTCTCCTGCACAGTGCAATGTGCCATGAGGGAGCAGGAAGTCCCTCCTCCTCTCTGCTGTGTGAAGTACGGCAGAGAAGGTAAGGGAATCTAAGCCCTTCACTTTTCACTGTTGTGAAAACGCCTTTTCAGGCAGAGTTCACTATGCCTGAAAGGGCTTGCCGATCCATGGAGTTTTCGTGGGGGGGGGGGGGGGCTGGTAACCCACGAACCTGCGATGTGGGCGGGACTTAGGCACCCATGAGTGGGGGGGGCTTAGGCAACCATGTGTGGGTGGGCTTCGGCAACCAGAGTGGGCGGGCCACATAGGGAATAGGCCATGGGGGGCCTTCAACTGGAGGGGCATGGGGTCATGAGTGGGTGGGCCCAGGGGGGATACAGAGAGGAGGAGACACAGACAGATTGACTGACAGTTTTCAGAGCAGGAAGCGCAGGGGACATGGTGATGCTGCTGCATATCACACATAAAAATTGTAAATATTTCAAAACTATGCAAATGAAACAATGAAATAAAATGGCAAAAATTCTCAGGGGGCAATTCCTATTTTTGTGAGTGGCCCCGCCCACTCACAGGTGGCCTAAGCCCCGCCCCACTGCAGGGCCTAAGCCCCGGCCCGATAACAGGTGCTGTGGGCCACTCTTACCCCCCCCCGAAAACTCTGTGAAAACAGCTTTTCAGCAGAGTAGAACTCTGCTGAAAAGGCTGCTATGTTTTCACATAGGAGAGAGAAGGACGAGATGCTGAAGTTTAGTGTTTCTTTTCAGTTAGTTTCTTATCACAGATTGAGTTGGTTCCGTTCGGATTTGAATAAGAAACTGGTGCAATAGGTAAAACCGCTTTGGGACTGACTGAAAAAACATAGCAGACAGACACATACATACCATTGGCACATAATTCAGTGAGGTCCAGCTGGCCCAAATTGGTTTTGGGCATACAAGTTGGCACCAAAGCTGTAAAATACCATTTAGCCATTTGAATAAGTAAACTGGGTATGGCAATAGTAAACGTTTGGACCACTGAAAAAACACGCCGGACACACAAGTCATACCCCTGACACATAATTTAGTGCGTCCAGCATAGCCCAAATGGTTTGGGCAGACAAGTTGGCCACAAAAGTCTGTAAAATAGCTATTGTAGCATTTGAATAAGAAAACTGGTGGATGGCAATAGGTAAAACCGCTTTGACCACTGAAAAAGACCGCCCGACACACATGTACATACCCTTGACATAAAATTCAGTTGAGGCAAGCCGGCCAAATTGTTTGGGGATGCAAGTTGGCCCCCAAAATCTTGCAAAACAGCCATTTTAGCCATTTGAATAAGAAACTGGGTTTGCAATAGGTAAACTGCTTTGGGCCACTAAAAAAACACTGCATGCACAGACACGTACATACCCTGGACCATAATTCAGTGGGTCCAGCCTGGCCCAAACTGGTTACCTATTGCAATACACCAGTTCTGTTTCAAATAAGAGAAAGAATTAAACTTTTTGAATAGAAAACCAACTTCAAGCTTTGTGAGGAGAAGGGCTGTAGATTCCCTTACCTTCTCTGAAGCTGCGGTCCTTCACACGCAGAGGAGGAGAAGGACTTCATGTCTCCCTACACACTGAGGGAGTCTGAGGCTGTTGCTCGCTGGCGGGCATGTGAGGAGAAGCCTTAGGAATGTCACATTGCAGCCTCCCACCCATTAACTTTTTGGTCCGTCATTCGTAATCGTGGGCTGTGGAGCATGTAGAGAGGTGGTTGATCGGCTCGTTTTTTAAAGGTAGGAAACTGGCCTTTCATTTAAACTTAACTTGTTTGGAGACCCACAGTTCCCTTTTATGTTAGTGGGAAGCTGCCAGAATTAAATACAATTTTGGCTATTTTGTTTTTTTTTATCCCACCCCAGTGGATCCCTACCTTGACTGACTTCAAAGGCGGGGCTTCATCTCGAGTATATTGGACTTGTAGCTCTACTCCTCTGAGAATCGCAGCTGCCTCAAGCTTCTGGGCCTCAATAGTGGTAAGTCTATGGTGTTTCACCCCTGCTGCATTGCACACGTGACATCATATTGGTATCTTCGTTATAATTGGTCCAAAATGTACTTACCAACCTGGTCCTTGGCCTTTCTTTCTTTTCATTCAGGGGGACTCAGAGGGAAGAAGGTTGTGTAAGTACATGTCTGGCCGATTTTAAAGATGGTCAAGATGCATTTCGGTTCCCTTTGAATCCCCTAGACTAAAACATTGGTTTATTAAGAGTTCCCAAATTTTGGCCATAATATTACGTTGGCCATAAACTTGCCAACATTAGATCAATTTTGACGTTTAAATCGACACGAAAGTCAATTGTAGGACGGAGTGTGGCTTTCCTTTGGATGTTCCTGGGCGGATGACGCTTTGCAATGATGGTTACATTGCCGGGTCAATTGGTAATGGGGGCGGTTATTGAATGCAGCGGTACATCTTATAAAGCATGGGTGCAAATTAGCAAAAATCGGCAGCATCCAATCAGATGTATTCTTGTAGTAGGACCATTATAAAGCTAGTATTTACTTGTTGCTGCAAAATATCTTCACAGGCAATAATGCTCTATATTGGCAGTATACAGTGTAAATGCGTAATAGCATAATTAGGGCCTTACATTTAATCATCAAGCAAAGGCTTGAGGTTAGTCTAAAGTGTGGGCTACAGGAATATGATCGGTAGTCTATGATTAAATGCACTTGTGGGCTACCCTATGTAGGACCAAAGCAAAAGTCAAAAACGAATAGCCAGGAACGTAAATGTAGATACTAACTATATAATGGTACCATAGAGACCCAGTATCAGACATTTTAAAAAAATAATAAATAGCCCCAAGTGTAATGGAAATAATTGGTCCTCTGAAGAGAGGGGGATAGGAAAGAGAGACTTTTACAAAGAGAAGGTAGAAGATTAAAAGACTTAAAGGGTTATTAATAAAAGTTCTTATCATTAAAAAATGTGCTAATTTTGCCCCAACCAACAGATGTTAGCTTTCAAATGTTAAATACATCTGATTGGTTTGGGGCAAAATTCAGGACCATTTTTAACTGAAAATAACTTTATGAACCTCCTGTTAATGCGAGGAAACTGGTGTATTGCAATAGGTAAACCGCTTTGGACCACTGAAAAAGCACCGCAGACACACATGTACATACCCTTGACATAAAATTCAGTTGAGTCCAGCCTGGCCCAAATTGGTTTTGGGTATGCAAGTTGGCACCAAAATCTGCAAAACAGCCATTTTAGCCATTTGAATAAGAAACTGGTGTATTGCAATAGGTAAACTGCTTTGGGCCACTAAAAAAACACTGCAGACAGACACGTACATACCCCTGGCACATAATTCAGTTGAGTCCAGCCTGGCCCAAACTGGTTTACCTATTGCAATACACCAGTTTCTTATTCAAATGGCTAACCTATGTCTCCTCCTGCCCTTGCAGGATCCACTGGCCCTCCCACTCATGGGCCCCAGGGCCCCTCTTTGCAGGCCCCCCTTGGCCCCTCCCTTAAAGCCCATTGGCCCACCCACTCATGGGTGCATTCGCCCCACCCCTTGTGGTGCAATGTCTACGCCCACTAGCGGGGGTGCATTGCATTGGCCCCATCCACTTGTGGGTGCGTGGCCCCCTCTCCACTCAAAGACCCACCACCCACCACCCCCAGAAATCTGGGTGAAAAAAGGGGACCTTTTTATGATTTTCACCAAAAGGTGAGGGCAGGGATGTTAGATTCCTTACAGTTCTCTGTGGGGAGGATCTTGACACGGCAGGAAGGGGGAGGGACTTCCTGTCTCCCTCACCACACTGAAGTTATGAGGGCTGTGCTCGCCAGCGGCGAGGTAGAGAGCAGCACCTTTAATTAATCGCACATGTCATCCTCCCACCCATTAGCTTTCTGGTAAGTCTGGAATTCTTTATATCTTGGGCTTGGAAGTTTGTGGAGTACGGTTTTTAGAGAGGTGGTGTGGCTCGTTTTAAAGGTAGGAAACCGACTTTCATTTGAGAAACTTGTTTTTTAGAGACACAGTTTCCAGTTTAAACAGGACAGGATTTTTGCAGGTTGTGTTTTAAAAATTATCTGGGTTTAAAATTTCAATGGTTTGCATTCAAAAACAACTGTTTTTTAATTTTATAAAGAAGCACCAAAGCGATGTGTGCATTTCAAAAAAATATAAAATGTAATGCCATATTTCTGTGTACTTTGTATTTCAGGTTTCGTGGAACAAATAAACTCTGTTGTATTGTAGTCCAAATTCTATGAGAGTAACAAGGATATGGAGTATTTACTGAATGCCACAATGCCAAAAAAAGACACCTTTAAGTCACAAAAACTAACCCTTTGTGGCAATTTAAAAAGGATTCGTATGGTTTACTGTATGCAGGAATCAAAACACTGGCAATTGGGCTCTGAGAAAAATAACCCTGTGTTGATCTCCTAACAGGAAATAGTCATCTAAAGCTTTAACTTTGTAATCAGCATGGAAAATAGAAAAGTAACCCTTTCAATGACGCAGGATTTCCTCTATTGTCCCTTCAGTGGCCAAAGGAATTTTCAAATTTTCCCCAATCGTTTTAAATACATTTTACAATAGCAAAAATGTATAAATCATGGTTTTTTAAAGCATGTCAGTCAAAAGTTTGTAAAAAGTTCACCTAGAAATGTAGCCCCCCCCAATCCCCACTTTCACATTTTAATTTTAAACATGTGCCAAATATTCCCCTGAAGGAATTCCTGACCCGGTCCCCTGCCGCAGGGCGGCCATCCCCGCTCCTGTTTAAAACTGTTTAAGCCAAAACTGGAGGAGTTGGTTTCTCCTGTCGTGTTGTCAGGCAATTAGGCGGAGAATACGCCTGACAGCTGCAACCGGAAGTGTAGTGTTGTTCAGCACAAAGCAGAGAAGGAGCAGCAAGGGACCGGGTCGTGGAAAGGAAACATCAGGGGTATTTGACAACTTAAAATGCAAAAGTGGGGGGGTGATCTATTTTCTAGCTTAAACTTATATTCTGACTGGAATGCCTTTAAGCCCTGTATTTGAAAAGATAACAGAAATTTTGTAACTTCTGGATAATTGAAAAAAGTATTTTTGGTGAATATGAAAAAAAAAAAAATGTACTAAATTATCATTGAATTTTGCAGTGTTACTGGTGTTTGTTACTACACACAAGAAAACGTTTATACTGTAGTTTCTAAAGCTCTTGTTCTTCCAGTATAACAATTAAACAGACATATGCAGGTACACCAATTTTGTGTCCAGGAAAGTCCTTGAAAACTAAAACAGCCCCCAAAATTAAGAATATGAGCCCTTCTTATAGTTAAGGTGAGGCATAACCTAAAATACCCTTACATTTTAAAAACTACATTACCCCAGGGTTTTTATGGTGGAGTGAAGTTTGATTCAAAAGGCAGATAATCCAGGACCAATAGTAAGTAACACAAACACAACACTAAATATCCATTTCCCCGTGGCCTGAATTCAAATGGTATGCAATATTGTGGGTGTGCAGAGAGACATTACAATAGCACCAACTAACCCCAAATGGGACCAACAAAATAAATGCAACATAGAGGAAAAAACAATACCAGCTCTGAAGTGTGAATATCTTCAGTTTTTCAAAGGAAACAATCCTCAAACTTGGAAATTCCCAAACAACCATCATGGAAATGTAATTATAATGAGCACTGGGGTAATATCCACTGGGAATATTGGGGTAGAGTGGGGGTAAATCTAATTGTACGGGCCATTTGATATTAATGCTACATGGTAGCATGAATTGAGGCGGTTTCCTCCACACACGTCTTACTTCCGGGTTCCCTCAATGCAGTAACTCACGCTAAGTAAATAATGCATCGCAAGAAACCGAAAGAAAGAGGACTGGAGCGTGGACGGGTAAATATAACACTCCATGAAATTATTTTAAAAAACCTGCCACCTTCAGCTCTATAATAGTGCTATATCTTTCTTTAATATGCCAAAATAACAAAAGCAGTTCATTGTTGAATTTTATAGATTCCTACAAAGAGGTAAAGATGGTTTAGACTTGACAAAGCCTCCAGTACAAATATAAAATTCCCAATAAAAAAGTACATCATTTTCTCTCTACACACAATAATGTTCGTTAAGGGGAAAATCTGGTAATTAATGAATTTCAAGCCTCCTTTTAGAGCTGTCAGCAGAAATCCAGTTGCCATTAAACACACTGTGGATTTAAAGTTGCCAATACCAAAAAATCCAATTCTGTTAGATTTAGTGTTTCTCAGAATCTCCACCCCCAATCAAAGAAAATCATACAAATACTAGCTTTAAAAGTTTAAAATGTCCCAAAATGTACTTAAACCACCTGTCCCTTCATCTCGGCCTCTTCTGTTACTTGCGGGAAGGCGAGGAACGCAGAAGGGGCGGAACCTGCAGGCCCGATGAATTGGCTGAGAATCAGCTCCACTTCGCATGCCAAAAATCCATTAAGAGGAGTAGGAAAAGCAGCAGATTACACACCAGAGAGGCTTTCACTCTTCACTTCTCTTTATTTATCAGGCACTGCAGGACAATCATAAGAAAGCAGAAGAAGAGAAAGGTAAGGATACTTTTTAACAGTTACACAATGGGCACATCAGTGGGGTTAAATTTTGTTGTGGGGATGGAACATGCCTAAACGTAATGAATTGGTTTAGTTCCTTTTAAATTGAAGGAGAACCAATTGTAGTGAATTTTACCAAATTCTAGGGACTGAAAATACTTCTGAGGCCACCCACTCATTTGAATGTGTGTGGCTTTTACCGGAAAAATGGGTGTGTGGAACTTGGAGAAATTTTTTAATATGCATGTTCACTTAATGTTGCATGTTTCACTCTAGATCACCTTTGGGAATGATAACGAACATGAAATACAGGCATAAATGCGCTGGTTTCCAAGTTAGAAATCTTGATCAGAAAAAATTTTTCCTTGAAAGCGTCATCAATGTGAACAAGCCCTTACAGCTTACTACACCTCTTGAAAATCCAGCGTGCCTATGTTAAAATACTTTCATTCATGTGAAATGAGTCTAAACCATGTTAATGAACGAGAATAATAAAGCACCACCATATATCCATCCAGTCAGAAGGGACAGAAGAACACTATTAAGTTTCTACAATCTAAGAAACACATTGAGTGTTGCCTTAATGTAAATTAAGAATAAATTGCCAATCAAATTAAGACAAACCTCCACAAGTTTAGATGGTGGCCCTTTTGAAAAGGAAATATTTGTTGTTGTTATTAAACATTTCTCGAATATGCAAAGATAATCTTAAAGGCATAAATCGTAAGTCTTACAGGACATCTATACTTTATTTTTTGAAAAATGCTGTACTTGCTTTATTGTACAATGTACAACTACACGTATGTGTGGCACAAGCCATCACACATCTGACATCCGGCTCCAAATACTACTGCCGCCATAACAGAAAAGCTGGAACGTATATAATTCAGCTCATACAGATGAGGGAAGGAATTAAAAATTAGTTTTTAAAAATTGTCAATAATTTTTAAGTATAGCTGTCCTATAAATGAACCAAGTATAAGCCACAGTAAGGACATTTTTCTAATTGATAAGACGGTTCCCTCATATGCAACCAAAATGTGAAATCAGTACGCAAAATCACTAAACCGCTTATGGCACATTTCTAATGACAGCAGGTTCTTTACATATTGGTTTAAATCCTTTCGCCTATTTCCTATAAGCTTGAAACAGAGCCAGAGCAAAACATTATCTCCTCTTAAAGGGAACTGTGGTCTCCATACAGTGGTCTTTATTAAAGAGAGCCACTTCCTTTAATACTCATTGCTTCTAGCTTCAGTCTATCCAATGTTACAGCAGATAAAAACTATTTTGCTAGTAGGTGTCTGTGACATCACCAGCACTACGTGCTCTGCCCTTAAGTCCGTGATGAGTAGATGTGGCCGTAGGCACTCCTTCAGCGCAATGTGCCAGTATGCTCAGGGGCTGCTTCCTTCCGTCCTCTACCCCCAAAGGACTTCACGCTATAGACAAAAGCAAACAAGCGCGTGAAGGAGCGCACACCGTTTGTCAGAAAATCTGTTTATTGCATACACAAACACAACAACGTTTCGGAGAACGCTAGTCTCCTTCATCAGATGATGAAAGGAGACATAGTTCTCCGAAAACGTTTGTGTGTTTGTGTGATGACAATTAAACAGGAATTTTCGACAAACGGTGTTGCGCTTCCCATCAACCCTTGTATGCCCTTATAGTCCAGTAGTAAGTCTATGCCCACTGCGCGGACAAGAGCATCCTCAAAGGCATCTTATAAGCCCCAAATGGCAAAAGCATTTTTAAAGCAGCCACAAGCTTCTAAGTGACCACAAGGAAAGGTCAAGGGCCTGAACGGACTACAAAGTTACAATTTTTGGGCGGGTGCAGCTTCCTACACAGCACATCCTTGACTGTCAGATCTAGGCAGTTAGGACAGGACAATGAAGTGTAACATCTACAAGCATTTAACTTTAGATCCAGAGAAGCTAGGTTGTTTGAAAGGTATGAGAAAGTCTTTAAATAGAGGGACACTTGTATGTTAACCTTTAGTAGGTACAAATGTGCGATTTGAAATGCACCGCCGGACCCCACTGCACAACATCCATTTACTGGTTGATGGGCATTGTGGTCAGGTGTCATGAATGATGTGCCAGTTGGATCACCAATAACGCCCCGACTGATCACCCATATGTGAACAAAATTGTCAGATGAATATTCTCTCTTTTTGTGAAAACAAAAAAAAGGTACTCCTTCAGTATTATCAGGTCTTCCTTTATGAACCCATTCCGCTTGTAAGCTAGGTTCTACTGACCAAAAGTGGGCCAATTCCCCCCCACCCCTCAAATCAGACCCCTGTCTAATATTATAAAACAGTGTGAACAAGCCAAATTGGATCTGAACTGACTTTTTTGAATCAGACTTTAACCACATATATTGTGTGTTACGAATTGCAATCAGGTCTGATTTTCAGGTCAGATGGGACAGTCTGAACGAATAATTAACTTTTAGCACTTTACGTCACTTAGGCCGACAATATCTTCATGAGTGTGCTACTAGGCCAAAGACAGCTTGTTCTGAAGCATTTGAACAATGGACAACAAGTTTTTGGACTTTTCAGCATAAGGGGTGATGGTGCCAACAATAAAATTCCAAAGCTGTGGGCCACCTAATGTACCACAACCATAGAGTATTTAAGAATCTCTAGGGAAATGGTGGGATTGGAGCCCACAAAAGATCAGGGGACAGTGCCAAAGAAAAGTCTGAAAGCTTGAAAGCAAAATTTAAAGAAACAAAGATAAGTGGGGTGGAGTCATATCAGGCTGCCATTTTACCTGAGCTCGAGTCTGGTGAAGGTTGATAAAACCCAGCTTCCAACCATGGAAACTTGTAGATGTTGCGCATTACAAATTACTTTAGGTCCACAATTGTTTCACCTGAAATCAGATGATAGGTACAATTAATAAACAAGTATGAACAGTAAAGTAAAGAATTAGACCTGGGCAGGTAAATCTGAATTGGCATTAACAGAGTGTGAACCTATACCTTTGTAATTTGTTCTTTTGTTTCTTTGGTCTATTATCTGTTGTATTCCATTAGATCAACTTGGACTTGAAATGGTGTTCTTGAAGACGTTTAGCTAGCCCATCCGACTGGCTTTCCAATTCAGATGATGGACTTGCTACGAGACATGTGGCAATATGTACCTGGAAAATCCCAATTAGCATATCACACAAGGGGGCGGTTAAGTGTGTGATTAGATAAGTGGCTAAGAGGTGTTATAGGAACGCCCAGAGTAGGTGTTTAAAACAAGCATTGTACTGCAGGACAGTAGGTGTCGAACCCCCCACCTCTTATTTTAGGCTTGGTTGTCTTTATTTTCACATAAATGGCATCTGTAACACCTCTCTGAACCAGTCACGTTCTTGCGCCAGTAGGTTAAGCATTACAATCTTCAAAGGTTTTTTTATGTCCTATCCTTAAGATTGCAGATACACGGCATGAGTCTGCTGACCCGAGTAATGGCCTCTTCTGTGCTGAGGCGTATACGTTGATGCAGTTGCTGTTTGGTCTCCCCAAATACAAATAAGAGCATTCTTCACTGCACTGTACTTGCATATATGATGTCGCTTGTCTGTGTTTAGTATTTGGGTCTTCGGATGTACCAATTGCTGCCTTAGTGTGTTGTTCGGTTTAAAGCAGACAGGGATACGATGTTTTTGAAAAATTTTCTTCGTAATTTCTCGGAGACCCCTGCTACACTGGATGACCATGTTCTTCCTCCATGTCTTGTTTTCCCTTCACTGTTGGGTACTTTGGTTCTTTTCTTAACAATTCTTTTCTTAGATATTTAATATTTTGGGGAGAAAACCCTCAAACTGTACGGCAATATGAAAAGACAGCAAGGAAATTGGCACGACTACCAAGAAACCACCTGCCGATTTAACCTCACGATGCAGACAACAAAGGCTAAGTACCAATGCAGCTATACGTCTGGATTCTACGGTTTTAAAGGCATCAAGAGCAACAGATACTGCAAAAGGCCAAAACCACACCGCTTCCTAAGTGAACGGGTACACAGACACATTTATACAGTCAACTAGACAGACAGAACCTGGCCTCACAGCTACTGTGTCCATCTGGGAAAGGTGATGGAGTTCCACTAACAAGCACGCCTTTCTCAGCACCTTAAATTGTGAGGGAAAACAAATAGTATTGTAACATGAGTAACATAGTAATAGGTTGAATAAAGGACATACATCCATCAGTCCAACCTATTCAACCCTCTTTTTTTTTTTTTTAACCCTGGCCTAACAGTTGATCCAGAGGAGGAAGTAAAAAAACCCAGCTAAAAGGGGGAAAAAAAATGACTTCAAATGGCAATCGGAACGTATCCCTGTGATCAACCAGATCTAATGATTAATACCAGTAATTCTCAATATTTTTTAGTTTAGAAATATCCAGGGCCTTTTTATAAGCTTCAATGAACTTGAGCCATTACCCACATTGATGGAAGACAGTGTCCACATTTTCACCGTCTCATGTAAAGCAAACTTTCCTAACTGAAGAGTGCAACTTCTTTTCTTCCAACCTTAAAGGGAGTACCACGAGTCTTTGATATGACCTATTAGTAAAAATGCACCAGTGAGTTCATTGTATGGGCCATATAATATATTGTATAAGGTTTCATGTCCCCACGGCAAACGTCGCTTCTCAAATGTAAACAGCCCTACTTGTCTATCTGTCATACAATTTCCAGATGCCCTTTTGTATATGGGATCCAAAAACTGCCACTCGCATATTCCAAATGAAGGCTTACCAGTGCCTGGTAAAGAGGGAGAATAAATTTTCTCTCTTGAATTCTATTCCCCTTGTGATTTACAAGACACAAGAATTGTGTTCTTAATGATGGAAACTTCACATAGACAACAATTCTGTCACTTCAGCTTTCTAAATGATATTTTAAAACATGTACCATTTATTAAAACCATTATTGTCTAGAAAGCAATAAGGATACTATACATACTACTGTCTATATGCAGACACTGTTATTTCTCAATAATGGTGTTTAAATATTGTACATAACAAAAATAATTAATTAACTGATTGGGTCCTTGTTTTTTCCACTCTATACATTAGTCTAGAAATTTTAAGGGTAATGTCTTAAAAAAATGACCGTATAACCCTGCCCATTCAGCATTTTGTCTGTGTATAAATAAATGCTTTACCGAAATACTTACTTCTGTTTGCCGGCCCATGTTTGCGCATCCAACAGCCAATCAGTAGAAAATTACTGTAAGGAACATTCCAAGGTGTGGTGCAGAAAGGGACCATTACAGAACTGAAATGGCCGCACACGTAATGGTCAGAGCAAGGAATAGCAAACGAAGTATCAAAAAGATTTTTCAAATAGAAAGAGAATGCCTTAATATAGAAAGCCTGGCTGAATGGCCTCTTCCCTATTTTAAAAGTCAATGGGTGGGGGAAAGCCTGCTATGTGATCCAGTGAACAAGTATGAGAATTCAAAATGTGGTAATAATAATTAAGCGAAAAAAAGATTAGAAGTTAGGACCTCCAGGACTGGGGTGACCTGACGTGTTTGGAAAGGCTTTTGCATTCATGTGATCACAGTAAGTATTAATAAAAACCCCTTTGTTTATAATTTATGCCAGTCTGCAGATAATATGATATTGTATGGGCCTAGGAATGTGACTTGTTATGATTTCTTTGTTTATCTAAATATATACAGAAAATATTTATTAATAAAGATTTTTTTAAAGACTGACACCACTTGTACAGTTATAATCATGGGGGGGGGGGGGGGGGAACAACTTAGCTAAAACCTGGTCCATTCTGTCATCTAATCTAACATGTACATATTACAACCATTTCTCAATCGATTCCAGAGGATGATGTTAGATTGATTGATGAGATTGCAGGCTGTTCTTTGCTATTCCACAATGTACAGGAACATTTGTGACTAAAAACTGAACATGGTTAAAGCTACCTAATGCATGATTAAAGTATAATTGTTATTGAAACAGTGGTATTGGGCTACAAAAACAGATATAGAATAAAAATATCTTATTACAGCACAGAGATCCAGCAGCATAGTGATACAAAGTGGAATTTAAACCTAAGGCACTTAATATGTCCATATTCCATGTACAATCACAGCAACAAACTAAGGGGGTGGATCAGTTCCCAATAATGAGTATTAGACAGTGGCTTCCTAAAGCATATGCCTTATCAAATGTGGAGGCGAGTGGCGGTGAGTACACTGGGGCATGTGCCCCCCAGCCCAGTTCACAGGAAAAGTGCACCCCTTCACAACCTTCTTGCTTTTCCAGTATGTTCCGCCCGGGCAAGGAAGTTCTAATAACAGTTTTCTTTAAAAGAAAACTTTATAAGACCTAGCAATCGTGCGGCCAGCAGGAGTTCCCTGCAGTGGAGTTCCGCACAGAACAGGATGCAGAAAGGAAGAGTGGATGTTGAGGGACAGTCTTGAAACTCTGCGATCGAATCAGCTGCAATTTTTTTTTTAACAGCAAATGATCAACTATTGCTATGTATATCAATCATCGATTAGTCCATAATTATTATCTATTTATCTCCATATCTTTAATTCATATCTATCATCCATATATTATCTATCTATCTATATCATCTCTATATCTAGCATATCTATTACTCTGTCTTATCTATCTTAATCTCTCTTATCTATCTATCTATTCATATCTATCATCTTCATTCTCATATTATCTTTCTCAACTCTGTCTCTGCTTTAATCTACCTGCTGTCTGTCTATCGTATCTATCTATCTAACTATCTCCATATCTGTCTGTCTATCTATCTAATCTCCATATCTGTTTTCGGTCTGTCTATCTATCTATCTGATCTTCTATCATCTATCTATCTATCTATATCTATCTATCATCCCCTCCCCCTCTCTCTCTCTCTCTATATCTCCATATCTATCATCTATCTACACTATCTATATCTCTTCGATCATTATTAATGCTATCTATCTGAGAGATAAGATAGATATAGACAGAAGAAGATAGATATATAGATAGATAGACGGACAGACAGATAGTGAAAGACAGGACAGAGACTCGACAGACCTAGATAGATGGACGGACAGCAGCATTGTACATGTAGCAGGACAATGCTCTTCAACATTTTTGTCATTAATCATAAACTTGAAATTACTTAGTCAAAAAACTCACATGTTTAACATAAGGTGTGTAATACCTGTTCCGTACACCTTACTATATACTGACATAGATTATTGGTTGTTTTTTAAGTGTCCCATTTTTAGCCGTTGTGCCCCCGAAAACTCTGGAGCTGAGCTGGCCAACTGACGTTGGAGGGAAACCCAATATGGCGTAAATGGGGAGGAAAAGGGACTGTGGCGTTTTTTAAAAGGATCAGGGGTATGATACCAAATTATAAGTGTTAATGTTTTCTTGTTTTTATAAATGCATTGGGAAGTTTTGTTTACCCCAGATCCATCCTTCAAGCCTTAATACTACCAATCCTCGAGGCTTTTCTTCCCTTTATAGTATTTTGTTGTCAACACACTCATCCTAAGGTTGGGAATAGAAATACAGTATATGAGATTAGCCCTCTCTGCCCTCTGGAAAGAAGCAGTCAAAACAGTGTTGAGGGAAAAACATACCTAACATGGTAATAATCATTGCGTAATGGTGAACTAGAAGTGTACATTAAAAACTCCTCACGTAAGCTTTGATGATACAAGGTGTAATGTCACACAGACCTTACAGGGTAAAAAGAATTAACCTTGTCGCACAATTGCCCCCCCATGTTGCTAACTTATTGTGTGTATATATATATAATATATAATTAATATTATATATATATATAGATATATATATATATATATATATTATGTATATAGTATATATAGATATATATAATATAGATTATATATATATATCCCAAATATTAGAAATAGTCCATATGCACCACTATCCCCTCGTGGGTGCAAAAAGTCCCAAATCCCTACTTCACAGGGAACCAGGAAATCAGAAAAAACAAGGTGGACTGCACTCCAAAATGAAACGTTCAATTTGTGAGTGCAGTCCACCTGTTTTATTGATATATATATACTATATAAACATAATGACTGCACTCCTCAAATAGTGTTTCAATCTGGTTGAATGCCTCTGACGGAATACGGCTGTATAAAGGCAGACTCAGGTATTCAAATACAATACTTTCAAATGTTTATTTTATAAATACAAACAACAGTTTGAGAACCACATGTTCCCTTTGTGTCTGTGTAATAAGAGCAAGACAATTTGGGACCGAAAACTATGTGCGCAACACCTGGCCTATAGGATCGGTTTTTATGGCCGGATCGGATCAAAAGTCAAAAGACTTGACAATGTGTAGCTTTGAGTGCCCAGTCGACTATCCAGCCATAATAGTTTGGCTGATCAGGTGAACATTGGTGGACATTTTCTATGTATATTTAAGGAAAAAGTTAAGTTGGCTGTCGGTTATATGTTAGCAACATGCAGTCTTATTGTAATACAATGTGACTGGTTATGCCAAAAATTTAGCCCCTCCAGCAGCTCTTCCAGGTAGAGCAATCAGGCATGCATGCATATGTTTCAGGAGGGGCAAAGGGGGTCAGAAGAACCTTTTCTTTTAATTCACTTTTTTAGATGCAATTGGGGTTGCGGGGCTGCTTTACTGTACAAACAATTTAAATTGGGGGTTGAAAATCCCCCTTTCATACACAAATAATTCAACAGGTTCATTAGTTACAGATTAACATTGCTTGCATACACAAAAATCTAAGTGTCATTATGTTACAGATTCATTTTGTTACTAGGTGCTGTTGTATCCAGTATTATTGTTGTTTTCTTTTGTTAATAGCAGTTTGATCAACAACCTCTTCAAAAGTCATTGCAAGAAAGTGCGCATTTTGTATTACACAGCTGCCAAAATACAGTGCTATGACATCTCATATGATTCTGTGTAAAGGTCACATGTGCAAGCAACTGATCAATGATCCTAAAATCCAGCATGACAAACCTAGATCATCGTTTTTTGTATTTTCTGTAACAATACCTAGTAATAAATGTTTAATATTGTTTAGAAAATAAAAAAAAAACATCCAGATACTTTACATTGAGTATCTATTACATGAAATGGCCCCCCCCTTTCTTTATATACAGTAATATGCGCAAAACATGTAGGTATAGAATAAACAGTGTATTGCACATTTACTTTTTTGTGACAGTAATTTTCCACCTTCTGTGGTTCATGGTAGCAAACATTTCATGAAATGTATGAAAATATTTAAAGAAAATGTATTTAATGATGTGTGGAATAATATATTTTTCTGGACCCTTTTTCGGCAAACAAGACAACAAGCAACCAAAAATTATACAAGTTTAAAAACTTTGTGTAAAATTTTTTTTTTGAAGGGGATGCAATATCCCATCAAATGGAAAAATAAGGTTAAAATGGGTTAAGATTGGTTTGTGCACTCCTTTTGATTGTCTGAGCCATTTTAAAAACATCTTTGGAATTAGTACAGTGCAAGTGATGCAATAAATTAAGCATGATTTTTTTCCCACTTGTTTTTGCCATAGAAAATTAAATAAAAGTTTTCAGACACGAGTCCAAATGACAAAGCACGTCACAAAACTACAACAAGCTGAACTTCCCCCTTTCTGTTGCTGTGGCTGCTGGGTGATTTAGAAATGAACCGTGTGGTACTAGGGGTCATCTCCCTAATCCACCTTTGCTGGGCAAAACCGCAACGTAAACATTACCAAAAAAAAAAACAAAAGGGTTATTTTTTATATATGTTTTTTAATAATATATACTTATTACAATAAAAAAACATAAGGTAAGAATCCCTAAGAATGTAAACAACATGGTCTGCCACTCTGAAGCTCTCGATATCATAATTAATTGTCAACACTATATAAATAACTTTTTAATTTTGTGGCTTACTTAATTGAGGTAGTGGTCCGGGTGTGCCACTGCTCACGGCCTTTCATGGTCAGTACAACGTAAAACTGATTGTTCCAGCCGGTTGTCACACATATAGATTCGGATTGCAAAACACTCAGCCGTCCATCTAGGGGTCCGGGTGCAGACAGCCCCGGACCTTTGCTTAGCGTAATGAACTCCAATAATAGCAACAATACACAAAAAGGGCTAGCGCACACGGTACATGAACACTACTCCGGTAGAACACTACAGGTGCCTGTGCAGCATGTAAACTAGTTATCTTTGGCTAAATAAAGGATTTTGGATTTTACTCGAGTAGGGTTCATTACCGGTGTGCCGCTGAAGCCCTTTGGTGTATATGTGCTATATTAAATGTACGCAGTAATGCACATGATCTGAAGTGCTTAGCAGATCGAAAAGAAGTAAGGCAGCCTGTGTCTAGAAGTGACGCATTCACATAGCGCACAAGGATCCTCCCTCTTACTGACACAGAACAGGAAGTTCAGTTTCCCCCCAAAACATTAATGATCCAGTCCTAACCATCATATAACCATAGAGCCTACGAGTAACATGTTTTTTTAAATGGGAAACGATTTTTCATATCGGTGTTTTTAATCAGTCAATAGCGCTAGCACTGTTGTTTCACTGAGTTTTTAACATTGTAAGCAGTTCCTCTAATACCATATGCTTGGGAACAACATTCTTATATAGAGACCCACAAATCAGCAGTTTTGCATTTTAATATGACACAGCACCTGTGCTTTATGGATATTTACTTTTCATTGGTACTCAAGCACTTTGTAGTAAAGGAGCTATTTCAGGAGTTGAGAGATATTAATTGATTTAGTTTCAAAGTGCACAGTTAATTCTGTGTTCGAAGGGCAGATCCTAAACTATGTGGTGGTATAAAGCCGATGAAAATATTGTTGTTTATGATGTTATTCCAATCAGACAATGACATATTTAAACTTTGTTTAGTTTTATTGTTTGTACCATGACAAGAGAGTTTGGCTTACTGTAGCGATGTTGTGATGTTTTAGGACATGTTAACAAATATTTATGCTTTGGCCCCCCCAGGCACTTTAAGGAAAGAGGCCAGACCCGAAAGTGTCAATGCTGGAGTCCCCTCTCTGATGTTATTGGGGTGCTGTTCCATCTGTTATATGTTGTTAATAAAGTATCAAGGGTTTTACTGCATGGAGTCTCTGTGGTAGCCCATTACATTCCGTCGTTACCCTTATTTCTTTGTAGTGTACGAAATCCTCTCAGCGAGGAGTGTTTTGGGAGTTAGGGAGGAGGCACATAATGGCCACAGTAAAGTCATCATGGACGAAGCTCCCCGAGATTCCACTTGATTTGTCATTCCCATACAAAATAATTACGTCTTGTAGCTAAAATATGATGTGTCATGTGATGTGTGAGGCATATGTAGTGTTGAATATTGTGACTGTTTTCTATATGTATGGGATAGGGCAGCAAGATAGACTAGCAGGTGGTAGTGACATGCAGCTATATTGCTATGGTAAAAGAAATGCAGGTGGTGCTGTGTGTGGTGTGGTGGTTGTGGGGGGCAACTGTTTGTATATGAGAAGTTAAAAGTATGGTATCAAGTGGGACAGCGGTGTTGTATGGTGGGATGGGATGAGGGGACTGGCAGGCCAATTAGAGCTGCTGAGAAACCAAAAGGGGAACTGCAAGTTCTGTAAGCATCCTTGTCAACCTGATCTGTGAGTGCCCACCTGCAGCATGGAAGGCAGCTTTCGGGACAGTACCCTATTTATAGAGCAAAGTTGGAAAACTCACAAGCCTCCAGATGTTTGAAACTACAATCCCAGCATCCCTGGTATGCCAGTATGTAGCAATGTAAACCAGGAGACCACTGTGGCTTCAACCATATTTAAGCAATGTTGCAGGATGGATAAACTTTACAGTGTAGAGAGGAGTCACACACATGTTCGAATTGTTGGACTGAAACCTTATGGCTACATTCGCACTGTATGACATATCAATGCTGCTTCCTGGGGACTATGGGCATTTTAAGAAAACTTTCACTTTATAGTTCAGATCAACAAACAAACAAAAACTTTTTTCCTGCATTATAATTTGGATATGTGTAATATCTGCAATTGGGCCAAGCAAAATAGTCCCTCTGAGGCATGGAGGACCCAGGTCAGTATGCCTCCACCCACCCTAAAAGCTTCCACTCAATGCATTGTTATATTGTTCATTTTTATTTTGTTTACACAGAATCCTATCGTGTTTATATGAATCTTGAATTTCTTTTTTTAGGCAAAAACTATGATAGGGCTTTACTAATAAATCCATAAAATAGGTTTTAGGCAAGAAAACATTTAGCTGGCTTGGCAATAGAAGCTCATGTTGGATTTAAGGAGAATACTGTAACCACAAACAATGCCTATTCTAGGCTGTTTACATTAACTTGAAAGAAATGAGTACATGTAATGAACGTTTGGACCGAATTTGACAGCAAATTACAAAAATATTCATTTTCTATAAAAGCTTTTAAAAGTAAGAAATATCCAAAATGAGTCATTGTTGCTCATGTATTCTGTTATTTTAGATTAAACTCATTTCTTTGACAAATTGTTGGTTGGTTTTGCCAGTAGTAAGGTGCAGTGTGCTGCTTTACAACTTAAACCCAAACATATGACAGTAGAGATGGCCGAACTAGTATAAAGTCTCAGGTCCATTCAAACTTTCGAACTCAGAGAAGTGTTCGGAATTTCGGGGGAAAACCCATTTTAAAGTACAATGGGGGGGAGTGATAGTTCGAAAAGTCCAAGCGGATGTTACAGCTAAACTAACAGTGGTTAACTTACTGTAAATGGCATGTGGCGCCTGAGGAAATGCGTCTGGGGAGACATGCATGTCCCAAAATCACTCGAAGTTCAGGCAGGGCATTGTCGGTTGTTGCGCAAAGCTACATTCAACGATACATTTGAGGATTATGAACAGAAATGAACAATCCTTCTGTTAGCGAACGTCCTTCCTAGGCTTAGCGAAACAGTATTTGAGGGTTTGGACTGGTTAAAGCACTGCCTTTGAACATGGGAGACCATGGTTTGAATCCTGGCTAGGAGCAGTTATACAAATGTTTGGATTATTATAATACACTAGTAATATAATAACCATATAATAACCAGTACACTATCCAGTACATTCGATAATTATCAAAATTTAGATCGAATGTCCGAGAAATCCGGGGTCTGGGATAGTTCGAGAAGTCGAGTCGGCTCAAACTCAGGCTCGAGTTGAGTTCTAGTCCATCCTATGTACAGTAGCAAAAATATGTAAGAATAGAAAAAAACGACAGTTCCAAACATATATTGATTGGAGAGCCTCACATCCTCTGAGTACATGCATAGGTTTGTGGCTGTTAGCTGTTTTAAATTGTAGCAGTTTTGCAGCAGTGAATGGCTGAGAGCTCATTCCCGTAACCCGTGGGACCAGTCCGACACCTGTTGCAGATATCACACAGCCATTTGTTGAGCATCTCTATTATTGTAGAACAAAGAGGCCAATAGTAGACATACAGTTGTGTTCAAAATGATTCAACCCCCACTGAAATTGAGTATTTTGGCAGTTTGACATTGATTTTGATCATTTCATCATCTTGTTAAAATAAATCAAAGAGACACTTGTAGTCAGACAAATATGACAAACATTTATAATGAAATAACACAAATGTCTTTCTGCGTCACATCATTATCAGTTTTATTCAAACCCCCAAGTGGACAGTCATTTTAGTACTAGTACAACATCCTTTTCCAGTTATAACAGTGTTAAACGTGAAGCCTTCATGGGCAAAAGCCTCCAGTTCAGTCACATTCTTAGGCTTGGCGCTGCAACTGCTTTTCTTAAGTCCCACCAGAGGTTCTCAATCGGATTAAAGTCTGGTGACGCGATGCCCATCCAAAAATGTTCCAGCCTTTAATCGCCAACCATGCTCTAGTGGACTTGGAGGTATGCTTGGGATCATTGTCCTGTTGAAGGTCAACGTCTCCCAAGCCTCGGGTTTGTGACAGAACTGCATCATATTTTTTTCCAATATCTCCTGGTATGAAGAGAATTCATGGTACCTTGCACATGCTGAAGCTTGCCTGTACTGCAGAAGCAAAAACAGCTCCAAAGCAGATTGACCCCCGCCATGTTCACAGTAGGCAAGGTGTCTTTTCTTCATAGGCCTTGTCTTCTCCTCCAAACATAGCATTGATCCATGGGCCCCAACCAGTCTAATTTTGTTTCATCAGTCCACAGAACACTTTGTGGTTTGTCCACATGACTGTTAGCATACTGCAGTGTACTCTCTTCTTCTTTGGAGTCAGCAAGGGGTGCGCCTGGGAATTTGTCATGGGGCCTCATTATGCAGTGTGCGCCTTGTTGTCTGAGCTGAAACTTCAGATACCCGCATCTGACAAACTTTTTTTCAGTTCCTCAGCAGTCACACGGGGGATTTTCTCCACTTTGCGCTTAGGTAGCGCAAGCAGTCAAAGTCAGTATCTTCTTTCGCCACGACCAGGTAACGTTTCAACAGTGCCCTTTTCTTGAATTTCCGAATGATGCTTCCTATGCTGTTTTCTTGGTATGTTTAACATCTTTGCAATCTTCTTATAGCATTGCCCTTCCTGTGAAGAGAAATCACCACTTGTTTGTCTTCTGGACCATTCTCTCACTTCACCATGTTTGTAAACACACCAGTAAATGTCTAGAAGGAGCTAAGTATACAGTCATTTTAAATCTGCATAATTGGTGCTTATTTGCTTGATTTCTGCTCGTTGACATCCACAAGTGTTTTCAATACCGATCGAAAACACTTGAATGAACTCTGTTCTTAAGAGTGGTAGTCTTAAGGGGTTGAATAATTGTGTCAATGAAGAAATCACAAAAAAAACATTTAATACTGTATTACAAAACAATTAATGTCATTTTAGTTGCAATTGTTCTTTAAAAAGTCCTTGTGGGGGCGGAGCCTGACCGATGAACAAGATGGCCGCGGATCACTAGAGCTCCGACTCAACCCCGGTGTAATATCAGCAAACGCAAGCACTCAAAGGCACCAAACCCTAAAATCAATCCCAACAAACACCAAGATGGGGAAGAGAGGGGACCCTATCGAACTTTGTCAAAAGACAGGACCCCCAGGCCGCCGCACCTCCCGGCCCTAACAAAATGGCGACAACTCCGGAGCCTCCGGACCCGATAACAAGGCGCGACCTGGACACCCTATACGCAAACTTAGAAAAGTTAATCGCAGAGGCACACCATAGAACGGTGAACGAGGTGAAGCAAGAGGTTAGTGCCCTGGGGACCGGGTCGCTGCCCTAGAATCGTCTCATGGAGACACAGCTAGATATTGCGCCCAAGTGGAGACGGACATAAGGGAAATTAGAGCACAACTGACTGCCCTACAATCCCAACAGGAGGATGCTGAAAACCGTTCCCGAAGGAACAATATAAGAATACGGGGAGTCACGGAGGATATCACCGATCTCCAACACCACCTCCCCATATTATTCACAAACCTCCTGCCAAATGTCCCCGAAGACCGCTTCCACATGGATAGGGCCCATCGGGCGCTCCGACAAAGGAACCATCAGGAAGACCCACCCAGAACATTATTGTCCGACTACACTACACTCCACAAAAGAACTAATACTACAGGCAGCCCGAAACAGAACTGACCTCAAAATAGATGGCATCCGATCCAAATTTACCAGGACTTATCACCAAAAACATTGGCAAAAAGGAGGGCCCTTAAACCCATCCTCCACCAACTTTACTAGCCAAAATCAAGTATAGCTGGGTTTCCTTCAGGCTAACACAAACCACTACCCTGAGAATACCCCTACCAGAAAGGTAAACTATGAACAACCCTAGAACATGGACACCAGACACACCAGCTGAACTCAGCAAAACCCACTACCACACAAAGGACCTCAGCAAACACCGAAAAGAAATGGACTAATCAACTACAACTCAGGACTACCTTAAAACACTATCAACCACAACAACCAATATGGAACCCAAAATGAGGACCAAAAAAACCCTGGCTCTAAAAACAACACATCAACAAAATGGAAAAACTATACATACAGGACATCCCCCAATCAAATCTTACTTAGCTCAAAACCCCCCTCCCACCATATTTGATCAGCCAATGTCATTCCCACCATCTGACCTAGCCTAAAAAACTACACCCGGGACAACAGGAGCCCGATCCTAACCCACACCAACTATACGACCTAGTTCAACTAGACTCCCACCCCACCAAGTTCCGGTGAAAACTTCAACGATATTGCCTTATGTGTGGAATTCCCCCACCGTTACATCAAAATGTTATATTTACTGTTTATACTGTTCGAAATTTATGTTATTGATTTATGTTTATTTTTTGTCTCCGTATCTAGAAATAATACCTGGCTTTCCCTCCGCGACTCCTCATCTGATGCACAGACATCTACTTGGGCACACACAGACTCCTTCTCAATCCATAATATGGACAAGGTAAGCATCTAACAGATTGACAATGAGCAGAGGAGATCACACATACAAAACCCTTGCATACAAAAACCTCAAAACATCACCAAACCAACTCTCAAAATACTCACCCATAACGCCAAAGGTTTAAACGAACCAATAAAAGGCGAATAGCAATGCAGTACTACGGAGAGAGAGAGGCGATATTATCATTTTTCCAGGAAAAACATTTTGTGAAAGGAGTCCTCCCAGCAAAAAATTTACAAACACATTATTTCTCCTCTGCCCTGGTCAAGAAAGGAGGAGTGGCAATACACAAAAGAACACCTTTTACCAATGACACGTTGTGATAGAGGCCCAGAAGGGCACTATTTAATAATACAAGGCTTGCTAGACTCCAAATCCTACACATAGCAAACATACGCCCCCAACACAAAACAAGCACTATTTACAAATCCTAGAAGAAAAACTGTCTGGTCCTAGGTACTCTGATCTTAGCAGGTGACTTTAACACAGCGCTGGACCCGAGGGCGGACAGATCATCGGTCTCCTCTCTGGCCAGGCCGGCCGTCCATCCAAATCCCTTCATTCTTTACTCAAAACACTTAACTTATGGGACGCCTGGAGGTTACAACACCCCAAGTCAAGACAATACACATTCTTCTCTCACCTCACAAAACACACACCAGGATAGATTATATATTTATAAATCACAACTAATCCTTTTCTACACGACACAGATTTGGACCCATCTCGTGGTCCGACCATGCTCATGTCTCAGTAGACCACCTCCTACAACAATCCCCCACATATCATACCAATGGAGAATGATGAAGCGCTATTTTTAAACAAAGAACTATCTGATTATATATAAAATAAATGGGGAGCCATCAACCACCTCTCTACGTGCTCCACAGCCCAAGATATACAGAAATTACTGACCAGAAAGTTAATGGTGTAGAGGGCGACTTGTGACATTCCTGGGCTTTCTGCACAGTGCACTTGTGCCATGAGGGAGACAGGAAGTCCCTCCTCCTCTCTGCTGTGTGAAGTCCGGACAGAGAAGGTAAGGGAATTAAGACCTTCACTTTCACTGTGTGAAAAACAGCCTTTTCAGGCAGGTTCTCACTCTGCCTGAAAGGGTGATTCCATGGAGTTTTCTGTGGGGGGGGGGGGTCTGAGTAACCCACGGCACTGCGAGTGGGGGACTTAGGCACCCATGAGTGGGGGGGCTTAGGCAACCATGTGTGGGTGGGGCTCGGCCCCAAGAGTGGGCGGGGCCACCTAGGGAATAGGGCCATGGGGGGCCTTCAACTGAGGGGGGCATGGGTCCATGAGTGGGGGACCAGGGGGGATACAAAGAGGAGGAGGAGACACAGGACAGATGACTGACAGTTTCAGAGCAGGAAGCGCAGGGGACTGGTGATGCTGCTGCCATATCACACATAAAAAGTAATATCTTCAAAACTATGCAAAATAAACATAGAAATAAATGCAAAAATTCTCAGGGGAGCAATTCCTATTTCTGTGAGTGGCCCCGCCCATCACAGGTGCCTAAGCCCCGCCCACTCGCAGGTGCCTAAGCCCCGCCGCTCAAGGTGCTGTGGGCCACTCTTACCACCCCCCCGAAAACTCTGTGAAAACAGCCTTTTCAGCAGAGTTAGAACTCTGCCTGAAAAGGCTGTTTTCACATAGTGAGAGAGAAGGACGAAGCTGAAGTTGTTTCTTTTTCACGTTAGTTTTTATTCACAGATTGAAGTTGGTTCCTTATCGGATTTGAATAAGAAACTGGTGCAATAGGTAAACCGCTTGGGCTACTGAAAAAACATAGCAGACAGACACATACATACCCTTGGCACCTAATTCAGTTGAGTCCAGCCTGGCCCAAATTGGTTTTGGGCATACAGTTGGCACCAAAGTCTGTAAATAGCCATTTTAGCCATTTGAATAAGAAACTGGGTATTGCAATAGGTAAACCGCTTTGGACCACTGAAAAAAACACACCGGACACACAAGTACATACCCCTGACACATAATTTAGTTGAGTCCAGCCTAGCCCAAATTGGTTTTGGGCATGCAAGTTGGCACCAAAGTCTGTAAAATAGCCATTTTAGCCATTGAATAAGAAACTGGTGTATTGCAATAGGTAAACCGCTTTGGACCACTGAAAAAGCACCGCAGACACACATGTACATACCCTTGACATAAAATTCAGTTGAGTCCAGCTGGCAAATTGGTTTTGGGTGCAAGTTGGCACCAAAATCTGCAAAACAGCCATTTTAGCCTTTGAATAAGACATGGTGTATTGCAATAGGTAAACTGCTTTGGGCCACTAAAAAAACACTGCAGACAGACACGTACATACCCCTGGCACATAATTCAGTGGTCCAGCCTGGGCCCACCCCCAAACTGGTTTACCTATTGCAATACACCAGTTTCTTATTCAAATAAGAGAAAGAATTAAACTTTTTTGAATAAGAAACCAACTTCAGCTTTGTGAGAGAAGGGCTGTAGATTCCCTTACCTTCTCTGAAGCTGCAGGTCCTTCACACAGCAGAGAGGAGGAAGGACTTCCTGTCTCCCTCACACACTGAGGGAGTCTGAGGCTGTGCTCGCTGGCGGCACTGTGCAGGAGAAGCCTTAGGAATGTCACATGTCAGCCTCCCACCCATTAACTTTTTGGTCAGTCATTTCTGTATATCTTGGGCTGTGGAGCATGTAGAGAGGTGGTTGATGGCTCGTTTTAAAGGTAGGAAACTGGCCTTTCATTTAAACTTAACTTGTTTGGAGACCACAGTTCCCTTTTAATGTTAGTGGGAAGCTGCAGATTTAAATACAATTTTGGCTATTTTGTTTTTTTTCTATCCCACCCCAGTGGATCCCTACCTTTACTGCTTCAAAGTTGCTGGCTTCATCATCGAGTATATTGGACTTTGTAGCTCTACTCCTCTGAGATCGCCTAGCTCCTCCAGCTTCCTGGGCCTCAATAGGTAAGTTCTGGTTGTTTCACCCTTGCTGCATGTGCACACGTGACATCATATTGTCATCTTCTTTATAATTGGTCCAAAAATGTACTTACCAAGCTTTGGTTCCTTGGCCTTTGTCTCTTCTTTTTCATTCAGGGGACTTCAGAGGGAACGAAGGTTGTGTAAGTACATTTCTGGCCCGATTTTAAAGATGTCAATATAGCATTTAGGCTTCCCTTTGAATCCCATAGAATATACATGGTTTATTAAGAGGTTCCCAATTTTGGCCATAATATTACGTTGGCCATACACTTGCCCCAACATTAGATCAATTCTGCACATGACTGAAGTGCTTAGCAGATCGAAAGAATAAGTTGCAGCTGTGTCCTAGAAGCTGACAGCCATTCACATAGCGCACAAGGATCCTCCCTCTTACTGAACACAGACAGGATTCAGTTTTTTCCCCCCCAACACATTTAATGATCCAGTCCTAACATCATATAAATAGCACATATACACAAAAAGGGCTTCAGCGCACACCGGTAATGAACACTACTCCGGTAGTAACACTACAGGCTGCCTGTGCAGCATGTACTATTTATCTTTGGCTAAATAAAGGATTTTGGATTTTACTACCGGAGTAGGGTTCATTACCGGTGTGCGCTGAAGCCCTTTTTGTGTATATGTGCTATTATTAAATGTACGCAGTACATGCACATGATCTGAAGTGCTTAGCAGATCGAAAGAAGTAAGTTGCAGCCTTGTGTCCTAGAAGCTGACAGCCATTCACATAGCGCACAAGGATCCTCCCTCTTACTGACACAGAACAGGAAGTTCAGTTTTTCCCCCCAAACACATTTAATGATCCAGTCCTAACAATCATATAACCCATAGAGTCCTACAGTAACATGTTTTTTTAAATGGGAAAAGCATTTTCTTCATATCTGTGTATTTTTAATCAGTCAATAGCGCTAGCACTGTTGTTTCACTAGTTTTTTACATTTGTAAGCAGTTCCTTCTAATACCATATTGCTTTGGATACAACATTCTTATATAGAGACCCACAAATCATGCAGTTTTGCATTTTAATATGACACAGCATTGTGCTTTATGGAATATTTACTCTTTCATTGTTACTTCAAGCACTTTGTAGTAAAGGAGCTATTTCAGTAGTTGAGAGATATTAATGATTTAGTTTCCAAAGTGGCACAGTAATTCTGTGTTCGAAGGGCAGATCTAAACTATGTGGGTATAAAGCCGATTGAAAATATTGTTGATTTATGCTTTATTTCCAATCAGACAATGCACATATTTAATCTTTGTTTAGTTTTATTGTTGTACCATACAAATAGAGTTGGCTTACTGTAGCGATGTTGTGATGTTTAGGCATGTAACAAATATTTATGCTTGTGCAGTGCACTTTAAGGAAGAGGCCTAGACCACGAAACGTGTCAAGCTGGATCCCCCTCTCTTGTTATTGGGGTGCTGTTCCATCTGTTATATGTTTCGTTAATAAAGTATCAAGTTTTTACTGCATGGAGTCTCTGTGAGTAGCCCATTCATTTCCGTCTTATCTCCTATTTTCTTTTGTTGTACGAAATCCTCTCATGCTGGGAGTGTTTTTGGGAGTTTAGGGGAGGAGGCACCATAATGGCCACAGTAAGTCATCATGGACGAAGCTCCCACGAGATTCCACTTGATTTTGTCATTCCCATACAAAATAATTTACTCTCTGTAGCTAAAATATGTATGTGTCTGTGAATGTGTGAGTGCATATGTAGTTGTTTTGAATATGTGAATGTTTCTATATGTATGGGTATAGGGCAGCAAGATAGCTAGCAGGTGGTACTGACATGCAGCTATACTTGCTATTGGTAAAGAAATGCAGGTGTGTGTGTGTGTGTGTGTGGGGGGGGGGGCAACTGTGTATATGAGAAGTTAAAGTATGGTATCAAGTGGGACAGCTGGTGCTATTGGTGGGATGAGGGGCACTGGCAGGCCATTAGAGCTGCTGAGAAACCAAAGGGGAACTGCAAGTTCTGTAGGCATCCCTGTCAACCTGCTGTGAGTGCCACTAGCAGATGGAAGGGCAGCTTTCAGGGACAGTACCCTATTCTATAGAGCACAGTTGGCAAACTCACAAGCCTCCAGATGTTTGGAAACTACAACTCCCAGCATTCCCTGGTTGCAGTATGTAGCAATTAACCAGGAGACCACTGTGGCTCTCAACCATATTTAAGCAATGTTGCAGGATGGATAACTTTACAGTGTAGAGAGGAGTCTCCACACATGTTCGATTGTTGGACTGAAACCATTTTATTGGCTAATTTCGCAACTGTATACATATCCATTCTGCTTCCTGGGCTATGGGCATTTTAGAAAACTTTCCCTTTATAGTTCAGGATCAACAAACAAACAAAACTTTTTTCCTGCATAATAATTTGGATATGTGTAATATCTGCAATTGGGCCAAGCACAAATAGTCCCTCTGAGGCTGGAGGCCCAGGTCAGTATGCCTCCACCCACCCTAAAAGCTTTCCACTCAATGCATTGTTATATTTGTTCATTTTTATTTTGTTTACACAGAATCCTATCGTGTTTCTATGAATCTTGAATTTCTTTTTTTAGGCAAAACTATGATAGGGCTACTAATTAAATCCATAAAATAGGTTTTAGGTAAGAAACATTTAGCTTTGCTTTGGCATAGAAGCCTCATGTTGGATTTAAGGAGAATACTGTAACCACAAAACAATGCCTATTCCTAGGCGTGTTTACATTAACTTGAAAGAAATACAGTACATGTAATGAACGTTTGGACCGAATTTTGACAGCAAATTACAAAAAGTTCTATTTTCTCATAAAGCTTTTTAAAATCTATAAAGAATAATCCAAAAATGATTCATTGTTGCTCATGTATTCTGTTATTTTTAGATTTTAACTCTTTCTATTTGACAAATTGTTGGTTTGGTTTTGCCAGTAGTTAATGTGCAGTGTGTGCTTTACAACTTTAACCCAACATATGTACAGTAGAGATGGCCGAACTATATAAAGTTCAGTCCATTTTCAAACTTTCGAACCTCAGAGAAAGTTCGAATTCGGACCCATTAAAGTCAATGGGGGAGTGATAGTTCGAAAAGTCCAAGGGATTTACAGCTAAACTAACAGTGGTAACTTACTGTAAATGGCTGTGGCACCTGGGAAACGGTCTGGGGAACATGTCACTGTCACCAAATCACTTCCTGAAGTCAGGCAGGCAATTGTCGGGTTTTGCGCAAGCTACATTCAACGATACATTTGAGGATTATTGAACAAATGAACAATCCTTCCTGTTAGCGAACGGTCCTTCCTAGGCTTAGCGAACAGTACATTTGAGGGTTGGACTGGTTAAAGCCACTGCTTTTGACATGGGAGACCATGGTTTGAATCCTGGCTAGGAGCAGTTATACAAATGTTTGGATTATTATAATACACTAGTAATATAATAACCATATAATAACCAGTACACTATCCAGTACATTCGATAATTATCAAATTTACGATCGAATGTCCGAGAAATCCGGGTCTGGGATAGTTCGAGAAGTCCGAGTCGGCTCAAACTCAGGCTCGAGTTTGAGTTCTAGTCCATTCCTAATGTACAGTAGCAAAAATATGTAAGAATAGAAAAAACGACATTTCCAAACATATATTGATTTGGAGAGCCTCACATCCTCTGAGTACATGCATAGGTTTGTGGCTGTAGCTGTTTTAAATTGTAGCAGTTTTGCAGCAGTGAATGTAACTGTAACCCTGTGGACCAGTCCGACACTGTTGCAGCTATCACACAGCCATTTGTTGAGCATCTCTATTATTGTAGACACAAAGAGGCCAATAGTAGACATACAGTTGTGTTCAAAATGATTCAACCCCCACTGAAATTGAGTATTTTGGCCAGTTTGACATTGATTTTGATCATTTCAGTCATCTTGTTTACAATTAAATCAAAGAGACACTTGTAAGTCAGACAAATATGACATAACATTTATAATGAAATAACCACAAATGTCTTTTCTGCGCTCACATCATTATCATACAGAATCAGAAGGCAGCAATAGATATCAAGACTCTTTTTTAGGCAATTTTTTTAGCCTGAAAATCTCGGTTTATACTTGAGTATATACGGTTCCTTTAAGCCAAGCCCACACAGACTGGATCCCATATTAGACCCCATATTATATTCTACATTAGTGTTGCTTAAAACGTATTTCTATTGATATATTCACCCCTTTCTTCATGCTCAAATTCTTACACCTACCCACTTGTGCACTGTCTGGAAAAAGGCTGCCACTATTGCCACACAGCATGGCAGCTCCACACTCTGTCCTGCCTATATCCATATTTCTATCTCAGATTGTAGTTCCACACACCATCTCTATCCTGTCTATATCCTGATAATAGAGATGGTGTGCTGCAATGTGATAGACAAAAAGATAGAAATTTGGATATGGGCAGGATAGGGATGGTGTGAAGTTGCCATACTGCTATATAAGACACAATCTCTATCCTGCTTATATCCATATCTCCATCTCAGTGTGGAGCTGCCATAGTGCTATGTGACAGAGATGGAGATATGTATATAGGCAGGATAGAGATGCTGTGGAGCTGCCATGCTGCCCCCATGGGGTAGGTAATATAGCCCAGTAGCCCTATTAGGCTATTACCTACCCCATGTGCAGTGCATGCCTTATTGGCAGAATGCAAACAAGGCATGCTGGGAGTTGTAGTTTCTTAACATGGGAAGTTACAAGGTTTTCCATCACTGCTATATAGGTTCTGGCCCCAGCAACCCCATAGAGGAAGTTTATCAGTCCCTGTACACAGCAGTGAGACAGAGGGTAACAATGCCCCACATGGACTCTCACAATCAGAAATGGGATCAGCATAACTTACAGTTACTCCCTCCTGCTCTCTATGGAGATCACAGCACAGGAGATACAAGTTATGGGGAGGGGCGGGAGGGGGTGGATCCACACAGACATAAACACCCTGTTTGTCTTCTCTATCTAGGAATGGAGTTCGCCACCTAGTGGCTGAATTCAGTATTGCAGAATTTTTTTTCCCCCTTTCTTTCACTCTCTGGGCCCCTTTCAAGTCCGGGCCCCATACAGGAGTACCCCCTGTACCCCCCTGATGGCGGCCCTGTTGCTATAACTTGCACTTTTCCAGAGAATTAGCACGTTGTTAAATAATATAGTGTGACAGTGATTACTTGCTGTTGCTGCATCTGTTTCATTTCAGATTTTTAATGAAAAAAAAACAGGCACTCCCCATTGTAAACGTTAAGCCTGAAATAAGAAAGTAACATGCAGAAAAGGATAGGACATGAATCGGAGACAAAGAAAGGGGGAATCGTGAACCATTTCTCACTAAGGCAAAGTTTTTAGAAGCAAAGACTGAATAGCAATTATTGAGGTATTCTGAGCTTTATATGAAATTGGACATAAACACAATATATATTTCCATACACTGATCATCCTATTTAAACCTTCATTCCATGCTAACATAAATGTCATTGGAAGAAGTAAATTAGTGAGAGACTAAAAGCACTTTACTCTGGGATGCTGTGATTCATATTCTAAATAAATTGATGCATGACCATAATTTACTTGCTTTCAAAGCATACAGTATATCTATTGCTTTGTGATGAATATCTAATGTCCCAGTATAATCAAGGCTTTATGTAATAATGTATTGTCCAGGACAGCCATCTTAAGTCCCATCTACAGTACCTACTACCCAATGTGGCAGTCTAATGGATAAATCTGTTCCATCACAATAGTGCTTAAAAATGATCTAAGGGGTTGATCCATTGATCGTGGAATGATCTTAATGTAGATGAATAGTTATTTCCCAGTATATATATATATATATATATATATATATTACACAAAAGACTTCAGCACTCAACTACACATATAAGCATAAATTAGATATAATGATCAAACATATATGCAAGCAATGAAGGCAAATTACCTGCACTAAAGTTAAAATGGATAAATTTAGTTACATTGTTTGAACAAACTTGCGTCAGCTGATGTGCCCCTTTAAGGCAGTATCCCAGCATCAGTCCTTACCTAATGAGTAAAGCACAATCCCTGGGGGAACAAGACCATACCTGCTTCTCTCTTTATTTAGTATGACCTATTCCAGGGAATCATGGGAGCTTACAGAGCTTCTAAACCTTCTTTTTATCTGGACTGCCTTAAAGGGACAGGGAATACATTTACTCAGGGAGCAAAGCATACAATAAAGCTGAGCCGTATTGCCCTTTATTATATACAAATACAAGGATATGCAGTTCAAACCTTTATTCTAAATTACTTTCAGGTGAGGTGCAAAGGAGGACCGGCAATTTATACATTACAGAAAAGATTCCAGCACTCAACTACATATACAAGCATAAATTAATTAGATATAATGATCAAACATATATGCAAGCAATGAAGGCAAATTACCTGCACTAAAGTTAAAATGGATACATTTAGTTACATAGTTTGTACAAACTTGCATCAGCTGATGCACCATTCCAACGCAGTATCCCAGTATGACGCAAGTTTGTACAAACTATGTAACTAAATTAAAAAACCCTGATAAAAGTACATGTTATAGCACCAAAACGTTGCCTTTGTTGTACCATGTTTTAATAAATTCCTAAATATTTTTGGAAAAGTCCTTTGTGTGCACCGTATTTCCTTGGTGAATCTTATATAGTATATAACGTATATATAAAAGACTGCATCTTACTTTGCTTTATAACCAAAGATATGCCTGTGAAATATGTAAATAAATATGTAAAATCATTCCCAACAACAGCTCTACAATTTATTGGTCATTTGTCAGTTACCTGCCCCCAACTGATACTGATATATTTTGCATTTTATTGCCTTCATTACTAGCCAGATATTTAAGAATAATTAATGTCCCCATTCTAGCAGAGTAAGCTGGCTCCTCCCTTCATGTTGTCAATCAAGACTGATAACTGACTGACTGCTGTTTCACTTGCTGCATCCTCTGCACATGATAAAAAAAAAAACTTATAAAAAGCTCATTGAGCAGGGGGGGTGGCAGATACTTTTGCCAAAAAGGAATATAACTTAGCGTTACAAATATGGTTAAAAAAGCATATAATAAACTGGTAGAAATAGTTCTGTAATCTGTAAAATTGTTTATTTTCTGGTCCTTTCAGTGATCTGATACAGTCCTGTTCTTCTCATGCAGCTTAATCAGAAAACAGAGCATTGTCTGATCAAGGGAGAAGAGCAAGTTATGTGTCAGATTAAGATCAGGGATCATTAAGCAACCTTTCTAATTTCTGTTTTATTATTGAGCTACGTATACTGGGTAGAAGTACATAATTCCATAACCCCAGAAATCTTCATTGCTAGGAAAACCAGTAAATATGATTTCTAATTGCAGCCTGCAGAAACCTATTACATGACGTTTTAACACTTTAGTTGCCCCATTAACACATAAAATGGCTTAAAATACTAAATTATAATAATGACAGTTTATTGCAAGACATTAACACACTTTATGTTCTTTCACCTTAAGAGGCAAATCCTTCCCAAAATAAAAAAAAACATGTACCGGTAGATCACAGTATTTGGGTTACTTTGAAACAAATGGAAAGCAGACATTTTCTTACAGGTTTAAGATTTTTTGCTGCCTGCAAAAACAATCCATGTAGTGCTGGCCCCATGGGAACCCCTTAATCGGTCTGTGTACAGTATGACCACCTTTACGCTGCTAAAAGATGACAAAAGTAAGATGCTATTCATTGCAATGTTCTCTTCCCTTTCTCACTGCCTTTTTGGGTAAAATCAGCCAGTAATGCCACCTCTCTCTGCTTGTACAAGCCCATAAAAAGTTTGTTAAGCATTTAGAGGTGGAGGCAACTTTTTTAGAAAGCATTGAAAGTTCAAGCGGAACATCACAGAGAATAGTGGCTTAGGCTCTCAGCAGTGTTTTTGGGGTGATTTAGTTATATACACATTTTTATTTAGGGACTATGTTGCCTTTTCTCTGAGAGAATCATTAAACACTACATACCTAGCAAGAATCAGAATTGCTCTTAATATTAAATGGACACAAAGGATATTTCTGCCACCCACTGATTAACTACCTGACTTTTTATATGATTGCTTATTAATGGTCTTAAAGTTACAATTTTCAGCTAATAGTTATTGCCAAGCTAAACTATTATATGGCAAATCATTGATTGTTCAGCTAGTTTTAGGTATATGTGAATACATATACCTAAAATAGCTTTACATGTACACAAAAATGTGAGATTATAAAAGGGGTATACAGTTGTGTTCAAAATGATTCAACCCCCACTGAAATTGAGTATTTTGGCCAGTTTGACATTGATTTTGATCATTTCAGTCATCTTGTTTACAATTAAATCAAAGGGACACTTGTAAGTCAGACAAATATAACATAACATTTATAATGAAATAACCACAAATGTCTTTTCTGTGCTCACATCAATATCAGTTTTATTCAACCCACAAGTGACATTCATTCTTAGGGCCCTATTTATAAAAGATCGGTATCGTTATCGTAAAATACCGATCGTTATCGTAAAATAACGACCGGGTTTTTACCGATAACGACCGGTATTTACCGATAACGACCGTTATTTACCGATATCGTTAAATACCGGCCGTTATCGGTAAATACCGGTCGCTATTTACCGATAACGACCGTCATTTACCGATAACGGTCGTTATTTACCGATAACGGTCGTTATTTACCGATAACGACCGTTATCGGTAAATAACGGTCGTTATCGGTAAAACCCCGGTCGTTATTTTACGATAACGATCGGTATTTTACGATAACGATAACGATTTTTTATAAATAGGGCCCTTAGTACTTAGTACAACATCCTTTTCTAGTTATAACAGCTTTTAAACGTGAAGCATAGCTTGACACATGTGTCTTGCAGCGATCTACGGGTATCTTAGCCCATTCTTTATGGGTAAAAGCCTCCAGTTCAGTCACATTCTTAGGTTTGCGCACTGCAACTGCTTTCTTTAAGTCCCACGAGAGGTTCTCAATCGGATTTAAGTCTGGTGACTGCGATGGCCACTCCAAAACGTTCCAGCCTTTAATCTGCAACCATGCTCTAGTGGACTTGGAGGTATGCTTGGGATCATTGTCCTGTTGAAAGGTCCAACGTCTCCCAAGCCTCAGGTTTGTGACGGACTGCATCATATTTTTTTCCAATATCTCCTGGTACTGAAGAGAATTCATGGTACCTTGCACACGCTGAAGCTTCCCTGTACCTGCAGAAGCAAAACAGCCCCAAAGCATGATTGACTTCACAGTAGGCAAGGTGTTTTTTTCTTCATAGGCCTTGTTCTTCCTCCTACAAACATAGTGTTGATCCATGGGCCCAAACAGTTCTAATTTTGTTTCATCAGTCCACAGAACACTTTTGTGGTTTGTCCACATGAATTTTGGCATACTACAGTCGACTCTTCTTATTCTTTGGAGACAGCAAGGGGGTGCGCCTGGGAGTTCTGGCATGGAGGCCTTCATTACGCAGTGTGCGCCTTATTGTCTGAGCTGAAACTTCAGTACCCGCATCTGACAAATCTTTTTTCAGTTCCTCAGCAGTCACACAGGGACTTTTATCCACTTTGCGCTTCAGGTAGCACACAGCAGTCGAAGTCTGCATCTTCTTTCTGCCACAACTATGTAGCATTTCAACAGTGCCCTTTGTCTTGAATTTACAAATGATGCTTCCTATGGTATCTCTTGGTATGTTTAACATCTTTGCAATCTTCTTATAGCCATTGCCCTTCCTGTGAAGAGAAATCACCACTTCTCTTTGTGACGAACAGGAGTGCAATGTAAAACCCCATAGACAATGTCTGGAATTGCACTCCGAATTTTCAATTATTTCACCTTATTGGCATGGACCAGCAGTATGGCAGCTCCCACATTGTTTCCCTGTCATGGGTAATCACAGGGTTAAATTCATGTTCAGTTGTAAGCTCTGCTTCCTTTCACATAGCCATTCCCATTTGGTGTTGACTTAGCTGATCTAGCAAGAAGTCTGACTTCAAAGGGGCAAGATGTGAAGTCCCTGTAATATGCATACAGCAGGGAATCTTCTAGTTGAGATTTGAGCAGAAACCAACTGGCAGATCAAAGGTAATTCATATTCCTTAATAATTCACGATGTAGAATTATTTAATGTTTTTATAAATACCCTCAGTTTATCCAGGAATTAATTCTGCATTTATAGATACCTGGCATAATATGATAGCCCGAACCAAACTTGGGATATTATCCTTCTTAGGCCTACGATCCCCAAGATCGGTCTCATTCAGATTTGGTCTCATTCTGTTGGGTAAAATTAGTTACGGACACTCATGCTATTATTTTAAATGTGACATGTATGGTTCACAGATTATGGACTAGAGGGGAATTGGAGATTTAAAATTCCCTCCAAAAATAGGAACCAACCTTTGGGGGCAGAACCTAGTCCACCCCCTCAAGAGACCAGACCACTCCCATTTTCTGGCAAAGGACAAAATTGGGAATCGGGTCTCAGCTCAGGGGTTCGTCATAAGATCTTCAATAACATCTAGCCAACAGGACGGACCATATTGGCTTACAGCAGGAAATATTATTTGGACTTTTCCCATATCTGAATTAACAAGTTCTGGACTCAGCTCATGGACTTTTCAGACGCCAATTATCTTTTAAGTATTCATTCTTTTACCCATTTCTTACCCTCACCTGTGTGTTACCGTTTTTATGTTCAGTAAAATTACTTTAGTTTTTCTTTATATTTTTTTATGCACTATTTTTGTCAACTTTTAATAAATGATATAAAATCATTTATAGGCTATTGTCCTATTCTGAGTATATCCCAAAATGAACATGTGTCTTCGAAGTACGCTACTATAGAGAAGTATTGTTTAGGTATATAGATATACTGTATAACTGTGTATAGAATATTAGGGGTGAATAACCAATTTTCTTCAGGTTGTTAGAAGTATGGGTGCGGATAACCCCATAGATATATGTAATAGGTCATTCTGCTGTTTTCTCGGAATGTGGTGGCAGCGAGTATATTGATATTAATTAATATTAATTGTGTAGTATATCGTTTGTTCACTAACCCCACCGGGTCAGATCTGTTCCATCCACCTGTTGGTTGCTTGGAGTGTGTTTTCCGGTAGCTGATAGTGGATGGGCGTTGCGGCCCGGAGGGTTTGTGACACTCTTGTCTTCCTGGACCATTCTCTTGACTTCACCATGTTTGTAAAAACACCAGTAAATGTCTAGAAGGAGCTAAGTATCACAGTCATTTTAAATCCACCTAATTGGTGCTTATTATGCTTGATTGCTGCTTGATGACATCCACAATTGTTTTCAATACCTGATCGAAAACACTTGAATCAACCTCTGTTCTTAAGAGTGGTAGTCTTTAAGGGGTTGAATAATTGTGTCAATGAAGAAATCACAAAAAAAAACATTTAATACTGTATTACAAAAACAATTAATGTAATTTTAGTTGCATTTGGTTCTTTAAAAAGTCCTTGTAAGATTTCATTCTGAACACAATTACAAATGTACACTGAATTCCCTAAAACCCTTTACAGCATTGGGGATTGAATAGTTTTGAACACAACTGTATCACCTTGTCTGGGGTTTGCAAAATTCCAGCAGATAAAACATTCTTTCTGTCGAAAATATTGTTAATTTCAGTGCAAAACCTTTTTTACCTGTTCAGTTGCTGACCTTTTTTCTCTGTGAAAAAGGAAATAATGTCCAATCGCAATATGAACTGCAGGTGTTTGAAATAAATTGTGAAGTTAGCATCGCCTAGATTTGTAGACCAATCAGATGATAGATTAAATGACCTTTACAAAATATATTATAAAGGTGAGAAGAAGCACACTCTTGTATAAATATTTAAAATACTTTCATATTTTGCTGAAAACCATACAACGTTTCGGTGAGACACCCAAAACGTGTGGTTTTCAGCAAAATATTAAGGCAAGTACAATTTATACAAGAGTGTGTCTCTTCTCACCTTTATAATATAGATTACTTACCAGTTGTGATCAGAGTTATAAGGTATACTTACAGTTTGACTTTAATTGCAAATTATTTATGCCGTATATATTTACCCTTATAAAGGATCAGAATATTATCATATCTTTATAAATAAGTTGCTTTGACCATTTATTTAGCATTGCAGATGTGTGATGGATTAGATGTACTTCTTACATGATACATTCTTAAATTGCTACCTTTTGGAGACTGGTTTTAAGTTTTTTGACACTCCCTTGTACCCTAGAAATGGCTTTCAGTATTTCCATAAAAACCTGGCAATTTTAAACGACGCTTAGCGTAGTTGAGAAAGCCAAATTAGTCACACGGCTTTGGAGCAAAACACATCCCCAGCCTTTCCCCTTACTTTAGCAGGAACCTTTTTGCACTTCAGAACTAAACGGTGATCCCTTTACATACACTATGGACTTTAGGACACTTACTGTATCCAAGGAATGTTAGCTATTATATGCATGGGCGTCCACAGAAAGTTTTCAGGGGGGGCAAAGAGAAGAAAGCTGGAAAATGTGGGCATGGTCTTTTGTGTGGGTGTGGTTTCCACATCATGAATATGGCTTGGATACACCTATGGGAAACCGCTAAAAAAAAATAAGCAACTACAACTAGGTATAAATTATATGAATAAAAAATATATTTTTTTCCATGATTGCAACTAATAGCTCCCAACAATGGTTCAAATGATCTAGTTGATGGTTGAACTACAGATTCCAGGATACCTTACTGGATTAATTCACATTAATTGTGCAGTTTTAATAGAGATATTAAAACTGCACAACAATGAAGACATGTTTGAAATTAAAGGAGAACTAAAGTCCCAAGACAACATTGTCCCAATAGAGAGAGCACATTCACAAACGAACAACAAGCTGTGTCTCATGTCTCCCTTTGCTGTGGATGCTGGGTGATTTATGAAAATAACCTGTGTGTACTAAGGGTCAGCTCCCATAATTCACCTTATCTGGGAACACCCATCTAAGTGTCCGCCGGACACTTCACAGGAAACTGCAGTCTTGCTTCCTGGAAGCTGACAGCCAATCATGTTACAGCTCAGAGTTCCCTCCCTCTGACACAGAACACAGATACCAGTGCAGTTTTTGTGTAAACACATTAGAAATGCTCCTGTCCCTAACAATGATAAATTCCTATGCTTTACATACAAAAAAGAACAATAATCTTTGCAGTGTATGTCTTTGCTAGCATGGATGAAAGAAACAGAACATTTAACATTTCAGCAAAAAATAAAAGTAAGTATGGGGAATTGAACCAGCAACCTCCTATTCTGTGTCTTTCTAAAAAGAAAGCTTTCTACCACTAGGCCACAAGGGCTAATAAGTAATGGACTAGTACATGTAGAGTCTTTATCTTTTGCTAGACACATAATAAAAACAAAAAAAAGGGAACATGGGGAATCAAACCTGTGTCCCAATAATTTGATTTCTTTCCTAACCCAGCACTTTAGCAGAGCACGCCACAGGTGAACTCTCAATCAATAGAAGTAAATGTCAGTAAAATCAGTACACTGTTTTGTATTGCTACTGGAAGACTGTCAGCAATTCACACTGGTTGGTAAATAAATAACAGAGCTGCTATATATAAAGATTGTACATATGTAGAAACTTCATATTTTTCTAGAAACATGGAAACAAACAAACAAAAAAAGCACTAAACTCAGACAGTAGACCATGTTATATTGTTTCATAAGTAAACTAGGGGATTTGAACTTGCGACTTCTTGGTCTGATTGTTTCTAAACACACAGCATTTACATGGTGCGCCACCAGCAAATCAACTGTGATTTCAGGTACATTTAGAGGCTTTATCTTTCACTAGAAAGAGATGCTAGAAACTCTGCACATAGAGACAGTGAATGCTGGGGTCAGGGGGCGTGGCTCTTTGAAGCCAACATGGGCTATGAGTTGTACTGGCAACAAGATGGAAGCCTCCTTTGTTACAGAATCTATTACTCATATCTACTAAATGCAAATAACTAGAGAAGAATCTTTCAACGTGTAGGTGTTCTGGGGAGAAAAACTTTCACATTAGGATCTAAAAAACTGAAGTTTAGTTCTCCTTTAAATCAACTTCTTTCATCACAATATAAATATTAGTTTTAAAACTCTCAGTGTAAGGGTGTGTTCCCTTACAAAATGGGTCATTTCAAGACAGTTTTAAAAGTATATATTTAAACTTTCCCTTTTTAGTTCTAATTTGTTTTATTATTTTCTCCTCACTCTTCCTCAGAGATCCCTCAATTATTCTTTCATATAATAGTACAAAATTTCCAGGGCCCTATATAGTATAATAGGGGGGGGGTCTGAGTAACCCACGGCACCTGCGAGTGGGCGGGACTTAGGCACCCACGAGTGGGCGGGGCTTAGGCAACCATGTGTGGGTGGGGCTTCGGCACCCAAGAGTGGGCGGGGCCACATAGGGAATAGGCCATGGGGGGCCTTCAACTGGAGGGACCATGGGGTCCATGAGTGGGAGGGACCAGGGGGGATACAAAGAGGAGGAGGAGACACAGGACAGATTGACTGACAGTTTCAGAGCAGGAAGCGCAGGGGACCTGGTGATGCTGCTGCCATATCACACATAAAAATGTAAATATCTTCAAAACTATGCAAAATAAACAATAGAAATACAATGCAAAAATTCTCAGGGGAGCAATTCCTATTTCTGTGAGTGGCCCCGCCCACTCACAGGTGCCTAAGCCCCGCCCACTCGCAGGTGCCTAAGCCCCGCCCGCTCACAGGTGCTGTGGGCCACTCTTACCCCCCCCCGAAAACTCTGTGAAAACAGCCTTTTCAGGCAGAGTTAGAACTCTGCCTGAAAAGGCTGTTTTCACATAGTGAGAGAGAAGGACGAAGCTGAAGTTGGTTTCTTTTTCAGTTAGTTTCTTATTCACAGATTGAAGTTGGTTCCTTATTCGGAATTGAATAAGAAACTGGTGCAATAGGTAAACCGCTTTGGGCTACTGAAAAAACATAGCAGACAGACACATACATACCCTTGGCACATAATTCAGTTGAGTCCAGCCTGGCCCAAATTGGTTTTGGGCATACAAGTTGGCACCAAAGTCTGTAAAATAGCCATTTTAGCCATTTGAATAAGAAACTGGTGTATTGCAATAGGTAAACCGCTTTGGACCACTGAAAAACAGTTCATCTGGTGAAAGAGGGGGCCCCCTTCCAATGTGCAAATCCATGTGGAACATATAAGCATGGTAAGCCATCCAGCTGAGCATGATCAATCAGACTCCAAGGTCAATGTGTTTATTTCCAGTTTGTGGAAGATCTATAACGATGCTCCATGCGAGTTACAAACCCATAGATGATAGATAGAGATAGAGATGATTCTTTTGTAAATTAATGTCTCCTAGGTAAGTATTTAAAGTTACGAGGCAAAGATAAATAACTGCGTGATTCCTCCAGTTCGGAGATACGTTTGGGTTGGACATCTACTTGACGATCATTATGTTGATGGTCGCACGTAGATAATAGAAGCCATCAACGTGTCTCCAACAGCTCAAAAAGTTATGTGAAAGGTACAGTATAAATGTCATAATCAATGAAAACCAAGCTCCTCATTCATCCCTTGTGGTGCTTTTGTACAAAGGTTAAAAATCCAAAGTGTTTCACATCTCAGTAGAGCTCACATATGTCTCCCCCTCTCATTACTTATTGAAATACCTGAAGATCGCAGCATTTGGGTTAAGTTAGCTTGACCCTGATGGTAATTTTAAATGCGTAAGGCTACCTAATAAGGTTTTGCCTTCTTTGGTTTCTATGTCCAGTTTAATTTAATTAACGTGGGTTGGATAATCTATTTTCAGCTTCTGTGTAGTCATACCCAACATACAATAATTTACAAGGGCAAGTTATGGTGTATCATATTCTCTGTCCTGCAAATAAAGGACAGAAAGTGCATTGGCCACAAGGACAGTACCTCTGAGTTTAATCCCTACCCTCGTAATAAGGATTGTGTGGATCTTTGAAATGGCTGTTGGTCAGTATATCACCAATATTTCTTGCTTTCTTGTGGTGATGGCCGGTGCTTTCCCAACAGATTTGGAGAAAATAGAATCATGTTTTAAGATATTCCAGTTTATTAGTTGAATCATTCTAATCAAGTCTATCTCTGTGTTTGAGTATATAATCTAATCATCTGGCTTTTATAGTGGTTTTCTATATAGTTTAGTCACTAAACACCCATTTCCTTTCCTAACTGTGACATCCATATAGTCCACCTGATAATCAGAGATGTTATAGGTAAGAATGATGTTCAATTATTTTTATTCAAGGATTTAGGAAGCATGCCATCTCGGGACTGTCCCAAGAATAAAATTTCATCTATAAAGCGCCACCAGGCATCAATGCAGCCTGTAAAGCATAAATTTTCTTCTAAAACGTGCTCCCTCTCCAATCACAACCAATAGGTTGGCGTAAAAGGGAGCCGTACCTCTAATAATTTATTATCAAATAAGAAGAAACTGTGGTTAAATATGAATGTAAGCAAATTTGTAATACGCTGTCTTTTTTCTAACTTTCAATGTCCATCCATATACCCCAAAACTTGTTTTCAGTAAAGGCAATGCCCCCCCAACTAATTTTACAGACACCTTTGGCCCCCTCAAACCCACATTCTCACTATACTTTCCTTCCAAGATAATTCAACTTACTTACCAACCTGACCCCTCGCTAGCTGTAAGACCTCCTCTGCTGCTGAACCTGTAATTAAGTGCCGCACGCAGCTGAGGGGCGGCCTATGGAAGGGTGTTCAGCCATTTGCCATGATGTTACGGCTTTGAACATAGCCGGAGTAGCAGAGGTGAAGAGATAGTGGCGGGTAAGGGATCAGGTTGTGTAACTAGTTTTAGAAGCATTTTTTTTTGTAAATACAATAGAAATAAAACAAAAAAGGAAAGGGTCGGCAGAATAGGCTGCCTTGTAAAGTTTACGCTAAAAGGGGACATGCCTTTAAACAGATAAGCATTGAAATTCATCTGCTAAGACTATTATGGATTAACAGTGGAGTCAAAATCGGCTAATCTCCAAATCTACTTTGAAATGTTAAGTGTCGAGTGTTTCAAGAAGAATCCTTTCAGATGTGCCAAGGTAACAAATAACTTCTTGGAAATATCTGTGTAAATCACAGCCTTTTCCAGGACCTTACTTGTCAACTCACAAATAAGACAAATGGCCTGACTATTATATACTAGGACAGTTTTCTAAACTTGTTTATTAAAATAACAAAGATTGTCCCAATAACTATGCAATTTTCTTTTACACTGCAGTCTTATTTAAAGAAACCAGCATGACATATGCCAAATATAAAGGCACAAAGTACATACTTATTTTAAAACACCATTAAAATAACGATAGCCATGTAAAATAAAGAGTACTATGTAAAATTACGATTGCTGTGTAAATAACGACCACCATGTAAAATCACTCCCACCATTAAAATAACAATATCGTTTTTTTTTACGATAACGTTTTATAAATAACCATAACTTTTTTTCAGTAAACTGTGAGTTAGAGACAGATCACTGGAAACTGCTTTCTGTTTATAGGAACATATCCGTGGTTTTTAGTTTTAATTTTTTAAAAGTTCTCAGAGATTTTACTAGAGAAAAAGAACCCAAAACTGTGCATAAACAGCTTTTCCTTTCACAATCCAGGGAATCAGGGAATAGTAATTACACTTCTACATGGCTTTCCTAACTTACCTTTGTGATTTGAATACATTTAATTCACACCCGTAGGAGTTGGCTTGTATAACTGGATGACTTTTGCCTCTGGCAACACCCAGAATGCCCAAAAGAACACCAAAGAAAAAATTCAAGCTATGCATTCCTAACTTATTATATTTAAATATTTTTAATACCACACTCCTGTTCTAAACAATTTACTGCATGTAAGTATAACATACATATATATTTATAGAACCAAATCAAGGACGACACCCCCTATAAAATGTACCCAGGGTAAAGACAAAGAGAAGCTCACTTTCCATTGGTCAGGCCCTGGACTACCTATATTCTCCCTCTGCTCAGGGGAGTAAGACACTGTCAGGCTCAGTTTAAAAGAGCTGCTGGGCTACATTCATTCTTAAAGTCATGTTACCAATTTACTAAATGTTAGCATGGCTAACTTAGCGGCGCAGCCGGTAGAACCAATAATATTGCTTTTGCAATGGTTTTCTTTGAAAACGTAACACCAGATAGACCCCAAATTGGGACAGAGGGAGACCCTGGATTTGGAACAGAGGGGTGACCCTGGATTGGGACAGAGGGGGCCCTGGATTTGGGACAGAGGGGGGACCCTGGATTTGGACAGAGGGGGTGACCCTGGATTTGGGACGAGGGGGTGACCCTGGAGGGACAGAGGGGGGCCCTTGATTTGGGACACGGATGACCCTGGATTTGGGCCAGAGGGGCCCTGAATTTGGGACAGAGGCGGGACTCTGGATTTGGGACAGAGTGGAGTCTCTGTTTGGGAAAGAGGGGGACTCTGGCCTTGGAACTGGAGGAGGGGGGCTATGGCCTTGGACACTAAGGGACTCTGTCCTTTGGACATGAGAGACTGGCTATGGGCCTTGGTATACTAAAGGGGCACTCTGGGCTTCTAGCACCTGAATGTAACGGCTTATGTCTTGTAATACATATTTCACTATACAGAATTAGTATAGTATAGTTTTTGAGGTTGAATAAAGACATACTCCATCCAGTTCAACACACTCAGCAATACCCACACTTACTTCCTGCCTAACTGTTATCCAGAGAGAGGCAAAAAAAAGCCAAAATACCAAATTATTAAGGGGAAAAAACTCCTTCCTGACTTAAAGGTGGCAATTGGAAATATGCCTGGATCAACTTGTAGTTATCAATCCCAGTAACATGCAACATTCTTTGTTTTCAGAAACTCATCCATCTTTCTTTTGAAGTCATTCAATAACCTGCCATCACAACTCTCCATTGAAGACCTTTCCATAGATAAACCATTCTCACAGTGAAAAACCCTTTCTGAACTTGAAGACTTAATTTATTTTCTTCAAGTCTTAAGGGATGCCGCATGTCCTCTGACGTGTTCTTTTGGTGAACAATGCCCCAATAGTTTAATGTATGGTCCATTATTGTATTTATACACAGTATCATATCCCCACGCAAGCGCCTTTTCTTCTCCAGCGTAATAATTGTAAACTTATCCAATCTGTCTTCATATTCAAGCTCCCCCATTCCCTTTATTATTTTAGTTGCCCTTCTGCTGAACCCTTTCCATTTCAAAGATGTCCTTTTTGTACACAGGATTCCAAAATTGCACTGCATATTCCAAATGAGGCCTTACCAAGGCTTTGTAAAGAGCAGAATAACATTTTTATCCCTGATTCCATACCTCTTTTATCAAGACATATGTTGCTTGCTCTAGATGTGCTGCCTGGCACTGCTTGCTACCTTTAACTATGTTATCCAACAAAACTCCAAGATCCTTTCTAATAGGGATTCACTTCACACAGAGCCATTTATAGTATAGAGCCACAAGGATTTTTAGTCCAACATGCATCACTTTACATTTATCAACATTAAATCTCATTCTGCACTTGGCCCCATCTGGCAATCTTCCTAGATCCAGCTGCAACTATTGCACATCCTCTGAAGTTTAAGTTTTGTATCGTCAGCAAACACAGGAATCTTGCTGACAATCCCACATCCAAATCATTAATAAGCAGATAAATAGAGGCGGCCCCAACACAGAACCTTGTGCCCCCCCCTTAAACCCTAGTCTATATTAATGAAGCCCCATTAACTACTACTCTCTGCATCCTATTCATTAACCAATTTTCTATACATGTACAAATGTGCCAACCCAGCCCAACAGACCTTAGCTTATACATTAGTCACCTATGGGGGACTGTAACAAAGTCCAAGTATCTACATCTCTACTGCTATCCAGAGTCATTGCCCAGCTATGAAAGACTACCCTTTTTGAATATTGGAATTACATCAACTTTTTAATTGCACTTAGCTGTGGAAAGGTTGTACATATTATATTTGGAGTTTAAACTTTCATTCAACACATCTTATTATAAACTACATTTAAAAGGAGGTAGGGGACCTTACTCTGCATTACATTTATTACCAGTAAGACATATCATATAGGAATTCCTGCAGTCAGCCAGCAAATTGTCCGGTGCCACCAGGTAGCGCAACTCCATCAATTACAACCAAATCAGAAAAACAGTACATAGTGAATTCCCAGGCACAACGGACTCATTTATTATCAATAATAATCTAAAAAATCTGAAAATCTGTAATCGGACACATTATAAATAATCAACGTGAGTAAACACAATCCTAAACGTTATATTAAAATAAAGTATAAATAGCAATGTAACTTTTTGTACATGGCTCTGGACATTTGATTATCCACTATTCGAGGGTTTTTCAAATTCAATAAACCTCCAAAACTCAGAATCGAGGGTTCAATAATTCAGTATTTGTTATATGTTACAGAAATAAGGTTAACAAATTATGTTAAACTCCCACTGACTGATAGGGACCCACTTTTATACCCTTGTGTATAAGATGGAAGAAATGTGGACTAAAATAAACTTTGGAAATGCAAGGTCACTTTTCCCACATATAGCAGGGTCTGTAGCCATCTTTACAGCACAAGCTGTGCAATTGAAAGCAGGTCACCCAAATTAATTTATAGACTGTGTTGTAATAAATATAATTATTTTAAAGATTTAAAGGTGCACTTTTACAGATAAGAGGGTGCTACTCTCCTGGCTGGGTGTCTCTAGAATTGGACTGTGCCAACATGTGTGTTAAACCTAGTTCCCCCCATGAAAGATTGTGACATACTGTTATACTAGTTAATTTCAGAAGGATATATAATAAATAACTTACTTTGTTAGTTGGGATGGTAAATTATGCATACAGTATTTTATTTCTTAAAGGGGCATGTCCACCACCCTTTTTAAAAACTTTTGAGGTACTGTAGGTCTCCCAACCCCAACCGCCTATTAATTTTGGGCAGAAACTCTCCCATCATTACTTACCTTACCTCTTTTCTCTGGAGTACTGTCCCGGCCCTCTGCTTGCATGAAACTGCCGTCTGCCGGCAGTGCAGAACGCCGGAGGAGAGAGGTAAGGTAAGTTGAGTTCGGGGAGTTTCTGCAAAATTCATATGGCGGTTGGGGTGCTGGGGGAGGGAGACCTACAGTATACCAAAGGGGTTTTGTGCTAGGGGAGGGAGAAGAAACGGGAGGGAAGGGGGGGGGGAGTGCTGCAGTGCGATGGCAACTGGACTCTGCCAGGCTCCTGGTGGCCAGTTTTTTGGGACTTTGAGGGACATAGCAGGGCAGCCATTTGGAGCTGGGATGTAAGGTAAGGATTTTATTACACACAGAGTGGGGCCATAGTGGTTAAATTATAGTTTTGGGGGTGGACATGCTCTTACAAAGGCCTGAATCAGGCTTTAAAACCTTTGTTTAATGTTGATCTGTTTCCACTCCAGTGCCAGAAGGACATATAGTACGAATGAAAATATCTCTTAAACTTAACCTCTAAATATAAAGTTGTTGCAAATGTTCTTAGGACAGCACTTTCTGCGCTGTTACTACCAATTTTGACCAATTTTAAGATAATTTGGCTGGGTCAGATGTTTGAAGTTTATTGGTGCCACATGTAACAGTAATTTTAAAAATACTTCTCATACACGAGTGACTTCTTACATCAAGTGACACATTCCAACAGAATGATGAAATACAAAGGGATTTCATGCAAAAGCCTGAAAACACTTATTAAGACCATATGACATCCAGATGGGATGAGTGTTTGGAATCTAGGTCCATGTCCTTTGGCAAACACACTTAAAACACTATGAAATAAACATTCTGATATTTCAGTTGATCAAGTCAAATATTGTTGTTCTTCTGTCTGGCCGAACTTGGCCGATCATATAGTCTTCTGCAGCGCAGGTTGGACCCTATAATTCCCCAGCATTGTCATGCATTCCATATCAAAGCTTTCTACATAGAATTATTATTACAATAGTTATTACAATAATTCCCATACTAACAACGGATTCTCGTGGCACTGCCTTCCAGCAGATCCAGCATGATTATGTTGTTGGTTTGTTCCATCTGATAAGGAGCACTACTACTAATGTGTTGTATAGGTCACTAGCTAGTGAAATTGGCATGCACCTAAAATTATATAATTAATATATGTTTCTGCACATTGTTGTCTATGATCTGTTGGTCCTTTTTTCTTGTTCACTTGCTAATTCTTATGTTACTCATACTCGTGTGTGTTTGTTTGTTTTTTAATAGTTTTCCCTGTTTTGAGAGGCATCTGTCCAGCAACCTTAACATTTCACTGGATGCTGATTTTCAGGTGCCTTTTTTTGCACTGCATATTTTTGACCGCGTTTCTTCTCTTCTTCAAACTTTCAAGTCACCAGCTACCTTCCTCCTGATCAATCCCTCCCTTTTTGTTGTATCAAGGGTGAGGAACACCATTTATTTTACGTAGTTCAATTCTACCAGCTGTTTACCCCAGGTTAAGAATTTTGTGTTTTAGGTCCTCACCATGGGCACAGCAAAGAGAGGTGGGAATGATCAAGCTTTTGTTCTCCTTTAAATTGAGGCGTCATAATGCTTTTTAAAACTAATCTAAATCATTCACAGGGGTGCAGAATAATTAACTTTATAAAGTGTTTTTTCTTCCAAAATTTTACCTTCTTACTTTGGGACCACTTAGTAGCACTTAAGGGATTTATTGCACTTGCAGTCATGAAATAATGGATCCGACTTCAATTTTCAGCTCTGTGAATGCAATGTTTTTTACGTCTCGGGTTGTTTATCTTAATCAAAAAAAAAGTTTACTTTGTTTAAATATCATAGTTAACAAATTAAAAATTACCAGTTTTCATTTTAGTTTTAAATTAATGAGAATATATTTTATGATCATTAAAAAAAACAGAATGTGAAAAACATAAGCATTCTTCACTTAATAAGGATGCATTGTTTTTGCTGAAATTTTCATTTTCAGCTAATTTGTACATTAAAATCAAATATTCCTACTGTAGATATTGTGAACATTTGGCATAGCCCTAAAGAAGAACAATAAATAATGGTAGCATGATGGCTCAGAGGTTAGTATTGATGAGTCCAGGTTTGGAAACTAACCTGTTTTGATTTGAAACGGACATTCTGCAGAATCAACGGATTTTTAAAAAATTCAAAACTCTAAACTTTGCAATGAAAATCATATATAAGAAAATCTAAAATTCATAATTAGAAAATTTAGGAATTTTAAAATTCCTTAGAATATTTAAAAACTAATCTAAAATTCTAAAAATTTCGGTTAGATTCAGATTTTTGATCTTCAATAGGTTCCGTGGAACCGTCTCAGAAAGAAAACAAGTACAAACGACTGTCAATGACCAACGATCTAAGACTATTCTCGGCGTGTTTGTGCGATCAACTTGGCAGGTTCTTTCTGCCGATATCTATGTGTGTACAGAATCTGATAGTAGAAAGAAGGTAACAGAGTATAGGTCGCAAAAATAAAGCCTGACTGTTTTGTGTTGCCTTATAGTCCACCTATCTCCTGAAACCTTATTTTCTTCTTTCAGTTTATGGTATCTCAGGGCAGAATGCACAGTAGGCAGCCTTTTCTGTGAAAATGTTGAGGATGCTCTACAATGTGTGTACAGAATCGTTAGATTAATTGTTAGACTGAATACCAAACATCTGACTTTGACTAAAAGAAAGTCGAACATGATCATGGCCGGATTTACCATTAGGCCACACTGGCTATGCCATGGGCGCATGTGGATGCAGACAGTGTCAATCTGTCCACCCTTTTGATAACCCATTATTGAATATTTATTTGCAGTACATTGAGTTTAAAAGGCACTGACATCCATCCACTGCTTTGTGGTAATATTTGAACATTTTGTGAGTGTTGCAAGTCACAGATTTCCCCATAATATGTCTGTTTAAGAAGTTTCCTCCATGCACTCTGATTTTCCGCTATAATCAAAAGACAAATCAATAGGTTACAATAGATTGCCAAGCTTTTGGGGAAGGGCCTGTTGTTAATGGGATTAAATAATTCAAAAGCTCTGTGTAATATCTTCTATATAGAAAATACATACAGGATAGGTAGTTTTCCTGGTGTGTCACCTATTTAAATGCTCTACGTTGTGTTGACAATGCTTAGGATACAAACTGCATCACAGGAAGTTATAACATTTTGCTTGTTGTTTAGCTGCAGAGCTGTCACATTTGGCTTCTCTCTGTTTGCCACAAACAAAGCTTTTCTGAGCTGAGCTTTTTCAGAATCTTTGAGTTGAATCCCTGGCATTGAGATTTTTCTCTATACCTTTTTTTTCTTTTTGTTAAGTTGAGTCCCTGTGTATTGAGAGTTTTCTCTACACAGGTCAACTCCTAAACTTTCCTACTGAACAGCGGATTTCATCGTATTAGTAAGTAGAAATTTGTATCTGTAGATAAGATGTAAAAGAATTAACTGTTTTTTGGGCAAAATGTGTCGGGATACAATCAGATAAGCTGGTGAATCCCAGGTAATTGTTGATTAGGTACAGTAGTATTGCACAGTCAGCATTATAATTAGAGATGTCCGAACTTCGCAAAATCCGGTCCGCTCGGATCCGCAAATTTTCAAAAAAATTTGAAAATTCTAAATCATTGAGCGGCCCCATTAAAATGAAAATATCCTCGAAAATACTGTATCCTTGTAATTTCAAAAATGTTCGAAAATACGAGTAATCCTGAATTCTGAAATTTTTCGAAAATACGCGAAATCTCGTAATTTCAAAATTTTTCAAAAATCCGAGAAATCTGCGGTTCGGAAGTTCAGAAGGCGGAAAATCCGGAAAAAAAAATCCGGAAAAAACCCGCCATCCCTAATTATAATTCATGACAGAATAAAAACTATTTTTATTTAAACATAAAGTGAATTTACTTTTTATAACATAGCAAATGGGTGTTTTTTGGAAAATTTTTGAGATTGCGTCCACAACGTCTTTGGACTAAAAAGAAGGTAGGCTGCTGCGAACTTATTTATTACACTAATAAGTTAAAGTGAAACCCTACCATAACTTTCTATGAAATCTAGCATACCACTGCCAAAATGCACACCGCATACCAACTGTCAAAACCTCTGTATTCCGTTAGAGCAGAATTGCACACGCAGAATATTTTAGATTACTTGATTAACAGCTGAAATGTTAGATGTTCAGATTAGATATCTATATAAATAGGGGACAGAACAACAAAATAATAGAATAGTTTCCAGTAATGAGCAATTCAAATATTTTTTTCCAGTATAGATGTCTTTGAAATCTGAACCTCACAGACCATTATGCAAACCCCATGTAAACCCACACGGAACTTGATTCTGTGGCCTGATTTTTCCATTATTTACTATAAACTGCACCCATTAGAAGGGTTATAATTTGGATATAAGACCCTTGTTTAGTCCCCCCAATAAGCTTCATCCTGTAGGGTCCACCAAGGGTGCACTAATTCTATAACGTCACACATACATTCATTCGGTGTTTACAATGGTGGCACTAACTCTATAAACGCACGCGAACATTCATTCTAGTGTATTACAGGGTGCACTAACGCTATAAACGTACACTTACATTTATTCTAGTGTATTACAAGGTGGAACTAACTCTATAAACACACATGTACATCATTTCTAGTGTATTACAAGGGTGCACTAATTATAAACGCACATGTACTTCATTCTATTGTATTACAAGGGTGCATTAACTCTAACGCACCGCACTTCATTCTATGTATTATAAGGTTGCCTAACCTATAAATGCACAGTACATTCATTCTAGTGTATTATAAGGGTGCGCTACTCTCTATAAACGCACGCGTACATTCATTCTAGTGTATTACAAAGGTGCACTAACTTTATAAACGCACACGTAAATTTATTCTAGTGTATTACAAGGGTGCACTAACTCTATAACACACATGTACATTCATTCTAGTGTATTCAAGGTTGCACTAATTATACCACACATTACATTCATTCTATTGTATTACAATTGTGCACTAACTTTATAAATGCACACATACATTCCTTCTATGTGTATTACAAAGGTGCAATATCTTTATCATTATTTTATGGATTTTTTGCTTAAAATATTTCATGTTGTTCTGTTTTATTATAGAATTCCAATCATAGCGAAAGCACAGGATGCGATGAAGGGAAGGGAAATCACTCTGGTGACATTACAGTAGGAAGTGAGATACTTCCCAAGGAGATAAAGAAGTCCCGATGGAGAAAATTTAAGTGTCGGTGCAGAAACGTTTTTCTTGGTCACCATTGCAAAAGTGTGCAATGAACCAGAAAACGATGAAGGAAGAAGATAAACCAGGTAGGAAATCCAGAAATAGATTTGTTCTATTTTGGTTTATTATGGCATATTAAAGAGAATTTAATAGATTCTGTAATTCCTATTAATATCCATTAGTGTCTATTAAAAGGACAATTATACTCACCTCCCAGTCGCTCCTCTCCCCTCCATACCTGCATAGTACCCCTGGTGATGATCTAAACCGCTAAGGTCCTCACCCCTGGGACTTTACCTAGCAGCGTACTTAATTTACATTAAGATTCCCTTGGCATTTAAGTCCTCTTCTGTAATCTGCATGAAGCGAATATAAGGTGCGTCTCCTGCAAAGAAGTGTGTCTTCCCATTAACTACATTGTGGACTGTCAGCTGTTGGTGGCAGACGGTGAAACGGACCAGAGGGAAACTTTAAGGCAGTGTAACATCTATAAGAACCCAGGGGTGAGGACTTACCCTAGTACTATGCAGCTATGAATGGGGAAAGGTTGAGTATAATTGTACTTTACGCGCTGCATTCGGCTGATCTAAGATTCACTACAGCCAGTGTTGATGTTAGATGGCTGCATAATGGGGCACTTCAGATTAATTAATATTATGTGGAAATAGATCCCAATATATTTCTTGAGTTACACATGGCTTGTTTGGTTATGTATTAATTTTTCTCTCTCTCTCTCTCTCTTAAATCAGAACTTTCTAAAATTGCAATGGAAACTGCTCCCATTAAAGAAGAAATCCACTTACCCACCCAGAGACCATTAGAGATACATTTGGTTGCCTCAGAGCATGTGGAGGAAAAAGGCCAGAAGCAGATACAGGTATCTTGTGGGAACCTCTCTGACTGTATTATTAGATCGCCAACTTTGTAACATTAAAGGAGAACTCTAGTGCATATGAAGTTTTTTTTAAAAACAGTTATAAAGAAAAGTATCTGGGACAGTAGGTAGGGTTTCTACGCGCCTGCTTCCTACTTTCTTACTCCTGCTTCTAAGCGGCAGCTGGAAGATGAAAACTTTATGTGCAGTAGCTCCTCAATGTAACAAATATTTGGATGTAGGAATAATCAACCCTATTTCTCTGTACTTTCATTTTTAAAAAAGTCACTTTTACATAGGTTGACCTTTAAAGGACAATTGTACTCACCTCACCCTCGCTCCCTTCCCTCCATGGCAGCATAGTACCCAGGGTGAAGGACCTAAAATCGCTAAGTCCCCACCCTGGGTACTAAATATCCTAACTAACTCCTTTACTACTTACTGCAAATCTGCTTCGGCGATCGCTCTATTCCTCCGCTCTCCTGCTTCAGGGACAGATTGTGATGCAGCCAATAGGAAGATACGCTCTGGAAGGTGCGTTTCTTCGAATTGGCTGCCTGTGACTGTCACTGACAGTAGAATAGAGGTGGAACAGTGCGGATCGCTTATGTGAACTCATCCTTAATTTTCCTGCTGGTCCCAACTGAGTTTAAGTTTGGTACACACATGTGATCGCGGGCCTGCACGCACGATGTGTATGAATGAACGTTTCGGCCATAATCGGCCTGTGTATGGCACTTATTGGCCGAAATGGACCTCCGTTCGGTGATACGCTCAGCAATCGGGCAACAACCGCCATTTCAGCCAATAAAACCTTGCTCGGACACATCGTGCATCGGGTCGGGACCCGCGATCGCACGTGTGTACTTACCTTAAGTGTGTATAATAAGGAGAGCATTGTTTTATAAGAATCTAAAGGTGCCCTATACATGGACGATTTCAGGAAATAACATCATATCTGATGGATTTGCTGATATCAGCAGATAAGTCGGGAAGCCATGGAGCTACCACCGTCGACATCAAAACCTATTGGTCTGACTGGAAAATGTCTTGTTGGATTGTTACCCAGTGATGCATTTGGTTCAGCAATCCTGATACCACTTACCATAAAATATTCTGTGTTAAGTGAATCTCTAATGGAAAAGAATTTGGGGGTTCTGGTAGATAACAGACTTACAAACAAGCAGGCAGCAATGGCTAGAGCTAGTAAGATATTGTCTTGTATAAAGAGGGAATAGATTCAAGGGAGTAAATATTATTCTCCTCTTTACAAGGTTCTGGTAAGGCCCATTTGGAATATGCATGAAATTTTGGAATCCCATATACAAAGGGAACATCTTGGAAATGGAAGGGTCAATGGATACCAAACTAAAGCCTAGAGAATGGGTCCCATCAGCAGAATCTACACTTTGTCAGGCTCCTAGATAGTACTGAGGGTAACAACATGGAGGACTTTTATTGAGACCTGGCTGACCACCCAATTTACCAGAGAGGCTCTAAGCCCTGCATTCACAGTGGAATGTGTGCACTGGATACCAGCTAAATAACCCACACCTGGGACGAGCCAAGATCCATTAAAGCATGCCTTCTCATTGCTGCAACTGAGATTAGATACTCTGTATAGCCAGATAAAATGAATGCAAGCATTTGGACAGGCAACTATATGATACTATATGATAACTATATGATACGCCCGCCCAGGATCTACAAAACAATGTGCATCTTTCCACCATTAAACAAACGGCTTTCCAGTGCTGGCTTTCAATACTCCATAAACTACTCAGCTCGTCTGAGAGTGAATCCACGAGATCATTATTGGATGGAGTCATTAAATCTGCCATTATTAATGGGCCTAAGAGAATAAAAGTTGAACAATTTGCCTTCTCTCTGTTTTCTCCCCTCTACCCATACCTTTCCCCTGGATGTCTTTACCCCCCACACCACACCACTGGATACAATTTAAGGAGGGTGCACTTAGGGGCACTAATCACTTCTGATTGGATTCCAAACAATCTGGATTCAACTAATTTTATATGGGACTGCCGCCCACCTCTATATAATACCTAACTATTGGGCTAAAGTCTATAACTTGGGATGCTTGTGTGGCAATGGGCACACACAACCGATTAAAAACCACAAGTATAACTGATCATATGTGGTTAATTCCCCTCTAACTCATGGCTTTTGATTACTATTTTACAAAGACTGCATGTCTCCTCTTGCCCATATTTCTAAATCTAAACTAAAAAAAAAATAAAACTGTACAATACTTGATCCACATGGGTTCTCTACCCCCTATAGATACTTTAAAGTTAATGAATAACAGTATATTATGGTTATGCAAGAAATGAGTAACCTGGTCTATTATACTATAAACCATTGTGTAATGACATATCAGTTGATATATAACTTCTTGTCCATACCCTTCCTTAACCTTACCCCTGTCTAGATTGTGCAAATAAATTTTAATTATAAAATACACTACAATGTATAATATATTAAGTGGAGGCCATTAACCAGCTCTCAACCCATCAACCCTAATATATTTTAAACCCTATCCCCCAGAGCCCTCTTTCCCTTAAAATGCCTTTCCTGTTCCCATCATACACCCCTCCCCCCAAATCGTCTCTCAAACTATATGGGATGGATCGGACACCCACTCCGATAAACCAATAGGTGTTTTTGTTACAGTACTCAACACTGTAACCTCTATTGTAATTGTTACAAATTTATATTCCTTTATACATAGTACACTGGTAACATAGTAACATAGGAATTAGGTTGAATAAATCCATTCGTCCATCAGTCCAACCTATTCCCTTTTTTTTTTTTTTTTTTTTTTTTTTTAACCCTACCTAACAGTTGATCCAGAGGAAGGCAAAAACCCCAGCTAAAAAGGGGGGGGAAAATTCCTTCCTGACTCAAACGGCATCGAAAGTATCCCTGGATCAACCAGATCTATATGCATTAATACCAGTAATTCTCAATATTTTTTTTAGTTTTGAAACTTATCCGGCTTTTTTAAAGTTTATTCAATGAACTTGCCATTACCACCTCTGCTGGAAGACAGTTCCACAGTTTTCACCGTTCTCACTGTAAAGAAACCTCTCCTAACTTGAAGATGAAACTTCTTTCTTCCAACCTTAAGGGATGTCCACGAGTCCTCTGATATGACCTATTAGTGAACAATGCACCAGAGAGTCACTGTATGGGCCATTAATATATTTGTATAAGGTTAGGCATGTCCCCACGCAACCGCCGCCTCCAATGTAACAGCCCTAACTTGTCTAATCTCGCTGCATATTCAAGCCCCTCATTCCCCTTATAAATTTTAGTTGCCCTTCTCTGAACTGCCTCAACTTTCCAAGAGGTCCCTTTTGTATATGGGTTCAAAACTGCACACGCATACTTCCAAATGTGGCCTTACCAGTGCCTTGTAAAGAGGGAGAATAATATTTTTTCTCTCTGATTCCATTCCCCTCTTTTATACAAGACAATATCTTGCTAGCTCTAGCTGTTGCACCCTGGCATTTTTTTGCTACAGCTAAGTCTGTTATCTACCAGAACCCCCAAATCTTTTTCCATTTCAATGCACTTAACACAGAGTTATTTATGGTGTAGGTGGCACAGGGATTATTAAATCCCAATGCATCACCTTACATTTATCAACATTGAATCTCATGCCCATTCTGCCTGCCCATTTTGATAATCTGTCTAGGTCTGCTGCAGCACTGCACATCATGGAAGTTTCCAAAGCTCTGCATAATTTAGTGTCATCAGCAAACACAAGACCTTGCTCTCATGCCCCCTTCTAAGTCATTTATAACAATAAACAGAGCGGCCCCAGTACAGAACCCTGAGGAACTCCGCTTCGAAGTTTAGCCCACATAGATGTAGCTCCATTACCCACCACTCTCTGTTTGCGGTCCAATAACCAGTTCTCTATCCTGAACAAATGTTTTCTTCAAGGCCAACAGTCCTCCGTTTATACATTAGTCGCCTATGTGGCACAGTATCAAAGCTTTTGCAAAATCCAAATATACCACATCCACAGCTGTGCCTGAATCTACTTCTTACTCAACTTCTTCATAAAAACCAATTAGATTTGTCTGGCATGATCTATTTCTCATAAATCCATGCTGACTACTACTATAAGATATCTCTGGAGACAAAGTCAAGATATGATCCCTTAACAAAGTTGCCATCACCTTCCTACCACTGATGTTAGGCTTACAGGTCTATAGTTACCAGGCTGTGAACACTACCTTTTTTAATTGGTATACATTGGCTTTTTCCATCCAGCGGCACATCCCCAGACAAAAGCGAATCTGAAAAGATGAGACACAGTGGTCTTGCTAGAACTGAACTAAGCTCTTTAAAATCCTATCTGAATCCATCTGGTCCTGTGCGCTTTATTGATATTAACTTTGTCTAATTGATTCCGTACCTAGCCTCTGTTATCCAATGTGAAAACTCTTCATTTCCTCCTGCACATTGTTACAATCCCTACTGTAAGGATTCCTCAACAGTAAAAACCGATGTAAAAAAAAAACGGTTTAGAGCAGATTAGCCTTTTCGGCATCCCTCTAACACACCACCTCAGCTCCATATTTAATGGTCCCACATTCCTCAGTCCTCTTTTTTACCATTTATATACTTAAAAAACATCTTGGGGTTGGACTTGCTTGTTCGGCAATCCGTATTTACATTTTCTATTTATCTAGTTTAATTGCTTCTGCACTCTTTATTACAACTTTTGAAGTACCCTGTAAGCCTGTCTGTTTCCTTCTACTGCTTTCAAAATTTTAAAGCCCTTTCTTTTTTTCCTTTCCTTTTTACCTGAGCATTAAGCCATGCAGGAGTGGACCTAATTTTTTACACTTGTTTCCTAAAGGAACCGATTTGGGATTTTATAGTTTAATAGCCTTTAAAAGTGGTCCACATCTGCTCAGTATCTTTACCTAGAAACAGTTCCCCCCCAGTCTATGAGCAGGAGCGATTCCTTTAAAAGCATAAAATTAGCTTTCCTAAAGTTAAAAGTTTTTGTTAAGCCAGTGCACTTAGTTTTCTCTGCAACCATATTAAATGACACTATATCTGGTCACTTTCCCTAAGCTTCCCATTACCCCTTTATGTTTCTATGTGAGTTTGTATTTGTTTAAGGGGCATATTTATAAAGTTCGTTAACTTTTCGCGGCCCGTTTCGCGACATTAAGCGATCGCGGTTACCGCGTTTATAAAGGGTCCGAACGGCCGTGAAAAGTTAACGAAGCGTTAACCTTTCGCGCCGATACTTACCTGTTACCCCCGCCGCTTCTATTTATAAAGCGGCGGTACTGGTTTACGCAGTCGGCTAGTATCGCTGTTTTACTTCGCCACCTGAGTGGCGAAGTCAGCCGTACTAACCTCCCGCGAGGCGGGATGGGCAGGCAACCCGCGGCGGGTTGGTGCACCCGCCCCGGGAGACACGCCCACCTGTCCCACCAACCCCCCCCGCCGCTGCCGCCGCTTTCCCAGCAGCCCCTCCAACCCGTTCCCGTTCGCGGCAACTCGAACGGAGGCAGGGAGGGGCTGCCGGAGGGGCCGCAGCAGGTGTACGCGACCACCCGCCGCGCACGCCCCTCCCCGGCAACCCCTCCAAGCCCCCCGCCCCGGCCTCCCGGGGAGGGGACGGAGGGAGCCGCTGGGTGGGGTGGAGGCTCCCTCCAGCGGGGCCCTGAGAAGGGCCTTTTGGGCTTGGGGGGTCCCGCAGCTCGAACCGGGACCCCCCCTCCCCGGCCCTTATAAGGGCCCTTGCGCCACTTACAAGTGCCCTTGCGCTCTGACAAAGCGCATTTGGGGCTTAGGGGTCCCGCAGCTCGAACCGGGACCCCTCCCCCCCGTTCCTATAAGGGCCCTTGCGGCATGACAAGTGCCCTTGCGGCCTTACAAGCCCTTTGGGGCTTAGGGTCCTGCAGCCTAAACAGACCCCCTCCCCGCCCTTGTAAGTGCCTTGCGCCACTAATAAGTGCCTTTGGCGGGGGTCCCCACGCAGCCGAACCCGGGACCCCCAGTGCGGCTCTCAAAAGAGCCCTTGGGCGACGTCTTCGGCTGGCGACACCACCCCCACTCAGGTCGCCGATGCCAGGCAGACTCAACTGCGGCCGATAGTGAGCCCGGCTGGCACCGCCGGCCTCAGCGGAGCCGATGGTGCCAGCCGCTTCCTTCTTCTTTCTTCAGCCTCTACTGCGATGGCTCTGAGTTCCTCCTCGGCGGAAAGCTCCTCTTTATATAGGTTTGCAGAAATCCATAATCCGTTTTCTGATTGGTCAATTTTTATTCTTGCTTTACATTACCCAATCAGATTTCAAACTTTCCAGAAATCTGATGCCATCCGTAGATGGCTGAAGAAAGAGAAAGAAGCGGCTGGCAACATCGGCTCCGCTGAGGCCGGCGGTTGCCAGCAGGCTCACTGGCGCCGCAGTGAGTCTGCCTGGCACGGCGACCTAGTGGGGTTGGTGTCCCAGCCCGAAGACGTCGGCGTCGTCAATAAGACGCCGGCAACATCGGCCTCGTTGAGGTCGCCGGCGCCCACCGGGGTACCCCTGCGGGCCGCAGGGGTACCTCTCGGGGGTCGGCGCCTCGCGGAGCTGTGTCGCCGGACTGGAAGAAAGAAGACGTCGCCCAAGGGCTCTTTTAAAGCCGCACTGGGGGTCCCGTTTTCAGCTGCGGGACCCCCTGCAAAGGCACTTGTCAGTGCCGCAAGGGCCCTTGTAATCCTCCACCCACCCAGCGGCTCCCTCCCGTCCCCCCCCCGGGAGCGGCCGGGGCGGGGGGCTGGAGGGTTGCCGGGAGGGGTGCGCGGCGGGTTGTCGCGACCACCTGCTGCGGCCCCTTCCGGCAGCCCCTCCTAGCCTCCGCGTTCCAGATTGCCGCGAACGGGACGGTTGGGAGGGGCTGCTGGGAAGCGGCGGCGGCGGCTGGTGGGTCCCCGCCGCGCCGCCGCGGGGGGTGGGCGGGGTTGGAGTATACAGTATCGCCGCGAAGGGCTTAAAATTACCGCAGCACATCGGGGCCGCAGATAGTATCGCGGAATAGCGCTCGCCGTTATAAATACGGCGATAGCGCTATTTTCGCGGCTGCGCATGTGCGACTGTAATTTTTTGCGATATTATCGATTCTTTATAAATATCCCCCTAAGTTTTTACTGGTCTTAATGAAAACTAATCCAGGTTATCTGTATTTTATTGTACACCACGCATTGTACACCTGCCTGAGCCACCAGATTGGAAGCCAAATGGTCCATTGTGATGCTTTCTTCCGGGGAGGCGTACTAGCTAAGAACCCCTGCAACATCCTTGCCCCTTATACCCATAGTTAAACCATCAAAATATTGTCATGGAATGTCCGTGGCCTACATGCTACATAATGTATAAATATCACAACCCTGACAGTTTGTTCTACAAGAACTCACCTCATCCAGCAACCACTTCTTATGTGCGCAGGCATTGGATTGGATAAGCTGCCCATACCACCTACTCTAGAGGAGTTGCTATTCTTATATGCCAAACCCTAAGACACCAGTATACGGGTATTAAATCAAACCGACGGGGAAGATGTGCTACAAATAGATAACTTCAGCTAGCTATGCTGGTAAAAATGGCAGTTGTGGTTGCTGGCGGATATCTAACCAGTTTTTGTTTTAAGGGTGGACATTACCTTTACAGTGTATATAGTTTATTTATAGTTGCCATTGGGGACGCAGGCGATGTACAATAACAAAATACAAGAAAGTCATACAAGGGGGCAAATACATAAATAGTTTCAGTAATATATATACATACAATCTAATTAGTAGTGTAACTACAGATATAAGAAAAGGGTAAAGTGCACTAAATCAAATCTAAAATACAAATATTGCAGAATTACAATTACTGACGTCTGCTAGGAACGCTTTCTACTATTAAAAATACAGCATAGAAGGTTACTCTAGTTTCACTTAACCAGATTGACAGGAAATATAACTTGAACTTACCTGAAGAGTTTGGGTCATTCTGCCTGAGATCCCCCTTAGAGAGCTCTGCTCAGCCCCCATAATGTATATTAGATAATTTTCACTCCTGGTATTTCTAAATAAACATACAACACAATTTTTTTAATTAACAAACTAAGCGGGTTTATTCAATAAAAGTTCTTATTAAAATGGTGCTAATTTTGTTGCCCCCAACTAATCAGATGCTAGCTTTCAAATGTTAAATAAGTTCTGATGTTGGGGCAAATTAGCACCCATTTTAAACAATAAGAACTTTTTATGATCTCCCTGTAAATACTTCCAGCTAAAAGGGCATGTCCACCACCACCTACTTTAAAAAACAGCCGAAGGCCCCTGAATACACAATTTCACTAACGTTAGCAAAAATAACACTATAATATAAATGGTGGGTGATGGACATGCCCTGTAAGAGGAGCATTATTCAATCACAAGTTTGCAGGGAGACACCTGCAGCCGTTTCAGCTTGCAATAATTTATTGATTCCTTGAAATACAGTGTAACATAATCTACCAAACATGTATAAAGTGTAATCATAACAGAACTATATATGAGGTGTCTAATCCATCTATTTGCTCTGTGCTACAGATCTTTAATAAAGTGCTTTGTTCTTCTAAAATCCATGAAATAAAATGCTAATATATGCATACATCTTATTCTAAAGTGCATATGTGTTCTTTTGGTGAACTTCATATATAATACATATTTACAGTTAGCACCAGAAATTGAACTTATGCAATTAGGAAATATTGTAACACAATCTCCCTACATTTCAAAACATATTATTATATAAAACGGGAAAATTTCAATTAACGTTGCTACAACAAACGTCGATTCTGCGAGCTGTTGACCATTTCTTAGTCCTATGGCACAGGCTCAATCACATATCTAGAGATAAAAATGAGAGGTATGTATTAATACCAATTTTTTGTTTTATGTATATTACACAAATCTGCCTGGGGTCTCGGATAGTATATATACAGTATCTCATAATATGGTTTTAGACTTATTCAAGCCTGACGGATCATCGCATTAACAGGGAGGTTCAATAAAAGTATTTCGTTAAAAATGGTACTAATTTTGCCCCAACCAATCAGATGTTATTAAACATTTGAAGCTAACATCTGATTGGTTGGGGCAAAATTGCACAATTTTAATGATGCCTTTTATGAATACCCTTTAAGTCTTTTAATCCTTCTACCTTCTTCTTTGTAAAGTTCTCTCTTCCCTATCCCCCCTCTCTTCAGAGGACCAATTATTCCATTACACTTGGGAGCTATTATTATTTTCTTTAAAATGTCTAGATACTGAGTATCATATTGGGTCCCATATATAGTTAGTAATCTACATTTACGTCCTGGCTATGCAGTTTAACTTTTCGTTTGTCCTACATAGGGTAGCCCACAAGGGCATTTAATCAATAGACTACCGATTCCATATTACATGTAGCCCACACTTTAGGACTAACCTCAAAGCCTTTGCTTGGATGATTAATGTAGGGCCCTTAATATGCCTATTACAGCAATTCACTGTATACTGCCAATATAGGAGCAATTATTTGCCTGTGAAGATAATTTGCAGCAACCAATGAAATATAGCTTTATAATGGTCTACCTACAAAGATAAAATCTGATTGGATGCTGTCAGATTTTGCTAATTTTGCACCATGCATTTATAAGATGTCCCTCGACATTCAATACCGCCCCCATTCCAATTGACCGGCAATGTAACATCATTGCAAAGCGTCATCCGCCCAGGAACATCAAAGGAAAGAACACACTTCCTGGTCCTACATTTGACATTCGTGTCTGATTAAACGTCAATTGATCTAATGTTGGGGCAAAGTGTATGGCCAACGTAATATTATGGCCAAATTGGGAACCTCTTAATAAACACCATGTTTTTCTATGGGATTCAAAGGGAAGCCTAAATGCTATATGACATCTTTAAATCGGGCCAGAAATGTACTACCACAACCTTCGTTCCCTCTGAAGTCCCTGAATGAAAAAGAAAGACAAGGCCAAGGAACAAAGGTTGGTAAGTACATTTTTGGACCAATTAAAGAAGATGAACAATATGATGTCACGTTTGCACATGCAGCAAGGGTGAAACAACCAGAACTTACCTATGAGGCCCAGGAGCTGGAGGAGCTAGGCGATCTCAGAGGAGTATAGCTACAAAGTCCAATATACTCGATGATGAAGCCAGCAACTTTGAAGCAGTAAAGGTAGGGATCCACTGGGGTGGGATAGAAAAAAAACAAAATAAGCCAAAAATTGTATTTAAATCTGCAGCTTCCCACTAACATTAAAAGGGAACTGTGGTCTCCAAACAAGTTAAGTTTAAATGAAAGGCCAGTTTTCCTACCTTAAAACGAGCCATCAACCACCTCTCTACATGCTCCACAGCCCAGATATACAGAAATGTGACCAAAAAGTAATGGGTGGGAGGCTGACATTTGACATTCCTAGGCTTCTCCTGCACAGTGCCGCCAGCGAGCACAGCCTAACACCATCCCTCATTGTGTGAGGGAGACAGGAAGTCCTTCTCCTCCTGCTGTGTGAAGGACCTGCAGCTTCAGAGTAAGTTAAGGAATCTACAAGCCCTTCTCTCACAAAGCTGAAGTTGGTTTCATTATCAAAAAAGTTTAATTCTTTCTCTATTTGAATAAAACTGTGTATTGCAATAGGTAAACCAGTTTGGGCCAGGCTGGACCAACTGAATATGTGCCAGGGGTATGTACTGTCTGTCTGCAGTGTTTTTTAGTGGGCCCAAAGCAGTTTACCTATTGCAATACACCAGTTTCTTATCAAATGGCTAAAAAATGGCTGTTTTGCAGAGTTTGGTGCCAACTTGCATACCCAAAACCAATTTGGGCCGGCTGACTCAACTGAATTTTATGTCAAGGTAGGTACATGTGTGTTGCTGCGGTGCTTTTTCAGTGGTCCAAACGGTTTACCTATTGCAATACACCAGTTTCTTATTCAAATGGCTAAAATGGCTATTTACGACTTTGGTGCCAACTGCATGCCCAAAACCAATTTGGGCTAGGCTGGACTCAACTAAATTATGTTCAGGGGTATGTACTTGTGTGTCTGCGGTGCTGGGACCAGTCCGACCGTTGGCAGCTATCACACAGCCATTTGTTGACATCTCTATTATTGTAGAACAAAGAGGCCAATAGTAGACATACAGTTGTGTTCAAATGATTCAACCCACTGAAATGAGATTTTGGCAGTTTGACATTGATTTTGATCTTTCATCATCTTGTTTACATTAAATTCAAAGAGACATTGGTATTCAGACAAATATGACATACATTTATAATGAAATACCACAAATTGTCTTTCTGCGCCACATTATCAGTTTTATTCAAACCCCCAAGTGCAGTTCATTCTTAGTACTTAGTACAAACATCCTTTTCCAGTTATAACAGTGTTATAACGTGAAGCCTTCATGGGCAAAACCTCCAGTTCAGTCACATTCTTAGGCTTGTGCGCCAACTGCTTTCTTAAGTCCCACAGAGGTTCTCAATCGTATTAAGTCTGGTGACGCGATGCCCACTAAAATGTTCCCAAGCCTTAATCTGCCAACCATGCTAGTGGACTTGGAGGTATGCTTGGGATCATTGTCCTGTTGAAAGGTCAACGTCTCCCAAGCCTCGGGTTTGTGACAGACTGCATCATATTTTTTTCCAATATCTCCTGGTACTGAAGAGAATTCATGGTACCTTGCACATGCTGAAGCTTGCCTGTACCTGCAGAAGCAAAAACAGCTCCAAAGCAGATTGACCCCCCGCCTCTTCACAGTAGGCAAGTGTTCTTTCTTCATAGGCTTGTCTTCCTCCTCCAAACATAGCATTGATCCATGGCCCAACACGTTAATTTTGTTTCATCAGTCCACAGAACACTTTTGTGTTTGTCCACATGACTTTTAGCATACTGCAGTGATCTTCTTCTTCTTTGGAGTCAGCAAGGGGTGCGCCTGGGAATTCTGTCATGGAGGCCTTCATTATGCAGTGTGCGCCTGTGTGTCTGAGCTGAAACTTCAGTACCCGCATCTGACAAATCTTTTTTCAGTTCCTCAGGCATCACACGGGGGTATTTCTCCACTTTGCGCTTCGGTAGCGCACAGCAGTCAAAGGTCAGTATCTTCTTTCCTTTCTGCGCCAGACCAGGTAACGTTTCAACAGTGCCCTTTTCCTTGAATTTCCGAATGATGCTTCCTATGCTGTCTCTTGGTATGTTTAACATCTTTGCAATCTTCTTATAGCCATTGCCCTTCCTGTTGAAGAGAAATCACCACTTGTCTTGTCTTCCTGGACCATTCTCTTCACTTCACCATGTTTGTAAACACACCAGTAAATGTCTAGAAGGAGCTAAGTATCACAGTCATTTTAAATCTGCATAATTGGTGTCTTATTTGCTTGATTCTGCTCGTTGACATCCACAAGTGTTTTCAATACCTGATCGAAAACACTTGAATGAACCTCGTTTCTTAAGAGTGGTAGTCTTTAAGGGTTGAATATTGTGTCAATGAAGAAATCACAAAAAAAACATTTAATACTGTATATTACAAAACAATTAATGTAATTTTAGTTGCAATTGGTTCTTTAAAAAGTCCTTGTGGGGGCGGAGCCTGACCGCTGAACAAGATGGCCGCGGATCACTAGAGCTCCGACTCAACCCCGGTGTAATTCATCGCAAACGCAAGCACTCAAAGGCACCAAACCCTAAAATCAATCCCAACAAACACCAAGATGGGGAAGAGGAGGGGACCTATCGAACTTTGTCAAAAGACAGGACCCCCGGCCGCCGCACCTCCCGGCCCTAACAAAATGGCGACAACTCCGGAGCCTCCGGACCCGATACAAGGCGCGACCTGGACACCCTATACGCAAACTTAGAAAATTAATCGCAGAGGCACCCCATAGAACGGTGAACGAGGTGAAGCAAGAGGTTAGTGCCCTGGGGGACCGGGTCGCTGCCCTAGAATCGTCTCATGGAGACACAGCTAGATATTGCCGCCAAGTGGAGACGGACATAAGGGAAATTAGAGCACAACTGACTGCCCTACAATCCCAACAGGAGGATGCTGAAACCGTTCCCGAAGGAACAATATAAGAATACGGGGAGTCACGGAGGTATCACCGATCTCCAACACCACCTCCCCATATTATTCACAACACTCCTGCCAATGTCCCCGAAGACCGCTTCCCACAGGATAGGGCCCATCGGGCGCTCCGACAAAGGAACCATCAGGAAGACCCACCCAGAGACATTATTGTCCGACTACACTACTACTCCACAAAAACTAATACTACAGGCAGCCCGAAACACGACTGACCTCAAAATAGATGGCCATCCGATCCAAATTTACCAGAACTTATCACCACACATTGGCAAAAAGGAGGGCCCTTAAACCCATCCTCCACCAACTTACTTAGCCAAAATCAAGTATAGCTGGGTTTCCCCTTCAGGCTAACCACAACCCACTACCCTGAGAATACCCCTACCAGAAAGGTAAACTATGAACACACCTAGAACATGGACACCAGACACACCAGCTGAACTCGCAAAAACCCACTACCACACAAAGGACCTCAGCAAACCCGAAAAGAATGGACTAATCAACTACAACTCAGGACTACCTTAAAACCCTCACATCACCCACAAACCAATACGGAACCCAAATGAGGACCAAAAAAACCCTGGCTCTAAAAAACAACACATCAACAAAATGGAAAACTATACATACAGGACATCCCCCAATCAAATCTTACTTTAGCTCAAACCCCCCTCCCCCACCATATTTCTGATCAGCCCAATGATCCTCCCACCATCTGACCTAGCCTTAAAAAACTACAAACCCCGGGACAACAGGAGCCCGATCCTAACCCACACCAACTATACGACCCTAGTTCACTAGACTCCCCCCCCCACCAAGTTCGGTGAAACTTCACCGATATTTGCCTATTTGGGAATTACCCCCACCTTACATCAAAATGTTATATTTACTGTTTATTACTGTTCGAAATTTATGTTATTGATTTATGTTTATTTTTTGTCTCCGTATCTAGAAATAATACCTGGCTTCCTTCCCCCGCGACTCCTCATATCTGATGCACAGACATCTACTTGGGCACACACAGACTCCTTCTCAATCCATAATATGGACAAGGTAAGCACTCCTAACAGATTGACAATGAGCAGAGGAGATCACACTACAAAACCCTTGCATACAAAAACCCTCAAAACATCACCAAAAACCAACTCTCAAAATACTCACCCATAACGCCAAGGTTTAAACGAACCAATAAAAAGGCGAATAGCAATGCAGTACTACGAGAGAGAGAGAGGCGATAATTCTTTTTCCAGGAAAAACATTTTGTGAAAGGGAGCTCCTCCCAGCAAAAAATTTACAAACACATTATTTCTCCTCTGCCCTGGTCAAGAAGGAGGAGTGGCAATACACAAAAGAACACCTTTTACAATGACACGTTGTGATAGAGGCCCAGAAGGGCACTATTTAATAATACAGGCTTGCTAGACTCCAACTCACCATTAGCAAACCTACGCCCCCCAACACAAACAAGCACTATTTTAACAATCCTAGAAGAAAAACTGTCTGATCTCTAGGTACTCTGATCTTAGCAGGTGACTTTAACACAGCTCTGGACCCAGGGCGGACAGATCATCGGTCTCCTCTCTGGCCAGGCCGGCCGCCCCATCCAAATCCCTTCATTCTTTACTCAAACACTTAACTTATGGGACGCCTGGAGGTTACAACACCCCAAGTCAAGACAATACACATTCTTCTCTCACCTCACAAAACACACACCAGGATAGATTATTATTTATAAATTCCCAACTATCCCTTTTCTACACACGACACAGATATTGGACCCATCCGTGTCCGACCATGCTCATGTCCAGTAGACCACCTCCTACAACAATCCCCCACATATCAACCAATGGGAATGAATGAAGCGCTATTTTTAAACAAAGAACTATCTGATTAATATAAAATAAATGGGAGCCATCAACCACCTCTCTCACGTGCTCCACAGCCCAAGATATACAGAAATTACTGACCAGAAAAGTTAATGGGTGAGAGGCTACTTGTGACATTCCTGAGCTTTCTCCTGCACAGTGCACTGTGCCATAGGGAGACAGGAAGTCCCTCCTCCTCTCTGCGTGTGAAGTCCGGACAGAGAAGTAAGGGAATCTACAGCCTTCACTTTCACTGTGGTGAAAACAGCCTTTTCAGGCAGGTTCTCACTCTGCCTGAAAGGGCTGATTCCATGGAGTTTTCTGTGGGGGGGGGGGTCTGAGTAACCCACGGCACCTGCGAGTGGGCGGGACTTAGGCACCCACGAGTGGGCGGGGCTTAGGCAACCATGTGTGGGTGGGGCTTCGGCCCCAAGAGTGGCGGGGCCACATAGGGAATAGGGCATGGGGGGCCTTCAACTGGAGGGCCATGGGTCCATGAGTGGGGGGACCAGGGGGATACAAAGAGGAGGAGGAGACACAGGACAGATTGACTGACAGTTTCAGAGCAGGAAGCGCAGGGGACTGGTGATGCTGCTGCCATATCACACATAAAAAGTAAATATCTTCAAAACTATGCAAAATACAACAATAGAAATAATGCAAAAATTCTCAGGGGAAGCAATTCCTATTTCTGTGAGTGGCCCCGCCCACTCACAGGTGCCTAAGCCCCGCCCACTCGCAGGTGCCTAAGCCCCGCCCGCTCACAGGTGCTGTGGGCCACTCTTACCACCCCCCCGAAAACTCTGTGAAAACAGCCTTTTCAGGCAGAGTTAGAACTCTTCCTGAAAAGGCGTTTTCACATAGTGAGAGAGAAGACGAAGCTGAAGTTGTTTCTTTTTCAGTTAGTTTTTATTCACAATTGAAGTTGGTTCCTTTATTCGAATTTGAATAAGAAACTGGGTGCAATAGGTAAAACCGCTTTGGCTACTGAAAAAACATCAGACAGCACAACTAACCCTTGGCACATAATTCAGTTGAGTCCAGCCTGCCCAAATTGTTTTGGGCATACAGTTGGCACCAAAGTCGTAAAATAGCCATTTTAGCCATTTGAATAAGAAACTGGTGTATTGCAATAGGTAAACCTGCTTGGACCACTGAAAAACACCGCACCGCACACACAAGTACATACCCTGACATAATTAGTTGAGTCCAGCCTAGCCCAAATTGGTTTTGGGCATGCAATTGGCACCAAACGTCAGTAACAAGCCATTTTAGCCATTTGAATAAGACCAGGGGTATGTACTTGTGTGTCTGCGGTGTTTTTTCAGTGGTCCAAAGCGGTTTACCTATTGCAATACACCAGTTTCCTGGGACCAGTCCGACCGTTGGCAGCTATCACACAGCCATTTGTTGACATCTCTATTATTGTAGACACAAAGAGGCCAATAGTAGACATACAGTTGTGTTCAAAATGATTCACCCCACTGAAATTGAGTATTTTGGCAGTTTGACATTGATTTTGATCTTTCATCATCTTGTTTACATTAAATATCAAAGAGACACTTGGTATTCAGACAAATATGACATACTTTATAATGAAATACCACAAATTGTCTTTCTGCGCGCACATTATCAGTTTTATTCAAACCCCCAAGTGACATCATTCTTAGTACTTAGTAAACATCCTTTTCCAGTTATAACAGTGTTATAACGTGAATCCTTCATGGGCAAAACCTCCAGTTCAGTCACATTCTTAGGCTTGTGCGCGTCAACTGCTTTTCTTTAAGTCCCACAGAGGTTCTCAATCGTGATTAAGTCTGGTGACGGATGCCCACTTAAAATGTTCCAAGCCTTAATCTGCAACCATGCTAGTGGACTTGGAGGTATGCTTGGGATCATTGTCCTGTTGAAAGGTCCAACGTCTCCCAAGCCTCGGGTTTGTGACAGAATGCATCATATTTTTTTCCAATATCTCCTGGTACTGAAGAGAATTCATGGTACCTTGCACATGCTGAAGCTTGCCTGTACCTGCAGAAGCAAAAACAGCTCCAAAGCAGATTGACCCCCCGCCTGCTTCACAGTAGGCAAGTGTTCTTTCTTCATAGGCTTGTTCTTCCTCCTCCAAACATAGCATTGATCCATGGGCCCCAACACGTCTAATTTTGTTTCATCAGTCCACAGAACACTTTTGTGTTTGTCCACATGACTGTTAGCAATACTGCAGTGTACTCTTCTTCTTCTTTGGAGTCAGCAAGGGGTGCGCCTGGGAATTCTGTCATGGAGGCCTTCATTATGCAGTGTGCGCCTGTGTGTCTGAGCTGAAACTTCAGTACCCGCATCTGACAAATCTTTTTTTCAGTTCCTCAGGCATCACACGGGGGTTTTCTCCACTTTGCGCTTCGGTAGCGCACAGCAGTCAAAGGTCAGTATCTTCTTTCCTTTCTGCGCCAGACCAGGTAACGTTTCAACAGTGCCCTTTTCCTTGAATTTCCGAATGATGCTTCCTATGCTGTCTCTTGGTATGTTTAACATCTTTGCAATCTTCTTATAGCCATTGCCCTTCCTGTTGAAGAGAAATCACCACTTGTCTTGTCTTCCTGGACCATTCTCTTCACTTCACCATGTTTGTAAACACACCAGTAAATGTCTAGAAGGAGCTAAGTATCACAGTCATTTTAAATCTGCATAATTGGTGTCTTATTTGCTTGATTCTGCTCGTTGACATCCACAAGTGTTTTCAATACCTGATCGAAAACACTTGAATGAACCTCGTTTCTTAAGAGTGGTAGTCTTTAAGGGTTGAATATTGTGTCAATGAAGAAATCACAAAAAAACATTTAATACTGTATATTACAAAACAATTAAGTAATTTTAGTTGCAATTGGTTCTTTAAAAAGTCCTTGTGGGGGCGGAGCCTGACCGCTGAACAAGATGGCCGCGGATCACTAGAGCTCCGACTCAACCCCGGTGTAATTCATCGCAAACGCAAGCACTCAAAGGCACCAAACCCTAAAATCAATCCCAACAAACACCAAGATGGGGAAGAGGAGGGGACCTATCGAACTTTGTCAAAAGACAGGACCCCCGGCCGCCGCACCTCCCGGCCCTAACAAAATGGCGACAACTCCGGAGCCTCCGGACCCGATACAAGGCGCGACCTGGACACCCTATACGCAAACTTAGAAAAGTTAATCGCAGAGGCACCCCATAGAACGGTGAACGAGGTGAAGCAAGAGGTTAGTGCCCTGGGGGACCGGGTCGCTGCCCTAGAATCGTCTCATGGAGACACAGCTAGATATTGCCGCCAAGTGGAGACGGACATAAGGGAAATTAGAGCACAACTGACTGCCCTACAATCCCAACAGGAGGATGCTGAAACCGTTCCCGAAGGAACAATATAAGAATACGGGGAGTCACGGAGGTATCACCGATCTCCAACACCACCTCCCCATATTATTCACAACACTCCTGCCAATGTCCCCGAAGACCGCTTCCCACAGGATAGGGCCCATCGGGCGCTCCGACAAAGGAACCATCAGGAAGACCCACCCAGAGACATTATTGTCCGACTACACTACTACTCCACAAAAACTAATACTACAGGCAGCCCGAAACACGACTGACCTCAAAATAGATGGCCATCCGATCCAAATTTACCAGAACTTATCACCACACATTGGCAAAAAGGAGGGCCCTTAAACCCATCCTCCACCAACTTTCTTAGCCAAAATCAAGTATAGCTGGGTTTCCCCTTCAGGCTAACCACAACCCACTACCCTGAGAATACCCCTACCAGAAAGGTAAACTATGAACACACCTAGAACATGGACACCAGACACACCAGCTGAACTCGCAAAAACCCACTACCACACAAAGGACCTCAGCAAACCCGAAAAGAATGGACTAATCAACTACAACTCAGGACTACCTTAAAACCCTCACATCACCCACAAACCAATACGGAACCCAAATGAGGACCAAAAAAACCCTGGCTCTAAAAAACAACACATCAACAAAATGGAAAACTATACATACAGGACATCCCCCAATCAAATCTTACTTTAGCTCAAACCCCCCTCCCCCACCATATTTCTGATCAGCCCAATGATCCTCCCACCATCTGACCTAGCCTTAAAAAACTACAAACCCCGGGACAACAGGAGCCCGATCCTAACCCACACCAACTATACGACCCTAGTTCACTAGACTCCACCCCCCCACCAAGTTCGGTGAAACTTCACCGATATTTGCCTATTTGGGAATTACCCCCACCTTACATCAAAATGTTATATTTACTGTTTATTACTGTTCGAAATTTATGTTATTGATTTATGTTTATTTTTTGTCTCCGTATCTAGAAATAATACCTGGCTTCCTTCCCCCGCGACTCCTCATATCTGATGCACAGACATCTACTTGGGCACACACAGACTCCTTCTCAATCCATAATATGGACAAGGTAAGCACTCCTAACAGATTGACAATGAGCAGAGGAGATCACACTACAAAACCCTTGCATACAAAAACCCTCAAAACATCACCAAAAACCAACTCTCAAAATACTCACCCATAACGCCAAGGTTTAAACGAACCAATAAAAAGGCGAATAGCAATGCAGTACTACGAGAGAGAGAGAGGCGATAATTCTTTTTCCAGGAAAAACATTTTGTGAAAGGGAGCTCCTCCCAGCAAAAAATTTACAAACACATTATTTCTCCTCTGCCCTGGTCAAGAAGGAGGAGTGGCAATACACAAAAGAACACCTTTTACAATGACACGTTGTGATAGAGGCCCAGAAGGGCACTATTTAATAATACAGGCTTGCTAGACTCCAACTCACCATTAGCAAACCTACGCCCCCCAACACAAACAAGCACTATTTTAACAATCCTAGAAGAAAAACTGTCTGATCTCTAGGTACTCTGATCTTAGCAGGTGACTTTAACACAGCTCTGGACCCAGGGCGGACAGATCATCGGTCTCCTCTCTGGCCAGGCCGGCCGCCCCATCCAAATCCCTTCATTCTTTACTCAAACACTTAACTTATGGGACGCCTGGAGGTTACAACACCCCAAGTCAAGACAATACACATTCTTCTCTCACCTCACAAAACACACACCAGGATAGATTATTATTTATAAATTCCCAACTATCCCTTTTCTACACACGACACAGATATTGGACCCATCCGTGTCCGACCATGCTCATGTCCAGTAGACCACCTCCTACAACAATCCCCCACATATCAACCAATGGGAATGAATGAAGCGCTATTTTTAAACAAAGAACTATCTGATTAATATAAAATAAAGTGGGAGCCATCAACCACCTCTCTCACGTGCTCCACAGCCCAAGATATACAGAAATTACTGACCAGAAAGTTAATGGGTGAGAGGCTACTTGTGACATTCCTGAGCTTTCTCCTGCACAGTGCACTGTGCCATAGGGAGACAGGAAGTCCCTCCTCCTCTCTGCGTGTGAAGTCCGGACAGAGAAGTAAGGGAATCTACAGCCTTCACTTTCACTGTGTGAAAACAGCCTTTTCAGGCAGGTTCTCACTCTGCCTGAAAGGGCTGATTCCATGGAGTTTTCTGTGGGGGGGGGTCTGAGTAACCCACGGCACCTGCGAGTGGGCGGGACTTAGGCACCCACGAGTGGGCGGGGCTTAGGCAACCATGTGTGGGTGGGGCTTCGGCCCCAAGAGTGGCGGGGCCACATAGGGAATAGGGCATGGGGGGCCTTCAACTGGAGGGACCATGGGTCCATGAGTGGGAGGGACCAGGGGGGATACAAAGAGGAGGAGGAGACACAGACAGATTGACTGGACAGTTTCAGACAGGAAGCGCAGGGGACTGGTGATGCTGCTGCCATATCACACATAAAAAGTAAATATCTTCAAAACTATGCAAAATACAACAATAGAAATAATGCAAAAATTCTCAGGGGAAGCAATTCCTATTTCTGTGAGTGGCCCCGCCCACTCACAGGTGCCTAAGCCCCGCCCACTCGCAGGTGCCTAAGCCCCGCCCGCTCACAGGTGCTGTGGGCCACTCTTACCCCCCCCCGAAAACTCTGTGAAAACAGCCTTTTCAGGCAGAGTTAGAACTCTCCTGAAAAGGCTGTTTTCACATAGTGAGAGAGAAGGACGAAGCTGAAGTTGGTTTCTTTTTCAGTTAGTTTCTTATTCACAGATTGAAGTTGGTTTCCTTTATTCGAATTTGAATAAGAAACTGGTGCAATAGGTTAAACCGCTTTGGCTACTGAAAAAACACAGACACGACATACCTAACCCTGGCACATAATTCAGTTGAGTCCAGCCTGCCCAAATTGTTTGGGCATACAGTTGGCACCAAAGTCGTAAAATAGCCATTTAGCCATTTGAATAAGACGTAATACTGTATTACAAAACAAATTAATGTAATTTAGTTGCAATGGTTCTTTAAAAAGTCCTTGTGGGGGCGGAGCCTGCCCGATGAACAAGATGGCCGCGGATCACTAGAGCTCCGACTCAACCCCGGTGTAATTATCAGCAAACGCAAGCACTCAAAGGCACCAAACCCTAAAATCAATCCCCAACAACACCAAGATGGGGAAGAGAGGGGACCTATCGAACTTTGTCAAAGACAGGACCCCAGGCCGCCGCACCTCCCGGCCCTAACAAAATGGCGACAACTCCGGAGCCTCCGGACCCGATAACAAGGCGCGACCTGGACACCCATACGCAAACTTAGAAAAGTTAATCGCAGAGGCACACCATAGAACGGTGAACGAGGTGAAGCAAGAGGTTAGTGCCCTGGGGGACCGGGGTGGGCCCTAGAATCGTCTCATGGAGACACAGCTAGATATTGCGCCCAAGTGGAGACGGACATAAGGGAAATTAGAGCACAACTGACTGCCCTACAATCCCAACAGGAGGATGCTGAACACCGTTCCCGAAGGAACAATATAAGAATACGGGGAGTCACGGAGGATATCACCGATCTCCAACCCCCACCTCCCCAATTATTCACAAACCCTGCCCCAAATGTCCCCGAAGACCGCTTCCACATGGATAGGGCCCATCGGGCGCTCCGACAAAGGAACCATCAGGAAGACCCACCCAGAGACATTATTGTCCGACTACACTACTACTCCACAAAAGAACTAATACTACAGGCAGCCCGAAACACGAGACCTCAAAATAGATGGCATCCGATCCAAATTTACCAGGACTTATCACCACAAACATTGGCAAAAAGGAGGGCCCTTAAACCCATCTCCACCAACTTTACTAGCCAAAATCAAGTATAGCTGGGGTTTCCCCTTCAGGCTAACCACAACCCCTACCCTGAGAATACCCCTACCAGAAAGGTAAACTATAACAACCTAGAACATGGGACACACAGACACACCAGCTGAACTCAGCAAAACCCCACTACCACACAAAGGACCTCAGCAAACACCGAAAAGAAATGGACTAATCAACTACAACTCAGGACTACCTTAAAACCCCTCACATCACCACAACAACCAATACGGGAACCCAAAATGAGGACCAAAAAAACCCTGGCTCTAAAAACAACACATCAACAAAATGGAAAAAATATACATACAGGACATCCCCAATCAAATTTCTTTAGCTCAAAACCCCCCTCCCCCCACATATTCTGATCAGCCAATGATCCTTCCCACCATCTGACCTAGCCTTAAAAAACTACACCCGGGACAACAGGAGCCGATCCTAACCCACACCAACTATACGACCCTAGTTCAACTAGACTCCCACCCCACCAAGTTACGGTGAAAACTTCACCGATATTTGCCTATTGTGGGAATTACCCACCCAGTTACATCAAAATGTTATATTTACTGTTTATTACTGTTCGAATTTATGTTATTGATATGTTTATTTTTTGTCTCCGTATCTAGAAAAATACCTGGCTTTCTCCGCGACCTCTCCATCTGATGCACAGACATCTACTTGGGCACACACAGACTCCTTCTCAATCCATAATATGGACAAGGTAAGCACTCCTAACAGATTGACAATGAGCAGAGGAGATCACACATACAAAAAACCCTTGCATACAAAAACCCTCAAAACATCACCAAACCAACTCTCAAAATACTCACCCATAACGCAAAGGTTTTAAACGAACCAATAAAAAGGCGAATAGCAATGCAGTACTACGAGAGGAGAGAGAGGCGATATCATCTTTCCAGGAAAAACATTTTGTGAAAGGAGCTCCTCCCCAGCAAAAAATTTACAAACACATTATTTCCTCTGCCCTGGTCAAGAAGGAGGAGTGGCAATAACAAAAGAACACCTTTTACAATGACACGTTGTGATAGAGGCCCAGAAGGGCACTATTTAATAATACAAGGCTTGCTAGACCCAAACTCTACACATTAGCAAACATACGCCCCAACACAAAACAAGCACTATTTTACAAAATCCTAGAAGAAAAACTTGAGTCTAACCTAGGTACTCTGATCTTAGCAGGTGACTTTAACACAGCTCTGGACCCGGAGGCGGACAGATCATCGGTCTCCTCTCTGGCCAGGCGGCCGCCCCATCCAAATCCCTTCATTCTTTACTCAAAACACTTAACTTATGGGACGCCTGGAGGTGTACAACACCCCAAGTCAAGACAATACACACTTCTTCTCTCAACCTCACAAAAACACACCAGGATAGATTATTATTTATAAATTCACAACTAATCCCTTTTCTACACGACACAGATATGGACCCATCTCGTGGTCCGACCATGCTCATGTCTCAGTAGACCACCTCTAAAAACAACCCCCACATATCAATCCCAATGGAGAATGAATGAAGCGCTATTTTTAAACAAAGAACTATCTGATTACATATAAAATAAATGGGGAGCCATCAACCCCTCTCTACGTGCTCCACAGCCCAAGATATACAGAAATTACTGACCAGAAGTGTAATGGGTGAGAGGCTGACTTGTGACATTCCTGAGGCTTCTCCTGCACAGTGCACTGTGCCATGAGGGAGACAGGAAGTCCCTCCTCCTCTCTGCTGTGTGAAGTCCGGACAGAGAAGGTAAGGGAATCTACAGCCTTCACTTTCACTGTGTGAAAACAGCCTTTTCAGGCAGAGTTCTCACTCTGCCTGAAAGGGCTGATTCCATGGAGGTTTTCTGGGGGGGGGGGTCGAGTAACCCACGGCACCGCGAGTGGGCGGACTTAGGCACCCACGATGGGGCGGGGCTTAGGCAACCATGTGTGGGTGGGGCTTCGGCAACCAAGGTGGCGGGGGGCCACATAGAATAGGCCATGGGGGGCCTTAACTAGGGGACCATGGGTCCATGAGTGGGAGGACCAGGGGGGATACAAAGAGGAGAGGAGACACAGGACAGATTGACTGACAGTTTCAGAGCAGGAAGCGCAGGGACTGGTGATGCTGCTGCCATATCACACATAAAAATAAATATCTTCAAAACTATGCAAAATAAACAATAGAATACAATGCAAAAATTCTCAGGGGAGCAATTTCTATTTCTGTGAGTGGCCCCGCCCATCACAGGTGCCTAAGCCCCGCCCACTCGCAGGTGCCTAAGCCCCGCCCGCTCACAGGTGCTGTGGGCCACTCTTACCCCCCCCGAAAACTCTGTGAAAACAGCCTTTTCAGGCAGAGTTAGAACTCTGCCTGAAAAGGCTGTTTTCACATAGTGAGAGAGAAGGACGAAGCTGAAGTTGGTTTCTTTTTCAGTTAGTTCTTATTCACAGATTGAAGTTGGGTCCTTATTCGGAATTGAATAAGAAAATGGTGCAATAGGTAAACCGCTTTGGGCTACTGAAAAAACATAGCAGACAGACACATACATACCCTGGCACATAATTCAGTTGAGTCCAGCCTGGCCCAAATTGGTTTTGGGCATACAAGTTGGCACCAAAGTCTGTAAAATAGCCATTTTAGCCATTTGAATAAGAAACTGGTGTATTGCAATAGGTAAACCGCTTTGGACCACTGAAAAACACCGCAGACACACAAGTACATACCCCTGGACATAATTCAGTTGAGTCCAGCCTAGCCCAAATTGGTTTGGGCATGCAAGTTGGCACCAAAGTCTGTAAAATAGCCATTTTAGCCATTTGAATAAGAAACTGGTGTATTGCAATAGGTAAACCGCTTTGGACCACTGAAAAAGCACCGCAGACACACATGTACATACCCTTGGCATAAAATTCAGTTGAGTCCAGCCTGGCCCAAATTGGTTTTGGGTAGCAAGTTGGCACCAAAATCTGCCAAAACAGCCATTTTAGCCATTTGAATAAGAAACTGGTGTATTGCAATAGGTAAACTGCTTGGGCACATAAAAAAAACACTGCAGACAGACACGTACATACCCCTGGCACTAATTCAGTTGAGTCCAGCCTGGCCCAAACTGGTTTACCTATTGCAATACACCAGTTTCTTATTCAAATAAGAGAAAGAATTAAACTTTTTTGAATAGAAACAACTTCAGCTTTGTGAGAGAAGGGCTGTAGATTCCCTTACCTCTCTGAAGCTGCAGTCCTTCACACAGCAGGAGGAGGAAGGACTTCCTGTCTCCCTCACACTGAGGGAGTCTGAGGCTGTGCTCGCTGGCGGCACTGTGCAGGAGAAGCCTTAGGAATGTCACATGTCAGCCTCCCACCATTAACTTTTTGGTCAGTCATTTCTGTATATCTTGGGCTGTGGAGCATGTAGAGAGGTGGTTGATGGCTCGTTTTAAGGTAGGAAAACTGGCCTTTCATTTAAACTTAACTTGTTTGGAGACCACAGTTCCCTTTTAAGTTAGTGGGAAGCTGCAGATTTAAATACAATTTTGGCTATTTTGTTTTTTTTTCTATCCACCCCAGTGGATCCCTACCTTTACTGCTTCAAAGTTGCTGGCTTCTCATCGAGTATATTGGACTTTGTAGCTCTACTCCTCTGAGATCGCCTAGTCCTCCAGCTTCCTGGGCCTCAATAGGTAAGTTCTGGTTGTTTCACCCTTGCTGCATGTGCACACGTGACATCATATTGTCATCTTCTTTATAATTGGTCCAAAAATGTACTTACCAAGCTTTGGTTCCTTGGCCTTTGTTCTTCTTTTTCATTCAGGGGACTTCAGAGGGAACGAAGGTTGTGTAAGTACATTTCTGGCCCGATTTTAAAGATGTCAATATAGCATTTAGGCTTCCCTTTGAATCCCATAGATATAACATGGTTTATTAAGAGGTTCCCAATTTTGCCATAATATTACGTTGGCCATACACTTGCCCCAACATTAGATCAATTTGACGTTAATCAGACACGAATGTCAAATGTAGGACCAGGAAGTGTGTTCTTTCCTTTTGATGTTCTGGGCGGATGACGCTTTGCAATGATTGTACATTGCCGGTCCATTGGAATGGGGGCGGTATTGAATGTCAGAGGTAACATTTATAAATGCATGGTGCAAAATTAGCAAAATATGCAGCATCCAATCAGATTTTATCTTGTAGTAGAGCCATTATAAAGATAGTATTTCATTGGTTGCTGCAAATTATCTTCACAGGCAAATAATTGCTCCTATATTGGCAGTATACAGTAATGTAATGCTGAATAGCATAATTAAGGGCCCTACATTTAATCATCCAAGCAAAGGCTTTGAGGTTAGTCCTAAAGTTGGGCTACATGTAATATGGAATCGGTAGTCTATTTGATTAAATGCCCTTGTGGGCTACCCTATGTAGGACAAATGCAAAAGTCAAACTGCATAGCCAGGAACGTAAATGTAGTATTACTAACTATATAAGGGTACCCAATATGATACTCCAGTATCTAGACATTTTAAAGAAAATAATAATAGCTCCCAGTGTACTGGAAATAATTGGTCCTTGAAGAGAGGGGGGATAGGAAAGAGAGACTTTTACAAGAGAAGGTAGAAGATTAAAAGACTTAAAGGGTTATTCATAAAGTTCTTATCATTAAAAATTGTGCTAATTTTGCCCCAACCAATCAAGTTAGCTTTCAAATGTTAAATAACATCTGATTGGTTGGGGCAAAATTAGTACCATTTTTAACGAAAATAACTTTTATTGAACCTCCCTGTTAATGCGATGATCCGTCAGGCTTGAATAAGTCTAAAACCATATTTATGGATACTGGATATATACTATCCTGAGACCCCAGCAGATTTGTGTAAATACTATAATAACAAAAATTGGTATTAATACATACCTCTCATTTATCTCTAGATATGTGTATTGAGCCTGATGCCATGGACTAAGAAATGGTCAACAGCTCGCAGAATCGACGTGTAGCAAACGTTAATTGAAATTTTCCCGTTTTATATGAATAATATGTTTTGAAATGTAGGTAGATTTGTGTTACAATATTTCCTAATTGCATAAGTTCCATTCTGGTGCTAACTGTAAATATGTATTATGATGAAGTTCACAAAAATGGAACACATATGCACTTTAGTAAGATGTATGCATTATATTATGCATTTTATTTCGAGATTTTAGAAGAACAAATGCACTTTATTAATAGATCTGTAGCACAGAGCATGATGGATTAGCACCTCATATATAGTTCTGTATGATTATACACTTTATACAATGTTTGGTAGATTATGTACACTGTATTTCAAGGAATCAATAAATTATTTGCAAGCTGAATACGGCTGCAGTGTGTCTCCCTGACAACTTGTGATTTGAAATAATTGCTCCTCTTAAAGGGCATGTCCATCCCCACCATTTATAATTATAGTGTTATTTTGCTAACGGTTAGTGAAATTTGTGTATTCAGGGGCCTTCGGCTGTTTTTAAAAGTAGGTGGTGGTTGACATGCCCTTTTAGCTGGAATGTATTACAGGAGATTCAATAAAAGTTCTTATTGTTTAAAATGGTGCTAATTTTGCCCCAACCAATCAGAACTTATTTAACATTTGAAAGCTGCATCTGATTAGTTGGGGCAAAATTAGCACCATTTTAAATAAGAAATTTTATGAATAACCCCCTTAGTTTGTTAATTAAAAAAATTGTGTTGTATGTTTATTTTAGAAATACCAGGAGTGAAAATTAATCTAAATCCATTATGGGGGCTGAGCAGAGCTCTAAGGGGGATCTCAGGCAGAATGACCCAAATCTTCAGGTAAGTTCAAGTATATTTCCTGTCAATCTGGTTAAGTGAAACTAGAGTAACTTCTATGCTGTATTTTTATAAGTAGAAAGCTGTTCCCTAGCAGACGTCAGTAATTGTAATTCTGGCAATATTTGTATTTTTAATATTGGATTTAGTGCACTTCTACCCTTTTCTTTATTCTGTATGTTACACTCCTAATTAGATTGTAATGTATATTTATATCTGAACTATTATGTATTTGCCCCCTTTGTATGACTTTCTTGTATTTTGTTATTGTACATCGCTGCGTCCCCAATTGGCACTATAAATAAACTATATACACATGTAAAGGTAATGTCCACCCTTAAAATAAAAAAACTGGTTAGATATCCGCCAGCAACCACAACTGCCATTTTTAACAGCATAGCTAGCTGTAAGTTATCTATTTGTAGCACACATCTTCCCCGTCGGTCTGATTTAATACCCGATATCTGGTGTCTTAGGGTTTGGCATATAAGAATAGATAACCTCTAGAGTAGGTGGTATGGGCAGCTTATCCAATCCAATGCCTGCGCACATAAGAAGTGGTTGCTGGGATGGGTGAGTTCTTGTAGACAAACTGTCAGGGTTTGCATATTTATAACATTATGTAGCATGTAGGCCACGGACATTCATGACAATATTTTGATGGTTTAATTATGGGTATAAGGGAAGGATGTTGCAGGGGTTTCTTAGCTAGTACGCCTCCCGGAGAAAGCATCACAATGGACCATTTGGCTTCCAATCCTGGTGGCTCAGGCAGGTACAATGCGTGGTGACAATAAAATACAGATAACCGGATTAGTTTTCATTAAGAACAGTAAAAACTTAGGGGCATATTTATAAAGAATCGCTAATATCGCAAAAAAATTACCGCGCACATCGCGGCCGCGAAAATAGCGCTATCGCCGTATTTATAACGGCGAGCGCTATTCCCGCGATACCTATCGCGGCCGCGATGTGTGCGGTAATTTTAAGCCCCTTCGCGGCGATTGTATAATTGCCGCGAAGGGACTTAAAACCCTTCGACGCCGCTCCTAAAGGGGCGGGGCATACTCAACCCCGCCACACCCCCCGCGGCGGCAGCGGCGACCACCAGCCGCCGCCGCCGCTCCCAGCAGCCCTCCCCAACGTTCCCGTTGCGGCAATCTCGGAACGGGAGGTAGGAGGGCTGCCGGGAAGGGACGCCGCAGGTGGTCGCGACCACCGCCGCGCACCCCCTCCCCGGCAACCCCTCCAAGCCCCCGCCCCGGCCGTCCCGGGGAGGGATGGGAGGGAGCGGGGGGGGGTGGAGGCTCCCTCAGCGGGGCTGAGAAGGGCCTTTTGGGGTTTAGGGGGTCCCGCAGCTCGAACCGGGACCCTCCCCGGCCTACAAGGGCCTTGCGGCACTGAAGTGCCTTGGCGGGGTCCGCAGCTGAAAACGGGACCCCAGTGCGGCTTTAAAGAAGCCCTGGGCGACGTCTTCTTTCTTCAGTCCGGCGACACCAGCTCCGCCGAGGCCGCCGACCCCCGAGAGGTACCCCTGCGGCGCCAGGGGTACCCCCGGTGGGCGCCGGCGACCTCAACGAGGCCGATGTTGCCGGCGTCTTGATCCGATCGCGACGTCTCGTCGGCTGCGACACCAACCCCACTCAGGTGCCGATGCCAGGCAGACTCAATGCGGCCGCCAGTGAGCTGCTGGCACCGCCGGCCTCAGCGGAGCCGATGTTGCCAGCCGCTTCTTTCTTCAGCATCTACTGCGATGGCATATGAGTTCCGCGGCGGAAAGCTCTCTTTATAGGTTTGCAGAAACCATAATCGTTTCTGATGGTTCATTTTTAATACTTGCTTTACATTAACCATCAGAATTCTGGAAAGTTCTGAATATATGGTTAATGTAAAGCAAGTATTAAAATTGACCAATCAGAAACGGATTATGGATTTCTGCAAACCTATATAAAGAGGAGCTTTCCGCCGAGGAACTCAGATGCCATCGCAGTAGATGGCTGAAGAAAGAAGAAGAAGCGTCTGGCAACATCGGGTCCGTGAGGCCGGCGGTGTGCCAGCAGGCTCACGTCGGCCGGAGTGAGTCTGCCGGCATCGGCGACCTGAGTGGGGTTGGTGTCGCCAGCCCGAAGACGTCGCCCAAGGGTTTTGAGAGCCGCACTGGGGGTCCCGGTTCGAGCTGCGGGACCCCGCGCAAAGCACTTATTAGTGCCGCAAGGGCACTGTAAGTGCCGCAAGGGCCCTTACAAGGGCCGGGGAGGGGTCCTGTTTCGAGCTGCGGGACCCCTAAGCCCCAAAGGGTCTTGTAAGAGCGCAAGGGCACTTGTCAGTGCCGCAAGGGCCCTTATAAGGGCCGGGGAGGGGGGTCCGGTTCGAGCTGCGGGACCCCTTAAGCCCCAAAAGGTCTTGTCAGAGCCGCAAGGGCACTTGTAAGTGCCGCAAGGGCCCTTATAAGGGCCGGGGAGGGGGGGTCCCGGTTCGAGCTGCGGGACCCCCTAAGCCCCAAAAGGCCCTTCTCAGGGCCCCGCTGGAGGGAGCCTCCACCCCCCCCAGCGGCTCCCTCCCGTCCCTCCCCGGGAGCGGCCGGGCGGGGGGCTTGGAGGGGTTGCCGGGGAGGGGGGTGTGCTGGGGTGGTCGGACCACCTGCTGCGGCCCCTTCCCGGCAGCCCCTCCTAGCTCCCGTTCCGAGATTGCCGCGAACGGGGAACGGGTTGGGAGGGTGCTGGGAAGGGCGGCGGGCGGCAGCGGCGGGGGGTTGTGGGGGGGGGTGAGCGTGTCTCCGGGGCGGGTGCGACCACCCGCGGCGGGTTGCCTGCCCATCCTGCCGCGGGAGGTTAGTATCGGCTGACTTCGCCACCTTCAAGGTGGCGAAGTAAACAGCCGATACTAGCCGAGCGAAACCAGTACCGCCGCTTTATAAATAGAAGCGGCGGTAACAGGTAAGTATCGGCGGCGAAAGGTTAACGCTTCGTTAACTTTTCGCGGCCGTTTTCGGACCTTTAAATCGCGGTAAACGCGATTTATGCGTTAATGTCCGCGAAAACGGCCGCGAAAAGTTAAAGAACCTATAAATATGCCCTCTAAACAAATACAAACTCCATAATAGAAAGATGCCATCGCAGTAGATGGCTGAAGAAAGAAGCGGCTGGCAACATCGGCTCCGCTGAGGCCGGCGGTGCCAGCAGGCTCACTGGCGGCCGCAGTGAGTCTGCCTGGCATCGGCGACCTGAGTGGGGTTGGTGTCGCCAGCCCGAAGACGTCGCGTCGGATCAAGACGCCGGCAACATCGGCCTCGTTGAGGTCGCCGGCGCCCACCGGGGGTACCCCTGGCGGCCGCAGGGGTACCTCTCGGGGGTCGGCGGCCTCGGCGGAGCTGGTGTCGCCGGGACTGGAAGAAAGAAGACGCCGCCCAAGGGCTCTTTTAAGAGCCGCACTGGGGGTCCCGGTTTGAGCTGCGGGACCCCCGCCAAAGGCACTTGTCAGTGCCGCAAGGGCCCTTATAAGGGCCGGGGAGGGGGGGTCCCGGTTCGAGCTGCGGGACCCCCTAAGCCCCAAAAGGCCCTTCTTCAGGGCCCCGCTGGGGGAGCCTCCACCCCCCCCAGCGGCTCCCTCCCTCCCCTCCCCGGGAGCGGCCGGGCGGGGGGCTTGGAGGGGTTGCCGGGAGGGGTGCGCGGCGGGGGTCGCGACCACCTGCTGCGCCCCTTCCCGGCAGCCCCTCCTAGCCTCCCGTTCCGAGATTGCCGCGAACGGGGAACGGGTGTGGGAGGGGCTGCTGGGAACGGCGGCGGCGGCTGGTGGTGCGCCGCTGCCGCGCGCGGGGGGTGTGGGCGGGGTTGGAGTATGCCCCGCCCCTTTAGGAGCGGCGTCGGGAAGGGATTTTAAGTCCCTTCGCGGCAAAACTATAACAAGTAATCGCCGCGAAGGGGCTTAAAATTACCGCAGCACATCGCGGCCGCGATAGGTATCGCGGGAATAGCGCTCGCCGTTATAAATACGGCGATAGCGCTATTTTCGCGGCCGCGATGTGCGGCGGTAATTTTTTTGCGATATTAGCGATTCTTTATAAATATGCCCCTAAGTTTTTACTGGTCTTAATGAAAACTAATCCAGGTTATCTGTATTTTATTGTACACCACGCATTGTACCTGCCTGAGCCACCAGGATTGGAAGCCAAATGGTCCATTGTGATGCTTTCTCCGGGGAGGCGTACTAGCTAAGAAACCCCTGCAACATCCTTGCCCCTTATACCCATAAGTTAAACCATCAAAATATTGTCATGGAATGTCCGTGGCCTACATGCTACATAATGTTATAAATATGCAAACCCTGACAGTTTGTCTACAAGAAACTCACCTCATCCCAGCAACCACTTCTTATGTGCGCAGGCATTGGATTGGATAAGCTGCCCATACCACCTACTCTAGAGGTGTATCTATTCTTATATGCCAAACCCTAAGACACCAGATATCGGGTATTAAATCAGACCGACGGGGAAGATGTGTGCTACAAATAGATAACTTACAGCTAGCTATGCTGGTAAAAATGGCAGTTGTGGTTGCTGGCGGATATCTAACCAGTTTTTTATTTTAAGGGTGGACATTACCTTTACATGTGTATATAGTTTATTTATAGTGCCAATTGGGGACGCAGCGATGTACAATAACAAAATACAAGAAAGTCATACAAAGGGGGCAAATACATAAATAGTTCAGTATATAAATATACATTACAATCTAATTAGGAGTGTAACATACAGATATAAAGAAAAGGGTAGAAGTGCACTAAATCCAAATATTAAAAATACAAATATTGCCAGAATTACAATTACTGACGTCTGCTAGGGAACAGCTTTCTACTTATAAAAATACAGCATAGAAGGTTACTCTAGTTTCACTTAACCAGATTGACAGGAAATATAACTTGAACTTACCTGAAGAGTTTGGGTCATTCTGCCTGAGATCCCCCTTAGAGCTCTGCTCAGCCCCCATAATGGATTATTTAGATTAATTTTCACTCCTGGATATTTCTAAAATAAACATACAACACAATTTTTTTAATTAACAAACTAAGGGGGTTATTCAATAAAAGTTCTTATTTAAAATGGTGCTAATTTTGCCCCAACTAATCAGATGCTAGCTTTCAAATGTTAAATAAGTTCTGATTGGTTGGGGCAAAATTAGCACCATTTTAAACAATAAGAACTTTTATTGAATCTCCCTGTAAATACATTCCAGCTAAAAGGGCATGTCCACCACCACCTACTTTTAAAAACAGCCGAAGGCCCCTGAATACACAAATTTCACTAACCGTTAGCAAAAATAACACTATAATTATAAATGGTGGGGATGGACATGCCCTTTAAGAGGAGCAATTATTTCAAATCACAAGTTGTGCAGGGAGACACACTGCAGCCGTATTCAGCTTGCAAATAATTTATTGATTCCTTGAAATACAGTGTACATAATCTACCAAACATTGTATAAAGTGTATAATCATACAGAACTATATATGAGGTGCTAATCCATCTATTGCTCTGTGCTACAGATCTATTAATAAAGTGCATTTGTTCTTCTAAAATCCATGAAATAAAATGCATAATATAATGCATACATCTTATGCTAAAGTGCATATGTGTTCCATTTTTGTGAACTTCATCATAAATACATATTTACAGTTAGCACCAGAAATTGAACTTATGCAATTAGGAAATATTGTACACAAATCTACCTACATTTCAAAACATATTATTCATATAAAACGGGAAAATTTCAATTAACGTTTGCTACACGTCGATTCTGCGAGCTGTTGACCATTTCTTAGTCCTATGGCATCAGGCTCAATAGAGTAAATGAGAGGTATTATTAATACCAATTTTTGTTATTATAGTATTACACAATCTGCTGGGGTCTCAGGATAGTATATATACAGTATCTCATAAATATGGTTTTAGACTTATTCACCTGACGGATCATCGCATTAACAGGGAGGTTCAAAAGTTATTTTCGTTAAAAATGGTACTAATTTTGCCCCAACCAATCAGATGTTATTTAACATTTGAAAGCTAACATCTGATTGGTTGGGGCAAAATTAGCACAATTTTTAATGATAAGAACTTTTATTGAATAACCCTTTAAGTCTTTTAATCCTTCTACCTTCTCTTTGTAAAAGTCTCTCTTTCCTATCCCCCCTCTCTTCAGAGGACCAATTATTTCCAGTACACTTGGGAGCTATTATTATTTTCTTTAAAATGTCTAGATACTGGAGTATCATATTGGGTACCCATTATATAGTTAGTAATACTACATTTACGTTCCTGGCTATGCAGTTTGACTTTTGCATTTGTCCTACATAGGGTAGCCCACAAGGGCATTTAATCAAATAGACTACCGATTCCATATTACATGTAGCCCACACTTTAGGACTAACCTCAAAGCCTTTGCTTGGATGATTAAATGTAGGGCCCTTAATTATGCTATTACAGCAATTACACTGTATACTGCCAATATAGGAGCAATTATTTGCCTGTGAAGATAATTTGCAGCAACCAATGAAATACTAGCTTTATAATGGTCTACTACAAGATAAAATCTGATTGGATGCTGCATATTTTGCTAATTTTGCACCCATGCATTTATAAGATGTACCTCTGACATTCAATACCGCCCCCATTCCAATTGACCGGCAATGTAACAATCATTGCAAAGCGTCATCCGCCCAGGAACATCAAAAGGAAAGAACACACTTCCTGGTCCTACATTTGACATTCGTGTCTGATTAAACGTCAAATTGATCTAATGTTGGGGCAAGTGTATGGCCAACGTAATATTATGGAACGATGAATAATAGTAAAATGACTGGGTTATCATTGTTATATTATTACGCCCTTATTACAGGCTCTCCGCCACCCCCCAAGTCAATTACAAACGGATGTGAGATTTCATTATGGTATGTGCACCCTGAGTACCTGTGACTGGCTTACTTAAATCTATACTCTAATGAGACCAATCATGTTCATTTCCTCGTTTTCCATTTAAGTTGTCCGGCAGAAAGAAAGGCAGAACAACCCTTTCTCTAGTGACTTTATAAAATCAGCCAATATGAGTGGAAGAGGAAGAGGAGCATTGGAAAGGTGAGTATGAGCTTATAGCAGCATTTGGGAAAGGTGGGCGTTGTTATGAAAGTTTTTGAGTGGTTGAGTTAGTTATTCATCGGTTGGGTAATATTATGATCTTACTGTGAACGTATGCATGGGAAAGAAGGAAGTCATGGAAGATGTTTCTGTTTTTCAAGATTTCCTGTGGGCAGATGAAAAAAAAAAGGAAGAGGAAACAAAAAAAAAAAAAAAAAAAAGAGGAAAAAAAAAAAAAAAAAAAAAAAAAAAAAAAAAAAACCACCTTTTGGAAATGAAAATTGTTTCATGAACGAAGTTAATGAACGACGAAATCTTGAAGATCAATCGATATATACATTGTAAGTGGAAATGAAAAATTGAAAATTCATTGGACAAAGTATTCCAAAGTATATGGGCACAAGGATACAAATGGGAGCCTTCCAGGGGGAAAATCGTAGTCAGAGGATGATAATAATTAGAGGCAACAAATGCGCAGACTGCCATTCCAAATACCTCTCCATGACTACCCCACTTGACATATCATTCCGCTGTTTGTTGTAGTGGTAATTTTGTCAAATTGCACGCTGGTGTCCCTTCCTCCCTTTAAGTTCGCTTTTTTTTATTTTTTTCTTTCTTTTTTTTTGTTATAGCGTTTGAAGGACAGACCAGAAATATCCTGGAATGGCCAGAAGGCGCAGAATCCTTTTCTGGGCCATTGTATTGGATCACTTCCATACTGACAAATTGCCGAGTGCCTTAGTTTGTGGAATATACTGTCTGCGGGGAATTTAGGCTTCTCGTAGCTGAAAAATCTGGACCAATCTCATGAGAAACGGACGTGTGAGTATTAACAATGGTGGGGAACTTCTGGCAGTCCAAACTATTGTCTACAACACCTGGACTTGCACACCCATTTCTACTTTTATAAACCATTTTATTCCTTGGCCATGTGTTATCCATTAAATCAGAACGAGCTTCCTTATCACAGGACTGGAGGAGGCCACTGCCTATAGATCAGCACACATAGAGCATTCTGGGGACGCTTTAGGTAATGGTTGGATGTATGTATTTGATACATTGCTATAGGGAGTTTTATTTAATATCTGCAGATTTTATATAGCTCTTGAACATTGGCCTGGGGTTGGAATTTTTACTGACACCACAAGATTCGTCCTCGGTAGTTGCTAATTGGAATAAATGGATATGTTTCTTAGAGGAGGTCACATGTCCCCACCCCCAAAACGTAATAATCCCCCTTCCCTCCCCCCCAGTAATGGACCCCACCATGTAGTGTATCTTAATAACCTTACCTGCAATCCATCCCAGCTCCTATTGTCTCTCCCTGTAGACCCCCCCTAAAGTCCCAAAAAACTGTCTCACCAGGAGGCTAGGCAGGCTCTGCCTACCCGGCGCACCTTGGCCCGTCATAAGACTATATTCCCTGCGTACTCATTTCCCCTGCTTGCTCCCAAGCCTCCCTCCCCCTGCCCTCTCCCCCCTCTTCCCCCTCTCCCACTCTCCTATCTCCCCTAATCTTCCAGTCCTACCCTATCCCACATCATCCCTAGCCCCTAGCATAACCCAAACCCACCTTAATATGATGTTCCCCCCCATGTTGGCAGCCCAAGCCCATATTTTATTTTCCCAAAAGCTCCCCAAACTCTATTACTCCTCGCTCTTTTACTCCCTCTTTCCTTCTTTCCTCCGCTGCACTGAATGAACCGGCAGCCGTCCGTTGATTGGCTGCCGCTCAGCCAACAGCGCCAGACCGACTGCCGGCTGCCGCCCCCTCTGCTTGTCATTATCTTCGCAAGCAAGGGCCGGGCATGCGGCGAGAAGGACCGAGGTAGACGAGGGACTGTAAGTAACGAGTTTGGGGGGCTTTTGGGAATACAAACGAAACTGACGGTATAGGGGGATTGCACAGACATGGGGGGAGCATCATATTAAAATAAACAAAAAAATTTTAAGGTGTTAACTGCCCTTTATAACATCTCTGGATCGTAGGATTATTTAAGGGTTGTGAGAATTTAAAAGGGTTAATGTTGTGAGTCTGTAGTAAAAGGTTTTGCTTGTATGACATTTTGCAGGCAGGCAAACCAGATTTTAGCTTTTGTGTTCTACCAGAGGGGAGAACATTCTGCGATTGGTACCGTAGGGTTCATACGCAACCCAAGCTTAGCAGCCCTCTTGGAACATTAATACTCTTTTAAAGTCTTCCAGTAGACAAATCTGTCATTCATGTATTTCCACCCCACATTATTCTTAATATTTTTCCTTGTTCTTCAGCGATCTGAAACCTGAATATATCGATGATGAGACGCCTCGGAATTGTTGAAGATTGCAAACATTCGAACTGCCATGAGGCCTTGCATAACGGTGTTGGCCTCTACTTTGTTAATACCGATAATGTCCGTGTCACATACTAAGTTCCATCCACTGGGTTTGTTTAATAACAATGTCAGTTTGACAAGTGGTCCCATGAGCAGGACAGAGATAAACTGTACAATATAACCACAGAGTAGAGACGTCTTTATGTACTGTAACTTTGGTTTCGGTTTAGGAAAATTGGCCTGGAGATAGATGTCTCCACCATGTGGCACTGTTCCATTAACAAGCCCCGAGATTGGAGGAATGAGCCCAACACCAAGATCGGTGGACTGGATGGGTTGTAGGACTAATGATTTCATAAAATGTTTTGTCGGTTGTGGTAAGTATAAACGTATTATATACAACCAATGGCAATGTTAAATTGTTAATATCTGGGAAAGGGTATCCCAGTTATGGGTTAAAGGGCCTCACTGACGTTTGTTGGGGGTAACTTGCCTGGTGGGTTTAATGTTTGTGGGGAACTGTGTAGCCTTTAATGTATTGTGCCATATATCCAGGTTTTTAAAAAATAATTTAAAAACCGACTATTTCCTCTATTTCTTTGCCATTTTGATGGGATAAACCAAGGAAGAACTAGGCGGAATTTGGAATGATGGAGACCACGTATCCCAACAAATTAACCCACCTCACCAAAGTATTATTAATGAGAGTAGTACCAGTCAACTGTTTAACTGTAACAACCTGTCTGGAAATAATATGTAAGAAAAAACTTGCCTGGGGGGTAACAAGTTGTTTTGGTCTTTGTGTGTTTCTGTTTAAAGACGGAGGGATTCGCCTTGGAGGAGATCACAATTAGTGAAGGAATGATTGGAAGCGTCTTCTTTATGGTAAGTTATATGGCAATAGACTCGTCTGAGAACCACAAAGGATCCTGGGAAGGGTCAGTATATGGACCGGGATTGGGAGTGTGTGTGACCGTTATCATAAAGGGAAACTAATCTGTCTATACTTCACTTTGTTATGTCCTGTTACATAGACAATAGACATGGGAATCTAACGAAGCGAAGGAATATCAGACCCCCCATTTATCCTGAACATATCCAACCTGCCAAAACCATTCGTGGACTTTGATTACCCGCATGTTTAATGGATTTCTTTAAAAAAAATTGCCAGTGTAATTAGACTTGTACATTGTATTAATACTTAAAAAATTTTTTTTGTAGAAATGTTTTTAAATATCACAAATTAGTGACTGAAGAATGGGACCATCTGGGGTTTCTCCCCGCTTGGCAGCCCCACAGCCCAATTGGCTCACACAGCTCTATATCTCATACTTTAGAGCTATATGGATAAGCTTCACCTATCAGTACCACTAGAATCTCAGCTTCTACCAAACGTTTTGTATGACAAAACTGTTACATTTCCCCCTGAAAGAGTGTTTGATTAGTGGAAAACAGAAAGTGTAATAAGAAAGGAGAAGATAAAGGGAGATGGTCACACAGTGTAATAAGAAAAGGGAGATGTATACAAACTGTTAGAAAAATGTAACGGGTAAAAACGGAGAAAAGGAGATGTAACCAGAAAAGAAAGGAAAAAAGGGAGATTTACACACAAGTGTACAATAAGAAAAGGGAAGATGTTACACCAGTGTAAATAATAAAAAGGGAGAGTGCTCACGTGTCACAAACAACTAATGAAGGTTCCACCAGTGTAAATAATAAAAGGAGAAACGGGACGAATGTGTCACACGTTGTCAATAATAAGAATAAGGACGATTGTGCTACACCAGGTGTAATAAGAATGTGGGAGGACTGGGCTGACCATAGTGGAAGTAAGGTCGCAAAAGGGATCCGCAGAATAGGGCCAAGTTACAACGGTAATAAGATAAGTGATTAGAAACAGCAGATGTGTAGCACCATGGGAGGAATAGAGAAAGCGGAGGTGTTAGAAAATGGGCTGATTATCTGTGTACACAGCCGTACTTAAGAAAAGGAAAATGGAATGGAAGTGAAAAGGGAGATGTAATTACAGTGTAATAAGAAAAGGGAGAAAAGGGAGAGGATGGTACACACATTAGTGTAAAGTCAAGGAAAAGGGAGATGTGTTACACACAGTGTAAGTAAGAAAAGGAGAGGCTAGATGTCCCAACAGTTGTAAATAAAGAAGAAAAGGAGAAAAGGGAGATATGTACACAAGTGTCAAAAATGAGCAAAAGGGAGATGTACACCACACATGTAAATAAGAAAAGGAGAAAACTGGAGATGTGTACACACATGTTTCAGTGTAAATAAGAAAGAGAAAGGAGATGTGTACACAAGTTAAATGAGAAAAGGGAGATGTACACACAGTGTAAATAAGAAAGGAGAAAATGAGATGTGATACACACCGTGTAATAGGAAAGGAGAAAAAAGGGAGATGTGTTACACACAGTTTAGTTAAAGTAAGAAAAGGAGAAAGAAAATATATTGACACACAGTGTAAGTTGTAAATAGGAGAAATGTGGAGACGTGTTACACAGGTAAATAAGGAAAAGGATGAAAAGGGATGATGTGTTACACACAAGTTGTAAAAGAAAGAGAGAAAAGGGAGGTCTGCACACAGTGTAAATAGAAAAGCGAGAAAAGGGAGATTGTATAACACACAGTATGTAAATAACGAAAAGTAAAAAATGGGAGATGTGGTACCACACAGTGTAAATAAGAAAAGGAGAGAGAAAGGGGAGATGTGTACCATCACATGAAATAAGAAAAGGAGGAGGGGAAAAAGGGAGGATGTGTCACACAGTTGTAAATAAGAAAAGGGAGAGGAGAGTGTACACACCAGTGTAAATAAGAAAAGGGAGATGTGTACACACAGTTGTAAATAGAGAAAAGGGGATTGTTACACCACAGTGTAAATAAGGAAAAAGGGAGAGTGTACACACAGTGTAAATAAGAAAAGGGAGATTGTACACACAGTGTAAATAATGTAAGAAAAGGGAGAGTGTACACACAGTTGTAAATAAGGAAAAGGGAAGAGTGTACACACAGTGGTAATAAGAAAGGAGAAAGGGAGATGTGTACACACACGTGTAAATAGAAAAGGGAGATGTCTACCCAGGTGTAAATAAGAAAAAGAGAGATGTTACACACAGTGTAAATAAGAAAAGAAAGGGAGATGTGTACACACAGTTGTAAATAAGAAAAGGGGAGATGGTGTACACACAGTGGAAATAAGAAAAGGGAGGTGTGTACACACAGTGTAAATAAGAATAGGGAGATTGTACTACACCCAGTGTAAATAAGAAAAGGGAGATGTGTTACACACAGTGTAAATAAGAAAAGGGAGATGTGTACACACAGTTGTAAATAAGAAAAGGGATATGTGTGTACACACAGTGTAATAAGAAAAGGGAGGTGTGTACACAAAGTTGTAAATAAGAAAAGGGAGATGTTTACACACAGTTTTGTCAATAAGGGAAAAAGGGAGAGTGTACACACAGTGTAAATAAGAAAAGGGAGATGTGTACACCACAGTGTAAATAAGAAAAGGGAGAGGGTACACACAGTGTAAATAGAAAAGGAGATTGTACACAAGTGTAAATAAGAAAAGGGAGTGTGTCACACACAGTGTAATCCTAAGAAAAGGAGATGTGGTACACACAGTTTGTAAATAAGGAAAAGGGATGATGTGTTACAACACTGTTGATATTTTTGGGAAAAGGAGTTTCAAATAAAAGTTCTTAAATGATTAAATGGTGCTAATTTTGCCCCAACCAATCAGATCTTATTTAACTTTGAAGCTAACATCATGATTGTTTGGGCAAAATTGCACAATGTTTAATGATAAGAAACTTTTAATGAATCCCTGATAGTGTCAGTTTTCCTATTTTGGGACACATAAAAAGGATCAGGTGCGATTTTTTAAAAGGCCGTGAGTTAAACCATGAAAATATTGTCATGGAATGTCCGTGGCTACATGGTCATAATGTTATAAATATGCAACCCTGACAGTTTGTCTACAGAAACTCACCTATCCCAGCAACCACTTCTATGTGCGCAGGCATTGGATTGGATAAGCTCCCATACCACCTACTCTAGAGAGGATCTATTTTATATGCCAAACTCAAGACACCAGATATGGGATTAAATCAGACCCAGGGAGATGTGTGCTACAATAGATAACTCAGCTAGCTTTGCTTGGAATCTACAACCCACCACTGGCGAATATTGCACTACTTTTACCCAATACCTAACACACAAATCATTTGTAAAGATGATTTAAACATGTTAAAAACAATAGGACAGGACACCAGCACCACAATACTATCTCCAGACTCCTCGAATACGTCACTAGCTTCTGGAGACCCTTCACCCTATAGATAGCGGATATAATGCTACTACCAGTACACGATCTGGTTAAAACACGCATGTAGCAAACTGGTATAAAAATGGCAGTTGGGGTGCTGGCGGATATCTAACCAGTTACCAGTTTTGTTTGAAGGGTGGACGTTCCCTTCAGTGTCTATAGTTTATTTAGTGCCACAGATGTACAATAACAAATACAAGAAAGTCATACAAGGGGGAAATCATAAATAGTCCAGTACATAATATATATTACATTGATTAGAGTGTAACATAACAGATAAAAGGAAAGGGTAGATAGAGGCATAAAATAAATAGAAAATATTGCCAGAATGACAATGCTGACGCTGCTAGGGAACAGCTTTCTACTTAAAAATACAGCATAGAAGGTCACTCTAGTTTCTCTTAACCAGATTGACAGGAAATAGAACTTGACTTACCTGAGGAGTTTGGATCATTCTGCCTCAGATCCCCCTCAGAGCTCTGCTCACCCAGAAGGGATTATTTACATTCGTTTCACCTCTGGATATTTCTAAAATAAACATAAAACAAGACTTTTTTTAAATTAACAAACTAAAACATTCCAGTAAAGGGCTGTCCACCACCACTACTTTTAAAAACAGCCGAGGGCCCACTAACCGTTCACAAACAATAACCTATAATTAAATGGTGGGGAGAATGCCCTTTAAGAGGAGCAGCAATTATTTGCCTGTGAAGATAATTTGCAGCAACCAATGAAATTCTAGCTTTATAATGGTCTACTGCAGTAGAAAGCATTTAGAAAGCCTTTGATAAAATCGATGGGTGCTGCAGATTAATGCGCCCATGCATTTATAAGATGTACCTCTGACATTCAGTACCGCCCAGTCCAATAGACCGGCACAATACAGGTGGAACTATCATTGCAAAGCGTCATCTGCCCAGAAATCAAAAGGAAAGAACGCGCTTCTTGGTCCTACATTTGACATTCGTGTCGAATTAAACTCAAATCAGCTGTAGTTGTAAGTTGTAAAATTGAATGCAAGCATTTTGGACAGGCAACTATATGATAACTATATGATAACTATATGATACGCCGCCCCAGGATCTACAAAAACAATGTGCATCTTTCCAGGCCATTAACAAAAGGCTTTCCAGTGCTGGCTTTCAATACTCCATAAACTACTCAGCTCGTCTGAGAGTGATCCACGAGATCATTAATTGGATGGAGTCATTAATCTGCCATTAATAATGGGCCAAGAGAATAAAAGTTGAACAATTTGCCTTCTCTCTGTTTTCCCCTTCTACCCATACCTTCCCCTGGGATTCTTTACCCCCACACACACACCACTGGATACAATTTAAAGGAGGGTGCACTTAGGTGCACTAATCACTTTTGATTGGATTCCAAACAATCTGGATTCAACTAAGTTATATTGGGGCTGCCGCCCACCTCTATATAATACCTAACTATTGGGCTAAAGTCTATAACTTGGGATGCTTGTGTGGCAAGGGCACACACAACCGATTAAAAAACCACAAGTATAACTGATCATATGTGGTTAATTCCCTCTAACTCATGGCTTTTGATTACTATTTTACAAAGACTGCCATGTCTCCTCTTGCCCATATTTCTAAACTAAAAAAAAAATAAAACTGTACAAATACATGATCCACATGGGTTCTCTACCCCCTATAGATACTTTAAATGTTAATGAATAACAGTATATTAGGTTATGCAAGAAATGAGTAACCTGGTCTATTATACTATAAACCAATTGTGTAAATGACATCAGTTGATATATAACTTCCTTGTCCATACCCTTCCTTAACCTTACCTCCCTGTCTAGATTGTGCATATAAATTTAATTATAAAATACACTACGATGTATAATATATTAAGTTTGGAGGCCATTATACCAGCTCTCAACCCATCAACCCTAATATATTTTAACCCTATCCCCCAGAGCCCTCTTTCCCTAAAATGCCTTTCCTGTTCCCATCATACCCGTCACCCCAAATCGTCTCTCAAACTATATGGGATGGATCGGACACCCACTCCGATAAAACCAATGGGTGTTTTGTTACAGTACTCAACACTGTAACCTCTATTGTAATTGTACAAGATTTATATTCCTTTATGTTTCTATTATGGAGTTTGTATTTGTTTAAGGGGCATATTTATAAAGGTTCGTTAACTTTTCGCGGCCGTTTTCGCGGACTTAACGCATAAATCGCGTTTACCGCGATTTATAAAGGTCCGAAAACGGCGCGAAAAGTTAACGAAGCGTTAACCTTTCGCGCCGATCTTACCTGTTACCGCCGCTTCTATTATAAAGCGGCGGTACTGGTTTCGCTCGGCTGTATCGGCTGTTTTTCAGTATCCCCTGGTGGCGAAGTCAGCCGATACTAACCTCCCGCGGCAGGATGGGCAGGCAACCCGCGGCGGGTGGTCGCACCCGCCCCGGGAGACACGCTCACCCCGCCCACACCCCCCGCCGCTGCCGCCGCTTCCCAGCAGCCCCTCCCAACCCGTTCCCCGTTCGCGGCAATCTCGGAACGGGAGGCTAGGAGGGGCTGCCGGGAAGGGGCCGCAGCAGGTGGTCGCGACCACCCGCAGCACACCCCTCCCCGGCAACCCCTCCAAGCCCCCCGCCCCGCCGCTCCCGGGGAGGGACGGGAGGGAGCCGCTGGGGGGGGTGGAGGCTCCCTCCAGCGGGGCCCTGAGAAGGGCCTTTTGGGGCTTAGGGGGTCCCGCAGCTCGAACCGGGACCCCCCCTCCCGGCCCTTATAAGGGCCCTTGCGGCACTTACAAGTGCCCTTGCGGCTCTGACAAGAGCCTTTTGGGGCTTAAGGGGTCCCGCAGCTCGAACCGGGACCCCCTCCCCGGCCTTATAAGGGCCCTTGCGGCACTGACAAGTGCCCTTGCGGCTCTTACAGAGCCCTTTGGGGCTTAGGGGTCCCGCAGCTCGAAACAGGACCCCTCCCCGGCCCTTGTAAGGGCCCTTGCGGCACTTACAAGTGCCCTTGCGGCACTAATAAGTGCTTTGGCGGGGGTCCCGCAGCTCGAACCGGGACCCCCAGTGCGGCTCTCAAAAGAGCCCTTGGGCGACGTCTTCGGGCTGGCGACACCAACCCACTCAGGTCGCGATGCCAGGCAGATCACTCCGGCCGACAGTGAGCCTGCTGGCACCGCCGCCTCAGCGGAGCCGATGTTGCCAGACGCTTTTTCTTCTTTCTTCAGCCATCTACTGCGATGGCATCTGAGTTCCTCGGCGGAAAGCTCCTCATATAGGTTTGCAGAAATCCATAATCCGTTTCTGATTGGTCAATTTTTAACTTGCTTTACATTAACCAATCAGATTTCAGAACTTTCCAGAAATCTGATTGGTTAATGTAAAGCAAGTATAAAAAATTGACAATCAGAAACGGATTATGATTCTGCAAACCTATATAAAGAGGAGCTTTCGCCGCGGAACTAAATAAAGGAATATAAATCTTGTAACAATTACAATAGAGGTTACAGTGTTGAGTACTGTAACAAAACACCCTATTGGTTTTATCGGAGTGGGTGTCCGATCCATCCCATATAGTTTGAGAGACGATTTGGGGGTGACGGGTATGATGGGAACAGGAAAGGCATTTTAAGGGAAAGAGGGCTCTGGGGGATAGGGTTAAAATATATTAGGGTTGATGGGTTGAGAGCTGGTATAATGGCCTCCAAACTTAATATATTATACATTGTAGTGTATTTTATAATTAAATTTATATATGCACAATCTAGACAGGGAGGTAAGGTTAAGGAAGGGTATGGACAAGGAAGTTATATATCAACTGATGTCATTTACACAATTGTTTATAGTATAATAGACCAGGTTACTCATTTCTTGCATAACCATAATATACTGTTATTCATTAACATTTAAAGTATCTATAGGGGGTAGAGAACCCATGTGGATCATGTATTTGTACAGTTTTATTTTTTTTTTAGTTTAGAAATATGGGCAAGAGGAGACATGGCAGTCTTTGTAAAATTAGTAATCAAAAGCCATGAGTTAGAGGGAATTAACCACATATGATCAGTTATACTTGTGGTTTTTTAATCGGTTGTGTGTGCCCATTGCCACACAAGCATCCCAAGTTATAGACTTTAGCCCAATAGTTAGGTATTATATAGAGGTGGGCGGCAGTCCCAATATAACTTAGTTGAATCCAGATTGTTTGGAATCCAATCAGAAGTGATTAGTGCACCTAAGTGCACCCTCCTTTAAATTGTATCCAGTGGTGTGTGTGTGGGGGGTAAAGAATCCCAGGGGAAAGGTATGGGTAGAAGGGGAAAACAGAGAGAAGGCAAATTGTTCAACTTTTATTCTCTTAGGCCCATTATATAATGGCAGATTTAATGACTCCATCCAATTAATGATCTCGTGGATCACTCTCAGACGAGCTGAGTAGTTTATGGAGTATTGAAAGCCAGCACTGGAAAGCCTTTGTTTAATGGCCTGGAAAGATGCACATTGTTTTTGTAGATCCTGGGCGGCGTATCATATAGTTATCATATAGTTATCATATAGTTGCCTGTCCAAAATGCTTGCATTCATTTTATCTGGCTATACAGAGTATCTAATCTCAGTTGCAGCAATTGAGAAGGCATGCTTTAATGGATCTTGGCCTCATCCCAGGTGTGGGTTATTTAGCTGGTATCCAGTGCACACATTCCACTGTGAATGCAGGGCTTAGAGCCTCTCTGGTAAATTGGGTGGTCAGCCAGGTCTCAATAAAGTCCTCCATGTTGTTACCCTCAGTACTATCTAGGAGCCTGACCAAGTGTAGATTCTGCTGATGGGACCCATTCTCTAGGCTTTAGTTTGGTATCCATTGACCCTTCCATTTCCAAGATGTTCCCTTTGTATATGGGATTCCAAAATTTCACGGCATATTCCAAATGAGGCCTTACCAGAACCTTGTAAAGAAGGAGAATAATATTTTACTCCCTTGAATCTATTCCCCTCTTTATACAAGACAATATCTTACTAGCTCTAGCCATTGCTGCCTGGCATTGTTTGCTAAGTCTGTTATCTACCAGAACCCCCAAATCTTTTTCCATTAGAGATTCACTTAACACAGAATTATTTATGGTGTAAGTGGTATCAGGATTGCTGAACCCAAATGCATCACCTGGTAACAATCCAACAGACATTTTCCAGTCAGACCAATAGGTTTTGATGTCGACGGTGGTAGCTCCATGGCTTCCCGACTTATCTGCTGATATTCAGCAAATCCATCAGATATGATGTTATTTCCTGAATATCGTCCATGTGTATGGGCACCTTTAGATTCTTATAAAACAATGCTCTCCTTATTTATACAACTTAAGGTAAGTACACACGTGCGATCGCGGGTCCCGACCCCGATGCACGATGTGTCCGAGCAAGGTTTTATTGGCTGAAATGGGCGTTCGTTGCCCGATCTGCTGAGCGTATCACCGAACGAGCGTCCATTTCGGCCAATAAAGTGCCCATACACAGGCCGATTATTGGCCGAAACGTTCATTCATACACATCGTGCGTTGCAGGCCCGCGATCACATGTGTGTACAAACCTTTAAACTCAGTTGGGACCCAGCAGGAAACATTAAGGATGAGTTCACACTAAGCGATCCGCACTGTTCCACCTCTATTCTACTGTCAGTGACAGTCACAGGGCAGCCAATTCGAAGACACGCCTCCTTCCAGAGCGTATCTTCCTATTGGCTGCAATCACAATCTGTCCCTGAAGCAGGAAGAGCGGAGGAATAGAGCGATCGCCGAAGCAGATTTGCAGTAAGTAGTAAAGGAGTTAGTTAGGAGATTTTAGTACCCAGGGTGGGGACTTAGCGATTTTAGGTCCTCACCCTGGGTACTATGCTGCCATGGAGGAAGGGGAGCGAGGGTGAGGTGAGTACAATTGTCCTTTAAAGGTCAACTATACTGTAAAAGTTGACTTTTTAAAAATGAAAAGTACAGAGAACTAGGGTTGATTATTCCTACATCCAAATATTGTTACATTGAGGAGCTACTGCACATAAAGTTTTCATCTTCCAGCTGCCGCTTAGAAGCAGGAGTAGAAAGTAGGAAGCAGGCGTAGAAACCCTACCTACCTGTCCCAGATACTTTTCTTTATAACTGTTTTTTAAAAAAAACTTCATATGCACTAGAGTTCTCCTTTAATGTTACAAAGTTGGCAGATCTTAATAATACAGTCAGAGAGGTTCCCACTAAGATACCTGTATCTGCTTCTTGTCCTTTTTCCTCCACATGCTCCTGAGGCACCAAATGTATCTCTAATGGTCTCTGGTGGTAAGTGGATTTCTTCTTTAATGGGAGCAGTTTCCATTGCAATTTTAGAAAGTTCTGATTAAGAGAGAGAGAGAGAGAAAAAATTAATACATATAACCACAACAAGCCATGTGTAACTCAAGAAATATATTGTGGATCTATTTCCACATAATATTATATTAATCCTGAAGTGCCCCATTATGCAGCCATCTAACATCAACACTGGCTGTAGTGAATCTTAGATCAGCCGAATGCAGCGTTAAAGTACAATTATACTCAACCTTTCCCCATTCTATAGCTGCATAGTACTTAGGGTAAGTCCTCACCCCTGGGTTCTTATAAATGTTACACTGCCTTAAAGTTTCCCTCTGGTCCGTTCCACCCGTCTGCCACCAACACTGACAGTCCACAATGTAGTTAATGGGAAGACACACTTCTTTGCAGAGCGCACCTTTATATTCGCTTCATTGCAGATTACAGAAGAGGACTTAAATGCCAAGGGAATCTTAATGTAATTAAGTACAGCTGCTAGGTAAAGTACCCAGGGGTGAGGACTTAGCGGTTTAGATCATCACCATGGGTACTATGCAGGTATGGAGGAAGAGGAGCGACTGGGAGGTGAGTATAATTGTCCTTTTAATAGACACTAATGGATATTAATAGGAATTACAGAATCTATTAAATTCTCTTTAATATGCCATTAATAAACCAAAATAGAACAAATCTATTTCTGGGATTTCATACCTGGTTTATTCTCTTCCTTCATCGTTTTCTGGTTCATTGCACTTTTTGCAATGGTGACCAAGAAAAACGTTTCTGCACCGACACTTAAATTTTCTCCATCGGGACTTCTTTATCTCCTTGGGAAGTATCTCACTTCCTACTGTAATATCACCAGAGTGATTTGCCTTCCCTTCATCGCATCCTGTGCTTTCGCTATGATTGGAATTCTATATAAAACAGAACAAACATGAAATATTTTAAGCAAAATAATCCATAAAATAATATGATAAAGATATTGCACCTTTGTAATACACTAGAATGAATGTATGTGTGCATTTATAAAGTTAGTGCACAATTGTAATACAATAGAATGAATGTACATGTGTGTTTATAATTAGTGCACCCTTGTAATACACTAGAATGAATGTACATGTGTGTTTATAGAGTTAGTGCACCCTTGTAATACACTAGAATAAATTTACGTGTGCGTTTATAACGTTAGTGCACCTTTGTAATACACTAGAATGAATGTACGCGTGCGTTTATAGAGTTAGCGCACCCTTATAATACACTAGAATGAATGTACGTGTGCATTTATAGAGTTAGCGCACCCTTATAATACACTAGAATGAATGTGCGTGTGCGTTTAGAGTTAATGCACCCTTGTAATACACTAGAATGAAAGTACATGTGCGTTTATAATTAGTGCACCCTTGTAATACACTAGAATGAATGTACATGTGTGTTTATAGAGTTAGTTCACCCTTGTAATACACTAGAATAAATGTACGTGTACGTTTATAGCGTTAGTGCACCCTTGTAATACACTAGAATGAATGTTCGCGTGCGTTTATAGAGTTAGTGCACCCTTGTAATACACTAGAATGAATGTATGTGTGCGTTTATAGAATTAGTGCACCCTTGGTGGACCCTACAGGGATGAGCTTATTGGGGGGACTAAACAAGGGTCTTATATCCAAATTATAAACCCTTCTAATGGGTGCAGTTTATAGTAATAATGGAAAAATCAGCCACAGAATCAAGTTCCGTGTGGGTTTACATGGGGTTGTGCATAATGGTCTGTGAGGTTCAGATTTCAAAGACATCTATACTGGAAAAAAAATATTTGAATTGCTCATTACTGGAAACTATTCTATTATTTTTTGTTGTTCTGTCCCCTATTTATATAGATATCTAATCTGAAGCATCTAACATTTCAGCTGTTAATCAAGTAATCATAAAATATTCTGCTGTGTGCAATTCTGCTCTAACTGGAATACAGAGTTTTGACAGTTGGTATGCGGTGTGCATTTTTGGCAGTTGGTATGCTAGATTTCATAGAAAGTTATGTCAGGGGTTTCCCTTTAACTTATTAGTGTAATAAATAAGTTCTGCAGCAGCCTTACCTTCTTTTTAAGTCCAAAGACGTTGTGGACGCAATCTCAAAATTTTCCAAAAAACACCCATTTTGCCTATGTTATAAAAAGTAAATTTCACTTTATGTTTAAATAAAAATAGTTTTTATCTTGTCATGAATTATAATTAGGGATGGCCGGGTTTTTTCCGGATTTTTTTTTCCGGATTTTCCGCCTTCTGAACTTCCGAACCGCAGATTTCTCGTATTTTTGAAAAATTTTGAAATTACGAGATTTCGCGTATTTTCGAAAATTTTCAGAATTACAAGGATTACTCGTATTTTCGAACATTTTTGAAATTACAAGGATTACATGTATTTTCGAGGATATTTTTCATTTTAATGGGCCCGCTCACTGATTTAGAATTTTCAAATTTTTTTGAAAATTTGCGGATCCTCGAGCGGACCGGATTTTGCGAAGTTCGGACATCTCTAATTATAATGCTGACTGTGCAATACTACTGTACCGTAATCAACAATTACCTGGGATTCACCAGCTTATCTGATTGTATCCCGACACATTTTGCCAAAAAAACAGTTAATTCTTTTTACATCTTATCTACAGATACAAATTTCTACTTACTAATACGATGAAATCCGCTGTTCAGTAGGGAAAGTTTAGGAGTTGACCTGTGTAGAGAAAACTCTCAATACACAGGGACTCAACTTAACAAAAAGAAAAAAAGGTATAGAGAAAAATCTCAATGCCAGGGATTCAACTCAAAGATTCTGAAAAAAGGCTCAGAAAAAGCTTTTGTTTGTGGCAAACAGAGAGAAGCCAAATGTGACAGCTCTGCAGCTAAACAACAAGCAAAATGTTATAAACTTTCCTGTGATGCAGTTTGTATCCTAAGCATTGTCAACACAACGTAGAGCATTTTAAATAGGCTGACACACCCAGGAAAACTACCTATTCCTGTATGTATTTTCTTATATAGAAGATATTACACAGAGCTTTTGAATTATTTAATCCATTAACAACAGGCCCTTCCCCAAAGAGCTTGCAATCTAATTGTAACCTATTGATTTGTCTTTCTGATTATAGCGGAAATCAGAGTGCATGGAGGAAACTTCTCTAAACAGACAATAATATGGGGAAATCTGTGACTTGCAACACTCACAAAATGTTTCAAATATTACCACAAAGCAGTGGAATGTCAGATGCCTTTTAAACTCAATGTACTGCAAATAAATATTCCAATAATGGGTTATCAAAAGGGTGGACAGATTGACACTGTCCCTGCATCCACATGCGCCCCATGGCACATGCCTAGTGTGCCTAATGGTAAATCCGGCCATGATCATGTCAGACTTTCTTTTAGTCAAAGTCAGATGTTTGTGTATTCAGTCTAACAATAATCTAACGATTCTGTACACACATTTAGAGCATCCTCACATTTTCACAGAAAAGGCTGCCTACCTGTGCATTCTGCTCTGAGTACCATAAACTGAAAGAAGAAAATAAGGTTTCAGGAGTATAGGTGGACTATAAGGCAACACAAAACAGTCAGGCTTTTTATTTTGCACCTATACTCTGTTACCTTCTTTTCTACTATCAGATTCTGTACACACATATGATAATCGGCAGAAAGAACCTGCCAAGTTGATCGCACAAACACGCAGAGAATAGTCTTAGATCGTTGGTCATTGACAGTCGTTGTACTTGTTTTCTTTCTGAGAGCGGTTCCACGGAACCTATTGAAGATCCAAAAATCTGAATCTAACCGAAATTTTTAGAATTTTAGATTAGTTTTTAAATATTCTATAGGAATTTTAAAATTCCTAAATTTTCCTAATTTATGAATTTTAGATTTTCTTATATATGATTTTCATTGCAAAGTTTAGAGTTTTGAATTTTTTTAAAAATCCGTTGATTCTGCAGAATGTCCGTTTCAAATCAAAACCAGGTTAGTTTCCAAACCTGGACTCATCAATACTAACCTCTGAGCCATCATGCTACCATTATTTATTGTTCTTTCTTTAGGGCTATGCCAAATGTTCACAATATCTACAGTAGGAAATATTTGATTTTAATGTACAAATTAGCTGAAAATGAAAATTTCAGCAAAAACAATGCATCCTTATTAAGTGAAGAATCAGCTTATGTTTTTCACATTCTGTTTTTTTTAATGATCATAAATATATTCTTCATTAATTTAAAACCTAAAATGAAACTGGTAATTTTTAATTTGTTAACTATTGATATTTTAAACAAAGTAAACTTTTTTTTTTGATTAAGATAAACAACCCGAGACGTACAAAAACACTTGCATTCACAGAGCTGAAAATTGAAGTCGGATCCATTATTTTCATGACTGCAAGTGCAATAAATCCCTTAAGTGCTACTAAGTGGTCCCAAAGTAAGAAGGTAAATTTTGGAGAAAAACACTTTATAAAGTTAATTATTCTGCACCCCTTGTGAATGAATTTAGATTAGTTAAAAAGCATATGACGCCTCAATTTAAAGGAGAACAAAAAGCTCTGATCATTCCCACCTCTCTTTTGCTGTGCCCATGGTGAGGACCTAAAACACAAAATTCTTAACCTGGGGTAAACAGCTGGTAGAATTGTAACCTAAGTAACTAAATGGTGTTCCTCACCCTTGATACAACAAAAAGGGAGGGATTGATCAGGAGGAAGGTAGCTGGTGACTTGAAAGTTTGAAGAAACGGGTCAAAAATATGCAGTGCAAAAAGGCACCTGAAAATCAGCATCCAGTGAAATGTTAAGGTCTGGACAGATGCCTCTCAAAACAGGGAAAACTATTAAAAAACAAACAAACACACACGAGTATGAGTAACTCATAAGAATTAGCATCCAGGAAGTGAACAAGACAAAAAGGACCAACAGATCATAGACACCAATGTGCAGAAACATCATATAATTATATAAATTTTAGGTGCATGCCAATTTCTACTAGCTAGTGACCTATACAACACATTAGTAGTAGTGCTCCTTCATCAGATGGAACAAACCAACAACATAATCATGCTGGATCTGCTGGAAGGCAGTGCCACGAGAATCCGTTTGTTAGTATGGGAATTATTGTAATAACTATTGTAATAATAATTCTATGTAGAAAGCTTTGATATGGAATGCATGACAATGCTGGGGAATTATAGGGTCCAACCTGCGCTGCAGAAGACTATATGATCGGCCTAAGTTCGGCCAGAAAAGTAACAACAATATTTTGACTTGATCAACTGAAATATCAGAATGTTTATTTCATAGCTTGTTTTAAGTGTGTTTTGCCAAAGACATGGACCTAGTATTCCAAACACTCATCCCATCTGGATGTCCATATGGTCTTAATAAAGTGTTTTCAGGCTTTTGCATGAAATCCCTTTGTATTTCATCATTCTGTTGGAATGTGTCACTTGATGTAAGAAGTCACTCGTGTATGAGAAGTATGTATTCTAAAATTACTGTTACATGTGGCACCACTAAACTTCAAACTCATCTGACCCAGCCAAATTATCTTAAAATTGGTCAAAATTGGTAGTAACAGCGCAGAAAGTGCTGTCCTAAGAACATTTGCAATATACTTTATATTTAGAGGGTTTAAGAGATATTTTCATTCGTACTATATGTCCTTCTGGCACTGGAGTGGAAACAGATCAACATTAAACAAAGGTTTAAAGCCTGATTCAGGCCTTTGTTAAAGAGCATGTCCACCCCCAAAACTATAATTTAACCCACTACTGGCCCCACTCTGTAGTGTAATAAAATCCTTACCTTACATCCCAGCTCCAAATGGCTGCCCTGCTATGTCCCTCCAAAGTCCCAAAAACTGGCCACCAGGAGCCTGGCAGAGTCCAGTTGCCATGCGCACTGCAGCACCCCCCCCCCCCTCCCTCCCGTTTCTCTCTCCCTCCCCCTAGCACAAAACCCCTTTGGTATACTGTAGGTCTCCCTCCCCCAGCACCCCAACCGCCATATGAATTTTGGCAGAAACTCCCCCGAACTCAACTTACCTTACCTCTCTCCTCCGGCGTTCTGCACTGCCGGCAGACGGCAGTTTCATGCAAGCAGAGGGCCGGGACAGTACTCCAGAGAAAAGAGGTAAGGTAAGTAATGATCGGGAGAGTTTCTGCCAAAATTAATATGGCGGTTGGGGTTGGGAGACCTACAGTACCTCAAAAGTTTTAAAAAGGGGTGGACATGCCCTTTAAGAAATAAAATACTGTATGCATAATTTACCATCCCAACTATAACAAAGTAATGTTATTTATTATATATCCTTCTGAAATTAACTTAGTTATATACAGTATGTCACAATCTTTCATGGGGGAACTAGGTTTAACACCATGTGGCACAGTCCAATTCTAGAGACACCCAGCCAGGAGAGTAGCACCCTCTTATCTGTAAAAGTGCACCTTTAAATCTTAAAATAATTATATTTAATTACAACACAGTCTATAAATTATATTTGGGTGACCTGCTTTCAATTGCACAGCTTGTGCTGTAAAGATGGCTACAGACCCTGCTATATGTGGAAAAGTGACCTTTGCATTTCCAAAGTTTATTTTAGTCCACATTTCTTCCATTCTTATACACAAGGGTATAAAAGTGTGTCCCTATCAGTCAGTGGGAGTTTAACATAATTTGTTAACCCTTGATTCTGTATACATGTAACAAATACTGAATTATTGAACCCTCGATTCTGAGTATTGGAGGTTTATTGAATTTGAAAAACCCTCGAATATGGGATAATTATCAAATGTCCCAGAGCCATGTACAACAAGTTACTATTGCTATTTATACTTTTATTTTAATATAACGTTTAGGATTTGTTTTACTTCACGTTGATTATAATGTGTCCGATTACAGATTTTCAGATTTTTTCAGAAATTATTATTGATAATAAATGAGTCCGTGTGCCTGGGAATTAACTATGTACTGTTTCCTGATTTGGTGTAATTGATGGAGTTGCGCTACCTGGTGGCACCTGGACAATTTGCTGGCTGAGTGCAGAATTCCTATATGATATGTCTTACTGGTAATAAATGTAATGCAGAGTAAGGTCCCCTACCTCCTTCTTAAATGTAGTTTATAAATATGTGTATGAATGAAAGTTAAACTCAAATATAATATAGTACAAACCTTTCCACAGCTAAGTGCAATTAAAAAGTTGATGTAATTCCAATATTCAAAAAGGGTAGTCTTTCATAGCTGGGCAATGACTCTGGTATAGCAGTAGATGTAGTATACTTGGACTTTGTTACAGTCCCCCATAGGTGACTAATGTATAAGCTAAGGTCTGTTGGGCTGGGTTGGCACATTTGTACATGTATAGAAAATTGGTTAATGAATAGGATGCAGAGAGTAGTAGTTAATGGGGCTTCATTAATATAGACTAGGGTTTTAAGTGGGGTGCCACAAGGTTCTGTGTTGGGGCCGCCTCTATTTAATCTGCTTATTAATGATTTGGATGTGGGTATTGTCAGCAAGATTCCTGTGTTTGCTGACGATACAAAACTTAAACTTCAGAGGATGTGCAATAGTTGCAGCTGGATCTAGATAGATTGCCAGATTGGGCTGCCAAGTGGCAGATGAGATTTAATGTTGATAAATGTAAAGTGATGCATGTTGGACTTAAAAATCCTTGTGCTGCTTATACTATAAATGGCTCTGTGTTAAGTGAATCCCTATTAGAAAAGGATCTTGGAGTTTTGTTGGATAACATAGTTAAAGGTAGCAAGCAGTGCCAGGCAGCAACATCTAGAGCAAGCAACATATTGTCTTGTATAAAAAGAGGTATGGAATCAAGGGATAAAAATGTTATTCTGCCTCTTTACAAAGCATTGGTAAGGCCTCATTTGGAATATGCAGTGCAATTTTGGAATCCTGTGTACAAAAAGGACATCTTTGAAATGGAAAGGGTTCAGAGAAGGGCAACTAAAATAATAAAGGGAATGGGGGAGCTTGAATATGAAGACAGATTGGATAAGTTACAATTATGTACGCTGGAGAAAAGGCGCTTGCGTGGGGATATGATTACTGTGTATAAATACAATAATGGACCATACATTAAACTATCTGGGGCATTGTTCACCAAAAGAACACGTCAGAGGACATGCGGCATCCCTTAAGACTTGAAGAAAATAAATTTAAGTCTTCAAGTTCAGAAAGGGTTTTTCACTGTGAGAATGGTTATACTATGGAAAGGTCTTCCATTGGAAGTTGTGATGGCAGGTTCATTGAATGACTTCAAAAGAAAGATGGATGAGTTTCTGAAAACAAAGAATGTTGCATGTTACTGGGATTGATAACTACAAGTTGATCCAGGCATATTTCCAATTGCCACTTTAAGTCAGGAAGGAGTTTTTTCCCCCTTAATAATTCTGGTATTTTGGCTTTTTTTTTGCCTTCCTCTGGATTAACAGTTAGGCAGGAAGTGTGGGTATTGCTGAGTGTGTTGAACTGGATGGACGTATGTCTTTATTCAACCTCAAATACTATACTATACTAATTCTGTATAGTGAAATATGTATTACAAGACATTAAGCCTGTTACATTAACAGGTGCTAGAAGCCCAGAGTGCCCCTTTAGTATACCAAGGCCATAGCCAGTCTCCTCCATGTCCAAAGGACAGAGTCCCCTCTTAGTGTCCCAAGGCCATAGCCCCCTCCTCCATGTTCCAAGGCCAGAGTCCCCCCTCTTTCCCAAATCCAGAGACTCCACTCTGTCCCAAATCCAGAGTCCCGCCTCTGTCCCAAATTCAGGGCCCCCTCTGGCCCAAATCCAGGGTCATCCCGTGTCCCAAATCCAGGGCCCCCCTCTGTCCCAATCCAGGGTCACCCCCTCTGTCCCAAATCCAGGGTCACCCCCTCTGTCCCAAATCCAGGGTCCCCCCTCTGTCCCAAATCCAGGGCCCCCTCTGTCCCAATCCAGGGTCACCCCCTCTGTTCCAAATCCAGGGTCTCCCCTCTGTCCCAAATTTGGGGTCTATCTGGTGTTACGTTTTCAAAGAAAACCATTGCAAAAGCAATATTTATTGGTTTCTACCGGCTGCGCCGCTAAGTTAGCCATGCTAACATTTAGTAAATTGGTAAACATGACTTTAAGAATGAATTGTAGCCCAGCAGCTCTTTATAACTGAGCCTGACAGTGTCTACTCCCCTGAGCAGAGGGAGAATATAGGTAGTCCAGGGCCTGACCAATGGAAAGATGAGCTTCTCTTTGTCTTTACCCTGGGTACATTTTATAGGGGTGTTCGTCCTTTGATTTGGTTTCCTATAAATATATATTTAGTTGTTATACTTACATGCAGTAAATTGTTTAGAACAGGAGTGTGTTATTAATAAATATTTAAATATAATAAGTTAGGAATTGCATAGCTTTGAATTTTTTCTTTGGTGTTCTTTTGGGCATTCTGGGTGTTGCCAGAGGCAAAAGTCATCCCAGTTATTACAAGCCAACTCCTACGGGTGTGCTATAAATGTATTCAAATCACAAGTTAAGTTAGGAAAGCCATGTAGTTAAGTGTAATTACTATTTCCCTGATTCCCTGGATTGTGAAAGGAAAAGCTTGTATTATGCACAGTTTTGGGTTCTTTTTCTCTAGTAACATCTCTGAGAACTTTTAAAAATAATTAACTAAATAAACCACGGATATGTTCCTATAAACAGAAAGCAGTTTCCAGTGATCTGTCTCTAACTCACAGTTACTGAAAAAAAGTATGTTATTTATAAAACGTTATCGTAAAAAAAACGATATTGTTATTTTACATGGTGGACGTTATTTTACATGGTGGTCGTTATTTTACACAGCAATCGTAATTTTACATAGTACTCTTTATTTTACATGGCTATCGTTATTTTACATGGTGTTTTAAAATAAGTATGTACTTTGTGCCTTTATTATTTGGCATATGTACTGCTGGTTTCTTTTAAATAAAGACTGCAGTGTAAAAGAAAGATTGCATAGTTATTGGGACAATATTGTTATTTTACATAAACAAAGTTTTAGAAATACTGTCCTAGATATATAATAGTCAGGCCCATTTGTCTTATTCTGTGAGTTGACAAGTAAGTGTCCTGGAAAAGGCTTGATTTACACAGATATTTCCAAGAAGTTATTTGTTACCTTGGCACATCTGAAAGGATTCTTTAAAACACTAGACACTCTAACATTTCAAAGTAGATTTGGAGATTAGCCGATTTTGACTCCACTGTTAATATCCATAATAGTCTTAGCAAGATGAATTTCAATGCTTATCCTGTTAAAGGGCATGTCCACCTTTTTAGCTAAACTTTACAGACATATTATGGACCACTTATCTCTATATTGTATTTTACAAAAAAAATGCTTCTAAACTTAGTTACACACCCTGATCCCTTACCACTGCTCTCTCTTCACCTCTGCTACTCTTGGCTATCGTTCAAAGCCGTAACATCATGGCAAATGGCTGACACCCCTTCCATAGGCCGCCCCCTCAGCTGCTGTGCGGCACTTAAATTACAGGTTCAGCAGCAGAGGAGGTCTTCCAGCTAGCGAGGGGTCAGGTTGTGTAAGTAAGTTTAGAATTATCTTTGGTAAAGGAAAGTATAGTGAGAAATGTGGGTTTGAGGGGGCCCTAAAGGTGTCTGTAAAATTTAGTTGGGTGGGCATGCCTTTTACTGAAAACAAGTTTTGGGGTATTATGGATGGACTATTGAACGTAAGAAAAAGACAGCTTATTACAAATTTGCTTACATTCATATTTAACCACAGTTTCTTCTTATTTGATAATAAATATTATCTTAGAGGTACGGCTCCCTTTTACGCCAACCTATTCTTAGGTTGATTGGAGAGGGAGCACGTCTTCTCAGAAGAAAATTTATGCTTTACAGGCTGCATTGATGCCTGGTGGCGCTTTATAGATGACATTTTTATTCTTTGGAACAGTCCCAGAGATATGGCATTTGCCTTCCTTAAATCCTTGAATAAAAATAATCTGAACATCATTCTTACCTATAACATCTCTGATTATCAGGTGGACTATATGGATGTCACAGTTAGGAAAGAAAATGGGTGTTTAGTGACTAAACTATATAGAAAACCCACTATAAAAGCCAGATGATTAGATTTATTACTACTCAGAACACAGAGATAGACTTGATTAGAATGATTCTAACTAAAAACTGGAATATCTTAAAACATGATTCTATTTTCTCCAAATCTGTTGGGAAAGCACCGGCCATCACCACCAGAAAAGCAAGAAATATTGGTGATATACTGACCAACAGCCATTTTCAAAGATCCACACAATCCTTATTACGAGGGATTAAACTCAGAGGTACTTTTCCTTGTGGCCAATGCACTTTCTGTCCTTTTATTTGCAGGACAGAGAATATGATATACACATTAACTTGCCCTTGTAAATTATTGTATGTGGGTATGACTACACAGAAGCTGAAAAATAGATTATCCAACCACACGTCTAATTAAATTAAACTGGCACATAGAAACCAAAATGAAGGCAAAACCTTATCTAGTGTAGCCTTACGCATTTTAAATTACCATCAGGGTCAAGCTAACTTAACCAAATGCTTCGATCTTCAGCGTATTTCAAATAATGTAAGAGGGGGAGACATATGTGCAGCTCTACTGAGATGTGAAACACTTTGGATTTTTAACCTTTGTACAAAAGCACCACAAGGGATGAATGAGGAGCTTGGTTTTATGCCATTTATTTGACTATTTATACTTTACCTTTCAGCATAATCTTTTTAGCTGTTTGGATACACCGTTGATGGCTTCTATTATCTACGTGCGACTCATCCACATAATGTCTTCAAGTAGCTGTCCAACCCAACGTATCTCCTGAACTGGAGGAATCAGCATTTATTTATCCTTTGCCTCGAACTTTAAATACTTACCTGAGGAGACATTAATTTACAAAAGAATCTATTCTATCTATCTATCTATCTATCTATCGGGTTTATTATACTCGCTATGGAGCATCGTTTAAGATCTTCCACAAACTGGAAAAACACATCTGACCTTTGGAGTCTTGAATCTGGATGCTGCTTAAACTCCTGCTTATATTTCCACATGGATTTGCACATTGGAAGGGGGCCCCCTCTTTCACCAGATGAACTGGACAGTGACTACTAGTCAGTAAAAGGAATTGTGGACAGGGCACTATGCCAGTTCCAGTCCAGAACACGGGATCCAAACGATCCACTAAGTAGGCAATCCACACGATAAGATACTATCCAAAAAGGCAAAGTAGACACAGTTCCACTGGTGTGTGCACACCCGCATTCATCTAGAGAGCAAGTATAAAATGACATATAAAGGGCACCGTATGTCACCGTACGTCACCATTGCCCACAGTCCCTCCAGTCCCCTGGGCAGGAGATTGTTATCTGATCATGGCTGGCAGCACTCGGGATACTAATAGATGGATGAAGGCGCTGAAGACAGAAAAATTTTCACCTGTATTGCAACAAAACAGCTAGTACTGTATAAAGGACAATAGAAAGTTGGGACGGGACCGTGCACTACAGCTTCCCAGGTAGTTCCAAATACACATGCCTCCACTACGCGTTTTACTCTGCAGAGCTTCCTCAGGTAGTGACGTTGTCTCAAAAGTTCCTCCCTTTATTGGATAGTCCCATCAATATACTTTATTCCTACTGTGAAGTACTAGCGGTTTTGCTGCAATACAGGTGAAACTTTTGCTGTCTTCGGCGCCTTCATCTCTCCATTAGGATCCCAAGAGCGGCCAGCCACAGTCAGATAATCTACTGCCCGGGGGTTCGGAGGGACTTGGTTGATATATTAGGACTCTCCTGACAAAACGGAACGGTGACGTATGGTGCACTTTATATGTAATTTTCTGAACATCGGGTGGATTCCCTACTTAGTGGATCGTTTGGATCTCCTGAGTTCTGGACTGGAACCAATGTGCTGCTTGCTACCAGTTGCTTTTGTAGTAGCCATTTAGCCTCCTACTGGTAGAGTTGAGATACCGTGTTGATGCTATTGTTACAAGTTCTGTATGCCATTTTATTCTAGGTTATTATTGGTGCGAGCTGGCCAGCTCATTATATTTGGTTAGCTCTTATATTTATGTGTTTATGTAAATTGTTGGGGTCCTACCCACAGGTACATTGCTGTAGAAGTACATAGTCTGTTACAATAGTTACAAAGTTGTTAGATGTACAACTGTTATGCAGTAAAGGGCAGTAGTTATAAAATTCTATCATAAAATCACAATATTGCTATTTTAAACAGCGGTCATTATTTTACACGGTGGCCATTATTTTACACAGTGTTTGTTTATTAAAGGGTAACTCCACCCTCAAAAGCAAAAAGGAAGTAAGAGCAGGTAATCCCCCAAACCTACTCCTTGCTTTCTTGCTAGGATTAAAACCCCCAAATCGGCTTCAAGCAGCCTTCATTCTTTGTCCCATCTGCTGCTCTTCTTACAAACAAAGGGAACAAGAGCTTGTAAGTACCTTCAGGAGATGATTTTAAGGATTTAGATTAAACTTAGCATCTAGGGATTTTAGTTTTAGCTGATGCATGCTTTATGCTTTAAAGGCAACCGGAGGAAGGGCGAGAGGCAGATATGAATTACTCACAGAGATGCTCCCTACTCTTCAGTTTCCTATACTTTAATCAGGCCTTGCAGGACAACCACATTTAGCAACAGAGATAGGTAGGGGTCATTAAACACAACACAGTGGTGCCCTTTATAGGTTCATTCTCATTTTGTCAAAACCCCCAAAACATTGTGCGTCCATATTAATACACATTTCTCTTGGTCCAGTTGTTAAGTCAAAGCATCATTAAAAACCTTCATTAAAAAACCTTAAAAATGTTAAGTTTATGTCCTTTCTTGTTACGGATTTATTTTATGCAACTCTCCAAGTTATTTAATCATCAGTGACCAAAGATCCAAAGTAAATTAACTGTTAAAAGATAAGTGCACTGTAAAATCAAGTTATGTTCATTTGGAAGCTGCAGCTTTAAAAATACTGTTGCCATATTTTCCCCCTCCAGAGCCTACCTTTGTGCCTTGAAAGTTGCTGACATCTTGTTACTGGTTTGCTGAATGTTAAGCTCCATTCCTCTGAGATTTTCTCTGCTTTCGCCTCAAACGGTAATGCCAGTGAGTTCCGTGCACTCTCCTTCTTGAGCCTCAAACAGTAATGCCTGTGAGTCCCGTGCACTCTCCTGCTGGAGCCTCAAACAGTAATGCCTGTGAGTTCCATGCACTCTCCTGCTTGAGCCTCAAACAGTAATGCCTGTGAGTTCTGTGCACTCCCCTGCTTGAGCCTCAAATAGTAATGCCTGTGAGTTCCGTGCACTCTCCTGCTTGAGCCTCAAACAGGAATGCCTGAGTTCCGTGCACTTTCCTGCTTGATACTCAAACAGTAATGCCTGTAAGTTCCGTGCACTCTCCTGCTTGAGCCTCAAACAGTAATTCCTGTGAGTTCTGTGCACGTGGAAAATCTCTTCAGCAAACCAGTAACAAGATGTCAGCAACTTTCAAGGCACAAAGGTAGGCTCTGGAGGGGCATAGGTAAAAAAAAATATGGCAACAGTATTTTTAAAGCTGCAGTTTCCATCTGAACATAACTTGATTTTACAGTGCACTCATCCGTTAATTATTCCGTTTGTGCTGTTGTCTGGTACAAATGGAGTTAGTTATATTAAGTTTGATTTTCCAATTGGACACGACAAAGTGAGAAGATAGATTTCTGTGCTGCTTATTAGTATTTTTATATCATTTGCACACACTTTGTTTGTGTTTTTTATTTATTTTACTTTTTACAATAAATAGGATTCATAGCATCATTACTTAAAGCATTTTGGGGGCAGGAATATCCCTATTATTTTAATGTGTTTACTCCCACCAAACCTTAGGCTTGCAAAACTTACTTGGGTCCCCTGTATTTATGAATGAAGATACTCACCACCAATTCCACCAGTCCCTCTTCCAATTGTTTCCACATTAACTTTACAAGCTTGCACAGCTTTAGAGAAAGCAGCTTGTGTAGCTGCCGTAAAGTATCTTCATTCAGGAACACAGGGCACCCAGCTAAGTATTGTGAACTTAGGGTTGGGGATTGTTTTATGGAAAAATGTCCTTTAGGGGTGAATGTGCTCTTTAAATTAAATTTGGCAGCTAGCTCCCTAGAACACAGAAATGGACCACATTGATTAATAAATCCTACTCTGTACTGTAAAAATGTGACATAATATAACTTTATTAATGGTCCTTTAGACATGTAAAGATGTATCTGCTTTTAACATACAATGCTACAACACAAAGCATAGGAAATAAACACACAGAAATAAAGCCTGTTTTAAATTCATAATAATCCTATGCTAAGCACATTTTCCAAAGTTGTTTTTTGTAAAGATTTTTGGAACTTTGCCTTTTAAAACATATGGAAACCACTGACTATTCCTCATAACCCTCACTGTCTACATCATGCACGGTACATTAAAGAAAAAGCACGTTATTTGTTATATCCTTGTCATTTCCCACCATGCATGGTAGATTAAAGAAAATGAACACAATCCATTTGTTTCATATGAAATATCAGCACATTTTTCGAAATTAATATGGCAGTTACCTATTCCCCTGGTTTACAGAATACTAAGATTGTCAGAAATCCCAAGCAGAAAGCAGTTTCATTAAGCCCTGCGGCTAACAATAGTTATTATTGAGGGTTTCCTTTTTTATAATCCATTGCCTTTATTGCATTTTGAATGCATGTTTGCCAGAACAAGTGTTGTTCTTGATCCACATTTCTGTTTGCCTTGAGGATGGTTATTACAGCGTATAGTGGAAAAACAGACTTTTGCTAACATTAATATCTATTTTATCCTATGTACAAACAGGTCTTGTTGACAGGTTTCTTATTAATAAAATAGTCACTACCATGTTTCATATTTGTTAATGAACTCCATCTGATTGGCTTAATCACATGCACATTTATTAAAAAGGACAACGTAATATAATTTATAGAAAAGAAATACAATAGACTGTCTGAATTAGAGGCAACAGAAATGATAATAACTAAACTTTTAATAAGGTTAGAAAAACAGACATGATCATTTGGTTGCAAGACAAGGGATAATAATAAGCTATTTGTGTAATGCTCATTGTGATGTGTGTGATGTAGGACTCTCTGGAGCTTGTGGGATGCATTTGTAGATAATGCCCTGTGATGTCCTTTTTAAAATCCTTGGATGATTCCTAGCTTTACACTGCACCCACTAAGTACTTGAGGACAGTCAGGGAACCCATAAACCTTCACCCAAGCCTCCATGCCCCCTACACAAACCACTACACCAAGCATGCCCTAGCCCCAGCTCTACCCACCCCAACATAAAAAATTAGGGTCACGTGCAGCACAGCCCTGGGTTCTAATCCTCCCATGGACAGAAAGCTGCAAGGCATTTGTATGTTCTTCCCGCACTTGCATGTGTTTTTCTCTGGTTTCCACTACAATGAAAAAGACATACTGATAGGTTGTATGTGTAAATAAAAGGATTATATTGTAAGCTCTTCGGGGCAGGCCTGGTGTGAATAGATAAAATCGCTGTGGAAGTTGTAGCGCTATATAAAAAAATAAAATTCATACATACATATACATGTGATCAACACAGTTTTATGGTCATAAACACAAACTCTACTACCCCCAACCCCCACAAAGACAGAGGCACAAACATCTACCCTTCCTGTGGCAGTATAGTCAATAAGCAACCCACAACCTGACAAAGCTACACACACCTACTGACCTACTCTACCCTTCCATTTCTGTAGCAGCCATACATACATAGACAAAGGTATGCACACTTCTGGATACCCCCCTAAAACCCAACCGACCTTCCATTTCCATGGTAACCATACCTAAACCATCACAATAGTTTTATGGTCTAAAATGTAAAAACAGCCCCCTAACACCACACAGACACAGGTGCACACACTTATGGATACACCCTCACAACCCAACTCTTTCATTGTCATAGCAAGTATATTGAGTTTTCAAACCTGCAGCAGACACACATATTCCCTTCCAAAATGCAGCCTTTCAAGACAAATTCAAAGTTTATACTTAAACTTTCCTTTCTAGTTTACAAATGCAAGAAGTCTCGATGAAAAAACTAGGGAACTAGAACTAATAGCTTAAAAGGAATGGTATAATATGATCGGTATAGCAGAAACATGGCTAAATTATTTACATGACTGGACAGTAAATATTGAAGGATACCCTTATTTAGACATGATGGAGTTAAAGGGTATGTCACCCAAAAAAACATTTTTTATATAAGATCCCCCTGGGCTCCCAGCCTCAACCGCTATTTTTTTTTCTTTAGAAAGCCCCCAACTCTACTTACCTCCCCTCTTTCTCCTCCGCCGCGGTCCCGGCCCTCTGCTTGCGAGAAAATGCAAGCAGAGGGGCGGGACTGGTAGCCGCGTCTGTGATTGGCTGAGCGCAGCCAATCACGGACGCGGTCCCGGCAGCTCTTCGCCAGAGGAAAGAGGAGAGTAAGTAAAGTTTGGAGAGCTTTCTAAAGATAAAACATAGCGGTTGGGGCCGGGGGCCCAGGGGATCTTATATATTATGTTTTTATGCTAGGGGAAGAATCGGGAGAGGGAGGGGCAGGAGGGGGAGAAGGCTGCAGTACGCATGCCAAACTTCTCCCAGAGGCCGGGTAGCAGGCAGATCCTATATGGACTCGGCTAGCCTCCTGGTGGGCAGTTTTTGGGACTTTGGGGGACTAAAGGAGAACCTTATGGAGCTGGGATGTGAGGTAAGGATTAAACACACTACATGGTGGGGCCAGTAGTTGGGGGATATAGTTTGGGGTGGACATGCCCTTTAATAAGAAGGAGGGGGAGTATGTATGTATGTTAAACAGGAACTGAGGCCAAATCTAAAAGTTGGAATAGATGGGGGTATTAACGATATGGCAGAAACAATATGGGTAGAGCTGTGTACATAATCTCTATATGCAGTTGGTGAAGGCTGCTGGTATGGGGCATGTTTTCGTAATGGGGGATTTTAACTACCCTGACATAGATTGGAGTAAGGGAACTGCCAGCACCTCAAAAGGTATAAAGTTCTTAATCTCCTTTATGATCATTTTCTTTCCCAGATGGTAGAAGTTCCTACTAGACAGAATGCTTGTTGGATCTGGTGATATCTAATAACCCTGAGCTCATTATGGATGAAGGTAATAGGAAGCTTAGGGAATAGTGATCATGATATGGTGTCATTTATATAGGTTGCAAAAAACTAAAGTGCACTGGGTTAACAAAACCTTTTAACTTTAGGAAAGCTAATTTTATGCTGTTAAGGAATCCTCCTGCTCATAGACTGGGGGGAATTGTTTCTAGGTAAAGATACTGAGCAGATGTGGACCACTTTTAAAAGGATATTAAACTATTACATTTCTAAATCTGTACATTTAGGGAACAAATGTAAAAAAATTAGGTCCACTCCTGCATGGCTTAATGCTCAGGTAAAAGGGGAAATGGAAAAAAAGAAAAATAAGCTGTAATAAAGAGTGCAAGAAAGAAATTAAATGAAATATGTATAGCTGAACAAAGCAATTCCAACCCCAAAATGTTTTTAAGTATATAAATGTTAAAAAGATGAGAATTGAGAATGTGGGACCATTAAACAATAGGGGTGAGATGGTTGTAGAAGATGCCAAAAAGGCTAATCTGCTAAACCGTTTTTTTTTTTACAATAGAAAATGCTAGTCCTTACAGCAGCGATTGTAATAATATAAGCAGTATTCACATTGGCTGATGGAGGATATGGTACGGAAACAATTAGACAAAGTTAATTTCAATAAAGCCCCAGGACCAGATGGATTGCATCCTCAGATTTTACAAGAGCTTAGTTCAGTTGTATCTAGACCACTGTTTCTCATCTTTTCAGATTCACTTTGGTCTGGGGATGTGCCGCTGGATTGGAAAAAAGCCAATGTAATACCATATCTGTTGTATTCAATTAGATCAACTGGACTTGAAATGTGGGGGGGGGGTTCGACACCAACTGTCTGCCATGTACAATGCTGTTTTAACACCTTACTCTGGGCGTTCCTATAACACCTCTTAGCCACTATGCAATCACACCCTTAACACCTGGCTGTGATATGCTAATTGGGATTTTCCAGGGTACATAATTGCCACAGATTCTTGTACAAGTCATTCTGAACTGAGAAAGCCAGTCGGATGACTACCGAAACATCTTCAAGAACTAAACTTCAAGTCCAGTTGATCTAATTGAATACAACAGATATCTATCTATCTATTCGTATATCTATCTATCTATCTATCTATCTATCTATCTATTCGTCTATCTATCTATCTATCTATTCGTCTATCTATTCGTCTATCTATCTATCTTTCTATCTATTTATTATCTATCTATTTCATCTATCTATCCATCCATCTATCATCTATCTATCTATCTATCTTTTTATCTATCTATATCTATTAATCAATCAACCAATCTATCTATCTATCTATCATCTATCTATCTATCTATCTATCTATCTATCTATCATCTATCTATCTATCTATCTATCAAATCAAATCAAAAAGAGCTTTATTGACAGGATCAATTTACATTTTGTCATTGCCAAAGCAAACAAAAATAATAAGATAATAAAACATGTTAGTATAGAGGGGTTCACAGTAGGGGTAATGTGGCTTTCTCAATTCAGAATGACTTGTACAAGAATCTGTGGCAATTATGTACCCTGGAAAATCCCAATTAGCATATCACAGCCAGGTGTTAAGGGTGTGATTGCATAGTGGCTAAGAGGTGTTATAGGAACGCCCAGAGTAAGGTGTTAAAACACGCATTGTACATGGCAGACAGTTGGTGTGAACCCCCCACCTCTATTTAGGCTTGGTTTCTTTATTTTCACAAAATGGCCTCCTTAACATCTCTCTTAACAATCACGTTCCTTCGCCAGTATGTTAACATTACAATCTTCAAAGGTATGTCCTTTATCCTTAAGATGCAGATACACGGCTGAGTCCTGACCCGAGGAATTGGCTCTTCTGTGCTGGGCCATACGTTGATGCAGTTACTGTTTGGTCTCCCCCACATACAAATCAGAGCATTCTTCACTACACTGCACTGCATATATGATGTCGCTTTTCTTGTGTTTCGGTATTGGGTCTTTCAGATGTACCAATTGCTGCCTCAGTGTGTTGTTCAGTTTAAAGCAGACAGGGATACGATGTTTTTTGAAAATTCTCTTTAATTTCTCGGCGACCCCTGACATATGGGATGACCATGTTCTTCCTCCTGTCTTGCTTTCCCCTTCACTGTTGGTATTTGGTTCTTTTCTTTCCTTCTACTTCTTTTGACAAAGGCCCAGTCTGGATATCCACAAGTTTTAAGGGTCCTCTGAGATGTTTCATTTCTAGCCTTCGCCTCTGTGCTAGTGGGGATGTTCTCGGCTCTGTGTTGCAGGGTTCTGATGACACCCAGCTTGTGATCTAAAGGGTGGTGGGAGTCAAACATCAAATACTGATCTGTGTGTTGTTGGTTTCTGTAAACCTCTACTTCCAGTTTACCATTTTCCTTAACTTCTACCAAGCAGTCCAAGAAAGCCAGTTTGTTGTTTTGTACCTCTTCCCTTGTGAATTTAATGTTTGGTCTACCGCATTAATGTGTTCTGTGAAAGCTTGTACTTCCTTCTGGTGGATTTTAACCCAGGTGTCATCAAACATATCTGAACCAGTGTCTGGGTGCTATGCTCTTAAAGGTATTAAGCGCCTGTGTTTCACCTCCTCCATGTAAAGGTAGGCCACAATAGGTGAAACTGGAGATCCCATAGCACATCCTGTTTTTGCTTATAGAACTTATCCCTGTATTTGAATAGGTGGTATTCAGGCACAAGTCCAACAAGGAACACACCTGTTCTGGGTTGAGATCAGTTCTGCTGGTAAGAGTGCTGTCTTGGCCCAGCCGTTTTCTCACCATGTCAACAGCCTCCTTGGTGGGTATACAAGTGAAGAGAGATGTCACATCATAGGACACCATAGTTTCTTCTACACCGAGTACTATATCTTCAATCTTGTTGGTGAAATCTGAGAGTTCTGGATGTGATGCTAGAACTTCCCACCAAAGGTCCTAAGATGTTAGCTAGATATTTTGCCACCTTGTATGTTACAGAGTTGATGCTGCTGACTATGGTCTTAGTGGGGCCCCTTCCTATGATCTTTGGGAGTCCATATATGCATGGATGTACCTACCAGGGTAGAGGCGATGATACATTCTCGGTCAATGGCTTTATCCTTTTGAAGCTGTTGTAGTAAGTCTATGACTCTTTTCTTGTAACAGCTGGTGGGATCCCTTGTTAAAGCCTCATATATGTTGTTATCGGCCAGGAGCATGGTCACCTTATCATGGTAGTCTGAGGTGTTGAGTACCACTGTGCATCTTCCTTTATCTGCCGGTAGAATGGTGATACTGGAATCTTTCTTGAGGGAAGCCTAAATAGAGGTGGGGGGGTTCGACACCAACTCTCTGCCATGTACAATGCTGTTTTAACACCTTACTCTGGGCGTTCCTATAACACCTCTTAGCCACTGTCCAATCACCACCCTTAACACCTGGTGGTATGCTAATTGGGATTTTCCAGGGTACATAATTGCCACAGATTCTTGTACAAGTCATTCTGAATTGAGAAAGCCAGTCGGATGACTAGTGAAACGTCTTCAAGAACTACATTTCAAGTCCAGTTGATCTAATTGAATAAACAGATATGGTATTACATTGGCTTTTTTCCAATCCAGCGGCACATCCCCAGACCAAAGTGAATCTGAAAAAGAGAACAGTGGTCTAGATACAACTGAACTAAGCTCTTGTAAAATCTGAGGATGCAATCCATCTGGTCCTGGGGCTTTATTGAAATTAACTTTGTCTAATTGTTCCGTACCATATCCTCCATCAGCCAATGTGAATACTGCTTATATTATTACAATCGCTGCTGTAAGGACTAGCATTTTCTATTGTAAAAAAAAAAACGGTTTAGCAGATTAGCCTTTTTGCATCTTCTACAACCATCTCACCCCTATGTTTAATGGTCCCACATTCTCAATTCCATCTTTTTAACATTATATACTTAAAAACATTTTGGGGTTGGAATTGCTTTGTTCAGCTATACATATTTCATTTAATTTCTTTCTTGCACTCTTTATTACAGCTTATTTTTCTTTTTTTCCATCCTTTACCTGAGCATTAAGCCATGCAGGAGTGGACCTAATTTTTTTACATTTGTTCCCTAAATGTACAGATTTAGAATGTAATAGTTTAATATCCTTTTAAAAGTGGTCCACATCTGCTCAGTATCTTTACCTAGAAACAATTTTCCAGTCGATGAGCAGAGTGATTCCTTTAACAGCATAAAATTAGCTTTCCTAAAGTTAAAAAGGTTTTGTTAACCAGTGCACTTTAGTTTTTTGCAACCTATATAAATGACACCATATCATGATCACTATTCCCTAAGCTTCCCATTACCTTCATTCCATAATGAGCTCAGGGTTATTAGATTCAGTCGGATGACTAGCGAAACGTCTTCAAGAACTACATTTCAAGTCCAGTTGATCTAATTGAATACAACAGATATACCATGACCTGGATGATTGAGAACCTTCACAAGCAATAATAATACCAATATTCAAAAAAGGTAGTCGTTCACAACCTGATAACTATAGACCTGTAAGCCTAACATTAGTGGTAGGGAAGGTGCTGGAAACTTTGTTACGGGATCATATTCTTGACTTTGTCTCCAGAACCGATCTTATTAGTAGTATTCAGCATGGATTTATGAGATATAGATCATGCCAGCCAAATTTAATTGTTTTTTATGAATAAGCGAGTAAGAATTAAGATTCAGGCACAGCAGTGGATGTGGTATACTTGAATTTGGGATACTGTGCCACATAGGCGACTAATTTATAAACTGAGGACTGTTGGCTCAGAAGAAAACATTTGTTCATGGATAGAGAATTGGTTATTGGATCGCAAACAGAGAGTTGTGGTAAATGGAGCTACATCTATGTGGGCTAAAGTTCTAAGCGGAGTGCCTCAGGGTTCTGTACTGGGGCCACTTCTTTTTAATCTGTTTATAAATGACTTAGAAGGGGGCATTGAGAGCAAGGTCTCTGTGTTTGCTGATGACACTAAACTATGGAGATCTTTGGAAACTTCAAATGATGTGCAAGTGCTGCAAGCAGACCTAGATACATTATCAAAATGGGCAGCAGAATGGCAGATGAGATTCAATGTTGATAAATGTAAGGTGATGCATTTGGGATTTAATAATCCCTGTGCCACCTACACCTTAAATAACTCTGTGTTAAAGGACAAGTACACTCCAAAAACAAATTGTGGTTAAATGGAAGCTTAATCCCTAACTAACCTTTTCCCTTTTTTTCCCTAGGTGCCCTTGGTGCCTACTTGTGCCTCAGTAAAGTGCTGGCTCTCTTGGTTCATGTCTGCAGTCAGGTAAGCTCTGCCCCCCGAGACTTGCTGGACCTCGTTTCTGGCTTGGGTCTATAAATCCTGTAGCAGTTCCCGCTGTGCAAGTCTTGGGGGCGGAGCTTACCTGACTGCAGACATGAACCAAGATGGCCAGCACTTTACTGGGGCACAGGTAGGCTCCAAAGGCACTTAGAAAAAAAAAGGGAAAAGGTTAGTTAGGGATTCAGCTTCCATTTAAACTTCATTTGTTTTTGAAGTGCACCTATCCTTTAAGTGAATCTGTAATGGAAAAAGATTTGGGGGTTGTCTTGTATAAAGAGAGGAATAGATTCAAGAGAGAAAAATATTATTATCCCTCTTTACAAGGCACTGGTAAGGCCTAATTTGGAATATGTAGTTTTGGAATCCCATATACAAAAGGGAAATCTTGGAAATGGAAGCAGTTCAGAGAAGGGCAACTAAATTAATAAGGGGAATGGAGGGGCTTGAATTTGCAGGCAGATTAGACAAGTTAGGGCTGCTTACATTGGAGAAGTGACATTTGCGTGGGGATATGATAACCTTATACAAATATATTAATGGGTCATACAATAAACTCTCTGGTGCATTGTTTACTAATAGGTCATATCAGAGGACTCATGGACATCCTTTAAGGTTGGAAGAAAATAATTTTTATCTTCAGGTTAGGAAAGGTTTCTTTACAGTGAGAACGGTGAAACTGTGGAACTGTCTTCCAGCAGAAGTGGTAATGGCAAGTTCATTAAATAACTTTAAAAAGATTTTAGATTTTAGACTCCTCATTTTATTTAAATACCACTAGAAAATAGACAGCAAACTATATGTGCTGTCTATTTTTAAGACGATAAGTCTTTGGTGGAAGATATCAAAACCGGGCTTTACAATATTTCATTGTGGTAACATTTCTTTGCAGTTACTACACCCTACCAAATAAATTTAAAACAGACAGTTTGGACAACTGCAATTTGTTACCCTGTAAATGACAATGTATTAAAGGTAATTCAGAAATTTGTTAGCAAATTGTATTTGTGCATTGATGAGATTTGTAAACCCTCTGTGGTGTTATATTTTGACATGGCTAGACATCCTATGTACAAATTAAGAGGAATCGCAGTAAAACACTGGAAACCTTTTCAAGGAGGAGACCATCGAGATTTGCTGCATATACGCAGGAGACTGTCAAGGATATGCAATATCTCTAACCCCCCTACCTAACTACCTGCCCGAGATCTTGTGATGTAATAAACATTTGATGAATGAATGCATTGCAGGGTCGCGGTCAGGCCCAATCCATTACTTGTTATGTTTTGCTCTACCATGTAGTTAAGGTAAAATCCACGCTGACTCGATATTACATTGGATAGAGTGGGTTTTACACTTACATTTAATAGGGGGGGTGTTTAGAAAATCTCCCTTTTTGAGTCTCTTGTCTGTGCACTTTGATGGATTGTTAATTGTTTTGTCAATGTATAGTTCACTCATTCATATTAGACTGAACCTATTGCCCAGTGTCTTGTCAGTTTAGGACAGTGATGAAATTTCATTGTCTGGCTAAATGAAGTAATGGGTTTAAGATTAATATGGAATATCCAAAAAGTTTAATTCATTTGCATTTAATGTTTTATTTTAAATTTCTTATTGATTCTATTTCTTGCATGTAGGCTTAACAGTGTATTAACATTCTGGCTCACTATTGAATAGTGTATAGTATGAGTTCACAGGAGGCAAAGTAGAGACTGTTTGTTCACACAGGTTATTAGGCAAGTTAGCCCGTTTGTGTTTAATATGGTCCAAGTAAGGTGTATTATATCACACTATAATTATTTAATGCCCTTTTATACTATAGTACTGTAACAGCAAGTTTAGTAGGTGTTTGTATTTGTTTATTGATGTTGCTGTGTACAGGTTCAACTAGCTGATGGCATGCACCAATAGATAATTAATACACTAGATATACTAGATATATACAAACACTACAGGAGTTGACTGTGAGCGTAAATTAAATATTCTAAGAAAACGTAAAGAAAACATTTAAACCAGATGGCATTGCTATGAAACAGACTTTATCAAACTAATTTCACAGATTTGTAAACCTACTTGAAAAGTTTTAGATCACTAAATATTGTTTAGTAAATAATAATTTATACCATAATAGTACTTCTGTAATTTGTTATAGAATAGAAAAATGTCCTCCAAAAAAATCCAGACAACCCCAAGCCTACCTTACCCATACCTGCAACTAAATCAGCATCCTACTAAACCTCCCTTTACCCCATTCCCCATATGAACACTAGACATGATTGGAGCAAAAGGGGTCACAGCATTATTAGGAACAGGAAACAAATATTACAAAACAATGGGGTATATTTATGAAGCCTTTTCGGTGGTATCTCAGCAATTTTTGCAATATCAAAAAAAAAAATTTGCCTTTTTCACACTCCCTAAGGGCAAATTTTTGCCCCATGATGCAAATACACTTTCCTTGGCGTGGAACATTATGAGAACTTTAGTTGTATTTATAAAGTAGGGAAAATCAGATTTTTAACGAAAATGTGTTCAGTAAATCTGAAGAGGTGAGAAAGTATTTCTGGTGGTATTTTCTTGGCTGGATATTGTTTTTTAAGAAAACAATCTTTATTTAAAAATTTGGCATGTTTCTTTATTAACATAATTATTTAAAAAAAAAAAAAAATTTAAAAAAGATTTTCATTTTTTTTTTTAGAAAAGGCAAAAACGTTTTAAGTAGCAATTCTCATTTAGCTGCATGAAATATTAAGGAATATCCCATAATCCATTTAACTGCCACCTTCTAAAAATGTAGAAGATGAGGGCACGGTCCCCTCCATAATTTGGTAATGTACTGGTCCCTTGATAAATGCAAACTGCCAGCATGCACAAACAGGGAACCTTTCCCTACTAGCCTGTTTTCAAGAAATTGTTTCCAACATTGTCAGGGGACATATTTCCTGTTTTGGCAGAAATCCTAACCCTTTGTTCCCAATATTGATTAATAACTGACTATACAAAATGGCAATATCTACAAATTGAAAGCCTGTCCTATATCTCTTTGATCTTGGTAAAGGCTGACTAATGCAAAAGGCCCCAAAAGGGTTAGATGGCATGGTTGTGTAAGTCAAATATCAATTACTCCCTAGCTTGGCTTGGGAGCACTTTACTTGGTGCACTTTACTTAGCTCCTAGTGCTTGCAACATTAAAAGTAATAGATCTTATCTTCATTCGCTGCCCCCAACAAATAGCCCTACAAAGCCAGCCTGACTATGGCTTATTTTGTCCAATCACAACTCTCTCCCATCTGCCAAACTAAGGAGAGCCCTGACACTCTGTCAGTTACTGCTGAACTAGATTCACCCTGCTGAATCATTTCACTTAATCACCATAGCAAGGCCATCTGTCATCAGTTACTACTTCTGTCATGATTAAATATTTCTTAACCAATGCCCATTCATTCCAAATGGAACAAGATATTTTCCAGGCCGATTTAGCCACAGACCTCTGTCACCTGTGTCACCAGCTCTCATAACCTGGCAGGGCACTGAAATTCTCTGATAATAGAGCTGCTTCCCTGAATCTCTCCCTCTGGCATCAAGATGCATCCGCTATGCTATTCTGAACCCCTTATATATACCTAGCTCTGATCCTGATATTACCCTGTAGGCATTGTAACAATAAATGCAAATGTATTTGCAACCTAATTACCGGAGTGGAGGGTTATGATGCAGACAATTTATTAACAGGTTAAACTACGCTAATATTTTTACAGTGGGAAAGCACCTGCCTGTTCAGAAGCTGTTTGTGTTTTCTAATATTCGATTTTTAAGTTCTGAGTTTTGGGATTCTCATAAATTCTGTAAGAATATGAGTAACTAAGATTATTTTCTAAGTTAGCACGAAACGTGTCAGGGTTCCTTTTGTTCTATGTAGATAATAAAGCTAATGATTTTACCTTCCTAACTGAGCAATGTGGTTCTCTTCATGTCCTGATGAGCAAGGACCGGTGGAGCGCGTCCCTCTATCTATATGCACCTGGACCTCAGCATAATCCAGGTGGCGTTTTCTACCAACTTTTATATTCCATTTCTAATTTAATAGCATTTTTTATTGCTGGGGAACTAGCATTTTTAATACTATCCCTTTCCCTCCCTATACTTTATTGATAAAACGTGTTACATATTCCAAATCTAAACCAGGTTGTTTAAAAACTGGACCAATATAGCTTGCGTTAGAGAATGGTGTGCCCTGAGCAAGTCTGGAAACATGATTGCTGGCAAAATGCATAGAAATAGAAGTGATGCAGCAAAAGAGAAGCTGATCTAGCAGCCTAATTGTCAGCTCTAATTGGACAAAATCTGCAAAATCTTCTGATTGAAATCCCTGTTAAATAAATATATTCAGGGTGTGTTACAGAAAAGTGCAAACGTGATCCTAGTAACATACTGACAGGGTTCATGACAGGGTTTGCTGTAAACATTCCAGGAAAGAGTATAGTATGTGTGAAGCCTTACCACAGAATGGTGTTGAGGCTTTACAGGAGGAGTCTTCTGCATCAAGAATATTATAGTTTTCCATAGCACAAGTTGTGTTTATGGTTATAAATCCTACTATGAAAAATGTTAATTATACATACAGTAAAACATTTTCATATCTTTGCTTGCTAAACAGAGCAAGCATAACCCCCCGTATGACAGATGAAGCTATTAAAAATAACGCTAAAATTTATGCAGCATTCAACACACTAGCTGTCTACCAGAGACAACTTTTGACTCTTTTGACCGTGATTTAGTGTAGTTTAAAGTAAATACATTTGTTGATTCCTCTGTTGTATTTGAAAACTAAGGGGCATGTGTATTGTTTTTTTATTGTGAAATGCTGGTCTACTGAATTTTTCAATGATTTTATTGGCTAATGTTATTTATACCAGTGCGAGCGTGTGGCCTGCAGTAGCTGTGTGTGTCTCTCATCCTGATCCTGCCTCTGCCTGCCTGCCATCACATCTCCTGGCACAGTAAATAGTCACTTTAGGCAAACTTGTATGTACTAGTCACTCTGGGTGAAATTTTTGTCAGTCAGTGTGGGAAAACATGTATGTTCCAGTCACTGTTGGCAAACTTGAATATATGAGTCATTGTGATTGTCATTGTCATTGTGAGAAACTTGCATGTACTAGTCACTGTGGGCAAACATAAATGTACCAGCCACTGTGGGCAACTTGTTTGTACCAGTCCATGTTGGCAACTTATATGTATCAGTCACTCTGGGCAAATTTTTTGTACTAGTCACTGTGGGAAAACTGGTATGTACCAGTCATTTTTAGGCAAACTTGTATGTACCAGTCACTGTGGGGCAACATGTATGTACCAGTCACTGTGGGAAAACAAATAATATTAATAATAATAAAAATTCTCTTTATTTGTCATTGTGCATAACACAACCTAAGTACAGATAAACTAGAATACATTAAAAATGTAATTCAAAGTAAAGGTAATCCACACAGCATTAAAGGAATAAATACATCAACCTCCTTACACCCCAATAAATAATCTAATTGCATCAGGATATAAACTATTCTTTATGCTAATTGTATGGGCAGTGATTGAACCAAGCAGTCTACCAGAGGACAAGTGGTGGCCTGAATGTGTAACATCCCCTATAATAGAGGCCATTCTGTTTACACAACATTTTTTCGTATAAATTGCCCAGTATGGGCAGTTCCTGGACTATAATATCCTGAGCTGTTCTAACAAATCTCTGTATGGCTTTTAGCTCTACCACGGTACAACTATTATACTAGGCTATCATGCAGTAAAGTCAGGATACTTTCAATTGCATATCTGTAACAGTCTACCATCATAGATTGTGGTATTTTTAATGCCCTTAATTGTCGTAAAAAATACAGACTTAATTGTGCCTTCCTTATATTACCCATGATAAAAACATCCCATGTCAGACTTTCTGTATAAACTACGCCTACAATTTTAAAATTAATAACTCTTTCAACTACCTCCATATTTATAAAAACCAGGCAAATGGGGTTTTCTTTCCTCATCTTAAATCTATAATCATTCCCTTCGTTTTCCCAATTTTAAAAATTATTTGAATCTCCCCACTTCACCACGTTCTCTACCTTTTCCCGGTACTCCTGCTCATTATTGTCCTCAATAAGCCCAATTATGGTAGTATCATCTGCAAATTTTATTATCCTATTTGACTTATATAAAATTTGACAGTCATGGGTAAAATATATATATGCATTTAAAAAGTGGACTTGGGGGACCCCCATATTCACATTTAGAATTGAAGACCTATACATCCCTAGTATAAAATGCGGTCTTTTCACAAAAAAATCCAATACCCAGTTACATATAGAGGGTGGAAACCCCATTGAATATAGCTTATTTATCAATTTGTTTGGAAATATCGTATTGAACACTGAACTATAATCAACAAACAGCATTTGCACGTATATATTTGGCTTCTCTAAGTGCGACAGTACTGAATGTAATGCAGTGCAAATATCCTCAGTTGATCTATTTTGCTGATAGGCAAACTGATTCTGATCCAAGTTCCTTGGAATCCACCCTTTAATGTACTTCATAATTGCCCTCTCAAAACACTTTGCAATTACCAGGGTGAGAGCTACAGGGCGATAATCACTGAAACTATTAATAGTTGCCATTTGGGGAATTGGTACAATAGCTGTACATTTAAAACATCTTGGGACATAACTCTCTAAAAGTGAACGATGAAAAGTACCTGTGAAAAACTCCACTAGCTGATCTGCACAAGCCTGTAACACTTGCCCTTGTACATCATTTGGTCCTGCAGCTAAAATTCACCTTACTTTGTGTGCATTCAGAACCACTAATCGTCTGTCCTCTGAAAACTGTAATTTCCCTGGTTTTGGGCCACTCTGTATTTTAAAACATGCAAAAAAAGCATTAAGCTCTCCCACTAAATCCAGATCCCTACTAGAGGATCTCCTCAGTCCCCTTCCTATAATCATATCAATATATATGTACCTGGGCATAATATAATCTTAGTTTGTGTGAGCTGGGCATGGGGCATCTTATATTTACCAGTCTATGTGTGCTGGGCATGAGGGAATCTTATATTTACCAGTCTATGTGGGCTGGGTATGAGAGTATCTTATATTTACAAGTCAGGACTGGGCATGAAGGCATCATTTTTACCAGTATGTGTGGGCTGGGCATGAGGCATCCTATATTTACCAGTCTGGGCTATCTGGGTTAGCAATGAGAGCATCTTATAATTACAAGTCTATGAAGTCTGGACATGAGGGCTTTTTTTATTTACCAGTATGTGTGGACAAATCTTATTATTACCAGTCTTTTTTGTGGGCAATTCTTTTTTGTGAGCACTTCAATTACCCAGTCTGTGTTGTGGGTACTGATATTTTCCAGGTCACTAACCAGTGTAAACATAGCCCTCAAGTTCAACAGTCAGTGTTAAGTCAGCTCTCCAGTTCACCAGCCAGTGCTAAGTGAGCCCACCACACCTACCTATACAAGCCAAGCCGACATCCACAAGCCAGGCTCTGCATGCTGCAGGAAGATATAGAGGTGACTTTAAATATTTGTCTCAGGTGACAAAAGGTCTAGGAATGCTCCTGTGGGGGTGTTAGAGTATTTTGCATAACTTAGCTTTAAAAGTGTTAGACTATCAGGGTTATTCAATAAAAGTTCTTATAGTTTAAACCGTGCTAATTTTGCCCCAACCAATCAGATGTTAGCTTTCAAATGTTAAATAACATCTGATTGGTTGGGGCAAAAGAACTTTTATTGAATAACCCTGTATGTATCTGTGTTTTTACATTAATTTACACAACTTGAAAAAACACAATATACACATTCACAATATTAGCATGTCCTTTTCTGGTATTAAGAAATGTTTTGGTTTCATTATGCCACATTTTACCGTACAGCCAGAATATTCACAGTTATGTCTGATGTTTTGTGCTACATTACAATGCAATAAAATGGAGCAAAGTTTCACTGCTTTATAAATACAGCGGAAAAAATAGAAATGAATTATCTCAGGAAAGTTGAGCTGCTCATAGTGCTCCTTTATAAATATTAAAACTATCCCCTAAATAGAAACTCTTGGCCATATCTCGTAACCTTTATTTTTTAATCATGCTGCTAAGAATATTCATACAAATAAAAATTGGTCTCCCGTTTAAGAGTAGCCTCTAAGCACAAACATCACTTTTATTGAACATGTCGTAGAACAAAATAAATTGCTGCAACAAAATGGGTTAATAAGTTACATTTGTTAAATGTTTTTCCTTGTCAAGGAGGCCTTGGCAGTTAATGCAGTTTTCCCTTATTTGCAGCTTCTGTCATCATTGCTATACATGACTTATGTACCTGCCTTAACTGGTTTGCCACATGACAGTGACACAGATAAAGAGCTCTGCTATTCAGAACTATGGGTAAAATTGGACGCCATGCAAGATGCACTCCCCCATATTTTAATTGACTCGTTTTTTTTTTTACACATAATTTACATTTCTAAAAGGCGGTAAGCATGAATGATCAATGCTTTCAAGGATTTTTATGCATTGTTATTAAATAAAAAACATTTCTCATTTCCCCAAGGTTAGGGGAAAGACTCTTCACAAACAGCAATGAAAGCAAAACAAGATTTTCATAGATTATGAATAGGGATTGCATAGAACTCGAACTCGAAGTTCGAGCCGAACTGTTCGAGTTCGAACGGACCCGGACTTCTCGAACTATCTCGGACGCGGACTTTCGATATTTCCCGGACTTTCGATGATTTATCGAATGTTCGAACGTTCGAGTATCGAATCCGTGAGTAAAATGTACATGGTATCTAGGTGCGAACATCGAATCTGCGAGTAAAGTCTCCATTACAGCCTATACGCGAGTATCGAATCTGCGAGTAAAATGTCCATGTTACCTCAAACGTTCGAACGCGAAAGCTCGAAAGTAGCGCGCGTGAGAGTAAAATTGATTTTACTTGAGTCCTGGATATTGGAACATGCTCCCCAGACCATTTCCCAGGTCCCACAGCCATTTACATTAAGTTACCATTAATATTTTAGTTGTATTTGACTCGAACTTTTCGAACTATTTGCCTCCCATAGACTTTAATGGGTCCGTTTTACAATAGTTCGAAAGTTTGAAAACGGACCGAACTTTCAATAGTTCGACCATCTCTAATTATGAACAGAAATAGACGTAAATAAATCTATTTACCCATCATGCTTTTCATCTGTTCCAATTTAGTTTTTTTTATGCATGCTAGCAAAATAATTAGTCTGAAATCTCTATCCCTATAGTCACCATCTTCTGTAATATCTATCAAATTAAAAATGAAAATAAAATTTTTTGCTGCTGTGAAATTTTTGCTGCAAAGAACGACTTTAATAATACAATACAATAATTGTATCCTTGTTTTCTTTCCCAAAATAAAACTCTATGACCGCATCGCAACTCATGTCTGGATCATTTGCAAGGTGAAAATGGCGTGCATCCGATGTGACTGAAACTTCTGGAAACCATAGAAAGCAAGTAAATGGAGCAGTGTGAAATGGATGATATTTCATTAAATTCCCTATGATAAATTGATACTCTAGCAGTACATCTGTGAGCTGCTGACATCAAAATGCTACAGTGCCCTATGAAACGATCTGTAATATGCATTTTTCTACGATCGCAGAGTAAACCTTTCTGAGCTATAAAAACTAATATCCGCTTCAGAAATCATTATGTTTGCTAGCGACCAAGCATATGGATAATGGGAATTCTTTATCCTGAATTTGTAAAACCCGATGTTTTAGAGCTTCTCCCGACAAAATGAAGTAGAGAAATAAATTGTTCTGCCTTGAATATTTTCTTGCCATATAAAAGTTAACAGAAATTCATTTTACTATTATCTATTTTCATTTAATTATTAGTGAACGGAGATTTTGTGTTAGAATTTCAGTTTTTCATAATGGTAGGAATTTTTTCCTTTTTCTTAATGGTTACACTTTTAGCTATTATTTAGTCATCCCACTATCAGATATCCTGTCCATTGTCAGCTGTAAAGGCTTTCCAGAAATCACATGTGCTGTGCAGCAAGAAATCCAGCTGGGAGTCAACTTTGTAAAACAAAAGGCAGAATTCTCTATCCAAGCATCTACAGAACTGACAAAACTGTTTTAAGCTTCAACTAAGTGTTCTATATATTATCTCTGTTAGCCAAGAGGTAAAAGCACTGCTTTTAGCAAGACAGAGTAAATGTACAAGTTGCAGGTTCTATTTCCCAGACTTACTAACATCCATGAAATACACTTTTTTTGTATGAAAAGTAAAGGATTATATCATTGTTAGGACAGGCACATTAAATGTGTTTGAAACAAAAAACTGAAATCCCTGTTCTGTGTATGGGAGAGGGAGGATCTCTGTGCTGTACTGTGATTGTCTGTCAGCTTCTAGGAAGCAAGGCTGAAACTTCCTTGTTTTGATCATTTGAGCTCTACAGAGCATGTGCCTGTACGCAGACACTTAGCTGGGGGTTTACCCAGCTAAGGTGGATTGTGGGAGCAGACCTCTAGTACTAACAGGTTTATTTCATAAATCACCCAATGGCCACAGCAAAGGGAGAGGTGAGACACAGCTTGTTGTATGTTTGTGAATGTGCTCTGTCTATTGGGACAATGTTTTCTGGAGATTTTAGTTCTCCTTTAAATGTAACCTACATGGGGTTTTTGAAAGCAAATTCCCAATCAAAATTCAGAAGAGAAGAGAATTAATGCTTTTTAAAAAAAAAATATAACTAATAGCCTTGAAATCCATTTGTTTAGAAACAACCATAGGTCCATAGTATTTATCTTTTGATTGCTTGTATTGCTTTATTTTCTTAGATGTTCAAAGAAAAGGCTTTACTATTGATATGGGTGAAATATTTTTGTTAATTTAAATAGTTTTTATATTTTTTTTTATATTGGTATTGTCCTATTTGCAGTGCTTTACTCCCATACCAGGTAGTCTCAAAAAGAAATCTGTAGCATCTCCAGATTAAGACATAATACAGCAATATGTTTAAATACAGCAATATGTTTAAGTAAATTCTATGGAGACCTTTTTGTCTTGTAAACCTGTCTTTCTCCACTGTGATTTTTAGTAATATAGGGCCCCATTTATACAAAATCACTATTGTTATCGGAAAAATAGTAATCACTATTTTACAATAGCGATCACTATTTTACAGTAGTGATCGCTATTTTACGATTTCGCCATCGTAGATTTCCGATGGTGAAATTGCAGAATAGCGTTCGCTATCGTAAATTAACGACCGCTATTATAGAATAATGGTCGCTATCAACAATAACGGTCAATATTCGCCGATAGCGACCGTTATTCTACGATAGCGATCGCTATTTTACGATAGGGAACGCTATTCTGCGATTTCACCACCGTAAATCTATTTACGATGGCGAAATCGTAAAATAGCGATCGCTATTTTTCCGATAATAATAGCGATTTTTTATAAATAGGGCCCATAAAACCAACCATTTGCTGATTGTTAAATGGCAGACCTAACATTAAAAGGCAAGTTAAATAGTAACATAGTAACATAGTAATTAAGGTTGAATAAAGACATTCGTCCATCAAGTCCAACCTATTCCCTTTTTTTTTTTTTTTTTTTTTTAACCCTACCTAACAGTTGATCCAGAGGAAGGCAAAAAACCCTAGCTAAAAAAGGGGGGAAAAAATTCCTTCCTGACTCCAAACGGCAATCGGAAAGTATCCCTGGATCAACCAGATCTATATGCATTAATACCAGTAATTCTCAATATTTTTTCATTTTAGAAACTTATCCAGGCCTTTTTTAAAGTTATTCAATGAACTTGCCATTACCACCTCTGCTGGAAGACAGTTCCACAGTTTCACCGTTCTCACTGTAAAGAAACCTCTCCTAACCTGAAGATGAAACTTCTTTTCTTCCAACCTTAAAGGATGTCCACGAGTCCTCTGATATGACCTATTAGTGAACAATGCACCAGAGAGTTCACTGTATGGGCCATTAATATATTTGTATAAGGTTATCATGTCCCCACGCAACCGCCGCTTCTCCAATGTAAACAGCCCTAACTTGTCTAATCTGCCTGCATATTCAAGCCCCTCCATTCCCCTTATTAATTTAGTTGCCCTTCTCTGAACTGCCTCAATTTCTAAGATGTCCCTTTTGTATATGGGATTCCAAAACTGCACCGCATATTCCAAATGTGGCCTTACCAGTGCCTTGTAAAGAGGGAGAATAATATTTTTCTCTCTTGATTCCATTCCCCTCTTTATACAAGACAATATCTTGCTAGCTCTAGCTGTTGCTACCTGGCATTGTTTGCTACAGCTAAGTCTGTTATCTACCAGAACCCCCAAATCTTTTTCCATTTCAGATGCACTTAACACAGAGTTATTTATGGTGTAGGTGGCACAGGGATTATTAAATCCCAAATGCATCACCTTACATTTATCAACATTGAATCTCATCTGCCATTCTGCTGCCCATTTTGATAATCTATCTAGGTCTGCTTGCAGCACTTGCACATCATTGGAAGTTTCCAAAGCTCTGCATAATTTAGTGTCATCAGCAAACACAGAGACCTTGCTCTCAATGCCCCCTTCTAAGTCATTTATAAACAGATTAAACAGAAGCGGCCCCAGTACAGAACCCTGAGGAACTCCGCTTAGAACTTTAGCCCACATAGATGTAGCTCCATTAACCACCACTCTCTGTTTGCGGTCCAATAACCAGTTCTCTATCCATGAACAAATGTTTTCTTCAAGGCCAACAGTCCTCAGTTTATACATTAGTCGCCTATGTGGCACAGTATCAAAGGCTTTTGCAAAATCCAAATATACCACATCCACAGCTGTGCCTGAATCTAACTTCTTACTCACTTCTTCATAAAAACCAATTAAATTTGTCTGGCATGATCTATTTCTCATAAATCCATGCTGACTACTACTAATAAGATGATCTCTGGAGACAAAGTCAAGGATATGATCCCTTAACAAAGTTTCCATCACCTTCCCTACCACTGATGTTAGGCTTAAGTTAAAATGTTGTGTCCAGTTAATTAACCAAATGCATAAATATTTGTACACATACGATGCGCTGATCGTCCATTTCGCCCGAGAATCGCACATATGTATGTGTTCGTTCAGTGGTCGTTCATCGATCCACCAGGCGTACGTGTGTACAAACCTTTAGTCTAGCACTGGAACACACGCTGCACAATGAATTTTTTCTGTTTCTCAGTTTGAATGCTCCGATGCTCAGAGGAAAAAGCTTGTTTATTTTATCTTTCCAATGATCACAAAGGTAATTTAAACTGTAACCTGGTGCTGATTGTGCTGTTTCTCTGGGTTTTGTAAAGCACAATTTAATATTTTTCAGCTGTCACAGAGAATAAGCTTTTCTTAGAGCTTTGTTTAAAAAAACTATAAATGTTTTTGCACTACACTTTTAATGTTACCACTGTATTTTTTCTCCTTTTAAAACATTGTGTGTACAATGCAATACATGCAATACATGTTACATGTCCGGGTATAAAAAAGACCCTGGATAGAGTACATTGTGTTACTAAATAATAATTTGCTTTCTGCCTTAAGATAATAAGGTATTTAATAAAAAAGTATGGTAACTTACTATAGATGGCTCACGCGCCTGGCATATGGTCAGGGGAACATGTACGAATCACCAAAACTTAAATAAAATCAAATTTCCTTCACACAAGATATTTTTGAGCTTCTGCATGTATTTTCGTGGCTACTTTTGGTAACCCTCAAACGTAGCCTTGTATATTTAGTAACCTTCAACTTTCAAGAGTTATCAGAAATATGTTCTGCAATCTGACAGTTACACAATCGCAAAATGTTCCGATCGGGAAATGGATCCAAACAGAACTTTGGATCTGAGAGATCCAATTTGAAATCAGGTCTGATTCGGACCTAGATTCCATCTCTAGTTGGATCATTGACTTATCCACAATACGTCCTTAAAGATATCCTGTTTACTGTATAAAGAAGTTTTATTATTTTGAACATTTTTATTATAAAAATAACATTAAAGGATTAAACAAGTAGTTTAATTGATTTTCCTATGACCCAAGCTGCATTGTACCTCTTGAAGGAACCATCAACATAAAAACATGTCAGCAAGTCAGTAAGTAAGATAACAAAGATAATTATTTCTTTTAAAATGAATTTTGACCCTCAAAACCTTTGATTACATGTGTTTTCTTTCTAAATCATTAAAAAGATATATTAGTATATCCTGGTAATTTTTGGTTATGAATATTTATTCCTATTCCTTAAAGGACAACTCCACCCCCATAATAACATTTTAAAAGAATGGCCTCTTTAAAATATGTTGATATATCATAGTTTTTCCTATAAATTCATTACTGTATGCCTGCTATGCTTCTGGATGCCTCATGGAAACTGAGCAATTTAGAAACCTATACTGAGCCTGGGCATGCTCAGAAGAGCCAGCTAGGGGATTAGCATTCAGTCATTGGCTGTGATGTCAACTGTCAAATCCATAACTGACAGTTGCTAACTGGAAGAACCAGGAAGCAGAAACAAGGTCAACAGGATATTGTGCAGGATTTTAGGTTAGACCTATATATTTCAGATTTCATACTGCTTTAAAATAGCTGAAGGAGCTATTTTTGTTGAACACAAAGTCCGGTAGACTCCTTTTCATTAAATTATTTATTAATTATTGTATTTGAGTTTTTTTTTTGCAAACTCTTTAAAATGTCTCTATGATTTTGTGTAACAGCATTTGGTGGACCTACAGTGTGCTACATCATTTTTATAGATAGTATTTTTGACCTTGATAGTCTGTTTTATGTGTACCCACAGGCTATATGCATCAAGATCAAGGTCATATAGCAGTGCCATTCTACTTTGTAGAAAGTTGCTTCTTTTAAGACCCAATGTTATATACTGCTTTTTTCTTAAACAATGGTTCAGTTCATTTTAATAAAAATATTTCTTGAAAATACATTTGTTTTCTTGAAAATTAAGGAAAAATAAATAAACTGTATAAGAATTACGTCCACTAGCAGGATTTTAACATTCTGTGTTAGTATAATTTTAAAGGTTCAGAAAGTTATACCAATGAAGACAATGAAGAGCTATTGCTGAAACAAATTGAACTGTCTTTTTATTCTCAGCAATAATGTCATAGAGTGACTGATTCATCTACTCTAAAACGGTAGCAATAAAAAAAGAAACATACAATAAGGAAGATAAGCAATAGGATTTCTGTAGGTAGAAGGACTTAAATAAAAGTGTAAATCCCTTTTAAATGGAATTGGTTTCATGTGAAGTGGGATGTAATTGCTAAGAAACACAGAGATCAAAGAATATTGCCTGATAACAGTTTGATAGCCCAGGCAGGTTTAAAACAAGAAAGGAGCAAAAAGTGTTATTTGGTTTATACTGAACTTTACATTTGGAGTTGGACATTTTGTTGGACACAATACCCTTCTTTCAAACTTTAAACCAATTCACTCTACTGCACCTCCCTTCTTATCTTCTCTCTTGGTCCCTTATTTGGCTGCTGAATAAAACTAAGCTTCCATGGGAAGCTTTTACTTTTTTATAGTTTTGCATAACCACCCGCCTAAATGCTGATTGGTCTAAAACAAATCTTGAACTTTGGACCAAGGGGGGGGGGGGGGCTTGTCTAGGGGACACTATTAGTGAAGAACACTTTTGGTTCTATTAAAGCATGTCAATTGCAGTTTTCCCATCTAGTGGTTACTGTGCAGTAGCTTTTCTTTGCTATGCATAACCAACAGCTCAGTACTTGATTATCAGTATATAAAATAAGTGGTGACAATAACTTCTTTGGTTTTGTATTTTTCGAGTATGTAATCAAAATATCTCTCTCTCTGGCCAAGCATTATACTGCAGGTTTGACCAATATTACTACAGTGGAACGACAAATCCCAGCATTCTCCAATAGCAGAGCAAGTCTAAATGATAATTAGAGCAGTTTAAATGCAATCAGTTTGCATTCTTGATAATTACTCATATTAAGAGTATCTTACATTCCTGCAAACATAATGTGATCTGGTAACTATTTATAATGTTCCTAGACTTGCCCTGGGCTCCTCGCCCTGCAACCCCCCCCACGAACACTGCTTCTTTCCAGTCTTGAACCAATCTCTCTTGCTGCTCCCTACTTTTGGAACCGTCTCCCTCTCTCACTTTGCCTGGTGACATCCTTTAGCTTTTTTAAATCTAAACATTTCTGAAAAACAGCACTATTAATGATTGTTAGCTGTCTGGGCACGTTATCCCTCCTCCGACTTGTATCTGTATGTTGTCCCTCCCACTTAGATTGTAAGTTCTTCGGGGCAGGGATCTCTTTTCTAATATGGGGAGCTTGGGGAAACTGACACTACAGCACCGCTGAATAGGACAGAGAATCTGTGATATTATTCTACTTACCAGGTAAATAAATAGTCTTAAGCCAAATACTTTTTAACAAAGCTGTGAACACAATATGCTTCACAAACCTCCAAAACACAGGTCTAGTTTCAGATGCTAAATGAATACAGACTACCCCAAGATTCACACAAAATTAGAAATGAAATATCTCACACCAACGTGTTGGGCAAGAACATAATAATAGTGTTTATGCCAGAAACACCCACAGCCCATAGACTTGAAAATTATTGGTAAACAATTGCAAGTTTACATTATTATTAGTAGTAGAGAATTGTACCATGTTAGGCATTGATGAAAGAAAAGTGGTTAGCACTGATGCCTTGAAGTCTTGGGTTTGAATTTTCCCTTGGACATAAAATCTGCAGGGAGATTGCATATTCTCCCTGTGCTTGTGTAGGTTTCCTCAATTATAAAGACATATTGAAAGGTTTTATGTGTGGAATAAAGTGCTTAGATTGTAAGCTCTTCAGGACAGGGCCAGTTTTAAATGTATCAATGTAAAAGTGAAACACCACAGATGTTGACGCTATATAATTCCATAATACTAACAATAATCTTGTATAAAAAGTAACACCTTTTACCGGCTAAATGAAATTTATTAAAAAAATGCAAGCCATAGAAGCACTTATTATTCTTCTTCTTCTGGCATGATAATGAATGTGGCAAAGCACACTATTGTATACACAAAAGAACAAAGACTTACTGACATCGTACGAATGTTATATTTTCCCCCAAATCTGGAAATGGCTGCTGTAAATAAAATAGTAAATATATATTTGATGAGGTTAAAAGAGTTAGCAAAGGGTTAAGCGAACTGTCAGACACAAAATGTTTACATGAATTCATTTTGTGAATTCAAATTATCATTTTAGAATTCTTTAAAGGGCATGTCTACCCCTAATTTACAAAACTACCAACATACCAACTATTCATACTTTTAGAGCAGGGGGCAGAAAAAAGATGGTAAGATTTGTTTTTTTTTTAAATATTTTCTGCACTTCATAACCTAACCTTATACCTTGGTGTGATTTTCTTTGCAATAATTTACACCAAAAAAATTTGGTGAGGTGAAATGCATTTTGGGGGACTTTTGAGGCATGGAAATATATATATATTTTTATGGAATGAATGTTGTATTTTCTATATTAAAGGGGAAGTACAGTGAACAAAATTATTACCTTAAAGGGCATCTCCACCTCACCCACAACCCCCAAAACGAGGCCCGCCTTCTGCTTCGTCCGATCGCGAAATCGGACTGGCAGACAAGTCTTCTCAATCGGAAGAAGCAGCAGAGCGAGGTTTATGAAATGAAGGCTGGTGAGTGTATTTAAAATCCAAATTGGCACTGCTTAACCTAGCGAGGTCTAGGTATAGGGGCATTTCAAGCATCATCCTTTTTACAAACTTAAAGGACAAATCCACACTCATAATAACATCTTTTAGAAAGAATGGCCTCTTTAAAATGTTGATATATCATAGTTTGTCCTATGAATTCATTACTGTATGTCTGCTATGCTTCTGGATGCCTCATGGAAACTGAGCAATTTAGAAACCTGTACTGAGCCTGGGCATGCTCAGAAGAGGCAGACAGAGGATTAACATTCAGTCATTGGATGTCATGTCAACTGTCAAATCCATAACTGACAGTTACTAACTGGAAGAACCAGGAAGCAGAAACAGGGGAAACAGGACTTCAGGTTAGACTTATATATTTCAGATTTCAAACTATTACTGTTTAGGGTTTTGGGGGTGATTAACCTGTATGTAAGTTTTCATTTTGGGGCTGGACTTGCCCTTTAAAGTTACATGCACGGAATAGCAGCAGGAGGGAGATGAGGAATTTCTCTGCGCATGCCAGAAACCTCCAGGAGGAACAGATTACACCAGGAAAAGGCTTATACTGTTCAGTTTCCTGTACTGTATTTTGGCCTTGCAGGATAACCATATGCAGTAAAAGAGGAAGCTAGGGGTAATTTCACACTAAACAGTGTGCTCAGCATTGGGCCCTTTAACTATTTATATTACACATACCTATGTATTCTACATACTCTTTTCATTTTAAAAATTTGTTATGCCCTTCTGTGGTCAATAGATTATGTAATGGTCCTTCTTCTTTCCAGAATGCTCACTTCCTGGGAAGTCCTAACCTAATATAATATTAACCTCATTGGCTGTTGCATAGGTCATGAGCGAGTTAAAGACAAGAGCATAATGGACACTGTTCCTGCATACAGGAAGTCAGTTCTTTGAAAGCCTTTATTTACAAACATTGAAATTGCTCAGTGGGCATATTAGGGTTAGTGGAATCAGAAACTGTTTTTTACAGTTTTATGGGTATTTCTCTTTTACTAGGATACTATGCTGTATTAGGTATTTTCTCTATATACACTCCAAGCTGCCCTTGTATTGCATTGAAAAGCCTTCTTCAGTCCTTTTATTTCTGTGCAGAGGCAAGTATTGCCTATTTCAGATTATTCCTCCATAGGGAGGACTGTTGTGAAAGGTAATCAAATAATTGAAATTTTCACTTTTATTACAGTTATTCCTTCTATCACCACTAAATGCATCATGGCTGGCAATTTACATCATATCATTTTTATTTACTTCATATTATGAGATTATTATAATTATTTTTTATGTATGAAAAATATACGTAAATAAATAAATACGGCTGATACCGTATTTATTTTTCTTGCATAATTTTGTCCCTTTGCTAATTTTCAATCACATTAAAAAGTAATAACAAATATTAACATTTAATGCTCAATCACATAAATTACTACACAGGCCAATGTTATTATGGGCTAGGATTGTTTAGTTTATCATTTACCATCTTCAATACAATATTATAAAACTCTTTAATAATAAAATATCTTACAATAAAGATATCACTTTGGAGTGTGTCTACATGTGAGACTCAAGCAATATATGCAAGGATAATGTGCATACAGATTTTAATATGAAAAGTCCAGGTTTATTCCAAAATCATTTATACGCTTTTAATGATTTAAAATTTGTTGTGACTGCAATAGTTCCTTCCAGATCAGTAGCTTAGATTCATAGAGGAATAAAGTGGATCTTATTCAGACAAATTGAACTGCAAACAATTTATTAGATTTGTCATTTAGACAAATTTGCCAAAGGCTTCTGTGCTCAAAACACATTGGTTAAAGGGCAAACCTAATAAATGTTTCATCTGCACGATGAGTTCTTTAGCCTTCTCCTTAAATTATTCTTTAATGTAGTAATGTTGAGCTCATAGAATGTCATGGAATGTTTATCTCCGATATTAAGATAAACTCAGATAATCTAAAGCTACATACACATGTTAAATAAAACTAATTTGGACTGTTTGTTAAGGTGCATACATACGTTCTATCACGGGGGGCCAATAATTGGTTAGTGTATGGGCACTTTGAAGGCTGTTTGGTTGAGGCTTGTTGATGATCCACCTGGAGGATCAGGCAGTGAACCTAGGACGACAAAGTGCCCATGCACGGCATGATTATCGTCTGAAACATCCGTGCATACACATTGTGTGTTACGGGTTGGCCCCCACGATCGCACATGTGTGTATGAGGCTTTAGGCAATCTTTATGTAATGATTGCTTCATAGAAAGGCTGCTTGCTAGTAGCTGAGCGGGCTGTTCTCTTCTATGGAATGTTGTATGGGGGGAGAATAAACCTTCTGTGACTCAGGAGAACAAACGCTTTTGCCTCCCAACATTGTTTAAAGGATCGGTGCACTGTAAAATCAAGTTATGTTCATTTGGAAACAGGCAGGTACTGTTACTAAGTTAAAGTTTGAGAATTATGTCTCTTACGAAGGTAAAATTTACTAAGATTAAAGGTTAGGACCCAGCAGAATAAAGCAAACCGTGACGTGGTTGCTGGGCACAAAATAATTTGGCCAAGTTATTGAACTAATTGCTTTAAATTCACTGGCAGGCTTTTTAGGCCGCAATTCACTGATAACGTTAAATGTAAGCAAATCAGTTGGATGTGCGCTAGGCTTCTATTGTTTGTATATATTATGTTCATTTGGAGGCTGCAGCTATAAAAATACTGTTGCCATATTTTTTTTCCCCAAGCCCCTCCAGAGCCTACCTTTGTGCCTTGAAAGTTGCTGCCATCTTGTTACTGGTTTGCTGAATGTTAAGCTCTGCCCCTCTGAGATTTCCTCTGCTGTCTCCTGCTTGAGATTGGTTAATATACACTGTGCACCTATCCTTGTTATTTAAAGGGTATGTCCACCCCCAAAACTATAATCCCCCCCACTACTGGCCCCATCATGTAGTGTAGTTTAATACTTACCTCACATCCCAGCTCCATTTGGTTCTCCTGTAGTCCCCCCCCAAAGTCCCAAAAACTGCCCACCAGGAGGATAGCAGAGTCCATATAGGACTCTGCCTCCTACCTGGCCTCCGGGAGAAGTTTGGCATGCGTACTGCAGCCCTTCTCCCCCTCCCTCTCCCTCCGGATTCCCTTCCCCTAGCATAAATCTCCTTTGATATAGTATTCCCCCTGGTCTCCCAGCCCCAACCGCTTCATTTTTATGTTTAGAAAGTGCCCCAAAATTTTACTTACCTCCCCTTTTCCTCCGCTGCACTGAATGACCGGAAGCCGCGTCCGTTATTGGCTGCTGCTCAGCCAATCACAGACGCGACTGCCGGTCCCGCCCCTCTGCTTGCATTTTCTCGCAAGCAGAGGGCCGGCAGCACGGCAGGGAAAGAGGGGAGGTAAGTAAAAGTTTGGGGCACTTTCTAAACATAAAAATGAAGCGGTTGGGGCTGGGAGACCAGGGGGAATACTATATCAAAAAATAGTTTTAAGGGTGGACATACCCTTTAAAAATAGCCAAACACATGGAGTGTTTTTTTCAGCAAAATTTTTTATTAATAATGTAAAACTCACCCAGTAAATTTTCTTTATTTCATTAATAGGACAATTTTTTTAGTATTGCTTATTTTCAGCAATTATAAAACCAGTTCCATTAATATTGGAACATACCATAGTGCTGTGTAAGAAATAGTCATGTTAATGGAATATTCCAGTAAGTAATGATGTTTGGTGAAAATTCTGGTAAAACTGCAAATAACGCAACAAAAGGCAGAAAAATTGTCAAAAAGGTGAAATTTTACCTACCGTATTTATAAATAGATTTAAATAAAAAAAAGACAATAGCTCTGAAATTTCAACTTCTCTGGTAATGTCCGACACTAAAGAGCAATTTCTCTTTTCGCCGTGATACCACACTTACACAATGAATTAGACTACTGTCACACATCGCCGCAGCAATACTTTCCAGTGATAAGTAAAAGCGAAAAAGAGCGGTTTTATAAATATGGTCAAAAATATCACTCTTTTTCATTGTGATGTCCTGCGGTAGCGAAATGGAGAAAATAGTGATCGTTTATAAATAGGCCCCAAAGTCTGGAGAAGGATACTGGATAGGAACTGTATAATTTAACAGGGTAAAAGAAAACAAGGTCTAGATACTGAAGCAGGATACTGGAATGGGAGCTAAAAAATTGGTACAGAATCTAGAAACATGTTAAAGATGCAGGAATATGATCAGGTGCAAGGTACAGGAACGCACAGTCAAGCACACCCTAGAATTCCAACTGAAAATTATAAACAGACACAAGGGTTTGAAGACAGTGGCCCTTTAAGAGCTCACACTGTCCAACACAATGACGTGTTGATGTCATGACTTCATAACACCAATGAAATGATGCCTTCTGGCTGTGCCCACGTAGCAACCAATAGGTTTTATGGTTTGTAAGAATCCAGAAGGGTTGTAATGCTTTTCATTATTTGTATCGTTAAAAGCGGAAAGTTCCTACACTTCTGAGATTTTTCCTGCCACAGCACTTGGCTGTAGGTAAAACATGTAAGGCTTTCTAATCCCCTTATTGGACTGTACCTTCCAATTGAATGAGGCCAAGATGATTAAATGTAACAGTTCCTATACACCATTTAACACATGAAAATTAATAATTGACTTTTGTATTTACTATTTACTAAGAATATTCAAGTTATTAAAGCAAAATTAATATATATGATCTATTATCATTTGTATTACACAGAAAATAAAAACTTTCAATTTATACATTTGTGCTCATAGCCCATATGCACAAACGTGCAGCTATCCAATCAGAAACAGATTTATAATTGTTTGGATTCTTTATAACAGCACTTTCCAACGTGGTAATCATGTCATTTCTCTCTAGATGACAATGCAAATCCAGTACTAAAGAAATGTAATTAAATACTGTAGTGATGTTTCTGTTATGATCCAATATTTAATAAAGTTCACAACAATAATATCTAAAGATTTCTCATTCATTGCAAAATCTGTTTAAAACGCCATTTGTGCTGCCAAAGTCAAGACACTTTGGAGATAGTTATCCATGTGGTGAGTTCAGTGCGCTCTCCTTCATTTTCTTTTGGAATAGATTGAATGCCAAGTCTGTTTTCCATTCAAAGAGCATTAAATCTTCATTTAGTAGCACTATTGAACGGTCATAAGAAGGGCAGCCTCTGTGGGAATATCACTTCTTCATTGCCCTTTGACAACGAGCAACCATTTGATAACAAGTGCTTTCAGCAGCAACCAAATTATAGAAATAAAATAAAAACTGTTTAAAGCTTAGAAAATATTTACTAAATGCAACAAACGTGACCTTGCTGGATAACCCCTTATATGCCCTTTTTTAGACTGCAATGATCTGTGGCACTTTCAACTACATCTGCGGATTTCAAGACATCCCCAAGCTTTTTAGCAATGCACAGGTAATTATACATACATTCTTAACTTTACTGGTACTTTGGATTAATAGCGTTTTTATGGCGAAATGCAAATTAAAGTTCAATATGGTTAATGAGATGAGGAGGTTTTGTCAGTTACATTTTTCACATGTGCTCTATGTTACACCTGGAGGGCAAAGTCCCAGCATTAAACTTTCTGTACAAAGAGAAAAGATAAAAAAAAAAAAAAATCAAGGAGAATCTGTTCTCTGCCAGTCGCCTTGCAAGGACAATGGTACCTGATTACGTGTCACTGCTCACTTTGTAAAATCACTTCATGGTGAGGGAAGTTTTTTAAATATATATTATTAAGCACATTTTTTTAAATAAGCAAAGTGCATGTGAACTTAATTAATATATATGAAAATTCTGATGTTCTGATTACAGCTCTGAAGTCCTGGGTTTGAATCCTCCCTTACATCTGCATGACGTTTGTTCTCTGAGCACAATCATAAAGACATACTGGTAGGTTGTGTGTTACATAAAGTGATTCAGTAATGTCAGTTAACCTGCTATATAGCAATTGTACCATAAAATTGCATAGCTGAGTTTTGCTTAACAGGCTTCAAAAGCAAACTGAGACCAGTTCGAACAACTCTTACAACAAGAAGTTGTAAGAGTCCTATTTATTCATGAAATCGTAATTTCGACAGTATTTGTAAAACCGATCATTATTGCGGTGAAAAGTATCGCCACATCGTGTTTTGGATTTTGTCCTCCCTACTGTACTTAACACGGCTAAAATTAAAAATGACACCCAGTGTAAATAGGAAAGCGCGCTGTGCGTGGTGGGTTGCAAGGGGCTGCTGAGAAGGGGGGGGGTGTCGTGAGGGGGCAGCAGGGTGTGTGTGTGGGGATGCTGGGAAGGGGGTGGGGGTCATGTCCCACTAGTGCCGGCCCCATGGGTGGGGGGTCATTTTCCGATTCCATGGGGTACGCACTAGCAGTGGGGGCCCCCTCCACACGTCAGTGGCAACATCGGTTGCAGTGAAAAAGAAGATGCCAGTGACCTGAAATGTCCTTTCTTAGGACCAGGGGTGGTCCCATTTTTGAGCTGCGGGACCCCCTTGTAAAGGCACTTAATAGAGCCACGAAGGGCTTAAGATTCAGAGGTCCTGATTTTGAGCTGCAGGACCCAACAATGGCCCTTTTAAAGACTGCAAGGACCCTTTTAAGAGCCATTGGGGGGTCCGGGTTTTGAGCTGCGGGACCCCTCAAGCCTCAAAAGTCACTTGTCAATTCCACAAAGGCACCTGTCAGTGCCACAAGGACACTTATAAGTCCCAGGGAAGGGGGATTGGTTTTGAGCTGCGGGACCACTTAAGCCCCAAAAGGTACATCTCAGTGTCACATAGTGCCACAAAAGCACTTCTCAGTGCCACAAGGGCACTTATAAGTGCTGCAAGGTGGGTCATGGTTTCAAGCTGTGGGACCATGTAAGCCCCAAAATGTGCTTTTCAGTGCCACAAGGTCACTTACATTATAAGTGCCGCAAGGAGGGAGGGGGGTCCCGGCTTCATGCTCCGGGACCCCCTTTCACCAAGATGTTGGGGAGCCTCCCTGCTAAGGCGCCCCATGGGGGCAGCACTAGTGTGACACGCCCCCCTCCTTCTCAGCAGCCTCTCGCACCTCATCAGTATAAGATTAAAAAGCACACACTAGTGTTGGGCAATTGTTCTTGCTATGTTAGATGCGCTGCAGTTCCAGTATTTGGAACGCACACAATCTGCATTTTTTGTGCAACGGCAACATTGCACTAAGATAGTGTGTAGTGTGGCCTCGGCCTTAGGGTGATTTTGTAAGGACAGACATGGCTTATTCATATATTTTTACAAAACACAAGCAGTGTAGCAGTTTTTAGCAGTGTGCACAGCAGCGTTCCTACTCCGACTTACCCATGTCCCTTCAGTGTTTGTTTAACCGTCTCAGCAAGCAAAATTCCACTCAGGTGTCGTCTCCTTTACTCTATGAGCTCACTTCAGGTTCTTCTTGTTCCATAAAGCTGAGGCTGTCACTGATCTGTCAGCAGCTTATTTGAGTTTACTACATGTTCTACACAGGTGTGATTTCAAACCCCACCTTCTAACTCCTATGATGGGTAAATATACTAAATCAAATGAATTCAAATAGTAAACATGTCTGTGTGGTACAGAAAGCTTCACTGATTTGCACATTCCTAATAGCAGTGTAAAGGTCTCCAGTTCTCCCTTTTTAGCGGCAGCAATATTATTGTACCATCTTATATAGAAAGTTGGAGGGTAGGGGTAGTAAAAATCTGTTCTTGTTTATGCACAGACAGACAATTTGTTACAGACAGACCACCTGCTGCATCAGTTTACAAAATATGAATGCATCTTTCCTCTTTAATAAGGTATACTCATTAGCGATACATTGCACAGAATTGTGCTAACATCAGGTTCACTTTTGTTACACCACCTGCAAATTAGAAACATGTTGTTTGTATAAGTGTACCATATAAAAGGGGAATGTTGTAGGTTATGTTTATGCACCTTTAAATAGGCATGCTGTTGAAATATGCATTGCACCAAGCTGTGCTGAGATCAGGTTCACTTCATTATCTTCCACTTCATACTCACCAACTTTACCTTTATGTAGCTGCATTATTGAGAAATGCATTGCACTGAGCTGTGCTGAGATCAGGATCACTTTATTATCCTCCACCTGCAGCTCTGCACTATGCTGTTTCTATAAATGTACCTACTGTACAGGTATACCATTTTCAGGTCTGCACAATGTTTATTCTATAAGTTTACCAATTCAAGGAGTACTGTTATGGGTATGCATACACCTTCTATACATGTATGCAGTTAGAAGGGCTGCCTGTGGGAAAAACAAAAACTTATCTTTTACCTCCAACCTGGGCTGCCAGATCACCTGTAAGAGCACACCTAATAAATGTGATTAGCAGGGCTGCATTGATTGCAAGGCGAGTGCAATTAAATAACATTTATTCTAATTCAACCATGCTATATGTGTTTTTAATTGGTGTCTCTTCTACATGACCTGACAACCCTGCCTCAAACATCCCCCTTAAAATAGGTACACCATTGCACAGAACTATATTAAGATCAGAGTTCTACAATGTTACTTCAATAAGTTTACTAATTCTCTTTTAAATAGGTACACTATTGAGAAATGCATTGCACAGAGCCGTGCTAAGATCAGATTAATTTCATTATGCTCCGCATGCAGCTCTGCACTGTGTTGTTTCTATAAATTTAACTAAAGGAGATCACTCTTATCATTGTAGTATGGATCCAAACACATGAAATTAACATGCTGCAGTGCTAAGTGCCATTGCATTAATTTCATGCTGTAGTATGGCCATACTGAAATCATATATAAATATATATTGCAGCAATACACACACTTCTATAAATGGTGCAGAAACAAACACATACAATGGCATGCCCTCTTGCAAAAGTGCTCACATATAAAGGGTTGACAGGTTGCTTCATAAACAAATAATCAAATGGTTAACAGCTTCCCCCTCTGCACCACTCTGCTTGAGTAGCATATAGGTTTATTATATTTGCTGTTCTCTCTGATGATTGGCTGGGATACGATTGCAGGTGAGGACTCTAGGGTGAATGCAAATTAGCATAAACACAGGGAACTTCAGGGAGATTCAATAAAAGTTCTTATCGTTAAAAATGGTGCTAATTTTGCCCCAACCAATCAGATCTTATTTAATATTTGAAATCTAACGTTAGCACCATTTTTAACGAACGTTTATTGATCTCCCTGATAGTGACCACAGGAAGCAACAATAGAAAGCAGCAGTGACAATGCAGAATAACAGCAACCTAAAATATTCTAAAAAAGATTTCTACACTAAGGCTGAATTACGAGGTAAGAGACAAATGGTTTTACTAAATGACAATTATAGGTTCTGTGGAGCTGCCTTTGTATTTTGTTTTTCATTCTCCTTTAAATAAAAAAAAAATCTATTTCTGCTGCTTAATAGAACATCTATAATGCCATTGGGCTGGGGATGATATCAGCTGAAATAGATCAGCAAAAGTTCAACACTTCAACATCACATCTGCTAAAATATTTCAAAGATGACACTGTGTATTCAAATGAGTTTAGACTGTCAAAATACATTGATCTCAGAGACTATCCGTTGATTTTTTACATTTATTGTGCAATCATCCGTTTTCTAAATTCAAACTTCTATGTAAATGACAGGATTTTGAGATCTGTTATTTATTGTAGAAAAATAATATATTTTTAGCGATCCATAAATATACCCTCTATTTTTTTTTGTTACAGGTGTGCCATTTGGCATTGTATTGTTACTAAGTGCAAGCTAATGTACAGACCAGTTACGGTAAATATATTTTGCCTTTGCCCCAACGATAACTATGTTTCCTTTTAAGCTCATCTGTAAGATAGATGGCGTTGCTAGAAGGACTCCAAGGATTAGTAACTCTGGAATTCTGGAAATGATTCTGTCCTTAAGCCTGCTGGCTTATCTTCAGTCCATGAACCATAATGTATATTGGCAAACACCCTTTGCACAGATGGCTTTCTCTATTAACACTTCTCTGTGGTCTGTTAGAAGTGCAGCCTAGTTTAACATTGCATTCTCTTTTAGAATATAATAGTTGCCTGTATGGGGATTTGTGATCTCTCTAACCCCCTGTTCTTTTTTCTCTCCAATTGCATCAGAATAAAGAATTTCTTAATACGATGTTAACTATTATTGGTGTAACATTTGCACGCTGGGGGGGAGGTGTGCATGGGAGGTGCGTGTGCCACAGGGTTTGCTAGTAAGTATATATTCTATAAGTATTGGGAATCCATGTGTACCAACAGAATACCACATGAAATAAAGTATGCTGGTGCTGCTTTAAAGGAATAATTCACTCCGAAAGAACTATTCCTTTAATGTATTAATTGAAGCCTGGGGGTTTAAGGAGCTATGCCTTACCTTACATTCAATCAATAGCTCAGGATCCGGGAAGGAAGATTCAAGAATCTCACGTATTGCACGATCCACCGGTGCTACAGTGACAGTTCCTGACTGCTTCCTGGTTCTGTACAGCTATAGCGCACATGCGCGATAATGCATCATGCTATAGTTGGACAGAACAAGGAAGTGGTCAGAGATTTCACTGTGGCTGCGGTGGATTGCACAAAACGTAAGTTTCTTGAATCTTTGTTCCCGGATCCTGAGATATCCCGGGCTTCAATCAATACATTTAAGGAATAGTTCAATTTGAGAGTGAACTATGGAATTCCTTTAAAGGAAAATTATAGTTCAAAATGTCTGTAATGTCAATATGCAATATAGAAAAACACGGTCAAAACTAATTGAAGTTTCTAAATGTGAGAAATTTGTGGCATGATATGCTGTAGAAATATGGTCTAGGCTCACTGAATCCTTTGATATGCTAGACAGTGTTTATTTTAGTGTTATATAGTGGATAATGTACCCCCTACTGTAAATTATAAGGATATTATAAGTCCCCGAGGAGTTCCGTGACCATATAAAAGCACGAGGCCGCGGGCCGAGTGCCTTTTATATAGGACACGGAACTCCGAGTTGTCTTCTAATATCCTTATAATTTACAGTAGGGGGTACATTATCCATTATAATTCACCCCTTTCAAAGTTTTTTTTGTCAGATATTTCCTGCCTGTAACACCACAACCCTCTATGTCAAACAGACAACACAGTGCCCCCCTTTCTTAGATTCACACACACCTCCCTTTTTCCTAACTCCTTCCCTAACCCCCCCCAAGCATTCCATACCTTAAAACTATAAACTGAACTTGCTTCCCCCTCCTCAATCCCCATTTACCTTCATGCATAGAAGTCAGACCAGGCAGCAGCAATGCGATGTTCCAGTTCCCTCCCCCGCTGTCAGGAAGAGTTACAGCCCTGTACTAATTAAATATTCACTTCGCTCTCCGCCCCCTCTGCTTCCGCACAGAATATCCTGGAGGAGGATGACTTAGCATCGGGCTGAGAGACAGACTACACAGTGAGTGAACCTGCATACCTATAAGGGGGAACCACTTCCTTGTTATAATCTGCGCATTACTACGCAGTATCGCGCCGATTATAGCAATATTATTTACAGTTGGGTCCCATAGGGATTAATGGGAGGGGTGGGTTATAAGCTAATATATTTTAGAGTACATCTCATATACACGCTAAAAGCTTTGACCATTTAACCTGGCAATGTGCCTTTATAGCTAAGTCTATACTGATGGCTGGTTAAGAGATCATAATTTTGAATGATAATTATGCCCATATATACCATGACATGTGTACTGTATTTAGATTCAGACTTGCTCATCTCCCTCCTACCCCCTCACAATAAAGCTTCATAAACAAGTGTGATCGCCGGCCCGCGAGCCACGATGTGTATGAGCGTTTGTTTCAGCCAACAATTTTCCATGTTTGGGTGCTTTGTCAGCCAAAACGGACATTTGGTTGGGCCCGTTGACTGATTCGCCTGGTGAATCAACAAACGAACGCATACACTCATGGAATCAGTTAATTAATTTACCTAGCTAGTGGATACTTCTAGAAAACTGCACTGTAAACATTTCTCAGTGTTTACTTCCATAGAACCTGTTATTAATGTTAAACTGAACAGTTGCTTTTTACCTTTCCATTTTTTTTAGCATGTTTAATAAAGTTTAGAAGTAGTAAAATTCTGTTCTGTAGAAATCCACTAATATTTTTTGGATATTAGTAGTCTTGCAACTACAAAAAATAGTCCCGATAATAATACCAAAACAAGACAACTTTATTCATAAAAGTGGAAGAGGTGACTCTGAAAAATGTCATCCACTGTAAATATACATAATATATTGGCTGGCCAGCCTATCTATACATATAATCTTAAAAAAATATATATCAAGCTTAAAAAGTGCACAATAGTAGAGTTAAAAGACTATAAACTATAAAATTTAATGTAATCCCATATAGGTCAGGCTCCTATTCGGCCTAGAGTCCGTAAAGCATCTGCAGTCTTATATCGTGATAAAAATTGTAGTTCCTCAAATTACCCACAATACAGAACCGGCACGTAATGACTACTGTCCGCAGGAACGTGGTCATGTAAGTTACTCCGAGGTGTGATATTACATCACCCAGTAGGTACGATGATTATTTTATTTTTTATATTTTTATATTTACAACTAACAGGGCGATGTAGTAAGTAAAGCCACATAACTAACCTGTGCATGGTACATATGGCACCAACTAATTCAATTCAGGCCAATGATAGTAAAGATATATAAGGGATACAAAGGGATGCCATCTTTGCTCTGCTTCAGTACCCACTGGTTATAGCACACGCTCTATAGCCCCAGATTTCTGACTTGTGGAATTAAGAAACAATAAGCACATCACTTTCAGTAACATAGTAAAATAACAGTGGATTTATTCTATTTTAGTATGTCACCATGCACATCTTATTTTTTTAGTTTTATAGTCTTTGAATCAAAGATCATATTCCATGGGTATTGTTTGGGATTTTGATCAAAAAAAAAATATAGTGGAAGTATAAGTGCATTTGTTTTACTTTTTCCAGCTGTGAAAAATGTTACCTGGTTATTTAAAGTGAAAAATGTGTGAGGACTTTCTTTCTTTTTTGACAAGTTAATTTCACTGGTACTACATTTTAGCAGTGCTCTTATTTCTTGTTCTAATTCCTCTTCTCTTTTCAGCCACACATTCCTTGTGTTATATATGGGGGCTGTCAGGCTTTGGTGAGCCACTTGCTTTCCCTGGTGGTTACAAAACTATTTTGAAATGTGCTATTGGATGGACATATATTATTGTCTTCAGTTGTGATATTTTTATCTAAATATCTTAGCTGTGCCCAGTTTCCATCTAAAAGATGTACTATATCAGCTTTGTATTTAAGTTCAAGCGTTCATCTACAATACTCATTTTAAATGAACAGATGTTCAAGGTGCTAAAGAGATGCTAAAGTCGAAGGTTTACTTAAAGGAAAACAAAGGCTAAAATATAAATAAACGTAAATGAATTCTTAAATTGTTATCTAACAGATACTGTTGCTGTCCATCTAACCTCTAAAATCAGTAGCATTATGGAGAAATCCTCTTTTTAATACTATAGGCTTTTGTTTTTTTCCCTGCACCCTTAACTTCTGACCCTAAACATTACTAAATAGTTGCACATGCTTGATTCATTTTTTTGTCTCCCTGCCTCTTCTACCTACCAGAGCTGTCATAGCTGCTGCTGATTTCAGAAATGAGAGTTAGTTATCTGCTAAATTGTTGATTACATGTGGGTCCATTTATATTTTTGTTTTAGTTCTCCTTTTAAGCTTTCTTACAGTCCTGCACGGCCTTATATGGCAATATCACCACACAGAAATATAACCATTTCGTGTGGTCCCTAAGAAGTTATATACCAACACCATGGCATTATAAATAGGCCCATATGTGAAAACATACCAAGGGCCATATTTATAAAGCCGCTGTATCGCTTTTTAGCGATACCGAGACTTTAACAATTGGTATCGTAACTTTACAATCGTTAAAGCGACCGGAGATTAACGATTGGTTTAACGTTCGTAAATTTACGATACCGATCGTAAATCTAAGATAATGAAACCGTAGATTTCCGATCCCCATAGAATACCTTGGCGGTAGTAAAATTGTAAATTAACTAATCCGCAGGTTTTTAAATATGGCCCCAAGAGAGTTAATTGTAAGGTGCCTGTTCTCCAGTGCAAATAAGCCTTATCTTATCCATCTTATCTACTCTAATGAGTCATTTTGCATTAAATTATATTTTATGTCCCTTACACCTGTGTAATTCTTTTATTGTTTAACATAGACAAGAGGAGGCTCAAAAAGCATAGTCTACAGTACTTTTGTATACATTTTGCACCTGGAGCTTATATTCGTAAATCAAATGCATTTTCCATTTTCTGCTTGTAGGTAGTAAAATGGCTGATGGTAATATTAAATTATGTCCTGTTATCCTGTCCTGCAAGCTACAGCATTGTATTGGTAGTATTTTGCTTACACACAAAGGACTTTTGATGAGTTTTCCACTTTTATTTCACGCAGCATGTTCTAAAATGACATTTTATTGTTGTACTCTCTATTGAACTTAAAATCTCTTAAAATTAAGTAGCCATGATTGTGCAAAGGATAAGACTTGTTACCATGTGATCTTTATTAAAATATCATTCATGTTGCCATTAAAAGCAAAAATAATTATCTGATACCGTGAAAGCTGATTACTCTTTAATATAATAATCTGATGCTGTGAAACTCGATTGCACTTTGTATATATTTAGATTTTGCTGTGACAAGACATCACAGTATTTCTATATTAAAATTCTTCCCTTATCTGTTTTTATTCCCTGACAGATTGCCTGTCTCATTGAGTGGCTTTAGGGGCATAGATTGTTTTTTCTTTTATGTTTCTATATTATGTTACATATACTGTGAAGATCATTTCAGTGTTTAGTGGATAAAAAAAAACACATTTTCTTCATTTGAAATTTAAATGTGCAACTACAAAAGGGATTGTTACTGAATAATGATGACAGAAAATCACTTTTTGTCCAGATTAGGGCCCAGATCACCAAAAGAGGTGCAGGGCTTGTTATCATCTTCCTAAGGAACCTTTGAAAGTGTTTTAACTTATTACATTTCTAAATTTTTTTTTGCCCATTTACTTGGACTATGATAATATATAGGGGGCTGTGTAAAACCCACGCTACCTGAAGTATTATCAGGTTAGCGTGGTTTTAATACTAATTGTACGGTGGTAGCACCAATTCCAAAATGTTTTGGAAATAGCACTGCTTAGCCTATGTAGAAAAGGAGTAAAGGATTGCGGCCAGTGTGCTTTTTCTAACTCATCGTGGGATTGTGAAAAGGTAATATATTTATATTGTATCTTCATGTATATACCTTAAACATGTCACCTAACATATATTGCAACATTTATATTGACTTTTCCTCCCTTCTGACAAAATGTTATACTTTCCTTCCCCACCCCTGATAATCCTCACCTCAAAAACCTTGCATACTTCCCTGGCATTAACTGATATTCCATTGTACCAGGGTAATGTGTACCAGGGTAAGGTGTGAAAACAGCATTGTACATGGCAGCCAGTTGGTGTCGAACCCCCCCAACTCAAAAAACAGAATTTTCAAAAAACACCATATCCCTGTGAGCTTTAAACCAAACAACACACTGAGGCAGCAATTGGTACATACGAAAGTCCCAATACCGTAACACAAGAAAACCAACATCATATACGCAGTGAAGTGCAGTGAATTTGTATGTGGGGGAGACCAAACAGAAACTGCACCATGTATGGCCCAGCACAGAAGAGCCAATTCCTTGGGTCAGGACTCAGCCGTGTACCTGCATCTTAAAGGGCATGTCCACCCCCAAAACTATAATCCCCCCCACTACTGACCCCATTGTGTAGTGTAGTTTAATCCTTACCTCACATCCCAGCTCCATATGGTTCTCCTGTAGTCCCCCCCCTCCCAAAAACTGCCACCAGGAGGATAGCAGAGTCCATATAGGACTCTGCCTCCTACCTGGCCTCCGGGAGAAGTTTGGCATGCGTACTGCAGCCCTCTCCCCCTCCTTTCCCTCCCTCTTCCTCCCTCTTAGGATTCCCTCCCCCTAGTGTAAATCCCTTTAGATATATGATTCCCCCTGTCCCCCCAGCCCCAACCGCTCTATTTGTATTCTTAGAAAGTGCCCCAAACTTTACTTAACTTCCCTCTTTTCCCAGCTGCAAAGAACTCCCGGCAACCGCATCCATGATTGGCTGCCGCTCAGCCCATCACAGACGCGACTGCCGGTCCCGCCCCTCTGCTTGCATTTTCTCGCAAGCAGAGGGCCGGCAGTGCGGCGGAGGAAAGAGGGGAGGTAAGTAGAGTTTGGGGCACTTTCTAATAATATAAATAGAGCGGTTGGAGCTGGGGGGACAGGGGGAATCATATATCAAAAAATATTTTTAAGGGTGGACATACCCTTTAAGGAAAAAGGACATACCTTTGAAGATCTTGGCAAAGGAGCATGATTGGTTCAAGAGATGTGTTAGAGAGGCCATTTATGTGAAAATGAAGAAACCAAGCCTGAATAGTGGTTGTGGTGGTGATGGTGGGGGTTTTGACACCAACTGTCTGCCATGTACAATGCTGTTTTGACACCTTACCCTAGGCAGTTTTGATAACACCTCTGAGCGACAATGCAATCATGCCTTGCATTTAAATGTTCCCTAACACCTAGCTGCTATATTCTAATTGGACTTTTTAGGGTACATAATTGCCAACAGATTATCATACAAGTCATTCTGAATTGAGAAAACCATTCGGATGACTAGCGAAACGTCTTTAAGAACTAAACTATAGGTCCAGTTGATCTAACAGAATTCAACAGATATGCTTGTGTTAAAGTCGTACAAAGCGTTAAGTCCCTTTCATTATTTATGTAGAGAGTCAATCGCATTATTGAATCACCCAGTGCGGTTCTGGGTAAGGTTGCCAAGAATAAATCTCCTATGATATTAATAAAGATATATTGAGGTGTGACTGATTAAGAGCTTCTCTGCATAACAGAAATACTAAATTATATAAATGATTTAATTTAACAGTATAAGCCATGGAATGAAATCTGTATTTTATCATTACAGTTATTGATTTTTATTTATATAGACAAAAATGTAAGTATACAAGATTACTGGTCTACAATTTATTTCTGAGATCAAACCAAATGAATTAGTCTAGTCAAAGCAGGATGAACAATATTAATTTTGTCAGGTAAAGATCATGTTTCAAAAATAAACTGTAAAGAAAAAGGTCAATGATACCTTATCCATATCTTTGATGCCTTCATACATCAATAAATATATCCCGGTAATGCACCATGAAATGCACTAATATACCCTGCTTTATTATAAGGTACTTGTATCATCGGTTATAAATAAGGTAATGTTGCTTTACCTGATATCTTGAAATACCTTTGATTTATTCTTTAAAAACCTAATAGTGTAAATTCCCACATTTATTGGGATGGGTTATTTGATGGAGATTAAATGAAGTTCCATATATATTAAACATTCTTAAGTTTGTGCAACTGTTTGAAAACTCTGTCTGCAGATTATAAATGCACCCCATAAGAACCTAACAAACTGATACCAGATGACCCAAAGGTTTAGTATGCATAGCTCAATGTAGAGTATGTGGAAATTTGATGGAAGCAATTTTATTTTCATATTTTAATTTCTGAATCTATTAAAGAAACATATAAATAGTGTCCCCAAAATAAATAAGCAATGAAACTGATTAAAGAATTGCATGATAAGAGTGCAGAGTGCCCATAACAATTAAACCAATGATAAACTTTCAATTACTTTGTTTTATTCCATCTTTTTAAATTTGCTATAAACTGCAAAATGGATCTAAGCAAAATGCATGCACGTGGCCAATAAACATTCATAGACTGCAGGGTAGAAAAATCACTTTCCCCTGATATACATTATATAAAATCAAGTAGAATAAAACTTAACTGTGATAACCACAATATATATAGAGAAAGGTAGCCCACCTCCTGCCATGTATAAATCAGCAACTAGCATTTCAGTAGTCAATGCATCATTCACCAATTTATTAAAATAATCTACCTTCATAGGCAATTTATAGCAAAAACAGGTAAATACACTCCACAATCTTAAAATATGTTACTGTGGACACACATGCAAAGATAAAGAACCTGTTTTCTGGACATGCCAGTATTGTATGACAATCAAGTTTTTTTTCTTACAGGACATGCAGAAAAAATTGTATCACTCTGCAAATGATAGTGGGATAGTACAATCAATATCTCTGTGGTTAGTGTTACCTGGGCAGATTGCAGTAAGGTACATAAGATTGAAAAGTTGCTTAAAAAGCAAAATACCTGAGAATGACAATTTCATTTTGACATTTTGAGTAAAAAATCTGCTTAATGTAAATTAAAAAAATAAAATACTACAATGCCAGCAAAACAGAGCTTTTGTACTACACCCTGCACCATCAGACTGGTGTCATGATGTTCCATAAGCAAACTTTCCAGTTACTGTGATCATATTAGAAACCTCCAGTAAATATAATTTCTGTTGAAATATCTAAACTGAAAATGTGTAACTAATTTTTTCCATGGTTGTTCTACTCAGCAGCTGCATGTGACATCTTTAGGAATTTCTTCCAATAAATTACCAGCCACAGGATCTGAAACCTACAGAAATCCACATCCTCAAACAGATAGTTCATCTGATAGATAGCTATTGCTGACCACAAGAATAATAATTTTTCCATTGAAAATTAGTAAAAAATAAAAAGCTGTAATAATATTTTGGTTTAAAGGGAATGTACGTCCCTTAGGAAAAAAAAATATTATGCAGGACCCCCCCGCCAAAACCTCAGTAACTATGTTTTGGTTAAACTTTTGAAATATGCTCCCTGGGTGAGAAATTATATTTACAAATCCACTATACACCAACGCTTGCTCCTGCTGCTGCTACGTGCTTTTCCAACAGATGAATCGGAGTCATACGACCTGCATAAAACACAGGTATCGACCCTTAAAAATATCTTTATTAAATCTTACATAAATGCACAAACCACGAAGCGCCCATACCTGACGCGTTTCGTGTGTAACCACACTTCATCAGAATGACTACTTGAACTGCAGTTTCCTGTTGAATTGCATCTTAAACCTCAAGTGACTAGGGATGGGGGTTTTTCACATGGTCCTGCCATTATAGGAAGTAGGTTTCCTATTTAATCACATACATAGTGGTTGCGAGTTATACTTTTGCTTTTATGTTTGCTGTGTGCTACTTGCTTTTCCATTCACGGGCAGCAGCCCATCAGCCATTGGCCATGATGTCACTGTGATGTCCGTGACTTACCAGGAAGTAGAAGGAAACCTATTCATATAGCATGAGACTGCAAGATGCCTTCTGTTATAAGAAGGTGTTTCTACATATTTATGCTCAGTGAAGGGCTTTTTGCTCCTTTTGGCCCCTCTCTCCATAAGCTTTCCAGCTGCTTAATAACATGCAATATATATATATATATATATATTGCATGTTATTAAGCCAGCGGTTCTGGACACATGCATTAGTTAAGGGACATAAAGGAGTATTTTGCATATCTCTGCCCCTTACTCTGGGGAACATGGGAGTAAGAAATTGCTTCTTAGGTTTTGTGGGAAATGCTATTCATATACCATGAGACTGCAAGATGCCTTCTGGTAGAAGAAGGTGTTTCTCCATCCCGTAATAATCCATGAACATTGCTATGTTGTACCAGACATAATGTTACTGTATAGAATTAGAACAAGGTTTTCAGCTTAAAGGAATTGGCACAGGGTTTTAAAAGAACAAGGCCAGACTGCATATATTAAAGCTCTGTACACACACTTGCTGGATAAGACCACCATGACGTGCAACCAAACAGCTACACACGTGTGAACATTTGTTGCACACTCATTAAGTAGGGGGCCAATGCAATAAGAGGTGCAAAACTTTACCCATGCTTTTAAACTTTAGAAACCACTCAGATGTCCTCTATCTGCAGTAACCCATTAAAAAAAACATCTTGGTGCAGGTTAATAGCATGGGTAAACCTTTGCACCTCTTGTTGCATGAGGCCCTATTTGTCTTGAAGCAAATTGAGTGTATTTGCAGAGCTTAAAGGTCAATTATACTTAACACTGCCCAGCTCCTCTTCTTTTTCACGTCAGTAGTACCCAGGGTGAGGATTTAGGTCCTTACCTTGGGTCCTTCTGTTGGGAGGGAATTGGGTGGGGAAGGGATTATTGTTGCAACTGCACACATTCTGTGAATGTGAGTGGTAAGTTGCAATCTTTTTGCACGGCTTTAAAGTCACAATTGAAAAGGCTTTGCTTTCCATGCAAAAAACTAGTGCAAAAATCATCACTTAATGTATTGCGTCACTTTCACTTTGCTATTTCCAAAAGTCTTTGGAAATGGCTCATACAATGCAACCTGAGTACAAAACCCATGCTAGCCCAATACTACATTGAATAGCATGGGTTTTGCACTTATTTGTCCCCTTAGCACGGGCTATTGCATCTCCCTGAATGATCTCTAACAATATAGGTTATTGGGGCTCTTTAGTTTTGGGGTTTTAAAAAAATTAATTAATTTTTAAAAAATATAATTTGAATCTTTACATTAGAGTATGATCACATTTAGCATAAACATCCCTTGAATGTTCAATTATTCTGTCTCAGCCACAAAAGTCTTGCTAAATAATGTGATGCAAGGATAAACTTGTGAAAGAAACTGTTGCATCTTTGTCTACTGATGCTAATCTAGATTGAATAGTTTATAGCATAGAAGGTTGTTGTTTAGAATCTAGGTTCCAGAGAAACTAATTAAAACACATTATAGCCCTTTGTTCAGTAAATAAAAGAAACATACTAAAATTGAAAATAGAAAGTAGAAACGAAGGGAAGAAAATAACCAGCACAACATTTTTAGTTTTGTAAACAGGTCACAGTGTCCTTGAAAGCAAAGCAAAAGTTGTGAATGTTAAAATTATTGCTCAGTTGATTTTAAAACAATTATTGTATTCGCTCTGTGCCATGTATCACTGTGACATTTTTCATTAATCTTCTTCTTTTTTCCACCAGAAGAATTAAACTAGCAAAGATTTCTCTGTTGCGAGATAGAAAGTGTGATATCCGATTTAACATGAATGTAAGTATTTGGCAATTTTCAATGAGAAGATAATTTTAAAAGGGATCTCATAATAAGCATTGGGTATAATAATAATACCATGTTTAAAAAAAAAATTATTTTGGACTCAAGAATGATATAGATGTGTTCATTATACAGTAATCATTTTTAAAACCTGCCTATAAGATGTTTAGGTATTATGATTGCTAAATATTTTTGTTGTATATGTCACTAATAGTTGAGCACATTTCTAAACATCCGCTAACTTTTTGTGTCTGAGTTTACTGCTGTTTTCGCCAAAATTGCCATTAACGCAATTTATAAAAGGACGAAACCCAGCCGCGAAAAGTTAACACCTCGTTAACATTGCATCAGTTACCGCTCGCTTCTATTTATAGAAGCGAGCGGTAATATTGTGGTAATATAGTGGTGGTAACTGATTTGCGGTGTTAATCTCGGCCCTTTCAATTCGCCAACATCAAGGTGGCGGAAACAGTCAAGATCGCCGGGGGTTGGAGCGGGGGTGTATGCCCAACCCATGGCGGGTGGTCGCACCCACCATAGGAGGCATGCATTCACCAGCATTCACCCCTTCCCAGCAGCCCAGTGGGGGAACTGAAAAGTGCCTTTTGTGGCTTAGGGGGTCCCGCATCTTGAACCAGGACCCCCTTTCCCCCGCCCTTGTAAGGGCCATTGCGGCACTCAGAAGTGCCCTTGTGGCCCTGACAAGGGCCCTTTGGGGCTTAGGGGGTTCCGCACCTCGAATCAGGACCCCCTTTTCCCGGCACTTATAAGTGCCCTTGGAAGGGCCCTTACATCTCCGAGGAGGACCATTGGGGCTTAAGGGTGTCCCACAGCTTGAACCGGGACCCCCCCTCCCCGACCCTTAAGGGCCCTTGCGACACTGAGAAGTGGCTTTGTTGGGGGTCCCGCAGCTGGAACCGGTCAAGGCCGATATTACCAGCGACTTAATCTGAGGTCTTCATTCTTCACATCCAGAGTCACCCACACCAATGAAGTCGATGATGTCAGGCGAGCTCACTGCAGCCGCCAGTGAGCCTGCTGGCACCGCTAGCTTCAATGGAGCCGATGTTGCTGGCCTCTTCTTTCTTCTGCCATCTACTGCGATGACTTCTGAGCCCTGTGGAGGTTTGCTTTATATATAGCCTATAATTAAGAGCTGTTTTGGCTCGAAGCGTTTAAGGCATTTGTTTGTGTGTGTGTATTTTGTTCATACATGTTAAATAAATAAATATTAGTGCTTTTAAGTATCCTGATTGGACTTCTTTCCGGAGATTATTAAGATTGTCAGCTCTTTATATAGGTTTGCAGAAAGTCCTAATCCACTTCTGATTGGTCAATTTTTTAATGCTTGCGATCACATGGTTATACAGTACCCAATCATATTTCAGAATTTTGCATCGGCGACTTCAGCGGTGTTGATCCTACCTCGGATCAAGATACCGGTAACATTAGCCTCGTTGAGGCTACCGGCGCCGGAGGTACCCCTGGCATCTGCAGAGGTACTTCCTGGGGCTGGTGGCCTCGGCGGAGCAGGTGTCACCAGATGAAAGAAAGAAGACACACCCAAAGGCTCTTTTAAGAGCCGTCAGGGTCCTGGTTCGAGCTGCCCCAATAAAGGCACTTCTCAGTGCCACAAGGGCCCTTGCAAGGGCCAGGGAGGGGGGGGGTCCTGGTTCGAGGACCCTCTTAAGCACCAAATGGCCCTCCTCGGGGCCGCAAGGGCCGCAAAGGCACTTAAAAGTGCCAGGGAAAGGGGGTCCTGGTTCGAGCTGCAGGACCCCTTAAGCCCCAAATGGCCCTCTTTGGGGCTGCAAGGGCACTTCCAAGGGCCGCAAAGGCAATTATAAGTGCCAGGGAAAGGGGGTCCTGGTTCGAGCTGTGGGAACCCCCTAAGCCCCAAAGGGCCCTTGTCAGGGCTGCATGGGCACTTCTTAGTGCCGCAATGGCCCTTATAAAGGCCGGGGAAGGGGGTTTCTGGTTCGAGCTGCGGGACCCCCTAAGACCCAAAAAGCAGTTCTCCGTACACCCGCTGGAGGGTCCCTACACTCCCCCAGGGGATGCTGGGAATGGGATGTGCGCAATGCTTTCCCAGCAGCCCCTCCCAGCCCCCTGCTCCGTACGTCGGGTGCTCTCGGGTGCCGTGAATTTCCAACATACCCAATCTGATCTAGATGAACAAAAAGGGGGGCTGTGGGAGCACTCCTATGGCAACATTATTATAACATATAGTAGAAGTGCTATTGATCTGACCAAAACATTAGAACAAACAAGAAAAAAAGTTCAGGGAAAGAATCTTCCTACGAAAATCCAACCAAGCAGGGAGTGTCAGCCCAGATAAATGACCCAAGGTAATTTGTTAGGACCTTCCATACTGGGGTTACCAGTTACTTTGACGTGGTTGGAAGGCTTCTCACTTTTATTCACAAAATTGTAAATAAACCTCCCCATGTTTTTACTGTTTGCACTAGCACAGATATTATGATAGTATATGGGGCCCAGGGATGTGCATTGATCATCTTTTCTTGTTTGTTCTAATGTTTTGGTCAGATCAGTAGCACTTCTAATATATGTTATAATAATGTTGCCATTGGAGTGCTCCCACAGCCCCCCTTTTCATTTATGGAATGTAGCAGAGTTTCTCTGCAGGAAGATAGACCAAGCTTCCATGTGGTAGTAGCACGCCCAACATGTCCCTTTAATTGGAGGTTTTATGCCTAGAATACTATGCATTGGACTGCAGGCCTCTTCCCTCCTTGCTAAAAGCCAGTAGGCGGGGGAAAGCGATAGCCTTCAATACTAATCCAATGCAAGGTCAGGGAGACAATCTTCCCGCGAAAATGCAACCAAACAGGGAGTGTCAGCTCAGATAAATAACCGAAGGTAATTTGTTAGGACCTTCCATACTGGGGTTACCTTGACGTGGTTAGAAGGCTTTTCACTTTTATGCATAAAATTTAACTAAAACCCCCCATGTTTTTACTGTTTGCACTAGCACAGATATTATGATAGTATATGGGGCCCAGGAATGTGCATTGATCATCTTTTCTTGTTTGTTCATCTGATCTAGATGAACAGTTGACAGAGATTTCAAACATCGGTCAGTCAGCCCTAATAATTAAAGATGTGTACCCAACCTTAGAGTTTTAAATCCACTTACATTAGAGCTTGATCTAGTTCTGTACTGTGTGTTCAACGTTAAATAATAATAAACCTATTCACGCAACAATTACCACCTGCTAACTTACCTGCCCTCTAAAGGGGTTCATTAGGAAAGAATCTTGTTCAATTGGATATGAGTCATGTTATAAAAATGGTTGCAATCAACCAAGAATAAAGTAAAGAATACGAACACTATTTTGTTAGCTCTGATTCAGCTTGGTGAAAAAAGTTCTCAATGTAAAACAACCACTTATATCTCACCTTTCATTTGCTTTTCAGTTACAATTTCTGTTTGTCTAAATTGTACATCTCTTTGTACTTATGTGGTCAAAGCTAATATTTATATCACCTTTGTCCCAGCCTAAATTAATTGTAAGTACTAACCTAATTTTCTATATATTCTATAGAGGATTATTTATTAATGTAAAAGTTTTCACACTCTAAGGGAGTAACAAGGGTTTATTAATTTGTTAATTTATTAGCTTTACTTTTTGTTTGAATTTTATCGATTAATGAACAAATTGATTTATTGGGATCACATATTAAAGGTGGTCATACATATGTGCGATATTACTTATCTGACCGAACGCTCACGCAACGTTCGTGCGATCCTGCCGGAACTGCCCAGGGCCGTCTCTAGACTTTTTGGCACCTAAAAAAAAATTCCAAATGCTGCCCCCCTCGTCGCGCAGCCGGAAGGGGTGTGATTTTATAACTGAAAGTGGGTGGGGCTTTGTCCAGAATTGGGGTGGGGCTTTATACACATGAAAGGAAATGTGTGCAGGGGGGATAAGTTACAGCTATGTTCTGTGCAATGTAAGTCACAGCTTCTCCTGCTAATTAAAGTGACAGCACCTCCCGAAAATGTATGGTTTTTAAAATGGCATTTTCCGGGGGCCCCTGGCATCTGGGACCCAGGCACATGAAAAAATCATGATCACATGGTGCCAGAAATTTTTTTTAGCCTGGCATCAAAATGGTTGCCCCCCTACAGGGTGCTGTTCTGTAATGTGCTTTACCTTGAATCATTAGAGAGGCCACCCTGGAAGCGCCTCTCCCGATCTTATATTCGACAGACATTCAATCGCGAAATGAATGGGGTTTTGCGATCGAATGTCGGCTGAATATAAAATCGGGAGAGGCAGTTCCAACAGGATCGATGAACGCTGCGTGAACGCTTGGTCCGGTAAGTAATATTGCACATATGTATGGCCACCTTAAGTTTGGGAATTTAGTTACATAGATAGAATTGATGTATTAGGTATTTACTGGGGTATTTTACTGAAGCACTAAAAGTTTTTTTGAAATTACAAATAAATTGGATTATTTGATCAAATATTAGTCAATTCATTTTAAAGGATAAGTATACTGAAAAAACAAATACAGTTTAAATGGTAGCTGAATCCCTAACTAACCTTCCCCCCCTCCCTTTTTTTTTTTTAGGTCCCTTCAGAGCCTACCTGAGCCCATGGAAAGTGCTGGCCATCTTGGAAGATGAAAGAAGTCCGGTAAGCTCCACCCCCGAGAGTTGCTGGACCTCGTTTCCAGCTTGTGTCTTAATCTTCAGTGCCAGTTAGGTCCGTGCATGCGCGCGCCACCCGTCAATGTTTGAATACAAATAACAATCTATTAATAATTGTCTCATTTTACTATGTATAATAATCAAATAACTACCGGTTTTGGACTTAACATTAGTATTTTATGTATCCTTTGGGCTTCTTTATTCAGTAAAACTCTTCTGTAATTACCTCCTCTTATTCTCGGTTTTACTATTTTCTGCACCTTCCACTTAAGTTTTACCTCTCGGTGTCTGTTCTGAAAGAAATGCTTCATATCTAGAAGGTATACCTTTGTAGTTTAGGTGTTCCCCTATTCTCGTTTTAGCCTCTCACTCGTTTTTTCCAGTGTACCCTCACCCAAAAGGACATTTAAGTAATTTGTTGAACAAGTGGCAAAATTATATTACTTGATCTTGCTGTTATGATGTACCATGTCCCCTGGTATTAGGGCATTACATATTCCACATGTCCTGCATTGATAGGTGCCTGATTTTTAGGGACCTAAGAGAAAGCTCTGGTTAGTTACAGTAGGAACTAAATCTGTGTACACAATATTGTCTCCTATACTACTGGATCTTTTATAGGAGAAAAGGGGTGGTTCAGAGAACAGTTTGCCAAATTCTGCATCATGTTGCAATAACCCTCCAATTTCTCATTAATATCCTCTGAATTTGATTTGAGTATGTGCTGTATTTAGTAACAAAAGGTACTCAATGGTTATCTTTTCCTGTTTGCCTTTGATTTTCCAATAGGGTAGACCTTTCAATTTTCCTAACCTTATCATAGTCCTCAATCAAAGCAGCAGCATCATAACCCCTCACAACAAACATATCGCATATTTCCATTAGTCTTGTTATGCATATGTCACTGTCACTTGCAATCCTCCTTACCCTTAGAAATTGACTGTACGGAAGTCTTTTACTGTCCTTTTAGGGCGGAATCTACTGGCTAATAAAAATTATTTCTGTCTAATAAAAGACTTATTGTTTTTAACTTTTAATACTCATGGTCACATTTTATTCCACTTTATATTTCTTTCACAGCAGTATACACTTTATTATACCTGTAGCTAGGACAGTATTAATAACATTTTATTGTCATTAAGATGTATTTGTATTATATTGATTTGTATCATACATGTGTTATAACATTAATGTTTGTTAATATGCACTTTATTATCATGCACTTTAAAAATAGTGGTCAGTATGCGGGGTTATGAGGGTACAAATGTTTGTCACTACACTGAGGAAGGGACATGGCGTACCCCGAAATGTTGTTTGTTGTTTTTACAAATAAATTGTTGAATTCACAATAGTAGTTTGCTACTCCACTTGCTTTTTTAATGGATTGTCTGGATTAGGCCTATGGTGTCTGACTACAAGTTAGCCAGAAAAAGATACTGAGACTTAAATTTGGCAGATGTTAAAGATAAATCTAAAGTTACAGTGACAATGGAGGTAACCCAAGGTAAGAGTTGGGCACACAATCAGTGTAATATTTTTGTTAAAAATTTTCTCTTTCTGTAGAAAATTTTATTTTGGACATTGTTTCTGGCTAAATTTTTTTTTTGTTTTAAGGTTTGCATGGTTTCCCTATCCCTGCTACAATATCTACCTAGTTAAAGGGCATGTCCACCCCTTTTTTCAACTTTATTTATATTGTAGTTATTGGTCCCCCAGCCCCAACCACCATAATAGATTTTTTTTACCTTTTTCCTCCACTGCACTGCCCAGCCCTCTGCTTGCACGGAACTGCAAGCAGGGGGCGGGACCGGCAGTCGCGTCTCTGATTGGCTGAGAGACAGCCGGGGGAGAGAGGTAAGGTAAGTAACTATCAGGGGGCTTTCTTAAAATTCAATTATGGCGGTTGGGGCTGGGGGACCAATAACTACAATATTACCAAGGGGTTTAGAGTAAGGGGGAGGGAGAGCAAAACAGGAGGGAGAGGGAGGGGGGGGAGGACTCTCCTGCGCATGCCTCAAACCTTGTTGAGGTTGAGGCAGACACAGACACAAGATGAGTCACTGACAGCTACTACACTGCAGTTTTCCTTGACTTTGGAGGGGCATAGCAGGGCAGCCATTTAGAGCAGAGATGTAAGGTAAGGATTTTTGTACACTACAGATTGGGGCCAGTATGGGGTTAAATTTCAGTTTTGGGGGTGGACATGCCCTTTAATCCCTACAATATAGAATTTTCATTTATATTTTCGCTATATATTATATTCTTACTTATGTCTATGCCCCAAACAGTGGCCAACTGGCCTTTTTTTAAGATAAAATCTTCTCCAAAAACCTTCCACAATTTTGTACTTTATAATGGATCCTGCTTTTAAATCTTCAAACCCAACAAGACACATTTATTATTATATAGAATTCATTTCATTTCTAGACTGGGGTTACCTTGACGTGGTTGGAAGGATTTCCATTCATGTGATCACAGTAATGTATACTAAAACCCCTTTGTTTATAATATATGCCAGTGTGCAGATAATATGATAATGGGCCCATGAATGTGCATTGATTATCTTTTCTATACCAGATCAGTAGCACTTCTGCAAAATGTAGTTGTAATTTAGCCTAAGGTTACTCCTAAGCCTAAGAGAGTGCTTAATTGATACAAGCCAATAATTACATCTGAAAGAAAAATATTTTATTTACTATGCTTTTATATACTCAGGGAGCTTAAGGATGTTGTTATAAAGACTTAAGGGGGGCAATATTGTCTTAAAACAGAGGGGTTACCCACGTCATTTGCTTAAAAAGTGCAAAAAATCGGCAGGTTATCATCAAAAGACAGATTTATTTAAAAAAAGGGTAAGACCCGTAGATAATAACCTACGATTTATAACCACATATAATAACCAGTGGTGTACCCTAAAAAGAATGTTGGAACAGAAATGGCAAATTTTAAAGAGTGATCCAGAGCTATGTTCATTGGTACCTGATAGGCCTTTGGTGACTGCTAGGCGTAATCATAATATATCCGATCTGGTTATGAGTAGTCATTTTATGAGTTCTACAAAATCCCAAGGAAAAGGGGTAAAATTAAAAGGCATGCATTCCTGTGGAGAATGTACATTTTGCAGACATATGATAATAAGAAATTGGTGGGAGAACAGTGATAGAACTAAGCGATTTGAAACAAAGGACTACCGTATATTAATTGTAGTACTCGTAATTTAATCTATGTTCTATCGTGTACATTTCCCCTTTTATATGTGGGTATGACTACTCAAAAATTGAAAGAAAGGTTCGCATCCCACATTTCTAACATAAAAAATGCCTGAAATGACTTACAAAAGGGTAAACAGATTACTGGTGTGGCAGACCATTTCCTAAATTGTCATAATATGTCAGCCATGGATTTAAGGTGTCAAGGTATATCGTGTCTAAAACTTTCTTCAAGGGGAGGTAATTTAAAGGAAATATTGTTAAAACAGGAAGCCCGTTGGATATTTCAGTTAAAGACACTATCTCCACAGGGTTTGAACAATGAGTGGGACCTTAGCCCGTTTATTTGAATAAAATTTGCCCCACAACTATATTCTGTTTTTTGGGGTTAGTTCTAACTATATGTAACATCTTTGTCTGCAGTTCCGATATACACAGGTGTGAAGAACCTTCTGGGAGGTATTTCTTGATCTATCTACTCCGATGATACTAAAGTCATATACTTAACTGAAAGTTCATTTGGGGAATGGACCTCTAAGAGATGTTCTGACATATACAGGCATGAAGAACCTTTCTCTGGATTTTTGGATTCTATGAGGAGTGTACTATAAAGTTTTGAGCTTGGTGGACTCTTTGGAACTGTGGACTTTTCTTCTTCTTTACCTGATCCAAAACTCCATTTTTTCTGGCCCTCGGGATATACCTACCCTGATAACACTAAATTTATATACTTACCTGAAAGTTTGTTTGGGGAATGGACCTCTAAGAGATGGTATGTTTGCCTGTATCTCCATTTAAGGATTGGATGAACTATGGACAGTTTTGGGGCTCTTATTAATTTAGGAATGGGATGAATCTATCCAATTTAATAATTAACCGGATTATACTACCCCTAACTAGGCAATTCTTATATAGTGTGAATCCAGCTGTTTGGTTGTTTTTTTGAATTCATATGCCTTGATAGTCCTTTAGAAATGGATTAATTTGAACCCATTTTCTATACATCATATTTTTGAAACAATATAATAAGTGTATTTAAGATTTATGTACTACGAAATGTGTTATCTTTGCAATAAATTGTTATATTCTGTAATTTATAATGGGCACCATTCTTAAAAGGTAATTTAATATGGTAGTAATATGGCAGTAATATGACAGTAAAAAATGGCAGTACAATATGTCAGCACATTGGTAGTCTACCAGTTAATACCTTTATTATCTGTAAATCACTTTTTGGATCATATTGGCTATGACCCTACACTGGGATAAATGTAGATGTATCTTGCATAGCATCCAGGTACTTGGAACGCATGTATTTAGTTTAGCATCCCGGTATTCTGAACACATGTATTCAATTTAGCATCCCGGTATTTGATACGCTTGGTTTGCGTTCCACATTGGTTAACCTCTTTTCTGGGTTGCTACTGACAGTCTATGCGTTCCATGCTAGATGCACTTCATTTCCGGGATGCTCTTCCGGAATGTCGCGCATGACGCTAGTCTCATGAGGGGTGGCGTGCCCTCATGAGGGGTGGATTTGCCAGTCGCGAGTCGCATCCACGTGACACCAATCTTGCTGATTGTTTGGCGCGAATTCTGGTAGACTGCTGTGCACTGATGTAGCGTCCATAAAAGCGGAAGGACTAAAGTTAGTGCTCTTGTCCTTGCAATTGAGGAAGTCAGTTCAACGAAACGCGTTTAGCGTTTTGGATTTTTAAATTGCTCCCCTTGAGCTCTACATTATGGTATACTTGACTCTGCCTATTTAGGAGTGGTTTGCCGGGTTATCTGTTTGTATTGGGGCTCTACTTTTGTTTATTACTATATGTATTTATATTATTTAATGTGCATTTGTGATTATTATGCTATGTAGGGACTAAGGGAGAGGCATTATTTGCCTTCCTGTGCCCCAATATATACTGGTATATATACATATCCATATTGCGATGATGTTCTAAGGGGATGTGTTTTTAACATGTAGTTTTGGCACTGAGCACTTTTTTGAACCGCACTGAAGTCGCATTGACTGTAATAAAGTATTAGATTTTTTTTTGCACATATATTTGTGTTGCCCATTTGTACCCACTGCTTCGTCTCTAAGACGTTTTTCATGTGCATTGTATTTTAGTGGGGGTGCACCAAATCTGTGAATCTATCCAATATTATTAATATAACAATCTAGCATTTTGGTGCCAGACACGCTTTGTATATGTATTTATATATTAACATGTTCTTTTCCAATGCAGAACTAGCATATAAGATTACAGAAACCAAAATAGGTTTTGCATATTGGTTGGATCTTACTGATATTGGGCAATATTCAATAACACCCAGTATCAAAAACTTGTGATACCGCGGGCTATCGTTGTGCATCCGCAATGGTACAGGTGATGGTACAATTAAACGTTTTAATGTACGATCCCGATAGTAATTGTATGATTGCAATCATAAATACGAATGTAACATTTACCATCATTAAAGGCACTGTATTGCTATTTAGTGATACCGCACCTTTATAAATATGCCCCATTGCAACTACAATCAGTGAAAACAGCAGCGTTAAAATCAGTGTTAACTACAGTATATCCCCTCCTGCACGTGGCATTTCAATCCACTTCTTTTACAAATGATATAGTTTTCATAGAATTCAAGGGAATCCTAGAAGTTAAATGAAATACCAGATACATCTACAGAGATATTCTGGGGGGGAAATCTTAAACAGGCTGGTAACATTGCACGAATATTGGAGGGTAAGCTGGTAAATTGACATTTGATAAACTTGTTGAGTGAATGTAATCTATCAGATATCCTCTAAGTGTATGGCCAGAATAGAAGATGTATATTGGCTCTCATGTGAGCTTACAGTATATAAAATCCAATTTTGAAAAAAGAAAAGAAAAATGAGTTTCAATACACCGTTTTCAAGAACAGTAATAAATATTTCAATAAAAAAATCTTGCTGAAAAATAAAGAATGCAAAGTGCTAAAATTTACTAAATTAGGTCATATTTTTGCTAATAGCATTCCACAGACAGTAAATGTAAAATGAATTGTGTACAAGTGCAATAATTCTTGAAAGTGTCAATAAAAGCAGCCAACCCTTTGACTTGCACAGGATAAACAATCAACGGTGTATTTGGAGACTCAGCATGTTTCCACTTTCAAACTCTTTTTCCTGCTGAATTAATAATAGAGACAGGTATACGACACGTACTTTTTCTTACTATTGTATTTCTCTTCTAATTGTATTTCTGAGGCTCACATTTATAGCCATTATTTTTACCTGTACAAAAAGGACAGGCAAATGGGTTTCAAAGAGGGGGAGGGGGGAGACAAAAAAATCATTATAATTTTTCAGTTAAATTCAAATATTAGTTCTGCAAAATATTCTGGATTTAAAATACAAACGGCAATAGACAGACTCAAGCTTCATTTCACTTTCTGGCACACGGAAAAAATAATGTTGCTGGCAGTCCATTTCTAAGGATCTAAGCATTGCTGCAAGCGTAATTTCATTTTGTCTGAGTAATAATCCCTAATGGTGTGTTCACAAAATGAAAAGGAAAATGCCAATGCCAAACTCCCCATAATTAAACAATACCAACCTTTATCTCTTCTGCCATTATTACAGAAAGTAAAAAAGAGATAGTTTGTTTGTAAAATACTTGGGTGGCATTCCTAATTATTTTGCTGCACATTGTAATGAATTTTTACAAGGGATCATTTTTATTTCATGTTAATGCAATAGCTTGTTTTACACAAAAACTAAATTTACCATTCAGAACGCAATAATCCCATCGAATGGCCATGGCTAAGCTTTAGCAATGAATGAATAATATCATCTCCGGTGACTTATTAGAGCAAATGATGTGTGACTGTTTAACATTTTGTTAAATAAATTGCAATGAACAGGTGTCGGCATGAAATAAAAAGAGAGAGTGAAAGAAAGAGAGAGAAAGAGAGAGAAAAAGCTAATCTAAAGGAAAACAATTCAAGATTTACATAACCTGTAGTTTTTAAATAGTGTGCTTTATCTGTTTGTAAACAGTTTTGTAAATTGGGAATCCTTGCCTGTATCCACACTATTTGGAAGCTAATAAAAGCAATGAAGGATGGCTATATAAACTGCAGGGGAAAAAATGAGACAATGTAAACCTGCTGTAAGGTAAAAAGTAATGTAAATAATCTGCCTCTGACTTGAATGTAACATAGAAATCTTTGTGGCAATGGTGCAATGGGGCAGTATTTTCTGTGCTGAGTTCCCATTGTAAACCAGTAGCAAGTTATGAATAAAACCAGTGAGTTTCGTTCCAACAGTAATTTTGCAAAAATTCAGCCCAACCAAAAATTCAATTCAAACCCAATCGAGTTTTGATGTATAGTTTTTTGTACATCAAATTTATACAGCAAACTTCAAACTTTCTCTTTTTCATTTTTTAACACTGGATTTGTGACTATTTGAGAATATAAATATTAGCAATGTTTCTAGATGCTGTGACATTAAAACAGCAGTGTCACAGGCCTAAGTCTTCCCTCAGGTAGCGTTTTGTTAGTGTTTATCAGACATTTTTTGAGCAGTTAGCGTTGACAAAACAATATACAGGTAGCGTTTTTCTGCCACTAAACATCTGGATTCGCTGCAATTCAGTTTGTGTGAAAATAGCTTAACTGCTGTCACACTAGTGCACACTAGAGTGCATTTTGGTGCGATTTACATGACACCAAAACGCAGCGCACATGGAAATGAATGGCACTGTTCACATTAAAGCTCTGTGATGTAGTGCATTGCATGCAGCATTTTAGTGTGTTAACACACAGTGCTGGCACTGAAAATAATGGCATGCTTTGTGCATTAACGCAGCGGAACAATGCATGAATCACAAACACAATGTTCCGCTGCGCTCTAGTGTGAATGAGCCCTAAGGTCCACAAGTTTTCCTATGCTATTAATTAATTTGCAGCAACCAATCAGTTTGCGCGTTACTGCAATTAAATAACATCTGACTGCTTGCAGCAAAATAATAACACGGAACCTCTTTTTGTATCATAAAAGCTCAGTCAGGTATCGCACAGCAAGCAACAGTTCATGCAGTTTATTCAGCTTGTTGTACAATCTTTATACAGGAACAGAAAAAGTCTGAACACAAATACAAAACAAAAACCTTGCCTAACTAATGTTATTCTTCCCTAAATAAGGCCATAGCCCCACTACAACGCACTAAATCGCAAACGCAATCGTGAGCGTTATCGCACGCAATTGTGTGTGGGATTCATGTGTATTTTTCATTTGCGCATGCATGTTGCACATGCCATTTTGCCGTTTTCCATTATGGAAATGCATGCGCTAACCCACCAAAAATGGTGAACGGACACGCAATCGCATGTGCATAGGAAATCGTGGGGATTTCTGCGTTCCCGCGATTTCCATTATAACCAAATCGCATGCGCAATCGCGAGCGCAAAACGCATAGGTGGGGTTTGGCCCGAACCGTCCTGCAGCAACCTAACGCTGTTGAGGCCTCAAACTGTCACAAACACAAGTTATAGCCACCTAGGCTGGGTCCCTCCAAACTAGAGCTGTTTCAAGCTAGTAGTTATTTATTTATTAATAACCAATAGTCTGATTTATTCAGACTATTGGTTCTGGGGGAGAGGCTAGGCACCTGGACAGGCTTTCAGCTATCCAGAGCCCTAAATCACCTGACCTACTTCAGGTGGGCTCGTTATCTCAGGCAACCTCAGCCCCTAACCTGGACAAAATGATTCAGTAAACTGAAACAACCTGGGACACACATATCTTCCATCCTGAATATAACCAGGCGTTTTATTTGTCATGCTGTCACAGCATTTACAAATATATAAAATTCCGATAATAAACCAAAGCAAACAACGCATTTGTCAGCTTTCACAAAAAAATAATCTGGTGACTAACAGACCAGATGAATCATGGCAAAATAAATATGTAAAGGAAAATATTGATAACAGCCTAGAGAGAACAAGAAAATATTACTACTTCACATGTACAATTATGAAAATTATACATTCTACAATATTGAAACCACAAATGAATTCAATATTAAATCCATATTACAAACATTTCCCAGTACATTAATGTTTACTCTATTAAAATTCCCGTAGGCACAACCACTGACCCTGAACTTAATTTGCTGGATTTTGCTGATGAAAGATACAGTACAACAATGAAATAAAATAATAGCATTGCCTTAAAGCACAATAGAAATAATACTGTTCAGTGTCTCCGCAACGAGAAATCTATATTCATTTGATTCTACAGTATATTGTGTATATAAATCACTTTACTTATATTGCTAAAAAGTTAAAACTGAAAAAGCTTACTAGTAAAATAGAACATAGAATTAAAGTAGATATAAAACTCTCCTGTGTTCTAGTTCATCTTTTTACATGACTTTAATCATGGAAAAAAAATATTATCTTAGGTCCTAATCTCACATCCCCTGTTCCCTTTCTAATATAATGTTTTACATTGACTTTCCCTATCCTGAAACCAGTAACGATACCCAGAGAAGACCATTCAAAGACAAGAATGTCAAATAGTATTCAGGCAGTCTCCAGCCAACTGAACATTCCCTTAAGGACAACTATATTCAGATGTTTTGACTTTATCAGAAATTTGTAATTCAGTGGAATTCTGAATTGAGAATTCCAGTCAGATGAATTGCAAGAGATCTTCAAGAACTAAACTTTAAGTCCATTTGATCTAACTGAATACCATTACTTTTTAGATTTTACAAAATATATATATATCATTTAATAATATATCAGGCAAATGATTTTGTATTTCTGGCCTTCTGGTTCTTTATTTTGTAAATTGTTTCCAGTATCTAAAAATCAAACACAATCAGAACCACATGATGATATCCAACACAAGTTTAATTCACAGCTTGAGCTCATTGTAAATTCTTATTGATGCCATGGCAATATACAGTCATATTAGTAGCTATGTGTTCCTTCTACTATGTAAGAATAAAGTGGAAATTCTGAGGAAGATTAACCGATTGGTGCATGGCAACTAAATTGTCTCACACAAGAAGACACCTTATATTGAAAAACCCTTACCTTCTTTTTCTTTGCACATATGTTGTGTCTGATACCATAATAATAAATTGTAGCAAATGCATTTATTTAATATGAACTTTCAATGGGAGTTTGACAAATGTTATGATATAGGAGTAGGGAGGAAGATTTATTAATATACTTTCAATATTAGAAGGGGGGAAATACACAGATAAGACTGTAATGTTCTTGTATACTTTGAATGAGGTTGTTTGAGACAAGCAATTCTTTTATAAAATACATCTCTTAAAACTCCCTTCCAGTATCATTATAATTTACAGTTATGAGCACATTACCCTATGACATTAAACTGTGTACAATTATTTCAATGTATGTTATTATAGGATCAGGTTTTTTTTCTGCAGTTCTGTTCAAAACTTTGAGAAAAAAAAGTTTCTGTTCTTGTAGTTGACAACAAAATTTTAATTATAAGTCCAACATATCTTTTACTAAACAACAACAGAGATAAGAGCCAGTGGGAAAAAATATAAATACAAATTTGTGTCCAATATGAAAGTACTTTTAGTTCAACAAAAAGCTTTTTAGATTCTACAAGCAAAGCCTTAATTATTTTTGATAGCAGTACAAGGGCTGTTCTTTTCCCACAAAGACATATTGTACTTTAATAGACAGTTTTATTTTTACAGTAAGTCTATCCTTTGGTTTCAGTCCTCAAAAGCATTTTATCTAAAATATAATGGGTTCTTTTAACTGCAGACAATTTCTTCTCCTATTCATCTTAAGTTTTAATGGTATCGTTTTGATATTATTTTCTGTATTTTAAGAAACAGAGAATGGAAATGGATAAAGTGTGACAAACATTTTGAACCTATTTTAAGGAACCTTTTGAGTTTGAGCTATGGGAATCGCCTTACTGAAGATAGGTATTTGCATTATATCGCACCATAGTTTGTAAACATTTGATTCTTACTGTAGCAAGGAAGTTCAGATCTAAATCTTGATCAACAGTGGTTTTGCCACCAAGTTGGGTTGGGTTGTTTTTAAAAAAAAATAAAGAAAAGAAAAAAAAACAATCAGTAATAGACTGACATGAATAAGGAACCTTATTATGTAAGTACCATATTTTGAGCCATATAGAGCCTAAAAAAAATAGATGTGCCACAGTACTGTCAGGGTTATTCAATAAAAGTTTTTATCATTAAAAATGGTGCTAATTTTTCCCCAACCAATCAGATGTTAGCTTTCAAATGTTAAATAATATCTGATTGGTTGTGGCAAAATTAGCACCATTTTTAACAATGAGAACTTTTATTGAATTTCCGTGTATATGTTTTAGCTTGTCTGGTTCACTGCATATAACAAACTAATAGGGTACCGTAAGTTTTGCATGACCTCATAAACTTCACTGAGGCCTTCATTCACACTTGAACCTTGGCCAGACACTGTTTCATTGTTCCGCTGCTGGTGTAAAATTCAGTGCAATAATTCTGTCCTAATTCATTGAAATTCCATAGTCATTATTATTATTATTATTGTGGATTATTATTATTGACACATACAACCTATCAGTATGTCTTTATGATTGTTGGGGAAACCAGAGTGCCTGGAGGAAACCCATGTAAGCAAGGGGAGAACATACAAACTCCTTGCAGATGTGTCCAAGGGTGTAAGAGAACTTAAGACATAAGCGCTGCAAGGCATCAGTGCTAACCACTGAGCCAATGTGTTGCCCCACTTACCTTACACTTACCTTAAAGTTCTGTAATCCCCACACTTTCCTGGTAGTATTTCTTATGGTTAAACCATTTCCACAATAATTTTCAGTATTATCTGTACCAGTTGTCCAACTAGTGCTGTTAGAATGTGTTTGAGAGTAAAGCTGGGTACACTCATTAGCTAATGTGTGTACAGCCGAAATTTCTGTTTCTGATGCCGATGAACTTTCTTTGTTGGCATCGGTAACGGTTGTTCTAACCGGAAAATTTCCCTCACACCCCCCTGTACTAAAGTATAGGGAGTTGCCCGCTATCATAGGTAGTATGACAGTCACTTCCTATACTTACCTACTGTATATGGAAAGAATGATTGTGACTGTGTACTCCAATCTTGCAGATTCTCTCTGTCAGCTTTGACAGACTGGTACTGTGTGTACCCACCTTAATGCTTTACAAACACGTCAGGTGCAACAGTGGTAGTCAACGGAACAAGAATGCTAAGGTCAGCAAAGTGAGCAAGGTTATTAATCCTTATTTAATGAAAATGCAGTACCTGCAGTACTCAGTGATTAAAACCAGCCATGGTTCCGGTTCTCATGATAACCAACCACTATCAGCTGGAATGTTTTTGTACAATCGAACATTTTCGGAAAATAACGATCGATAACGAAACTGGTATTGATTCTTATTTTGCAATTTAGCCCGATATTTCTTGATATTAGCTTAACTGTGTGCATAGGGTTGTCAATGGGAAATAAACATGAAAACACAAACACTTAATACAAACTCTGTAAAACTGTAAAACTTTGCGGCATATTTATAAAAGTTCATTATGTTTTTGCTGACGTTTCTGGCAAAATTGGACTTTATTGGCGATATACACTGACCCCTTGATCATATTTATAAAGTAGAGGTAAGTGGGTTTATTTGGCCAAAGAAATTGTGTAAGGTGGCAATAATGCATCAGTGGGCACATTTCTATCTTAGATATAGGTCACAGGAATGTGTCAGTACATTATGGTAGATCTGTTGTATTCAATTAGATCGACTGGACTTGAAATGTAGTTCTTGAAGACGTTTCGCTAGTCGCGTTCTCACCTCCCTGTGAATAATAGAAACAGATGCCACTTAGTTATTTTTTTATTTAATATGAGTTTAGTGTTCCTTTAAAAGGTATTTCCACCCTCTATATAATTTTTTAATAAAATTTAGGGCATCTCTTCCCACCCCCAACCGCTATATTAGATCATTAAGAAAAGAAGCAGAACTCTACTTACAGCCCCTCACTCCTGCAGTGCTCTGATCCGGTCCTCTGTTTTCCGGAAAACTTGCATACAGGGGCCGGACCAGAAGCTGTGGCTGTGATTGGCTAAAAGGCAACCAATCACAGCCGCAACTGCTGGAAATAGAGAACACCGCAGGAGCGAAGGGCTGTAACTATAGCTTGTAATCTTGTGAAGGTTCTCATTCATCCAGGTCATGGTATATCTGTTGTATTCAATTAGTTGATCAGTTGATCTAATTGAATACAACAGATATAGCTTGTATTGGTTGTGAAGGTTCTCATTCATCCAGGTTATGGTATATCTATTGTATTCAATTAGATCAACTGGACTTGAAGACGTTTCACTAGTCATCCGACTGGCTTTTTCAATTCAGAATGACAAGAATCTGTGGCAATTATGTACCCTGGAAAATCCCAATTAGCATATCACAGCCAAGTGTTAAGGGTGTGATTGTATAGTGGCTAAGAAGTGTTATAGGAACGCCCAGAGTAAGGCGTCAAAACAGCATTGTACATGGCAGACAGTTGGTGTCGAACCCCCCACCTCTATTTAGGCTTGGTTTCTTTATTTTCACATAAACGGCCTCCTTAATACCTCTCTTGAACCAGTCACGTTCCTTTGCCAATATGTTAACATTACAATCTTCAAAGGTATGTCCTTTATACTTAAGATGCAGGTACACGGCTGAGTCCTGACCCGAGGAATTGGCTCTTCTGTGCTGGGCCATACATTGATGCAGTTGCTGTTTGGTCTCCCCCACATACAAATCAGAGCATTCTTCACTACACTGCACTGCATATATGATGTCGCTTTTCTTGTATTTCGGTATTGGGTCTTTCGGATGTACCAATTGCTGCCTCAGTGTGTTGTTCGGTTTAAAGCAGACAGGGATACGGTGTTTTTTGAAAATTCTTCTTAATTTCTCGGAGACCCCTGCTACATATGGGATGACCATGTTCTTTCTCCTGTCTTGCTTTTCCCCTACACTGTTGGTATTTGTGTTCTTTTCTTTCCTTCTACTTCTTTTGACAAAGGCCCAGTCTGGATATCCAGAAGTTTTAAGGGTTCCTCTGAGATGTTTAATTTCTTTAGCGAAGGCTAAAGAGAGGTGTTAAGGAGGCCATTTGTGTGGGGTGGGTTCAACACCAACTGTCTGCCATGTACAATGCTGTTTTGACACCTTACTCTGGGCGTTCCTATAACACGTCTTAGCCACTATCCAATCACGCCCTTAACACTTGGCTGTGATATGCTAATTGGGATTTTCCAGGGTAAATAATTGCCACAGATTCTTGTACAAGTCATTCTGAATTGAGAAAGCCAGTCGGATAACTAGCGAAACGTCTTCAAGAAGTAAACTTCCAGTTGATCTAATTGAATACAACAAATATAGCTTGTATTCTTTTTTTAGAAATCTAATATAGCAGTTGGGGTGGAAAGGGATGCCCTACATTATTTAAAAAATGTTTTACACTAGGTGAGGGGCAGCCAGGGAGGGATCAGGAGGAAGGGAGGGAAAAAAGGGCTCCCCTGTGCATGCCACTGTCCTCTCAGAGGACAAAGAGCAGGCAGTATCTTTCATACAGGAAGACAGCTCTTACACTTCAGTTTCTTCGATTTTGGACAAACACTGCAGGAGAACAATAAGCAACAGAGATGTAAGGTAAGGATTTTTTTAAACTTCCCAGTGGGGCCAGTAGTGGGTTAAATTTTAGTTTAGGGGTGGACATGCACTTCCTTCCCCAACGAGTGGGCAATTGTCTGGTTTCCGATGCTATATTGGAGAGTTATGGCCAATTCGAGGGTTACTGAATGATACATTTTAGGGTTACTAAAATCGAAGGCTACATTCGAGGGTTACTGAATTCAAAAGCTACATTCAAGGGTTACAGATTCGAAAATTAGATTATTACCGAATTTTCAATAATAATCAAAAATAAGTTTGCGAGTTCGGAAAAAAACAAACTAGTTTGGATATTTGACCTGAACAGGTTCTGATTCGAGTTTAGATCCATCCCTACTTACACTGCCATTTGACAACTGATGTAAGTGAGTTCTAGAATTCCTGCCTAAAAGGTAGCTGCAGCTCTCAATCACAATTAAAGTGAAGTGTTTTCTTTTTTAATTTGTGCAGGTTTATAGCTTTTTTGTATTGGGCCACAAACAGAGTACATAGTTGCACATGCTTGTAATTCACTACTGGGAGCCTGCCTATTACCTTTTTAGAGACATTGTGTCCTTAATCAGATCCATTTAGTTTTAGTAAAATGAACTCAGTGTTTTATACATGTTTTGTTGTATTGACTGTATACTTTGTAGATACTGCATTTTAATTATTTTGGTATTGTGATTGGGGCATGTGAATAGAGATTAAAAGTTTGCTGTTAAACTTACATAGATACCCATGGTGTGTGACTTCATTGCAAGGTGAAGAAATTATCTTGTGAGTGAGATGTTACGTGATCGGGTATTCTTGTTTGATTACGGTTGTCATAACCTTTATTATTCAGTAGAATAAATCCTGAAGCACCTTTGAGAAAGCTCATACAGAAGTACAACAAGTTTGGGGGTGTTATGTCTCTATGTAGGATGACTCGAGAATACCCAGACAGTTCCATGCAAGGACTTGACTGAATTGTGATGATACTTTATTTTAGAGGTAGAAGTTGTAAATTTTTTATATATTTATATAACATATAGAATACCTTGAGTGGGGTGTATATATATATTTAATTATATATTTGCAAATCAACACTGAGCCAGTATGACTCCTCTTTTCTAATGTTTGTATATTGTAGTTTCCGGTCACATGGAAGCTGAGTGACAATTATAAGCATGCAATCCTCAGTGACAGAGAGGAATGACTAGTTATAATGCACTGTTGATTTCCATTATAATTGTGCATACTTTTATATTCTAAATATTATTATACATGCATATATTTCTCTGAATGTGTTTGGCAATCCTTAGACTACAACCAAATAAAACATGCCTTATGTGCTGAAACTGTTAAAGGGGAAGTTCAGTGCAAATACATATACTTTTAAGAAAAAAGAGCAGGATTCTGTAAAAGTTCAGTAAAAGTTCGGAAGCTCGAAACTAACCCATTAAAGTCAATGAGGAGAAATAGTTTGAAAAGTTCAGATTAAATATAAATAGCAATGGTAACTTACTGTAAATGGCTGTGGCATCTGGGAAATGGTCTGAGGAACACATACATATCACTCAGACTTCTTTAAACAGTTCCTTCCCTTATGATCAGGCAACTGTTGGGTCTCCGCATGCTACATTCGAGGGTTATGGTGTATTTGAGGGTTACGGAACGCTACATTCAAGGGTTACAGAATGATACATTCGAGGGTTACTGATATCGAAGGCTACATTTGAGGGTTAGCTAAATTGAATACTAGATTACAGGGTTACTGATTCATATATTCGAGGGTTGCCGAAATCGAAGGCTACATTCGAGGCTTACTGATACGAAAACACAATAATTATGAAATTTTCAATAATTATCGAAAATAAATCTGTGAAAATTCAGATATTTCGGAGTTCGTACAAACTCATAAATAGAACTTCCGAAAGTTTGAAAACGGACCCATTTAAGTTAATGGGAGTCAAATAGTTCAAAAAGTTTGAATGAAATACAATTAAAATATCAATGGTAACTTAATGTAAATGGCTCTGGGACCAGGGAAATGGTCGGGGGAACAAACTTGAATATCCAGAACTTTCAAAAAATCGATTTTATTCTCACGCGCAGTACTTTCGAGCTCCCGCGTTCGATTTTCGATGATTAGCCCATTAATGATTTGACCATTCAATGATTATCCCATAAACAATACGAACATTCGATAATTATCCCATTAATGATTCGATAATTCAATAACTATCCCATAAACGATTCGAAGATCGTTTGATTTTCGAATTCGATAGTTAGCGAAAGTTCGAAAGACCAAGAAAGCTGGGTCCAGGATAGTTCGAGAAGTCCGAATCTGTTTGAAATCGATAAGTTTTGCTCAAACTCGGGTTCGAGTTCTAGTCCATCTCTACTCATAAAGTTTGACCCAAACTTGGGTTTGGGTTGGGATCCATCCCTATTGCTCAGTAGAGATCTGAGCATGTTTGACCCATCCAACAGCCAATTAATAGAAATTACTGTTAGGAACATTTCTATGTGGGCACCGATTAGATATGGAAACATTGGAATAACTAGAAATGAACAGGTCAACAAAAGCATTTAACACAATCTGCACCTCATCACTTCTTTGGAAAGTTCCTCCTTTCTTTTAGTTAAGAGAGATGGCTGGGAGGATATGCTTCTATCTGTTGGACAACTGTCAAAGGGACCATGACCAGCACAACTTCAACTTTTGCTCAATTTGTAAGTAAATAGGATAAGTGACTTTACCCTAATAGCAATCCTAACAAGTGTGCTACTTATTAGAGCAGGGTAGGGGTTTTCTCTGGTTTCATACTAAGTAGTTAGTGAATTGGCAACAAACAGAACAGTACGAAATGAAGCAGTTTTCCAAATAGCTAACCGTGTAATAATAAACAAATATATTGATACAGCTGTTTACCCCATTCAGCAATAATAACAATAAATACAATATACAAGAGTGATTAGGAACCAATGAAAGTAAAATTCAACATTCACACTTATATAAACGCTGCTTTGGAATTATTGAATTATGTGAACCTGTTGTATATATTTCATGATTTCATGGAACTCTTGTTTACCATATGTAAAGAGAAAGTGATTTCCAGATGTCAGCAACAGTATCAGAATCTTTGCCATAATACCTGGAGTGCCAATGTTTTTTTTTCTTTTCTTTTTAAATTCCTTTAGTACATTCCGTAGTCATGAGATCATTATAAGCCTCCTTCACAATTGAACAGCTATTCATTTTCTGGCAAAAGTGAGAGTTAAGTTCTGGTTTTTATCAGAGTTAAATACTACTGCTTCAGGGCTACACAAGGGAACAAATGTTGCTATTCAATGGAGAACAACTATTATGATAAAAATATATCAAATTAATTTATGGAGTAAAGCCAATATATACATAATGTAACACAGTATAACATGGAAATGTTAGATTTGTTCTAACATCTTTTAAGGACTCTTTTTATATGTAAAAAAATACCATTGTTTAAGGGTCCGGTAAACTTTAAGAAGTGGAGTGATGATATATACTGTAGGTAAGTAATAACACAACAGAACAAATGGAGGGTCTCGACGAGCGTAGATAAAATATAACCTTTAAAGGGTAACTGTGGTCTCAAATTCTTCCAAACTAGTAATAATGATATAAAAAGCCTTCCATCACACCTTCAAAATAAAACCTAAATCACATCTCTAGATAAAATTTGTGAGAAGTTATTGCTGGAAATGTTCAGCAATGTAACTTCCTGGTTGAACTCCTGTTTTTAGTCATGTGACCAGCTTGTAATCATGTGACCAGCATGTCTGCATTAATAGGCTCCACTTCTCAACTGTCAATTTTTTCCTTAGGTACTTCCTGATTTCTCCAGCAATAAATCTCAACTGAGCATGCTTCTCCCCTGGGGGAAAAGGGCCGGCAGAGGTCAGGTGATGTCACTTAACCTACGGGAATAAGGAAGTTTGAACATTCACCCCAATGTAATTTCTCACGGGCTCCAGCCAGAGATGTGATTGTTGGCTCATTATAAAGGAAATACTGCAGGCTTTCATTTAACCCTAACTTGTTTTGAGACCACAGTTGCCCTTAAATTCGACATAATAAAATCACAAGGAGAGAGACACAAAATCGTCACTTCATCTCCTCTCCTCTGAAATGCTGGTCGAGAGCCTCCGTTTGTTCTGTTGTGTACTTATCTGTGCATGAAGATGTGGATCTCGGGGTTCTCCACTGGATGGGACTCCCATGTTGCATGTGGAGCGGTTAGTTTCTTTGCTGTTACATTTCTATTGCTGCTGTTTTCTATGTTTTCGGGTAAGTAATAACACCTCCAAATTACCCAATTTACACATAAATATTATCATGGCTATGTACCGAGAGCTGCTTTCAGCTTTTTGTGTCTTAAAGCCAAGTTAGCTGATTTACCAGATAGCTGGTGTTCAAGATTTGGGAGGGGTAAACCCCATTTGCAATGTCACGAGAGACGATAACGGTACGTAGCCTGGTTCATGTCTCCCCCTTTGACTCTCTTTCTTTAAATTGGGGTAGAAAGGGTCCAGTCCAGCTGGCAGAGTGATTTATCTGTGTATGGATATTTATTTCATAACAAGGAAACTTAAGTTTCTGCAGTTGTGTTATGGAAAAGCAATTAAGGGAATAGTGAAAGACGACTCTAGATTAATGACTTTGACACTTTATGGCAGGAACTAATTCAAAGAAATAGAGTTTTACAACATACAAAAATATATTTTAAATGATATTCTGCTTATTTACTTGAAGGGTCCCTGCTAATCTTTTTTGCAGGTTACAGTCTTGTGATAATGCCAGACAAATTCTCTGAATATACTGCAGTTCTATCACAAAGATTCTTGTTTTAACTCTGCTAACCTGTATAATTCTTAATATCAAAGGCTCGATAATACAAAAAAAATTGTGTCACTATGTTTCATTGATATTATACACAAAAAATATGAGTTCTGGGTATGAGTTCTTTAAAAAAAAAAGAGAGAGAGAAATAGATAAAGAAATTGGAGATGTCTTTATTAAAACAATTTGAGCTACAAAAGCCTTCAAAGGTCTGAACACCAAGATGAGTACTGGTTGTGGCTTAAATAATAGGTATGAGAAAGATCATAATGTGAGATCGGAACAGATTGTACCTAATGCCTCAAAGGCTTTAATGATACCCATCTACTTTGGTTTATTAAATACAGTTAGAAACCTGTAAACACATGGTAAAAAAATGGAATAAAAAAATAAGGGAAATGAAAACTTTCCTAAAACTCTTATGTTATGACTGCTGAATAACATGATGTTTTAAATAGTAATACTGATTTGTGATGCATTTCCCAATAAACTCAAGCTAACCCCCATTAACTCATTATTATATTAAATTCATAATATATCTAAAACAAACTTTTATTAAAAACACTTATTTAATGGGAAATTAAGTACAAAAAATATCTGTTATATTGTCTCCTTGCACTTATACACATACATATATTGAATAGCAACTTTATAGTTTTAAATGGACATTAGTAATAATTGTTTCATTACCATTGTATGTACATATCAATCCTCCATTTATTTACAATACATTAAATGACTCACCCTCTAGAATAGTATCCCCACCCCGCCCTAACTAGCCTAACTAATCTAACCTAGCTTAAAGGGCACGTCCACCCGTTTTTTGAAAACTTGCTGTAGTGTAGGGCTCCCTCACCCACCCCAACCACCATATTACTTTGTAAAATAACTCCCCCGATCACTACTTACATTGCCTCTTTCCCCCGACGTTCTGTCATGGCCCTCTGCTTGCTGAGAGGCAGCCAATCACAGACGCTGCTTCTGACTGTGTAGAACGTCGAGGGAAACAGGCAATGTAAGTATAGATAGGGAGAGTTATTTTACTGGTAGCAATGTGAATTTTGTCACATACTTGCAGAAAACTGGCAATTTCATTATATACTGGTAGCCATGGGAATTTCATTACATACTGGTAGCCATGGGAATTTTATTACATACTGGTAGCTATTGGTTTTTCATTACATACTGGTAGCCATGGGACTTTCACTGCATACTGGTAGTCATGGGAATTTGATTACATACTGCTAGTGGTAGCCATGGGATTTTCATTACATACTGGCAGCAAACTGGCAATTTCATTATATACTGGTAGCCATGGGAATTTCATTACATACTGGTAGCTATTGGTTTTTCGTTACATAATGGTAGCCATGGGAATTTCATTACATACTGGCAGCAAACTGGCAATTTCATTATATACTGGTAGCCATGATAATTTCATCACATACTGGCAGCCATAGGAATTACATTACATACTGGTAGCCATTTCATTACATACTGGTAGCCATGGGAATTTCATTACATACTGGTAGCCAATACATTACATACTGGTAGCCATGGGCAAGCATATGCTTGTGAAGGTTCTCATTCATCCATGCCATGGTATAATTGAATTTAGTTAAATTAACCGGACCTTTAGTTCCAGCACTTGGAGGTGTTTTACTAGTCATCCGACTGGCTTTCTCAATTTAGAATGACTGTTGGCAATAAATAACCTGGAATGTGCCCCAATCAGCATATTACGGCAAGGTGTCAGGGACCTCCTGAATGCAAGGTGTTGATTGCATTATGGGTAAGAGGTGTTATCAAAACTGCCCATGGTAAGGCGTATTCCTTAAACACACTGAGATGCACACTATTGCACAATGTTTGTGAGGTGCAACATTAGCACATGTGCTAGGTCACTGGAGGTTGGCACCTCTTTTTAGTAAAAAGGAACATTGTGCAGTGTATGACTTGCATGTGACTATGAGAAAGTAGTTGCCTAGGGCTTTGCATGGTGTTGTGTATTTACAGCATTATCATTCCCCTCATTGCTTCATCTGCTTACAGGCAAAAGTCCTATAAATGGATTCAGTCCTCATGGTAGTTCTAGCCCAACTCTCTATACCTCAATAAACCTACATCTACTTGTGTTGTTGTTGTTTTTTTGTTTACTAGATTATTTAGGCACTAGTTTGTGATATCTAAAAGTATAAGGTTTTATTACAAAAAGAAAAGATGATTTTCTTACTTGGAAATTTCAATTTGTAATAAAATATATAGGGGGAGATTCAATATCGATAAATTAAGTTTAAAACCCATGCAACCCCATGTATTATTTGGTTAACGTGAATATTACATTTATTTTAGTTCACTACAAAATTGTCAAATGTTTTTGGAAGTAGCACAGCGCACCTGATATAATACTATGATACCTCTTTTGTTACGTTAAGTACCTCGCAGCAAGTAACTTATCACAGGATTATATGGGGACATTAATGTAGTGCACCTACATTCCACAATTCCTTGATGCAATACCGGGCGTTATTGTATTTATGTCTGGTATTGCATTGTGGGATAGGTCGGAAAGGTAAACTGCACGGCTTTTTTTTAAAATGTATTTTACTTTTAGAATTCTTCCTCTGAGTAAATAATATGTGGTATGTTTTTCACCACACAATATATACTGCACTATAAATAACTCACCCAACAATCTAATTTTGTCCATGATGCACACAAAACATGACCCATTATAACTAACAACACCCTGAGCCATCCATAAAAAATGCATTCTTCTATTTCCCTTATCCTGTATAGTTTGCGTAATTACTGTGCTCATGTGAAAGAATGCAGATCAGACATAAAAGCAACATTAATGCTTTCATCTATTTCTCTTTTCCAATACCAAAGAAATACAAATCTCAACGGAAAATCTAAATACATTCTAAAGGAAAGCACCAAAAGGTATTTTATTTGTGAGGCCCTATGTATGGAGGGTGCTTTTTTCTTTGCTAAAAATCCTTTACTGAATTTCTGTAATAATTTCATCAACACTGGTAATGTTTTTTAAGAGGTTGATTTTAAAAGCTGTCAGTGTACTATAATTAGAGATGGGATCCGGGTCCGACTCTGACCCGGATCAGACACGGAACACCACGATTCCGAAATCCGAATATTCCGTCCTAAACCGGATGGATTGTTCGAATTTCGAGACTTTGGAGGGAGTTTTCGATTTTTATTGAACGTTCAAGCTATTTTGAGAACTTTCGAAAATAGCTCGAAAGTTCGATAAAAACTCGCTCTGAAGTCCCAAATTTAAGTTCCGTTTTCACATCTTCAGGATTTTCCCGAGATCCGAAAACCCGAAAAAGGAACGAAACCCTTCAGTTTCGGCCATCTCTAACTATGTTTTGTAGCTTTTTGACCACCTCATTCTTACCTTAAGGTAATAATATCACAATAACAAATTGGGTCTGTACGATCGGGTAGATTTCGTCAGCGCCACCATACACGGAGCAATAATCGTTTGATACCTGGTATCAGTCGATTGAACCACTGCGTCTATGGCCACCATTAGCTAGTAGGAGATCAAGGCAATAAAATGACACATTTGCTACAAAACTATACAGTTTCCCTAAAGTTTTCAATTAGCAAAAGTTATGATAACTCCCTTAGTATAGTTCCAAAATTATAAAACATTATTGGCCTTATTTAATAAGAGGTGCAACATTTTGAGTAAGCTGTTAATTTGCCACAACCAATCAGATGATAAATTTTACTGGTCTACTACTGTTAGAAAACATTTAATAACTTCTGATTGGCTTCTGTGACTTACTTCTGTAAGGTAAGCTGTAGGTTTAAAGATGTTTTGTTTGTTATCTGTCTATGTCCAAGTTCTGTTTTTTATCATTGTGTTTTACAGATTTTAATATTTCCATGTTTCCAAGTGGTTAATTATGTGTCATGTGATTATTGTAACAGCAATTCTACCAACCACACTTATCCTATAGCTGGTTGTGCCAATTAATACTGTCAATTATTAAGCAAACTATCCAAGACCATTAGTTGGAGAAAATTCTGTGTTCAGTTGTATTGTACAGGTTCATAAAAAAACCACTTTGATGGTATTTTAAGAAAACACATATCCTTTTAATGTATTTTTTAATTGCTTTCAGACCATAAGGTTATACAGAACATGGTCTGGCAATGATTAATGTTCACACCACATAGGCATGTTATGATCCTTATATTAATTGAGAAGACAGACCGAAAACACTGTCTTTGCCCTTTAAATCCACCCAATGATTCATTTAATTTCCTATCGCACATTTACTAAGGGCTCGTGTGACACCACAAACCTTTAGTAGTATGTTTGCCAAGTTCCTGTCAAAGGCATTAAGTTGTAATCTTGTTTGCATTGCTGTTGAAACTATTACAGCATTAAATTTCAACAAACTACAATTTAATTACAGTACATTAAAAGGTACAAAGTACTCTGTGTCCTTACAAAGCCCTGCAGTGCCAGATCGATCATATACATTTCACCTATGATCATATTTTTCTTAGTTTCATATTAAAGATGCTTTCATAGTGATCCCTGAAAACAAGGAATATGTAGGGGTCCCATGGCATCTCAAAACATTAATTTGCTTGAGAGAGGAACATGATATAATAAGGCACATTTATGTTAATCTTCCCAATGAACATTCAGATCAACTAAGGTCAGTTTGTGTCCTTATACAAAGTAAAACATTTTTAAAGGAGAACTAAACTTAACATTTTTAAAACCTAAAGTGAAAGTTTTTCTCCCCAGAACACCTATACATTGTAAGATTCTTCTCTAGTAAGTTGCATTTAGTACATGTGATAAATAGATTCTGTAAATAAGAAGGCTTCCAGGTTGTTGCTAGTACAACCCACAGCCCATGAAGTCATCAAAGAACCACAACCCCTGACCCCAGTATTCACTGTCTCTATGCACATACAGGGAGATTTAATTAAAGTTCTTATCGTTTAAAATGGTGCTAATTTTGCCCCAACCAATCAGATCTTATTTAAAATTTGTAAGCTTACATCTGATTGGTTGGGGCAAAATTAGCACCATTTTAAACAATAAGAACTTTTATTGAATAACCCTGAATGTGTTTTCAATACACCAATATGGAAGTCCCTGAAAAGACTTTAAAAGCTGATTGTTACCATAATTTATTAACCATTCAGTGTGAGTTGCTGGAAAATAAACTGCAGGGTAACAAGCTTTCAAAGTCTTATCAGGGACTTCCATATTCTCTATTCTTTTAGGATTCGTTTAGCAAAAAATAAAGCTCCCAAATGTATCTTGGGTACTCTGCTTGTTCAGTGGTGGCGCACTGGGTAATTCACTCGGTTTAAAAATACACAATTCAGAAGGTCAATGCCCCAGACTACTTTTTTGTTTCTATTATGTCCCAAGCAAAAGATTAAGCTCCTAAATGTACCTAAGTGTTCAACTTACTCCATGGTGCATCACCTTGTGATATGGCAGTTCTCGAAAAACACACAGTTCAGAAGGTTGCAAGTTCAAATCCCCAGAGTTTCCTTTATTTTGTGTTTCCATTATGTTCATAGTAAAAGATTCTACATGTACCAGTGTTCTATATATTATCTCTGTTAGCCTAGAGGTAAGAGCTCTGCTTTTAGCAAGACAGAGTAAATGTATAAGTTTCAGGTATTATTCCCCAGACTTACTTTTATTATTTTTAATTTTTCCTGGAATTTTATTATTCTGTTTCTTACATCCATGCTATCTATGAAATGCACTGCAAAGATTACTTTTATTTTTGAATGAAAAGTAAAGGATTATATCATTGTTAGGACAGGAGCATTGAAAACACTGGAAAAACTGAAATCCCTGTTCAGTGTCAGGGAGAGGGAGGGTCTCTGTGCTATAATGAGATTGACTGTCAGCTTCTAGGAAGCAAGGCTGCAACTTCCTTGTTTTTATCTGTTGAGCACTACAGAGCATGTGCCTGTACGCAGACACTTAACTGGGGGTTTACCCAGCTAAGATGGATTGTGGGAGCTGACCCCTAGTACTCACAGGTTGTTTTCATAAATCACCCAATGGCCACAGCAAAGGGAGAGGTGAGACACAGCTTGCTGTATGTTTGTAAATGTCCTCTGTCTATTGGGACAATGTTGTCTGGAGATTTTAGTTCTCCTTTAAAGAAATATGTACAACTTAATTGTCTAGATCAGGGATGTCAAACTCTGGTTGCATTCAGAGTTGTAATTTCCAAACATCTGGAGTGCCAATGTTCAACGGGTTGTGAATAAAACTTGGGTTTGCCATCATTTAGAGCAAGCAAGAGTTCCTGTAATGGAAATATAAGGGGTCCCCCAAGAAATATTGCATGCAGCAGTCAGACACAAAAAAAAATAAATGTCAGTATCTGGATATAAGGATATAATGGCTGTGATAAAAACAAAATTCACTTCTAATTGACGTGCTTGGTAGCGAACATATGTTGAGCAAAGCCCTGATATAAATACAGACCATCTATCAGATTAGATGACTGGTTGCATAAGAATAAACAAAAGTAAATACAAGTAAGCTAGGAACTAGGTAAATGCTAAATTTCATGATTCCCACCATCACTAGGCTAGCCCCAGTCACCTGCCAAAACATGAGCAACATGAGTTTTAAAAAAGAAGGTTTGTTAGTGAGGGAACAAGAAAGTAGAAATGATTGTCTGGGTTACTGGGTGGGACTGATGGACTGATGATTGTGTGGGATAATGTTTGAATGATGGTGAGGATATAGATAGAGCTTAATATAAATTGAGGTATTAGTGTTTATTGGTGAGTATAACTAAATATATCAATATATGATTGATTATAAAGAATGAGAACTATGTTATATTACGTTGATCACTCACTTTAAGCAAACACTATAAAAATGTTGTTATATACAATATAAATTATTACCTCGAAATACCCTCACACATATGCTTTAAATGCTGTAACCTCACCATCATTCAAATACATGCCATAAAACCATCCTTAAACTCAGAAACAAACACCAATCCTTTCCTGTAACTCAAAAAATATTCCCACTCACTGACACCATTCTTTTTTAAAATGTCTAAACTTACTTATACAGTATAATCTTTTGCCACAGCTCTCTCCTTTCCTCTGGAGCTTCTGAGTCTGGCCATCAGTCAAAGTCATGATGCTGATGTCACAGCAAATGGCTAGCGGCCAGACCCAAAGAGACCTCCTCTGCTGCTGTTCACATAGATTACATGTACAGCAGCAGAACAAGTGTATTAAGTGTAAAATTAAGTTTGTAAGCTGGACATGCCCTTTAAGCATGCTTATAGCAGCTAACTGGTTAATCTTTTGAGTTTCTTACAAATACAAGTAATTCCCTAAATGAGATTATTGTCATCAGATACTTTATTCAAACAATGAGATCCATTTGCTAATACTCCATGTGATCCTCACATATTTGCAAATTTAAAACAATGGACAACATATTGTATATGATTCTATAAGCTAATGGGGTATATGTAAACAGATTGCTTTTTAAAATCTGGGCTTGTGAACTGTTTATTAGACCAAGTGTTGCCCTAGAGGTTAATCTGTTAAGTCTAGAAGCTAATTGAAGAGGCTTATAAAGCAATTAAATGTATAAACAGTAAAAAATGCTTTAAAGGAGAAGTAATTCTAATGTGAAAGACTTTCTCTCCAGACTGTAATATCCCCCCAAAAATGTAATCTGTACTCTGTGTCTGAATGGCAGAATCTTCTATAACATGATTTGTGACTAACAAAGTTGGGTATCTATGCTGTAATTTAATTGGTTTTCTGGTTTTGAACTGCTGTGCTCTGCAACCCCTTTCACAAAAACAAAAAGGTGGATCCACCAACAGCAGTGAGCTGAGACACAGCTTGTTGTATCTTAGAGAAAGTGCTTTAGGACAATGTTGTCTGCTGACTTCAGTACATTGATTTCCAAGTCTCAATAGGTTATAATTAGAGATGGCCGAACTTCTGAAAGTTCGGTCCGTTTTCGAACATTCTAACTATATGGAAAGTTCGAAAGTTTGAAAGTTCGAAAACGGACCCATTAAAGTCAATGGGAGTCAAATAGTTTGAAAAGTTCGAATGAAATACAATTAAAATATCAATGGTAACTTAATGTAAATGGCTCTGGGACTTGGGAAATGATCGGTGGGCATATGTTTGAATATCTATTTTATTTTCACGCGTGGTTCTTTCAAGCTTCCACGTTCAATTTTCGATAATTATCCCATTAACGATTCGAACATTCAATGATTATCCCATAAACAATTCTAACATTCGATAATTATCCCATAAACGATTCGAAGATCATATAATTTCAGAATTCGATAATTATTGAATGTCCAGAAAGTTAGAAATTCCGAGAAATCCGGGTCCGGGATAGTTCGAGAAGTCCGAGTCCGTTCGAACTCGATAAGTTTGGCAGGAACTCGGATTCAAATTTGCAAACTCTAGCAAAAGTGGAAGAGTTGTACACTTTTATCTTGTTTGTTACTCTTTTCCAGCTTGTTTGCAAAACAGCTACTTGAGCACAAATAAAAACAAAATTGAGTGTGTTCTCTAATATTATGGTGAGCCCTTTTAGAAAGAACTCAATGTTCTATGTTCTATGTGATATTTCAATGCCCAAGACTGCCCATGTGAGTACAAGGAACAGGATAACATGTTAAGATCTACCTTAAAGGAGAACTAAAATAACATGAAAGCTTTTCTCCCCCAAACCACTCTAGTAAGTGTTTAGTACTCATTCTGTAATTAATATTCTTTAACTTAGAACGCCAGTACAACTCACAACCCATGGAGGCTTTGAAGAGCCACGCTCCATGACCCAAGTATTTACAGTCTATGCACAGAGTTTCTAGCTTCTGTTTATAGTTAAAGATTACGTACCTGTATTTGTTATATCTCTGGTGGTGCAACATATAACTTGCTATCTTTTTAGAAACAAATGGACCAAAAAATCATGGGTTCAAATCCATTGGCCTACTTGTGAAACAATACAAAATAGTCTACTGCCTGAGTTTATTGCTTTTTTGTTTGTTTCCATCACTGTTCTTGAAAAAGTTCCTATTTAATTACAAACTTTATATATAGCAGCTCTGGTTTATATTTACTAACCATTGTGAATTGCTAACAGCTTTCCAGTAGCAAAACAAAATAGTCAACTGGTTTTACTGACATTTTTTCTTAGCAAAAGATAAAGTATGTAGTAAATTTTTCGTTGTATGCATTGGTGGCTCACAGGTTCAAATCCCCAGGCTTACTTTTGTTTTGATTATGTTCATAGAAAAAAATAAAGATTCTACATGTACTACATTTTACCTAGTAGCTCTTGTGGGATACTAGTAGAAAGCTTTCTTTTTAACAAGACACAGAATATGAGGTTGCAGGTTTGATATCCCAGACTACTTTTATTATTTTACAAAAATGTTCATATTGTTTTTTTTCATCTATACTTGCTAGGAAAGTAACTGCAAAGATTACTTTAGTTTTTTGTATGAAAAGCTAAGGAATTAATCATTAGAAACAGCATTAGGTATCTTTGTGGATGTGTTTTTTTAAATTGGGGGCAATGTTGTCTAGAGACTTTAGTTCTCCTTTAACTTTCATTTAATCACTACACATGACATACATATATTAAGAATGGTTGCTTCAAGAATATAATAAAAACATCCTTTGGGAATGAAAACTGAATTTAAAAAAAAGACTATTCTAGAAACCCTACAGATCACCACTTGATGCAGAATATGAAGGAACTCATTCTTTTAGGCAAAGATCTCCACGGTTGGTTTTGTAATATAAGCATATAGAGTTTTTATATAAAATGGGAGTCATGTGGGTTATTGGTACAAAAACAGCAGAAACTTTATTTTGATTAAACTTCTGCAGGCATTATTTTTTATGAAGATCTGAATCATATCTTAAATCAGAATATACAGTAAAATGATTTGAATTGCATTTGTTCAATTGTGTCACAAGAAATATCCCAACTGATGCTCCATTTAACTTCCTATAAATCCTTTAAATAAAGTAATGGAGAAAATATTAGTTGGCTAAGACTGCTAAAGAAATGTAAAAATCAAAAACAGAATTTTAAGATTCCTTATTTGATTTCTACCACACATACATATCTAGTAATTAAATTGTTTTCTTTTAGACCCTTTTTTTTTAACTATCAGTTAGTCAAATTATATAAAAAATGACAGAGGCACCATGCAAAGTTTTTATTTACTTAAAATTTTATCAAAAATATTACTGCCATAATTATCTGCGACTTAAATGGTTAAATGGTGTGTATACTGAAAAATGACTTTGCCTCATATTGATCTATAATTAAATACATGCAAGCAACATTTACTATGAGGAGTGTGCCTTGCTTCATGCATTCAATCCTCATATTAAAGGGGAAGTTCAGTGCAAATACAAAGTATGCAGTATTTTCCCATCCTAATGACCTTAACCTGCCCATTCAGCATGTTGTCTGTGTATAAATAAATGCTTCTGACTTCCTGTTTGCAGGACCCCTGATAGAGATCATTATGGTCTTGTCCTTGACCCAGTCCCTGGGTTGATTCAGTTGCTCAGTAGAGATCTGAGCATGTTTGACCCACCCAACAGCCAATCAGTAGAAATTACTGTTAGGAACATTCCAAGGTTGCGGTGCATTATGGGAAGAAGAAGAACCGTTACAGAGCCTGAAATGTCAGCTCACTAATCTCAGCAGCAGGGAATAGCAAGGGGTATGCATAATATAAACTAACAATTTTAAAATTAGTGATATTTTCACTGAACTTTCCCTTTAATCTATAACTAAATGTAAATATGCAGCTTAGATTCTCTATACTGATGACCCCTTTATCAAACCAGTTTTTCTGGGAGGGAAATCATGCTAAGTAGTCACTATGAGGCATCACAGGGTATTTCCCACCATACAATTTCCACATAACAATTGTTATTATTTTAAGTACAATAAAATGGCACACAGCAGAAGAATTTATGATAAGGCACTTGACTGACAGTAGAGATGGGACCCGGATCCGACAGGGAACCCCTCGGTTCTGAAATCCGAATGTTCTGTCCGAAATGGACAGATCGTTCACATTTTGGGACTTTGAAGCGCATTTTAGATTTTTATCGAATGTTTGAGCTATTTTCGAAAGTTCTCAAAAATAGCCACCAACATTTGATAGAACGCGAAAACACCTTTCGAAGTCCCGAATTTAAACGAGAACTAAACCCAATTTTTACACTCCAGAATTTGAACATATCCCCTAAAAACACCAATAAACTTTAAAATATCACTACAGTAAATAGCATTAAAGTAAAGGTTACCACTTGAAGAACTGGATGAAATAACTATGTGTATGAACAGTGACTAGCCACACCCCTGATCTCAGTTACATGCTCCCTTGCCTATTCTGTCCTGTAAAAGGATTGGCTAGAGGCTACTAGTGGGTGTGACCAACTGTAACAAGTTCCTGCAGTATATGTATAATGTAAATAGGACACAAACCTCTTGTTAGAAAGTTAAATATCTCAACAACCATTTTAAAATGAGAGGTGAGACACCGATTTCTGGTTTTATATCAAGGAGATCTGCCTTCTAAGTCAATGTTGTTCTGAGGCTTTAGATGTCCTTTACGTTCTGTTTTTGGAAATTATCATATATAATCAGATATAAAACAGATAACCTATGTAGTAGCATATCTATTTTTTTTAAATTCACTTTATTTTCCAATTTAACAATATACCATAGCTTTACAAATCATTTACATGTGTATTACAGTCTAGTACAACCAATTTCGGCAACCAAAAACAAAAAATACAGATTAAAAACTTAACATTTCTTGTTTCATTTGTAAATAGTTCTGAGTGTTATTTTGACTATAAACCTTTTTCTCCCTTTACCTTCCCTTAGCGTATGGACATGTCTATTTTTCCATATCAAACCGTCACATTTAATCTGATCCATTTACCCCATATCTTATCAAATTTCCCCATACATTTCCTATGTTTATATATTACTTTATAAAAGGGAGTTCTTTATTAATTATCCCCAACCATTGTTGTATTGATGGCGGTTCTTTTGCCATCCATTTCATTACTATGCTTTTTCGGGGCATAGAATAAAATTTCACCAAAGAGCTGTATTGACATATTATCAGCATTAAGACCATTTAAAATCCCAAACAGACATGTTTCCGGAGTCTTTTGAATTTTTATCCCCAAATTTGCTTCAATAAATTCAATCACTTGCTCCCAGAATTTTTGGATCAAGCTACAATCCCAGATAATATGGTCAAAATCTGCTTCTAACAATCTACATTTTGGACATTCCAGTTTGTTTACCCTCCTCATTTTTCCAATTCTTTTAGGTGTTAAATATGCTTGATTGATTATATACAGTTGTATTAATCTATTTTGAGCAGCGAAAGAGACCCCATCATGAAATTTCATTATTTTCAAACCCACTTCCTCCGGTTGGGTATTAAATTTGCCCATTTACCAACAACCTTCTTAGAAGGTGTTACAGCATTATAATCTATTAATAATTGATATAGTTTAGACAACATTTTTTTCTGCTTTGTCTTCTCCAATTGTTTTAAGATTGGATAGGAGGCAAATTTTACTTTACCGTGTCGTGTTACACTTGAAACACAATGTCTCAATTGTAAATATCTGAAATTAAAGTTCCGTGGTAGGTTGTATTTTTCAGAAATTTGCTCATATTGGATTATTTCCTCTTCCTGCAATAAATGTTTGAAGAGTTTAATCCCAAACCTACTCCATATTTTTGCTGTATCAAATGCTATCAGTTGCGGGTAAGTATAATTCTCCCACAATCGGGTCTCCACAGGGATTTTTGAACGTTTAAACGTTTGTTCCCAAATTTTTTTATCTTGTACATGCAATGTGGTTCCTTTGCCAACTATATGTTTTGCCAGGTTCATTATGTAGGCCATGTAGTGTCCTTTTACATAGTACTTAAGCATATATTCGGATTGTGTGGGATTATCATCTCCCATCCAGCATTTTAGATAATTTAGTTGGCTTGCCCAGTAATACAATTTAAAGTTGAGTAATGCTAGACCCGCTTTATCTTTTGGTGCTTGTAGCTGTTTTAGGCTCACCCTTGCACATCCATTCCCCCATAGGAAGGACACTAACATACTATTTATTTTATAAAAGAAGTTCTCTGGTATATATACCATTGTGTGCTGAATAACATATAGTATTTTGGGAAGCAAAAAAAAATGAATCCTCCCGTACAAATTTAATGGAAAAGCCTTCCAATGCAACATTTTTCCTTCATATAAGTCAGTAGTGGTAATACATTTAAATTATAAAAACTCTCTGGATTTCTTGTTATAAATATTCCAAGATATTTAAATGACTCGACTATCGGGATTGAATATGCAGTTGTGAATCCGATAGTATTGTTATTTTTATCCATAGGCATTATACATGATTTTTCCCAATTAATATTGATCCCAGAAATCTTTCCAAACTGTACCATGGTCTTTATTACTTCTATAAATGAGTCATCAGATGCATCCAGAAACACGATCATATCATCTGCATACAGCGCTATTTTCTCTTTGTAATGGCCTAGTTCTAATCCCCTTATTTTTCCATTAGCTCTTAGACTGATTGCTACTACCTCTATTAATAGTGCAAACAGTAAAGGAGATATGGGGCACCCTTGTCTTGTACCTCTAAATAATAAAAAGGACTCTGAAATTTTACCATTCACTGACACTTTCGCTTCAGGCTGATTATATAATATTTTTATCCATTTTATGAAGCGAGGCCCTATACCAAATCTTTGCATTACTTCCCACAAAAAATTCCATTCCACAGTGTCAAAGGCCTTCTGAGCATCTAATGACAAAAGCATCCTTTGGCCTATGTTATCATGATTAATCTGGGATTGAAATAACACTCTTCTTATGTTCGCTGAGACTGATTTTCCCGGCATAAAGCCTGTTTGGTCCTCAGCGACTAAGGATAGGATCACTTTTTGTAAGCGATTCGCCAAGATCTTTGCTAGTATTTTAACATCCACATTTAATAAGGATATTGGTCTATAAGCCTTGTGTTTTGATGGATCTTTATCTGGTTTTAACAATACAATTATATTTGCCTCCCTCATAGAATGGGGTAAAATTTGTATTTCATACGCCTGCAGATATGTTCCTAACAAGGGACCACTTATAATGTCACTGTATTTTTTAAATATTTCAATAGGGATCCCGTCCATACCAGCTGCTTTTTCAGACTGAATTTGTTTGATATTTCAATTCCAATGTACTTAAGTAATGATTAATCTCCTGACTTGAATATTTTAAATTTGACCTATACATATTACTATAATATTCCTTAAAACTGTCGACTATATCTACTGTACTATATAGAATTCCTTTCTGGGGATCTTTAATTTTTTTCAATAAAAGTAGGAGTATACAATTTCTTAGTAATATAAGACAGAAGCTTAGCCGACTGATTCCCCAGCCCAAATTGCTTTTGCTTCATAAAAAAAAACTTCCTTTGAGCCTTTTCATATAAAAATAGGGTATAGCTTCTCTGCTTATTACACCAACTTTCAAATAGGGTTGGTGAGGGATCTCTAATATATTCCTGTTCTGCTTCTTCCATTTCCTTTTTGAACTCTCCTTCTACTATTCTAGATTGTTTTTTATAAAGGAAACTGTTGATTTTAAAATTCCCCTTAAAAACGCTTTTAACATTTAATAAGTGGTGAGACATGACCTTGATCGATTAATAAAAAGTTCTCTAGTTTATATCTGACTCGATCTTCTCCTTCCTCTGGAAACAATGAGACCCAGAATGGATTTAGTTTCCAATATTTTACAATTCCTTTATCAGCGTCTTCATCTAATGTCATTAATATGGGAGTATGATTGGAGGGGCCCTTTGGTAGCACCTCCAACTTTATTAATTTCTTTGCTAGAGAAGGGGAGACGAACATGTAGTCAATACGTGAGAGGGTACCATATGTATTAGACTGACATGTATATATCCGGGAATCTGGATATAAATATTACCAGGAATCTACCCACCCCCATTCTATTATACTTTGTTTTAATTTAGTTAGATTCAGTTCTCCTTGTTTAAAGGGCATGTCCACCCCAAAATTTAACTTTTGATATGTGGTAGGGCATGCTCCCCCAGCCCCAACCGCATTAATATAATTGTTAGAAAGTCCCCCGATTCTTACTTACCTGCCCTCTCTCCCCTGCTGCAGTGTTCAGGCCCTCTGCTTGCATGGAATTGAATGCAGGGGGCGGGACCGGCAGCCGCGTCCGTGATTGGCTGAGAGGCAGGGAGGGCTGCACTGAGCATGCCTCAACCTTGATGAGGTTGAGGAAGTCTCAGGCACAGCATGAGTCACACACTGCTCCTACACAGCAGTTTCCTGGACTTTGGAGGGGCACAGCAGGGGAACTATTTTGAGCAGGAATGTAAGGTAAGGATTGTTTTAAACTACTTGACGTGGCCAGTAAGGGGTTAAATTTTAGTTTTGGGGGTGGACATGCCCTTTAATATTTCTTGGGGGAAATTTATCATGCATTTCATCTAAAACCATATTAAAATCTCCCATTACCACTAGGTTAGTTCTTTTTTGCTATAAAATCAATCAAATAAGAGATCAGCTTTATATTGGCAGGTGGGGGGTTATAAATACCGCAAAACACATATTGAATTGATCCTATCTCCACTGCTAAACATATATATCTACCAGATTGATCTATTTTAGTATCTAAGATTACATATTTCAAGTAGGAATTAAATAAAATTGACACCCCTCTTGAGTAACTCGAATAAACACTATGGGCAGAGAATCCAATCCATTGTTTTATAAGTAATTTGTTATCATCCTTAGTTAGATGGGTTTCTTGTAAGCATGTGATATCAGGATTCTTGATTTTGATAATATCCAACACTACCCTTCTTTTTTGGGGTTTCCGTATGCCTCTAATATTCCAAGATAGTATTTTTAATTCTTTCATCATCCCCACTCAAATAACCATTTCCCACTGTATTTAGTATAGATTTTATGTCTTCTCAGCTTTGATTTTGTACTCATTAATTGCACCATACTGTAAACACATAAATAACTTATAATACATTTAAATCCATAATTCCCCCCACCCCTTCCCCTCACAGGGATTGCATTTGCAATTACCATGCCCTGTCTTACTAGGGAAACCAACCAGAGCTCCCAATCCCAACTATTATTCTTATACCGGGATATTACAGGAATCGGAAGAAAAAAACAAAACATTTCTTCTGTATATCAGAAGATAATATTCTAATTTTGTTATCACAAAAGTGCACATGTGCAAATCCATGCTCCAATTTATTAAGATAATATTCTTATTTCATGTTTTTTGAAAATTCTTCTTAATTTCTCGGAGACCCCTGCTACATATGGGATGACCATGTTCTTCCTCCTGTCTTGCTTTTCCCCTTCACTGTTGGTATTCGTGTTCTTTTCTTTCCTTCTACTTCTTTTGACAAAGGCCCAGTCTGGATATCCACAAGTTTTAAGGGCTCCTCTGAGATGTTTCATTTCTTTAGCCTTCGCCTCTGTGCTAGTGGGGATGTTCTCGGCTCTGTGTTGCAGGGTTCTGATGACCCCCAGCTTGTGATCTAAAGGGTGGTGGGAGTCAAACATCAAATACTGATCTGTGTGTGTTGGTTTTCTGTAAACCTCTACTTCCAGTTTACCATTTTCCTTAACTTCTACCAAGCAGTCCAAGAAAGCCAGTTTGTTGTTTTGTACCTCTTCCCTTGTGAATTTAATGTTTTGGTCCACCGCATTAATGTGTTCTGTGAAATCTTGTACTTCCTTCTGGTGGATTTTAACCCAGGTGTCATCAACATATCTGAACCAGTGGCTGGGTGCTATGCCCTGTATTAAGCGCCTGTGTTTCTACCTCCTCCATGTACAGGTTGGCCACAATAGGTGAAACATTATGGTAGGTTTTCTGTGGGAGGAAGGAGGAGGTGTTAGATTATTTTTGATTTTTTAATGAAATACGATTGGCAGTTTTGCTATAGATATAGCAAGAGGCAGGTACATGCAGACACTAATTATTAACTTTAAACAAAGTCCATGGAGTGGTAACAGGTAAGTTGTGAGGTGCTCCCCCTAATAGTCCATGCCACAGTGGGTTATTTGCAGTGTTTACAGTATATGACACCTGCGGAAGGGGGTTGGACCCCCCGAAGTGTTGTGTACCTGGTTGTTTCAACACCTAGTAAATCTAATGCTATAAAGCTTTTTTGAGTGTGCCTCCCTTCAAATATAAATAAGACACCAATTATTGCCCAAGGTGGATATTGTGCATAGATTTACATTTAAAGGAGTTATCTGGCCAACATGCTAGAAAATAGCACAATAAAAGTTACATGAGTGTTTGTTTTAGAGGTATTGTGTAATTTTGTCATGTCTGCAAACTTGTATTGCATGGGGTAGTTGGCAGCCTCATGGGCCACATTCCCCTGGTACTTGATAGATTCATTATGGAAATATTATATAGATCTGCTATTAGTAAACAGGGCAAATCTAATAGAATTGTAAACAGGGCAAAATATAACCCTAGATACAGTGACTGAGTTTATGAAATTTTGATATTTCTTTTATCTAGAAATAAATTCAGTGTTTATGATTGCTCATAGTAAACACAGTTCATTTATTTTTCCAATACCATCACATAGGCACTAGAGAGTTTGAGATGTAGAATTACAGCTTGCTGGCAAGCTGCCTTATGCTTCATAAGGGATCTATCCCAAGAGCTTGGATTCAATTATGTGTTCCACTTGATTGCTACAAGTACTTTACGGAACTCTATTACTCCTGCACTGCTTGTATTGATAATGTGAAACTTTAAATACATTATTGAAGCATCTTTTATCCGTTTTTGTGTGATTCAGCATAAAATATGTTACCCATTGAAATTAATTTGCAACGTACACTTCAATTTGCACACAGATTTTGTAGTGATTTATGGCTTATTTACAAATTGGTTATTACGGTATGTAGAATTTTATGAACTAAGGTTTTCCCTAACTATTGAAAACTTTAATCATTCTCTATTTGAATCCTCCATTTTTAGCTAGTTTCTATTGTACAACTTCAGCCTTTACATGATTTCTCACGCAGTAAAGCTACACAACTAGTTAGGAGAAAGACATTCAGGTAGATTCACCCAGAGCCGCAACCACTCTGGATAAAACTCCCGGAAGAGATTCACTAGTGGCTGTGCAGCTCTGGTTGAATTTCATCTGACTAAAGAATTTAATGCCAGCTATCAGCTGCGTGAGTGTCTTTTTGATACTTGCACAAACTTTGTATTTTTCAATTATACTTTTATGTTTGCAAATTAGTAGTAGCAGACAGTACATTTGGCATGTGTTAAGCTGGGTACACACTTAAAAGATTTTTGGAAGATGACAGATGAAGACATCTTGCAGATCCTGTCTGTCATTTTTCAAAGATCTGCATAAAGACAGTCCTGAGCATTCTACCTATAGGAGAACGCTCAGGATTGTGTGTTTCCTTCGGCCATGGCAGACTCCCTTATAGAAAGTCTACCACAGTCGAGGGAAATTTTCCCTCTTTTCCGAACTAGCGATCGGCCATCCCGAACGTTCGACGGGCACGTGCTTGTTTGGAAAAGCAAGGTACACACAGTACCGATAAAGCCTGATACCATTGGATCCGACGGTATCAGGGCTTTATTGGTACTGTGTGTAACTAGCTTTACATACCTTGATTTATTAAATCAGACATGCTCATTTTCTCAGGGAAATTAATCAACAACAAGAAAAAAGTCTGGAGTATAAAGGTTTGGAGTCTAAAAACATAATTTTATTATGGTTATATTTAAATTAGTGAAAAAGCGAAAAAGTAATCAAATATCAATAAATGTAGTATCTCACAAATCAGTGTATAATAGTCACAAGTGTGAAAAGCAGCATATCAAACGACCCACCCTTTCAAAAGTATAAAACACACTGCATTCCCATAGTGTAACTATACTTATCGTCGGACTGTCAGCTTAGGTCCGTGCACGGACAAGTCAAAAAAGTGCCTGAGTATCTGGGCTGATAATGCAACAAGTACAGACGGCAGGGTCTCTGAACGAAATCCACACCAGGGAAAGGAAAGGGGAGGAAAGCGCACCCCAAACGCTAATATGCACTAGTGGGTCACAGGTATTTAAATATCTGTGAACCAATCAGCCGCCTCTAAGTCAGAGGTCACGTGATTATCAAAATCAATTAGATCCCCGATACTCAGTCACACCTACTTCGTCACTGATGGAAGTTATTCAGTAATAGAAATCGTAACAGCAAATACGTATATACAAAATATACAAAGTAACATCTTATTAAAAGAGTACCACACAGAGATTCACAGTCTCAATTGTATGTATATATCGGAAACATCTTTTTTAAGAAAAGGAATCCCGTATCTCCTTGTGAATTGAGCGTTCACACAGGGAGAACGGCAAGTAGCTGAATAGCCATAAAGCATCCGTAATTGACTGTTCATATAGTCCAGATCCCTAGATCCCCAAGATAGAATGTGAACAAGATCGCAAAGTATCTAAGGTTTTTAGAAGATGAGTATATTCCAGATCCGTGAGTATAAACCCATATCCAACTCCATTATCGGCAGAATACAGTCGCGCGTGTTTCAGAATGATAATCACCAAAGTGGCTATGTCACGGGTAAGGTTCCAAGTCACATGTTTTAAGGAGGCTCACAAGAGACTAACAAGTTTCCCATCAAAGGGTCAACTCAGGTAAGCGATGAGCAGAAGCCATTCAAAATCCATGTAGCTGTAGCCATATTTACTCGAATCGGATGATGTAAGTTGATGTGTCATGATCAGTCCCTATCCTTCATATGTCAGCAATGCCTGTTATGAAATTGTTCTAAACACGATAAAGTAAGCATGAAGTGTTATGGATAGGAACAACCACGAGTCCTCCGGGATATTCCATCCACAGCATATCTAGTGACAAGGTATAGTCTAAAAGAGAATCAAGCAATCAATAACCGGGTTATTACAAGGAATAAAGTCCATTTCTTCATTCCAATCCGGTCGGACTCAGGGTTTTAGCATGAAAATAAGTCTGTCTGTTGTATTAATTAGATCAACTCGACTTTGAAGCTTAGTTCTTGATCGTTTGCTAGTCTCCGACTGGCTTTCTCAATTCAGGATGACGCGTACAGAATCTGTGGCAATTAGCCCAATTAGCAATCACAGCCAAGGTGTTTTAAGGGGTGATTGGATAGTGGCTAAGAGGTGTTATAGGAACATCCAGAGTAAGGTGTCAAAACAGCATTGTACATGGCAGACAGTTGGTGTCGAACCCCCCCCTCTTATTAGGCTGGTTTCTTTATTTTCACATAAACGGCCTCCTTAAACACCCTCTCTTGAACCAGTCACGTTCCTTTGCAATATGTTAACATTACAATCTTCAAAGCGTATGTCCTTTATCCTTAAGATGCAGGTACACGGCTAACGACAACGCCACAAACTTTGTATTTTTCAATTATACTGTGTAGAAGGCGGGAATACTTGTCTTAGTTAGATAGTTAATAAAGAATACTCTTTTACAAAAGTTTTGCTCTCCTGGGTCCAGCGCAAAATGACCAGATAAGGAATACTGATAGCCAACCCCTACCATGAGCATGGGCCCAAGAGCCTTTACAGAGAGACAAATGCAACCAATGGTGACATCTGAGGCTCATTAATGAGGACATGCGTACAGTGCTTATACAAGATTAGTTGTGCTATAGGCAGATGGAAAGTTTGGGCTGAAAGATAGCACTAGAAGCGGAGGATAATTGTGATGCAAGTTTTTCTGGTCAAAAACTGTGGCAGAAGAAATAGGCTCTATGGGCGTGATTTAATGCTCAGGCGTAGTATGATGTAAAAAGTATAAGTGTGATAATAGCTAGGAAAACACACAATTTCTATCAGTGGGAGAGGAACAAGGAGTGGCCTGAAAAGTAGACATGCTAAAGATAAATGTGATAAGTTAACATGTAAAGGGTATAGCTCCACCCTACAATCCATCTTTTTAATATAGCCTTCCTCCTGGTCCCCCAGCCCCAACCGCACATAATTTATATTTTAAGAAAGGCTCCCCAACTTCTTTAACCTCCATCTTTCCTCCGCCGCGCTCCCGGCCCATCTGCTTGCGAGAAATGCAAGCAGAGTGGCGGACGTCCGGTCACGCCCCGAAGTGAGCTGCGGCTAGCCGCCGTCTGTGATTGCTCCCACTCAGACTCATCATCAGACTGCGTGCCGGCAGTCTCATCTTCGGCTAGGGGGGAAAAAGGAGAAGGAGGGCCAAAAAAAAAAAGGGTAGGAGTGGTAGTAAGGAGTTGGGGACTTTCTTAAAATAAAAATTATGCGGTTTGGCTGGGGGACCAGGAGAAGGCTAGAGGAGGGAGAGGGAGGGGGTGGAGGGGGAGAAGGGCTGCAGTACGCATTGCCAAACTTCTCCCGGAGGCCAGGTAGGAGGCGAGTCCTATATGGACTCTGCGCTTAGCCTCCTGGTGGGCACTTTCTGAGACTTTGGGGGGGGAATACAGGAGAACCTTGGAGCTGGGATGTTAGGTAAGGATTAAACTACACTACATGGTGGGGCCAGTAGTTAGGGAGATTATAGTTTTGGGGGTGGACATGCCCTTTAACCAATATAGTCAGATGTGTATCCTGTTTAGATCAGATGTGATTTTCTGTTTATATGTTGGAATATCAGCCTTAATAAATGTTAATAATTGTTTAGTAACGAAAAGAAGCACTAGTCAATTTATTCTGTCGAACTTAAAGGTTAAAGTAGACAAAGAAGTGACTTCTACAATACCTTTATGTTTTGTAACGCAATATGAAAAGACAGCAAGGAAATGGCCAGACTACAGAAACACACCGCGATTTAACACTCCGATGCAGACAACAAAGGCTAGTACCATGCGCATATGCCTAGATTCCACGAGGTTAAGGCATCAGAGCCAAACAGATACTGCCAAAGGCTCAAACACAGCCCTCATGAACGGGTACGACAGACACATTTACAGTCGAGCTTTAATGCACAAATTAGTCAACTAGAACAGGAACCTGGCCTCACAGTACCCGTGGCCGCCATCTGGGAAAGAGTGATGGAGTCACCAAACAAGACAGCTTTCTCAGCACTGTAAGGGCAAACAAAGGCACAGAACAGTTCTCTATTCTGTCATTCAAGAACACCCAAAGGAGACACTACCTTGGATACAAAAGGAGGGAAGTGTCACTTCATCCAAACAAGGAGGAATGGGTGAGAAAACTTGTCTAACAGGACCCTGACCCGCCAGAAATGGAAGTCCTTGCTAAGGCTTGAATTGCCATCACTCCTAAAGCGCAACCTTTCCTGTGGTGGATATTATAGCAGCCACAGAAGCCTCAATCCACAATAATAAGGTAACAGCAGGTGAGGCAGAACAACTTTACCTTAAGGTATCTTAGACTTACTACAACAGCATTTAAAGGATAAAGCCATTGATCGAGCAATGTGTCATCGCCTCTACCCTGGTGAGCCTCATCCTGCATTAGGACTTCCAAATGATATCATAAGAAGGTGGCCTCTCACCGACCTATAGTCAGCAGTATCAACTCTGTAACATACAAGGTGGCAAAATACCTAGCCAACATCTTAGGACCATTGGTAGGAAGTTCTAAGCATCACATCCAGAACTCTCAGGATTTCACCAACAAGATTGAAGATATAGTACTCGGTGCAGAAGAAACTATGGTGTCCTATGATGTGACATCTCTCTTCATCTGTATACCCACCAAGGAGGCTGTTGGCATGGTGAGAAAACGGCTAGGCCAAGACAGCACTCTTACCAGCAAAACTGATCTCAACTCAGAACAGGTGTGTTCCTTACTGGGCTTGTACCTGAATACCACCTATTTCAAATACAGGGAAAAGTTCTATAAGCAAAAACACAGATGTGCTAAGGGATCTCCAGTTTCACCCATTGTGGCCAACCTTTACATGTAGGAGGTAGAAAAACAGGCGCTTAATACCTTTAAGGGCATAGCACCCAGCCACTGGTTCAGATATGTGGATGACACCTGGGTTAAAATCCACCAGAAGGAAGTACAAGCTTTCCCAGAACACATTATTGTGGCAGACCAAAACATCAAATTTACAAGGGAAGAGGTACAAAACAACAAACTGGCTTTCTTGGTGAACGTTAAGGAAAATGGTAAACTGGAAGTAGAGGTTTACAGAAAACCAACACACACCGATCAGTATTTGATGTTTGACTCCCACCACCCTTTAGATCACAAGCTGGGTGTCATCAGAACCCTGCAACACAGAGCTGAGAACATCCCCACTAGCACAGAGCGAAGGATAAAGAAATGAAACATCTCAGAGGAGCCCTTAAAACTTGTGGATATCCAGACTGGGCCTTTGTCAAAAGAAGTTGAAGGAAAGAAAAGAACACGAATACCAACAGTGAAGGGGAAAAGCAAGACAAGAAAAAAACATATGTAGCAGGGGTCTCCGAGAAATTAAGAAGAATTTTCAAAAAACACCGTATCCCTGTCTGCTAATAGCCTTTAAACCGCAGCACACACGAGGCAGCAATTGGTACATCCGAAAGACCCAATACCCAAACACAAGAAAAGAGACATATACGCAGTGCAGTGCAGTGAAGAATGCTCTGATTTGTATGTGGGGGAGACCAAACAGCAACTGCCATACACGTATGGCCCGCCACAGAAGAGCCAATTCCTGGGTCAGGACTCAGACGTGTACCTACATCTTAAGGATAAAGGACATACCTCTGAAGATTGTAATGTAACATATATGGCAAGGAACGTGACTGGTTCAAGAGAGGTGGTTAAGGAGGCCATTATGTGAAAATAAGAAAACCAAGCCTAAATAGAGGTGGGGGGTTCGAAAACAACTGTCTGCCATGTACAATGCTGTTCTGACCACCTTACTACTGGGCGTTCCTATAACACCTCTTAGCCACTATCCAATCACACCCTTAACACTTGCTGTGATATGCTAATTGGGATATTTCCAGGGTACATAATTGCCACAGATTCTGTACAAGTCATCTGAATGAGAAAGCCAGTCGGATGACTAGCGAAATGTCTTCAAGAACTAAACTTCAAGTCCAGTTGATCTAATTGAATACAACAGATATACCATGACCTGGATGAATGAGAACCTTCAGCAAGGAAATAAGTCTGGTTTCATGCGCAGTAATGCATTATCTAGATCACCACCTACTCGCTACTTTTTTTAGGCCCACACATCTAAGACCATCAGTTTTTCCTGTATGCTGTTCTAAAAAATGGAGAGCCACACTAGTCAAAGTGGTCTCTCACGAATTGTCACAATGGGCCATACGGATATTAGATAAATTGCTCGCCAGTCTCTGTTTAAATGCTGTTGAGTCTTCCTTTATAGATTCTGTCAAAGGGGCAAATCAAAGCATAAAATCATGTTTGTGATTTACAATGAAGTCTAATATCATAACGTGTGCTTATCTATGTCTTGCATCCATAAATTTACAATATGTACAGCTACCACATGGGTAAGTACCTGTGAGTTTGATCCCTCTGTTCATAGTGGTGTGTTATCGGGAAAAGTGCTTTGACCAATTTATCTTTAAACATCTCCGTGCAGTGACAGCTGGTCTCTCTGAAACAAAATTAGTTAGAACAGGGTCTTTAGTCAAAAATGTGCCAATTTTTGTTATAAACTGTCTAGTGCGCAGACCATTCATGTTATATTGTGAATGAACCGAACTGTGTCAGTACTAGATTCCATTCTCCTCCTAGGAACCAACGTATCAGTTTGTGTATGTTGTTTAGCAAAATATTGACATTGTTTGAGAAGTCGTCTAGGATAGCCCGATCATGGAATCTATTATAGAGAGACAGCGATTCATGTTCATAATCATCCTGCTTTGTGCAGTTGCATCTGACTCTCAGAAATTGTCCTCTCGGAATTCACTTAAAAGTGAGGGTTATGGGAGCTACTGAGTGCAAGATATTATTGGTTGCCGTTTCTTTCCTGAACAAAAAAGTAACTAGTTCACCTCTTTAACTAACACACATAGGTCTAAAATTCGACTCTGGTGTTAGATAATGGTGGGTCAAAAAAATGTTGAGTGTGTTAGAGTCAGTATTTTCAGAAACTCCTAAATTCAAGGGAGGTGCCTTTCCAGGAATAAAAAGTACATCTATGTTTTTTGCATAGTTTGATATGTACCATATGTACAGATTCTTCTCTGAAAAGTCAAACTCCCTCATCCCTCCACCATTAGAAATTCACTGTACGGAAGTCTTTTACTTCCTTTTAGGCGGAAATCTACTGGCTAATAAAAATTAATTTGTCTCATAAAGACTTATTGTGTTTAACTTTTAATACTCATGTCACATTTTAATTCCACCTTTAGATTTATTTCACAGCAGTTAACACTTTATTATACCTTAAGCTAGGACAGTATTAATACATTTATTGTCATTAAGATGTTATTTGTATTATATTGATTTGATATGACCTGTGTTATAACATTAATTTGTTAATATTGCCACTTTATTATCATGACTTTAAACAGAGGTGTAAGTATGCGGGGGATGAGTGGACAAAGTGGTCACTACACTGAGGGAAGGGACAGGGCGTACCCCGAAATGTTGTTTGTTGTTTTTACAAATAAATTGTTGAATTCACATAGTAGTTTGCGACTCCACTTGTTTTTTAATGGATTGTCGGATATTAGGCCTTGCGTTGTCTGACTACAAGGTTAGACAGAAAAAGATTATGAGCCTTAAATGGCAGAGTTAAGATAAATCTAAAAGTTACAGTGACATGGAGGAAACCCCCACGGTAAGAGTTGGGCACACAATCAGTTTTATAATTTGTTAAAAAATTCTCTTTCTGTAGAAAATTTTATTTGGAACATTTGTTTCTGGCTAAATTTTTTTTTTGTTTAAGGTTTGCATGGTCTTCCCTATCCTGATAAAATATCTACCTGTTAATTAAAGGGGCATTTCCCCTTTTTTCAACTTATTTATATTGTAGTTTTGGTCCCCAGCCCCAACCCATAATAGATTTGTTTTACTTTTTCCTCCACTGCACTGCCCAGCCCTCTGCGTGCACGGACTTTGCAAGCAGGGGGCGGGACGGGACCGGCAGTCGCGTCTCTGATTGGCCTGAGAGACAGCCGGGGGAGAGAGGAAGGTAAGTAAACTATCAGGGGCTTTCTTAAAATTTCAATTTTATGGCGGTGGGGCTGGGGGACCAATAAACTACAATATTCAAGGTTTAGGTAAGGGGGAGGGAGAGCAAAAACAGGAGGGAGAGGAGGGGGGGGGGGGGGGGACTCTCCTGCGCAGGCCTTCACCTTGGTCGGAGGTTGAGGCAGACCAGACACAAGATGAGTCAGACAGCTACTACACTGCAGTTTTCCTTGACTTGGGAGGGGCATAGCAGGGCAGCCATTTAGAAGCAGAGATGTAAGGTAAAGGAATTTTGTAACTCAGATGGGGCCAGTATGGGTTTTTAAATTTCAGTTTTGGGGTTGGACATGCCCTTTATATCCACATATAGAATTTTTCAGTTAATTTTCCTATAATATATCTTCTTATGTCTATGCCACACAAGTGGCAATCTGGCCTTTTTTTAAGATAAATCTTCTCCAAAACCTTCCAAAATTTTGGTACTTTATAAGGAGATCCTGATTTTAAATCATTCAAAAACCCAACAAGACACATTATATTATATAGAATTCATTTCATTTCTAGACTGGGGTTACATGACGGGGGGGAAGGATGTTCTTCATGTGATTCCACAGTAATGTATACTAAAACCCCTTGTTATAAATATGCTCAGTGTGCAGATAATTTGATAATGGGCCATGAATGTGCATGATATTAATTATCTTTCTATACCAGACAGTAGCACTCCTCTGCAAAATGTAGTTGTAATTTCGCGCTTAAGGTTCTCCTAAGCCTAAGAGAGTGCTTAATTAACAGCCAATAATAAATCTGAAAGAAAAATATTTTAATTTACTATGCTTGTATATACTGCAGGGAGCTTAAGGATGTTGTTTATAAAGACTAAGGGGGGCAATATGTCTTAAAACATGAGTGTGGGTTAACCAGTCATTTGCTTAAAAAGTGCCAAAAAAAAAATCGGCAGGTTATCATCAAGACAGATTATTTAAAAAAAGGGTAAGACCCGTAGATTAATAACAATACGATTATAACCAATATAATAACCAGTGGTTTTGTACCTAAATGTGGCCATTTCCTAAATTGTCATAATATGTCAGCCATGGATGAAGGTGTCAAGGTTATCTTGTCTAAAACTTTCTTCAAGGGGAGGTAGTTTAAAGGGAAATAGTGTTTAAAACAGGAAGCCCGTTGGTTATTTCAGTTAAAGACACTATCTCCACAGGGTTTGAACAATGAGTGGGACCTTTAGCCCGTTTAATGTTGAATTTAAAATTTGACCCACAACTATTTCTGTTTTTTGGGGTTAGTTCAACTATATGTAAATCTTTGTTGCAGTTCCGATTATACCAGGTGTGTAAGAACTCTTGGGAGTATTCTTGATCTATTACTCCGATGATACTAAGTCATATACTTAACTGAAAGTTCATTTGGGGAAGTGGACTCTCAGAGATGTTCTGACATATACAGGCATGAAGACCTTCTCTGGATTTTGGATCTATGAGGAGTGTACTATAAGTTTTCTGAGCTTGGTGGAACTCTTTGAAAATGTGGACTTGCTCTTCTTTACCTGATCCAAAAACTCCATTGTTTTTTCTGGCCCTCGGGATATACCTACCGATAACATAAAATTTATATACTTACCTGAAGTTTGTTTGGGGAATGGACCTCTAAGAGATGGTATGTTTGCTGTAGCTCCATTTAAGGATTGGAGGAACTATGGCGACAGTTTTGGGGCTCTATAATTTAGGAGGGGGATGACTCTATCCAATTTAATAATGAACCGGATTTTATACTACCTAACCGGCAATTCTGATATAGTGTGAATTCACAGCTGTTTGTTGTTTTTTGAATTCAGTATGCTTGATTTAGTCCTTTAGAAATGGATTAATTTGAACCATTTTCTATACATCATATTTTTGAAACAATATAATAGTGTATTTAAGATTTAGGTACTAGAAATGTGTTCTTTGCAATAAAATTGTTATATTCTGTAATTTATTAATGGGCACCATCTTAAAAGGTAATTTTAATATGGTAGTAAGTAAATGGCAGTAATATGGACAGTAAAAAATGGCAGTACAATATGTCAGCAATGGTAGTATACAAGTTCAATACCTTTATTACTGTAAATCACTCTTTGGATTATTGGCTATGACCCTACACTGGGCTTAAATGTAGATGTATCTGCATAGCATCCAGGTACTGGAACGATGTATTTAGTTTAGCATCCGGTAGTTGAAAACATGTATTCAATGTAGCATTCCCGGGGGTATGTGATACGCTTGGTTGTGCGTCCACATTGGTTAACCTCTTTTCGGGGTCTGGTACTGAAGTCTATGCGTTCCATGTAGATGCGCTTCATTTCCGGGATGCTCTTCCGGAATGTCGCCCATGGAGCCTAGTCTCAGGAGGGGTGGAGTTGCCCTCATGAGGGTGGCAAATTTGCCAGGTCGCGAGTCGCACTCACGTGACACCAATCTTGCTGATGTTTGGGCGCGATTTCTGGTAGTAGCTGCTGTTGCACTGATTGTAGCGTCCAATAAAAGCGGAAGGGACTAAAGTTAGTGGATCTGTCCTTGCAATGGCGGAGTCCGTTCAACGAAATGCGTTTAGCGTTTTTGGATTTTTAAATTGCTCCCCTTGAGCTCTACTTTGGGTATACTTGACTCTGCTTATTTAGGGAGTGGTTGCCGGGTTATCTGTTGTATTGGGGCTCTCTACTTTTGTTAGTACTTATGTATTTATATATTTAATGTGCATTGTGATTATGTATGCTATGTAGGGACTAAGGGAGAGGAATTATGTGCTTCCTGTGCCCCAATTATACTGGTATATATACATATCCATTTGCGATGATTTATAAGGGGCTGTGTTTTTGAACAGTAGTTTGGGCACTGAGGCACTTTTTTGAAAGCAACTGAAGCGCATTGCGCTAATAAAGTAGTAGATTTTTTTTTGCACATTATATTTGTGTGCCCATGTACCCACTGCTTTCGTCTCTAAGACGTTTTTCATGGCATGGTATTTTAGTGGGGAGTGCCACCAAATGGTGAATCTATCCAATATTATTAATAGAAACAATCTAGCATTTGGTTGCCAGACACGCTTGTATATGTATTTATCCTATTAACATGTTCTTTCCAATGCAGGACTAGCATATAAGAATTACAGAAACCAAAATTAGGGTTTGCATATGGTTGGATCTACTGCATATTGGGCAAATTCAATACACCCAGTATTCAAAAAACTTGTGATACGCGGGCTATCGGTGTGGAATCGCAATGGTCAGGTGATGGTACAATTAAACGTTTTAATGTACGATTTCCCGATAGTAATGTATGATTGAATCATTAAAAACGAAGTGTAAATTTACCATCATTAAAGGCAATGTATGGTATGTCGTGATACCACTTTAGAAATTGCCCATGGCAACTACAATCAGTGCCAACAGCAGCGTAAAAATCAGGTTTGTAACTACGTATTCCCCTCCTGCACTGGCATTTCAATCCACTTCTTTACAAATGATATAGTTTCATAGAATTAAGGGAACCTAGAGTTAAACGGAAAACCAGATACATCTACAAGAGATATTCTGGGGAGGGGAAATCTTAAACAGGCTGGTAACATGCACGACGATTGGAGGGTAAGCTGGTTAAATGAAATTGATAAACTTGTGGAGGGGAATGTAATCTATCAGTCTCCTCTAAGGTATGGCCAGAATAGAAGATGTTATTGGGCTCTCATGTATTACAGTATATTAAAATCCAATTTTGAAAAAAGAAAAAAGAAAAATGAGTTTCATACAACGTTTTTCAAGAACAGTAATAAACTTCAATAAACAAAATTCTTGCTGAAAAATAAGAAATGAATAAGTGCTTAAAATTTACTAAATTAGGTCATATTTTTGCTAATGGCTTCACAGACAGTAAATGTAAAAATGAATTGTGTACAAGGCCAATAATTCTTGAAAGTGTACAATAAAAGAAGCCAACCTTTGACTTGCACACAGGATAAACAATTCAACGGTTATGTATTGGAGGGACTCAGAATGTTTCACTTCAAACTCTTTGTCCGGCTGAATTAATATAGAGACAGGTATAAGACACGTACTTTTTTTAATATGTATTTCTCTTCTAATGTATTTCTGAGGGCACATTATAGCCAATTATTTTTAACCTGACAAAAAAAGGACAGGCAAAATGGGTTTCAAGAGGGGGAGGGGGGAGACAAAAAACATTATAATTTAAGTTTAAATTCCAATAGTAGTTCTGCAAAATATTCTGGATTTTAAAATAACAAACGGCAATAAGACAGACGCAAAGCTTCATTTCACTTTTGGACACACGGAAAAAAAATAATGTTGCTGCAGTCCATCGAAGGATACTAAGATTGATGCAGCGTTATAAATTTCAATTTGTCTGAGTTAAGAATCCGTATGGTGTGTTTCACAAAATGAAAAAGGAACAATGCCAATGCCAAACTCCCCATAATTAAACAATTACCAAACCCTTTATCTACTTCTGCATTATTAAGGAAAGTAAAAAAAGAGATAGTTGTTGTAAAATACTTGGGTGGCCTTCCTAAGTATTTTGTGCCCTGGTATGAATTTTACAAGGGTCATTTTTAGTTCATGTTAAGCAATAGATGTTACCAAAAAATAAATGTACCATTAAGAAGCAATAATCCCATCGAATGGCCATGGCTAGCTTTAGCCATGAATGAATAATATCAAATCTCCGCGGTTGACTTCTTAGAGCAAAGGAGTGTGGACTGTTTAACCATTTTGTTAAATAAATTGCAATGAAACAGGGTCGGCATGAAATAAAAGAGAGAGTGAGGAGAGTGAAAGAAAGAGAGAGAGAAAGGAAAGAGAGAGAAAAAGCGACTTAAAGGAAAAACAATCAAGAATTTACATCACCTGTAGTTTTTTTTCTTTAAATAGTGTGCTTTATTGTTTGTAAACAGTTTTGTAAATTGGGCATCCTTGCCTGGATCCACACTATTTGGAATGCTCATAAAAGCAATGAAGGATGGCTTATAAACTGCAGGGGAAAAATGAGACAATGTAAACCTGCTGTAAGGTAAAAAGTAATGTAAATAATCTGACTCTGACTGAATGTAACATAGAAATCTTTGTGGGCAATGGTGCAATGGGGCAGTATTTTCTGTGCGAGATTCCCATTGTAACCAGTAGAAGTTACTAGCAAAGTTATGATTAACAACCAGGAGTTGTTCCAACAGTAATTTTGCAAAATTAGCAACAAAAATTCAATTCAAACCAATCGATGTTTGGAGTATAGTTTTTTGGACATCAAATTTATACAGCAAACTCAAACTTCTACTTTTTCGTTTTAACACATGGATTTGTGACTATTGAGAAATATAAATCAGATTAGCAAGTCTCGATGCTGTGACATTAACAAAGATCAGCCTAGTTGTGACAAACAGAGGCCACTTACACGAACGCATGTTTCCTCAGGTAGCGTTTGTTAGTGTTTCAGAACATTTTTGAGCAGGTTAAGCATGCAAAACAAATACTAGGTAGCGTTTTCTGCAACAACATCTGGATTCGCTTGCAATTCAGTTTGTGGAAAAAAGCCTTAATGCTTGTCACACTAGTGCCCACCACTAGAGTGCATTCTTGGTGCGATTTAATGACACCAAACGCCAGCGCACATGGAAATGAATGGCACTGTTCACATTAAGAAGCTCTGTGATGTACGGCATTGCATGGCAGACATTTTATGTGCTTAAACAACAGGTGCTGGCACTGAAAATAATGGCATGATTTGTGCATAACGCCAGCGGAACAATGCATGAATCACAAAACACATGTCCGCTGCAGCTCCTAGTGTGGAATGAGCCTAGCGGTCCACAAGTTTGTCTACCTGTATATTAATTTGCAGCCACCAATCAGTGTGCCGCGTTACTGAATTTAACTAACCATCTGACTCGTGCAGACAAAATAATAAAGGAAACCTCTTTTGTAGCATAAAAGCCCAGTAGGTATGCACGCAAGCAACAGTTCATGCGTTTATTCAGACTTGTTGTACAATCTTGTATACAGGAAACAGAAAAAGTCTGAACACAAATACACAAACAAAAACCTTGATAACTAATTGTTATTCTTCCCTAAAAAGGCCATCGCCCCACATACAACGCCATAAATCGCAACGCAATCTGAGACGTTATCGCCACGACATCTGGTGCTGGGGATTATGTGTATTTTTCATTTAGCAGTGCTTGTTGCAATGCATTTTGCCGTTGTCCATATGGAAATGCATGCCGCTTAACCACCAAAAATGGCTTGGAACGGACATCGCCAACGCATGTGCATAGGAAATCGGGGGATTTCTGCGTTCCTCGCGATTTCATTATACCACAATCGCATGCGCAATCGCGAGCGCAAACGCATAGGTGAGGGTATGAGACCGAACGTCCTGCAGCAACCTAACGCTGTGAGCTACAAACGTCACAAACACCAGTAAGACCACATAGGCTGGGTCCCTCCAAACTAGAGCTGTTCAAGCTAGTATTTATTTATTTGATTAAAACCAATAGTCTGATGTTTAATCAGACTATTGGTTCTGGGGGAGAGGGCTAGGCACCTGGACAGGCTTTCAGCCTATCAGAGCCTCTAAATCAACCTGACCACTCAGGTGGGCGTTTGACCGTATCTCAGGCAACCTCAGCCTAACCTCGGACAAAAATGATCAGTAAACTGAAACAAACCCTGGGACACACATAGTCTTCCATCCTGAATATAACAGGCGATTTTATTGTCATTGACTGTCACAGCATTTACAAATATATAAAATTCCGGATTAATAAACCCCAAGCAAACAAGCATTGTCAGCTTTCACACAAAAATAATTCTGAGGACTACAGACAGATGAGATCATGGCAAAATAAATATGTAAGAAAATATTGCATAACAAGCCTAGAGCAGAACAAGAAATATTTTACTACTTCACATGTTACAATTATGAAATTATACACTATTAAATATTGAAACCACAAGGAATTCAATTTAAATCCATATACCAACATTTCCCAGCTACATGTAATTGTTTATCTATAAAATTCCGTAGGACACAACCCACTGACCTAACCCCCCCCCGCCCCTCACCCCCTCCCCCCCAGTGAACTTAATTGCCTGGATTTTGGGATGAAAGATACAGTACAACAATGAAATAAAATAATAGCATTGCCCTTAAAGCACAATAGATAATACTAGTTCAGTGTCTCCCAACGAGAAATCTATATCATTGATTCTTAACAGTATATTGTGTATATAAATAATTTACATTATTAGTGGCTAAAAGTTAAACTGAAAAAGCTTACTAGTAAATAGAACTATAGAATAAGTAGATATAAAACTTCCGTGTTCTAGTTCATCTTTTTACATGACGTTAATCATGGAAAAAAAATATATCTTAGGTCCTAATCTCACATCCACAGTTCCCTTTTAAGATAATGTTTACATGATTCGCCTATCCTGAAACCCAGAACGATACCAGAGAAGACCATCAAAGACAAGAATGTCAATAGTATCAGCCCAGTCTCAGCCCAAACTGAACATCCCTCGTAAGGACAACTAGTCAGATGTTTTGACTTTTTCTTGTATCAGAAATTGTAATTCAGTGGGAATTGAATTGAGAATTCCAGTCAGATGATTGCAAGGATATTCAAGAATAAATTTAGGTCAATTTGATCTAAATGAATACCCATTACTTTTTAGTTTTACAAAATATATATATATCATTATTAATATAGATCAGGCAAATGATTTTGTATTTCTGGCCTTCATGGTTCTTTATTTGTACAATTGTTCACATTATCTAAAAATAAAACACAATCAGAACCACATGATGATATCCAACCACAAGTTAATTCACAGCTTGAGCTCATTGTAAATTTTATTGATGCCATGGCAATATACAGTCATATTAGTAGTATGTGTGCCTTTACTAATGTAAGATGAAATCGTGGAAATTCTGAGGAAGATTAAAATCCGATTGGTGATGGCAACTCAAATTAGTCTACACACAAGAAGACACCTTATATTGAAAACTTACCTTTCTTTTTTGTGCAACATATGTATGGTCGTCTCTGATTACCATAAAATAAATTGTAGCAAATCATTATTAATATGAAAATTAAGGCAGGCGTTTGAAAATGTTATGATATAGGAGTAGGGAGGAGGATTTTAATATACTTGCAATATTAGAAGGGGGAAACACAGAAAGGAATGTAATGTTCTTGTATACTTTGAATGAGGTTGTTTGAGACAAGCAATTCGTTGTATAAACTAATCTCTTAAAACTCCCTTCACATATCATTATAAGTACAGTTATGAGCCAAGACCTATGACATTAAACTGTGTACCAATATATTCAATGTATGTATTATTAAGATTCAGGTTTTTATCTGCCAGTGTATGTTCAAAAATTTGAGAAAAAAAAAGTTTCTGTTCTTGTAGTTGACAACAAAATTATTAATTATAAGTCCAACAATCTTTTACTAAACAACAACGGAGATAAGAGCCAGTGGAAAAAATATAATAAAATTTGTTGTCCAATATGAAAGCACTTTAGTCAACAAAAGCTTTTTAGACTTCTACAAGCAAAGCCTTAATTATTTTGATCGCTACAAGGTGTTCATTTCTACCACAAAGACATATTTGTACTTTAGATAGACCAGTTGTATTTTACCTAAGTATAATCTGTGGTTTCACAGTCCTCAAAACGCATTTTATCTAAAATATCAATGCGGGTCTTTTATGAGACAATCTTCTCTATGTCATCTTAAGTGAATGTATCGTGTTGATATTATTTCTTGATTTTAAGAAACAGGATGAGAATGGAATAAAGTGTGACAAACTTTGAACCTATTTTAAGGACCTTTGAGTTGAGCTATGGAATCGCCTTACTAAGATAGTATTTGCATTATATTCGCACCATAGTTTGTAAAACATTTGAATTCTTACTGTAGCAGGAAGTTCAGATCGTAAAATCTTGATCAACAGTGCGTTTTAGGCCACCAAGTTGGGTTGGTGTTGTTTGTAACAAAAAAATAAGGAAAAGAAAAAAAAAACAATCAGAAATGAATAGACTGACATGAATCAGGAACCTTTTATGTAAGTACCTAATTTTGCGCCATTATAGAGCCTAAACAAATAGATGTGCCACAGTACTGCAGGGTATGTCCAATAAAAGTTTTTATCATTAAAAATGTGCTAATTTTTCCCCTAACAATCAGTGTAGCTTTCAAATGTTAAATAATATCTGATGGTGTGGGCAAAATAGCACCATTTTTAACATGAAGAACTTTTATTGAATTTCAGTGATATGTTTAGCTTGTCTGATGTTCACGGCATATAACCAAAATAGGGCTACGTAAGTTTGCATGGACCTCTGAAACTTTCACTGAGGCCTTCTTCACTACTGAACCTGGCAGACACTGCCTTCATTGTTCCACTGCTGAGTGTAAAATTGAGTGCAATATTCTGTCCTAATCATTGAATAGCCATGTCATTATTATTATTATTATTGTGTGATTAGTATTATTGACACATACAACTATCAGTAATGTCTTATGATTGTGTGGCGAGGAAACCAGAGTGCCTGGAGGAAACCAATGTAGCAAGGGGAGAAATACAAACTCCTTGCAGATGTGGTCAAGGGTGTAAGAGAATTAGACATAAGCGACTGCAAGCATCAGTGCAACCACTGAGCAATGTGTTTGCCCACTACCTTTACACTTACCTTAAAGTCTGCTAATCCCCACACTTTACTGGTAAGTATTCTTATGGTATTAAACCATTTTCCACAATAATTTCAGTATTATCACTGTTACAGTTTCAACTAGTGAGTTAGAATGTGCTTTGAAGTACTAAGTGGGTACATCATTAGTAATTGTGTCAGCCGAAATATATTGTCTATGCGATGAAATTTCTTTGTTGGCATACGGTACCGGTGTTCTAACCGGAAAATTTCCATCACACCCCCCCTGTAACTAAAGATAGGCCAGTGCCCGCTATCATACGGTAGTAGACAGTCACTTCCTATAGATTACTACTGTATATGGAAAGAATGATGTGACTGTGACTTCCAATCTTGCGAGATTCTCTCTGTCATGCTTTGGACAGACTGGTTACTGTGGGTGTACCCCACCTTAAGCCTTTACAAACAGCTCGAGTGCCAACAGTGGTAGTCAACGGAACAGAATGCTAAGCGTCAGCAAAGTGAGCAAGGGTATATCTGATTTAATGAAAAATGCAGCTCACCTGCAGTACTACAGATGATTTAAACCCAGAACATGTTCCGGTTCTCATCTGATAACCAACCACTATCAGCTGAATGTTTTTGTACAATCGAACATTTATGCGAAAATAACATCGATAGAAACTGAGTATCGATTCTTTATTTGCAATTTAGCCCGATATTTCTTGATATTAGCCCTCGAGTGTGCTGATAGCACGAGATATGTCCAATGGAATAAACATGAAAACACAATACACTTAATACAACTCTGTAAAAAACTGTAAACTGTTTTTGCGGCAATTTATAACAGTTCATTCTGTTTTTGCTGACGTTTCGGCAAAATTGGACTTTATTGCGGATATATACACTGACCCTTGATCTATTTATAAAGAGTAGAGGTAAGTGGGGTTTATTTGGCCAAAGAAATTGTGTATAGGTGGCAATAATGCTACAGTGGGAACATTTTTCGATTTGATATCAGGTCTCACAGGAATGTGTCAGTACATCTATGGTAGATCTGTTGTATTCAATTAGATCACTGGACTGTGAATGTAGTTCTTGAAGACTTTCGCTAGTCATCCGACTGGCTTTCTCAATTCAGATGACTTGTACAAGAATCTGTGGCAATTATTGTACCCTGGAAAATCCCAATTAGCATATCACAGCCAGTGTTAAGGGTGTGATTGATAGTGGCAAGAGGTGTTATAGGAACGCCAGAGTAAGGTGTAGAACGCATGACATGGCAGACAGTTGTTTTCGAACCCCCCACCTCTATTTAGGCTTGGTTTTTTATTTTCACTAAATGGCCTCCTTAAACACCTCTCTTGAACCAGTCACGTTCCTCGCCAAGTATGTTAACATTACAATCTTAAGGTATGTCCTTTATCCTTAAGATGGATACACGCTGAGTCCTGACCCAGGAATTGGCTCTTCGTGGCGGGCCATCGTTGATGCAGTTGCTGTTTGGTCTCCCCACATACAAATAGAGCATTCTTCACTGCACTGCACTGCGTATATGTCTCTTTTTTTGTGTTTGGTATTGGGTCTTTCGGATGTACCAATTGCTGCCTCAGTGGTTGTCGGTTTAAAGCAGACAGGGAACGTGTTTTTTGAAAATTCTTCTTATTTCTCGGACCCCTGCTACATATGCATGTTTTTCCTGTCTGCTTTTCCCCTTCACTGTTGGTAGTCGGTTCTTTCTTTCCTTCAACTTCTTTGACAAAGGCCCAGTCTGGATATCCACAAGTTTTAAGGGCTCCTCTGAGATGTTTCATTTCTTTAGCCTTCGCTCTGTGCTAGTGGGGATGTTCTCGCTCTGTTGCAGGGTTCTGATGACACCCAGCTTGTGATCTAAAGGGTGGTGGGAGTCAAACATCAAATACTGATCGGTGTTGTGGTTGGTTTCTGTAAACCTCACTTCCAGTTTCCATTTTTTCTACACGTTCAGTACAAGAAAGCCAGTTTGTTGTTTTGTACCTCTTCCTTGTAATTAATGTTTTTGGTCACCACATTAGTGTTCTGGAAAACTTGTACTTCCTTCTGGTGGATTTTAACCCAGGTGTCATCCACATATCTGAACCAGTGGCGGGTGCTATGCCCTAAAGGTATTAAGCGCCTGTTTTTTCTACCTCCTCCATGTACAGGCTTGGCACAATAGGTGGAAACATTAGGTAGCGATTCTGTGGGAGTAAGGAGTAGGGGTTAGAATTATTTTGATTTTTTAATGAAATAGTTGGGCAGTTTGTTGCTAGTAGCATATAGACAAGAGGCAGGTATGCAGACACTAATTTATTAACTTTAAACAAGTCACATGGAGATGGTGCTGGACAGGAAGTTTGTGAGGTGCTCCCCTAATAGTCCATGCCACAGTGGGTTATTGCAGTGGTTTACAGTATATGGACACCGGCGGAAAGGGGGTTGGAAACCCCCGAAGGGTCGGTACCTGGGTTGTTTCAAACCTAGTAAATCTATGCTATAAAGCCGTTTTTTGAGGTGTCCCTTCAAATATAAAAAGAACCATTTAATTGCCACAGGTGAGATATTGTGATGATTTACATTTAAAAGGAGTTATCTGGCAACATTCTAGAAAATCAGAAAGAAAAAAGTTACATGAGAGTTGTTTAGAGGTATTGTAATTTTGATCATGTCTGCAAAAAAAAAAAACTTGTATTGCCAGGGAGTAGTTGGCAGCCTCATGCGGCACACATCCCCTGGTACTTGATAGATTCCTTATGAGAATATATATATAGCTATGGCTATTATGTAAACAGGGAAAAACTCTAAAGAAATGTAAACAGGGCAAAATATAACCTGAGTACAGTGACTGAAGTTTATGAAATTTTGCAATTTCTTTCTATCTAGAAATAAATCTCAGTGTTTATGATGCTATAGTAAAACCAGTTCTTTATTTGTCCAATACCCATCACATAGGCATAGAGAGTTTGAGTGTAGAAGTACAGCTTGCTCGGAAGCTGCTATGCATTCATAGGGATCTATCCAAGAGCTTGGATTCAATAGTGTTCCCGTGATTGCCTACAGTACTGACGGAACTCTATTACGCCTGCCATGCTATGTATTGATAATGTGAAACTTGTAAATACATTATGAAGCATCTTGATCCGTTGTTGAGTTGTGATTCAGCATAAAATATGTTACCCATTGAAATTAATTGCAACGTACACTTCAATATTGCACAAGATTTTGTGATTATGGCTTATTAACAAAATTGGTTAATGACGGTATGTAGAATTTATGAATAAGGTTTTCCCTAATATTGAAAACATTTAACATTCTCTATTTGAAATCCTCCATTTTTAGGCTAGTTCTTATTCGACCAACTTCAGCCTTACATGATTTTCACGCAGTAAAAGCTACACAAATAGTTAGGAGAAAGCAATTTCAGCCAGAGCCCGCAACCACTCTGGATATATAAAACTCCCGGAAAGATTCACTAGTGGCTGTGCAGCTTGGTTGGAATTCATCTGACTAAGAATTTAATGCCAGCTATCAGCTGCGTGAGTGTCTTTTTGATACGTGCACCAAACTTTGTATTTTTCATTATACTTTATGTTTGCAATTAGTAGTAGCAGACAGTACATTTGGCATGTGGTAAGCTGGGTACACACTTAAAGATTTTTGGAAGATGACAGATGAAGACACCTGTGCAGATCCTGTCTGTCATTTTTAAAAGATCTGCATAAGGACAGTCCTGAGCGTTCTCTATAGGAGAACGCTCAGGATTGGTGTTGCCATGGCAGACCCTTTATAGAAAGTCTCCACAGTGAGAGGGAATTTTCCCTCTTGTCACGAACTAGCGATTCGGCCATCCCGAACGTTCGACGGGCACGTGCTTGTTTGGGAAGCAAGGTACACACAGTACCGATAAAGCTGATACATTGGATCCGACGGTATTCAGGGCTTTATTGTACGTGTGTAACTAGCTTTACATACCTTGATTTATTAAATCAGACATGCTCATTTTCTCAGGGAAATTAATCAACAAACAAGAAAAAAGTCTGGGTATAAAGGTTTGGAGTCTAAAAACATAATTTATTATGGTGTATATTTAATTAGTGAAAAAGCGAAAAAAAGGAAAAAGTAATCAAGTATCAATAAATGTAGTATCTCACAAATCAGTGGTATAATAGTCACAAGTGTGACAAGCAGCATATCAAACGACCCCCCTTCAAAGTAATAACAAAACACACTGCATTCCCATAGTGAACTATACTATACTTATCGTCGGACGTCAGCTTGGTCCGTGCAGGACAAGTCAAAAAAAGTGCCTGAGTATCTGGGACTGATAATGCAAGTACAGACGGCAGGGTCTCTGAACGGAATCCACCAGGGAAAGAGAAAGGGGGGAAAAAGCGAAAAGCGCACCCCAACGCTAATATGCACTAGTAGGTAGCAGGTATTTAAATATCTTGAACCAATCAGCCGCCTCTAGTGCAGAGGTAACGTGATATCAAAATCAATTAGATCCCCCGATTACTCAGCACACACCTACTTCGTCACTGATGGAGTTATTCAGTAATAGAAATCGTAACAGCAAATACGTATATAAAAAATATACAAAAAGTAACATTTATAAAAGAGTACCACACAGAGATTCACAGTCTCAATTGTATGTAATATCGGAAAATCTTTTTAAGAAAAGGAATCCCGTATCTCCTTGTGAATTGAGGTTCACACAGGGAGAAAGGCAAGTAGTGAATAGCCATAAAGCATTGTAATTGACTGTTAATATAGTCCAGATCATAGACCCAAGATAGAATATGAACAAGATCGATAAGTATCTAAGGTTTAGAAGATGAGATATTCCAGCCGACAGTAGTTTTGTGTTTAATCCTTACCTAACACCCAAGCTACTCATAGGGTTTCTCCTGTATTCCCCCCAAAGTCTCAGAAATGCCCACCAGGGAGGCTAGAGAGTCCTATAGGACTCTGCCTCATACCTGGCTCTCGGGAGAAGTTGGCATGTACTGCAGCCTTCTCCCCTCCACCCCCTCCATCTCCTCCCATCTAGCCATTCATCTGTCCCCCAGCCCAACACCGCATATTTTTATTTTTAAGAAAGCTCCCAAAACTTTACGTTACTTCTATTTCACTCAGCCGAAGTGATGTGACGGCCAGCCGGTTGTGCATTGGCTGATTGGCAGCCAATCAGGACGCGGTGCCGGCAGCTACATCGGTGTGCCGGTCACCGCCTCTATGCTCGCATTTCTCGCCAACAGAGGGCCGGGAGCGCCTGGACGGAGGAGGAAAGAGGGGAGGTAAGTAAGAAGTTAGTGAGGGAGCTTTCTTAAAATAAAAATTAGTGCGGGGGGATGGGCGACCAGGAGGAAGGATCTACTATTAAAAATGTGATGTTAGGGTGGACATACCCCTTTAATGTTAAATTACAACATTATCTTTAGATGTTCTTTTAGGATCCTCTGTTCCTTCTCCACTGTAGAATTGGTTTGTTTTCCCCATAGAATTACACACTTGACTTCTGTCATCATAATACCGTGGCTAATTAGAAGACGCCATGAGCTTATTTCTTTGCCAAGTTTTGACCAGAAAACGGCATCACAAGTATCCACCCCATTCGGCTGGATTCTTTTCAGCCAAACTTTCATCTCCTTATAAGCACATATCTTTGTATAAGCAATGTACGCATGTCCCATTAATGCAGCCTCAGATTACACCATCTGGTTTGCATTTGTTCTCTGTAAAGGCTTTGGGCCCATGCATGTAGGGGTGGTATCAGATTTCTTATCTGGTCATTTTGGCTGGACCCAGGAGAGCAAAACTTTGTAAAATGAGCATTCTTTATTAACTAGTCTAACTAAGACAATATTACCCCTTCTTACAAGAATAATTGAAAAATACAAAGTTTGTGGCAGTTGTGTAGCCGTGTACCTGCATCTTAAGGATAAAGGACATACCTCTGAAGATTGTAATGTTAACATATTGGCAAAGGAACGTGACTGGTTCAAGAGAGGTGTTAAGGAGGCCATTTATGTGAAAATAAAGAAACCAAGCCTAAATAGAGGTGGGGGGGTTCGAAAACAACTGTCTGCCATGTACAATGCTGCTCTGACACCTTACTCTGGGCGTTCCTATAACACCTCTTAGCCACTATCCAATCACACCCTTAACACTTGGCTGTGATATGCTAATTGGGATTTTCCAGGGTACATAATTGCCACAGATTCTTGTACAAGTCATTCTGAATTGAGAAAGCCAGTCGGATGACTAGCGAAATGTCTTCAAGAACTAAACTTCAAGTCCAGTTGATCTAATTGAATACAACAGATATACCATGACCTGGATGAATGAGAACCTTCACAAGTGAAATAAGTCTGGTTTCCATGCGCAGTAATGCATTATCTAGATCACCACCTTACTCAGGCTTACTTTTTTTAGGCCCACACATCTAAGACCATCAGTTTTTCCTGTATGCTGTTCTAAAAAATGGAGAGCCACACTAGTCAAAGTGGTCTCTCACGAATTGTCACAATGGGCCATACGGATATTAGATAAATTGCTCGCCAGTCTCTGTTTTAAATGCTGTTGAGTCTTCCTTATATAGATTCTGTCAAAGGGGCAAATCAAAGCATAAATCATGTTTTGTGATTTACAATTGAAGTCTAATATCATAACGTGTGGTCTTATCTATGTCTTGCATCCATAAATTTACAATATGTACAGCTACCACATGGGTAAGTACCTGTGAGTTTGATCCCTCTGTTCATAGTGGTGTGTTATCGGGAAAAGTGGCTTTTGACCAATTTATCTTTTAAACATCTCCGTGCAGTGACAGCTGGTCTCTCTGAAACAAAATTAGTTAGAACAGGGTCTTTAGTCAAAATGTGCCAATTTTTTGTTATAACCTGTCTAGTGGCAGACCATTGCATGTTATATTGTGTAATGAACCGAACTGTGTCAGTACTAGATTCCATTCTCCTCCTAGGAACCAACAGTTCAGTTTGTGTATGTTGTTTAGCAAAATATTGACATTGTTTGAGAAGTCGTCTCGGATAGCCCGATCATGGAATCTATTATAGAGAGACAGCGATTCATGTTCATAATCATCCTGCTTTGTGCAGTTGCATCTGACTCTCAGAAATTGTCCTCTCGGAATTCACTTAAAAAGTGAGGGTGTATGGGAGCTACTGTAGTGCAAGATATTATTGGTTGCTGTTTCTTTCCTGAACAAAAAAGTAACTAGTTCACCTTCTTTAACTAACACCACTAGGTCTAAAAATTCGACTCTGGTGTTAGATAAATGGTGGGTCAAAAAAATGTTGAGTGTGTTAGAGTTCAGTATTTTCAGAAACTCCTCAAATTCAAGGGAGGTGCCTTTCCAGAGAATAAAAATGTCATCTATGTTCTTTTGCCATAGTTTGATATGTACCATATGTACAGTATTCTTCTCTGAAAAGTCAACCTCCCTCTCCCACCACCCTAGGAATGTATTTGCATACGATGGTAGTACAGACTCCGTGAGTCTGTAGGAAATATTTGTGATCAAACACAAAGTAGTTGTTATTTAAAACAAATTCAAGAAGTTTGATCAAGAAATTATTTCTGTTAGAGAGACAATTGTCCTCCATATCCAGGAAATAATTGACCGCTGAAGTGATAAGCAAGTGTTCATCTGTGACATGAATATTTTGTATTTTTTGTATAATGTCACCAGAGTCTCTATTATAGGAATCCAAAGTTAAGACGTGTGTCTGTAAGTATTTGTCAATGAATTGACAGGCTGGTTCAGTCAGGCTTCCCATACCAGAGACAATGGGTCTCCCTGGAGGTTGAGTTTTATTTTTGTGTATTTTGGGCAAGATGTAGAATGTAGGTGTAATAGGGTGAGTGACCTTCAAAATTTGGCAGTGTGGTCAGAGATTGATCCTCAGTTCTTGTAGTGTCAATTATGAAAACAAGGGGCATATTTATAAAGAAACGAAATAGCGCCAAAAATTCCCGACCCCACCCCACATCGCGGACGCGAAAATAGCGCTATCGCCGTTGCGGTAATTTTAAGCCCCTTCACGGCGATACTGTATAGTATCGCCATGAAGGGACTTAAAATCCTTCCCGACGCCTCTCCTAAGGGGGCGGGCATCACGCCCACCCCGCCCAACACCCCCCGCGGCGGCGGAGACACCCGCCGCCGCTTCCCAGCAGCCCTCTCAACCCGTTCCCCGCTCGCGGCAATCTCGGACGGGAGGCTAGAGGGGCTGCGGAAGGGGCTGTAAGCGGTGGTCGCGACCACCGCGCGCACCCCCTCCCCAGCAACCCCTCCAAGCCCCCGCCCCGGCCGTACCCGGGAGGGGAAGGAAGGACCCGCTGTGGAGGTGGGGGCACCTCCAGCGGAGCCCTGAGAAGGGCCTTTTGGGGCTTAAGGAGTCCCACAGCTCGAACCGGGACCCCTCCTCCCCGGCCCTTGTAAGTGCCCTTGCGGCTCTGACAAGAGCTCCTTAGGGCCTAAGGGGTCCCGCAGCTCGAACCGGGACCCCCCTCCCCGGCCCTTGTAAGGGCCCTTGCGGCACTGACAAGAGCCCTTGGGCGGCGTCTTCTTTCTTCCAGTCCCGGCGACACCAGCTCCACCGAGGCTGCCGACCCCTGAGAGGTACCCCTGCGGCCGCAGGGGTACCCCGGCGGGCGCCGGCGACTCAACGGGTCGATGTTGCGGCGTCTTGATCCGACGCGACGTCTTCGGGCTGGCGACACCAACCCCACTCAGGTCGCCGATTGCCAGGCAGACTCACTGTGGCCGCCAGTGAGCCCGCTGGCACCGGGCACTCTGCGGAGCCGATGTGTGCCAGCGCTTCTTTCTTCAGCCATCTACTGCGATGGCATCTGAGTTTCCGCGGCGGAAAGCTCCTCTTTTATATAGTTTGCAGAAATCCATAATCCGTTTTTTAATGCTTGGTTCATGCTTTACATTAACCAATCAGATTTCTGGAAAGTTCTGAAATCTGATTGGTTAATGTAAGCATGTAAACCAAGCATTAAAAAAATTGACCAATCAGAAACGGATTATGGATTTCTGAACCTATATAAAGAGAGCTTTCCGCCGCGGAACTCAGATTGCCATCGCAGTAGAGGATGGAAGAAGAGAAAGAAGCGGCTGGCAACATCGGCTCCGCTGAGGCCGGCGGTGCAGCGGGCCACTGGCGGCCACAGTGAGTGCCTGGCATGCGCGTGCGCATCGGTGCGACCTGGTGGGTGGTGTCGCCAGCCGAAGACGTCGCCCAAGGGCTCTTTAAGAGCCGCACACTGGGGGTCCGGTTCGAGCTGCGGGACCCCCGGCCAAAGGCAACTTGTAGTGCCGCAAGGGCCCTTACAAGGCGGGGGGGGTCCTGCTTCGAGCTGCGGGACCCCTAAGCCCCAAAGGGCTCTTGTTAGAGCCGCAAGGGCACTTATAAGTGCCGCAAGGGCCCTTACAGGGGAGGGGGTTCCGGTTCGAGTGGACCCCAGCCCCAAAGGGCTTTGTCAGGCCGCAAGGGCACTGTCAGTGGCCGCAATGGCCCTGATAGGGCAGGGAGGGGGTCCCGGTTACGAGCTGCGGACCCTTAAGCCCCAAAAGGCATTATCAGTGCCGCAAAGGCCCTTACAAGGGCGGGGGGGGGGGTCCCGGTTCGAGCTGGGGCACCCCTTAAGCCCCAAAAGGCCCTTCCTCCTTCCCCTCCCGGATCGGCCGGGGTGGGGGGCTTGGAGGGTTGCTGGGGAGGGGGTGCGCGGCGGGTGGTCACGAACACCGTCTGCGGCCCCTTCCAGCAGCTCCTCTAGCCTCCCTTCCGAGAATTGCCGCGAGCGGGAGGGAACGGGTTGGGAGGGGCTGCTGGGAAGTGGCGGCGGGTGGTCTCCGGCCGTGGGGGGTTGTGGGCGGGGGTGGGCGTGGCTCCCGGGCGACCACCGCCGCGGTTGCCTGCCCATCCCCGCCACGGAGGACGGCTAGTTGGGAGGCAATGTGGCGAAGTAAAACAGCCGATACTAGCAGAGCGAAACCAGAGTACCGCCAACTTTATAAAAAAAAAAAGCGGCGGTAACAGGTAAGTATCGCCGCGGGTTAGTAGCTTCGTAACCCTTTACGCGGCTGTTTTCGGACATTTATAAATCGCGTTAAACCTGACTTATGCGTTTAATGTAGTGACAAACGGCCACGAAAACTTAACAAAGCTTAAAATAATATGCACAAAGTGTTTGTCAGTTAGTCGTACGGTCGTGGGGTAGTGGAATATAGTTAGTTTTATGTGTAGTGTTTATAACCCTTTACAGAATAGATATAGGCAAACCACTGTTACCTTCCATTGGTCTTGCTTGGCCTTAATGTAGTATGTCGATATAAATTTGAAAGTTACCTGTAACGTTTATGTCCTGGATAACGAGAAATTCTGGATAATGGTTCTGAGATATTATTTTCTGGATTTTGCAAAGTATTTTTATAATAAAATCTCCAAGTGGGAATTCAGCAAAAAATATTTGTCAATGAATTGACAGGCTGGTTCAGTCAGGCTTCCCATACCAAAGACATTGGGTCTCCATGGAGGTTGAGTTTTATATTTGTGTATTTTGGGCAAGATGTAGAATGTAGATGTAATAGGGTGAGTTACCTTCAAAAATTTGGCAGTGCGGTTAGAGATTGATCCCTCAGTTCTTGCAGTGTCAATTAATGAAAACAAAGATTTTGTCAGTTTAGACGTTGGGTCTGTAGGAAGTGAAATATAGTTAGTTTTATTGTTTAGCTGTTTGTATACCTCTTTACAGTACATAGATATAGGCCAAACCACTACGTTACCTCCTTTGTCTGCTGGCTTAATTAGTATGTCTGATAAATTTGACAGTTCCTGTAACACTTTATGTTCCTGATACACCCTCTAGTTGCGGCTGGGGCCTGGCCTTGTATAATATAACCACAGGGTAGGAATATAGCAGTTTAGTTCTTTACCATGGGTATAGGGTGTTGTCATCTATAGATGATTAGATGATATCCGAGACAACCAATAGAATATTGAAATATATTTAGTTGAATAACCCAATTAGTAGAAACAGGACATAAAAGTGATGATAAAACAGCCATGAATCTTAGGTTAGGTTGTGTATTACTTTAGATTTTAATAACTGAGGCTACATTCAGATAAAGTAATGTAGTTTGGGGAGGGGGGTTCCGGTTCGAGCTGCGGGACCCCTAAGCCCCAAAGGGCTCTTGTCAGAGCCGCAAGGGCACTTGTCAGTGCCGCAATGGCCCTGATAGGGCCAGGGAGGGGGTCCCGGTTCGAGCTGCGGGACCCTTAAGCCCCAAAAGGCACTTATCAGTGCCGCAAAGGCCCTTACAAGGGCCGGGGAGGGGGGGTCCCGGTTCGAGCTGCGGGACCCCTTAAGCCCCAAAAGGCCCTTCCCTCCCTTCCCCTCCCCGGGATCGGCCGGGGTGGGGGGCTTGGAGGGGTTGCTGGGGAGGGGGTGCGCGGCGGGTGGTCACGACCACCTGCTGCGGCCCCTTCCCAGCAGCTCCTCCTAGCCTCCCGTTCCGAGATTGCCGCGAGCGGGGAACGGGTTGGGAGGGGCTGCTGGGAAGTGGCGGCGGGTGGTCTCCGCCGCCGCGGGGGGTTGTGGGCGGGGTGGGCGTGTCTCCCGGGCGACCACCCGCCGCGGGTTGCCTGCCCATCCCCGCCACGGGAGGCTAGTATGGGAGGCAAGGTGGCGAAGTAAAACAGCCGATACTAGCAGAGCGAAACCAGTACCGCCACTTTCTAAAAAAAAAAAAAGCGGCGGTAACAGGTAAGTATCGCCGCGAAGGGTTAACGCTTCGTTAACTTTTCGCGGCTGTTTTCGGACATTTATAAATCGCGTTAAACATGATTTATGCGTTAATGTCAGTGAAAACGGCCACGAAAACTTAACGAAGCTTTATAAATATGCCCCAAAGTTTTTGTCAGTTTAGTCGTACGGTCTGTGGGGAGTGGAATATAGTTAGTTTTATTGTTTAGCTGTTTATATACCTCTTTACAGTACATAGATATAGGCCAAACCACTATGTTACCTCCTTTGTCTGCTGGCTTAATTAGTATGTCCGATAAATTTGACAGTTCCTGTAACGCTTTATGTTCCTGATACGAGAAATTCTGGATAATTGGTTTCTGAGATATTATTTTCTGGATTTCTGTAAAAGTATTTTTATAATAAATATCCAAGCTGGGAAATTCAGCAAAAACAGGGGTATAAATGTTAGTAGTCTGGTCAGTGGTAGTACCATTCCTTTCCAGTTTGTTAAATTTGGCCTTGAGTGCTAAATGCCTACAAAAAAGGAATAAGTCTTTAGCCAGATCAAACAAATTGAGATGCATATTAGGGCAGAAACTCAAACCTTTCTGTAATACAGATAATTGGTTGTTAGTCAGAATATGATCTGATAAATTATTCACCTGTAATTCATTAGAGGATATGACTGGAGGAACTTTGTTTTCTGTGATATCCCCTGCCTGTATGTCTGGGGACCTTCTTGTTGTTGCGCAGTTGTAACTCTCCTCCACCCCCTTGATCTAGGTTGTTGCTCCCCCCTAAAAAAGACTCGGCTTCGCTCTCCGATTGTGTGTCAGATTGTGTTTCTCTGAGTGTGTTAGTGCGCCTGCGTCGTGGGGTACGTCTATTATGGTTGTGTTTCCATCTATACACTTCACCTTTTTCGTAATCCTGTTTATCACGAGAAAGTTTGTTTCTTTTTATCTTAGCAATATCTGCCTCTAGCTTTTGGAGATCCTTCTTAAGATCTACCTCAAATCTCTCAATCTGTACTTTAGTAAATTGCTCATGTACTTCTAACGTCAGAGTCTCAATCTCCTTTTTTAGTTCTATAGAAACCTTCCGTTCATTGTCAATTAATAGCTGTATTAAAATCAAGGAACATGAGGTTAGAGCTGTCTCCCAGTCATTCTTAAAAGTGGGTGAGGGTTCCCATGAAGGCAAGGTAAGCATGCGTAGACCCCTAGGTATAATACCAAGTTTTAAATACTTTTCCAAGCTAGACAGGTTCCACCTGGATCTCGCATATTTTGGTGTAATTGTCTTAATGAGTTAAACTTATCCCCCTGTGAATTGGATACGGGAAGGATCCCTTCCTCCAAAAATACTGAGTCAAGAGCTGCAAGTCTCTCTGTGTTTAGAGAATTGATGTCACACTTAGTCTGGGGCAAAAGAAAATTCTGATAGCAGAATGAAAAATCAATGTAAAAAATAAATAATAGCCCGGTCAAAAATACCTCCCTCTAGTATATTCAAATTAATCAACAACAAGAAAAAGGTTTGGAGTCTAAAAACATCATTTTATTATAGTTATATTAAAATTAGTGAAAAAGCGAAAAAGTAAACAAGTATCAATAAATGTAGTATCTCACAAATCAGTGTGCAAATAGTCACAAGTGTGACAAGCAGCATATCAAACAACCCACCTTTTCAAAAGTATAAAACACATTGCGTTCCCATAGTGTAACTATACTTATAGGTCAGACTGTCAGCTTAGGTCCGTGCACGGACAAGTCAAAAAAGTGCCTGAGTATCTGGGCTGATAATGCAACAAGTACAGACGGAAGGTTCTCTGGACAAAATCCACATCAGGGAAAGTAAAGGGAGGGGAGCGCACCCCAAACAGGTTTCACTCGTGGAGCTTTCTCAATGGCGCTAATATGCACTAGTGGGTCGCAGGTATTTAAATATCTGTGAACCAATCAGCCGCCTCTACATCAGAGGTCACGTTATTATCAAAATCAATCAGATCCCCGATACTCAGTCACACCTACTTCGTCACTGATGGAAATTATTCAGTAATAGAAATCATAACAGCAAATACATATATATCTGTTGTATTCAATTAGATCAACTGGACTTGAAGTTTAGTTCTTGAAGACATTTCTCTAGTCATCCGACTGGCTTTCTCAATTCAGAATGACTTGTACAAGAATCTGTGGCAATTATGTACCCTGGAAAATCCCAATTAGCATATCACAGCCAAGTGTTAAGGGCGTGATTGGATAGTGGCTAAGATGTGTTATAGGAACGCCCAGAGTAAGGTGTCAAAACAGCATTGTACATGGCAGACAGTTGTTGTCGAACCCCCCACTTCTATTTAGGCTTGGTTTCTTTATTTTCACATAAATGGCCTCCTTAACACCTCTCTTGAACCAGTCACGTTCCTTTGCCAATATGTTAACATTACAATCTTCAAAAGGTATGTCCTTTATCCTTAAGATGTAGGTACACGGCTGAGTCCTGACCCAAGGAATTGGCTCTTCTGTGGCGGGCCATACGTTGATGCAGTTGCTGTTTGGTCTCCCCCACATACAAATCAGAGCATTCTTCACTGCACTGCACTGCGTATATGATGTCTCTTTTCTTGTGTTTGGGTATTGGGTCTTTCGGATGTACCAATTGCTGCCTCAGTGGGTTGTTCGGTTTGAAGCAGACAGGGATACGGTGTTTTTTGAAAATTCTTCTTAATTTCTCAGAGACCCCTGCTACATGACATGTTCTTTCTCCTGTCTTGCTTTTCCCCTTCACTGTTGGTATTAGTGTTCTTTTCTTTCCTTCTACTTCTTTTGACAAAGGCCCAGTCTGGATATCCACAAGTTTTAAGGGCTCCTCTGAGATGTTTCATTTCTTTATCCTTCGCCTCTGTGCTAGTGGGGATGTTCTCAGCTCTGTGTTGCAGGGTTCTGATGACACCCAGCTTGTGATCTAAAGGGTGGTGGGAGTCAAACATCAAATACTGATCTGTGTGTGTTGGTTTTCTGTAAACCTCTACTTCCAGTTTACCATTTTCCTTAACGTCTACCAAGCAGTTTGTTGATTTGTACCTCTTCCCTTGTAAATTTGATGTTAGGCCATTTATGTGAAAATAAAGCCTAAATAGAGGTGGGGGGGTTCGACACCAACTGTCTGCCATGTACAATGCTGATTTGACACCTTACTCTGGGCATTCCTATATCACCTCTTAGCCACTATGCAATCACGCCCTTAACACCTGGCTGTGATATGCTAATTGGGATTTTCCAGGGTACACAATTGCCACAGATTCTTGTACAAGTCATTCTGAATTGAGAAAGCCAGTCGGATGACTAGCGAAACGTCTTCAAGAACTAAACTTCAAGTCCAGTTGATCTAATTGAATACAACAGATATACCATGACCTGGATGAATGAGAACCTTCACAAGCAAATACATATATACAAAATATACAAAGTAAAATCTTAGTAAAAGAGTACCACACAGAGATCCATAGTCTCAATTGTATGTATATATCGGAAACATCTTTTTTAAGAAAAGGAATCCCGTATCTCCTTGTGAATTGAGCGTTCACACAGGGAGAACGGCAAGTAGCTGAATAGCCATAAAGCATCCGTAATTGACTGTTCATATAGTCCAGATCCCTAGATCCCCAAGATAGAATGTGAACAAGATCGCAAAGTATCTAAAGTTTTTAGAAGATGAGTATATTCCAGATCCGTGAGTATCAAACCCATATCCAACTCCATTATCGGCAGAATACAGTCGCCGTGTTCAGAATGATAATCACTCAAAGTGGCTATGTCACAGGTAAGGTTCCAAGTCACATGTTTGTAAGGAGGTCACAAGAGACTAACAAGTTCCCATCAGAGGGTCTAACTCAGGTAAGCAGATGAGCAGAAGCCATTCAAAATCCATGTAGCTGTAGTCCATCTTTACTCTTTACCGTCAGTTTTTCCTGCCTGCTGTTCTATTGCTATTCATCTACTTGCTGTTCTCCCTGTGTGAACGCTCAATTCACAAGGAGATACGGGATTCCCTTTTCTTAAAAAAGTTCTTAAAAAAGATGTTTCCGATCTATACATACAATTGAGACTGTGAATCTCTGTGTGGTACTCTTTTACTAAGATGTTACTTTGTATATTTTGTATATATGTATTTTCTGTTAGGATTTCTATTACTGAATAATTTCCATCAGTGATGAAGTAGGTGTGACTGAGTATCGGGGATCTGATTTTGATAATCACGTGACCTCTGACGTAGCGGCGGCTGATTGGTTCACAGATATTTAAATACCTGCGACCCACTAGTGCATATTAGTGCCATTGAGAAAGCTCCACAAGCGAAACGCATTTGGGGTTGCATTATCAGCCCAGATACTCAGGCACTTTTTTGACTTGTCGGTGCACGGACCTAAGCTGACAGTCTGACAATAAGTATAGTTACACTATGGTAACGCATAGTGTGACTGACTATTTGCACACTGATTTGTGAGATACTACATTTATTGATACTTGATAACATTTTCACTTTTTCACTAATTTTAATATAACCATAATAAAATGATGTTTTTAGACTCCAAACCTTTATACTCTAGACTTTTTTCTTGTTGTTGATTAATTTGAATATACTAGAGGGAGGTATTTCTGACCGGGCTATTATTTGTTTATTACATTTCCTCAGGGAAGGGAAGATTGAGGAAGTGACTGGGATATATTTATTTGTACAGTTATTTTGTAATTAGTTAAAAGTTTTTGTTCCAAAATTCAGAAAAATAGCTGAAAATTTTAAGCCTGCTATTGATACTTTTTTTGTCACCTGGAGCTAACAGATTATTTTATGTATGTGGGCAACAAAGAATTTAAAGAAAATAAACCCTCTCTTATTTTAAGCTCCAATATGAGTAGAGACATGAAAAAGTTGTAAAGACCTCTATTTAATTTGTTAAATAGAATCTGTAGTCTCTGAACAAGCTAGGGTTAAACAAAAGCCTGCACAGACATAACAAAAAAAATGATATTGAGACGGGCATCCTGTTAATGACTATAAGCTAGTCACATGCTACACGCTTCCGAAAGCAGGAAATGTTGAGGAAGTTATATTGCTGAATCTTTCCAGCAATAATTTCTTACAAATTTTACCTAGAGATTTGGGTTCATTTTGAAGGTAAGGCAGAAGACCTTTTATTTAACCCTACCTTGTTTGGAGACCACATTTACCCTTTAACACTGTTCCAAAGTTAAAAGCCAAGTCCATCCCTCAGATTAAAAGCTCACAGGTGAAAGTTAACCTGTTATACAGCCCAGTAGTTCACTATTTCTGCCCCCCATTTCTTCTTGGTATCAGTAGTCATTCATGGCTGTTTCATCTGATGTCACTGCCAATAAAGGACTGCTGTTTGCTGAGTCTCCTCCTTGCATGTGCAATCTTGATAATAATAACTTGAATCAAATGGTATGCCAAATAGTCATTATTGAGCCCCCAAAAAGGCTATTACCGCAAAGAATTTTAGCCAAGAATTTCCAACCCAAACACCACACTATTTTGTAAATACTCCCTACAAATTAGATATTTGATACCTTCATCTATATAACAGTGCCACTCTTTCATACATACATACTGTACATGCAAAATTGTGGGTTGATTCACACTTAAACCCAGACTCAAATTTTCTGAAAAAAAGAAAGGGATTCATAATATTTAAAGCTATAAATCTTTCCCAAAACCCTACAATGACTAGAAATCAACAATAAATATCAGAATCCTGTATGTCCTAAATATAATGGTTCCCTCTTGGTTCAGTGTTCACAGTGAAATATCCAGCAAATATCCCCAATGGAAGGCAATGCATGGGACTGCTCGCAACGTACACACTTTAGGTTATCTGTAAAATGCGCCATATAAGCTTAAAGGACAAGTCCAAACTTAAATTGAACCCCATACTGGCCCAACTGTGTTGTGTTCAAAAATCCTTACATTATATTTCTGCTACAAATGGTTCTTCTGCAGTGCTTGTGCAAAGTTAAGAAAAGTGAAGAGTAGAAGGTGTCACTCGGTCCCTGCTTCCTCTCTGTCCTCTGAGAGGTTTCTGGCACATGCAGGGGAGCTCTTCCCCCCCCCCCCCCTCCAGATCCCTTTTGTTTGCAGTATCCCCAAGCTATATAAACTTTATACTGTGTGTAGCCCTTCTCATGCCACCCCAAACCGACGATTTACTTTAGCAAGGAAAGACACAAAAAGATACTTACAGACCTCTGTGCTCTGAATAATAAAATAAGGATCTGAAAATAATGATCTAGTGGGGCAAGTTACCCAGTTCACTACTGCTTAGTGCAACTTTAACTCTTAGTGCAACTTTAACTCTCTAACTTTAATAGTGCAACTGGCTGCGTCCGGCACTCGCGATTCAATATTTTTACTCACGTGCACAAATGTGATATTGAATTTGCGGCTCTTGGTCAATCGCCCTGATGTTGCATTTTTGGCATTTGGTTTTAAGCAAAAGACATGCAAGTGTTTTGGCACCATAGCCATTTTGTATTTGAATCTGCTTAATCCACAGACTGATTGGTTGTGATTACTTTAGTGGTTGTCCCAATGCGCTGCATCTGATAAGCCCTATTTTTGACATGATATATATCTGTACCTATAATTTGTAGTGAGATTAGTAGGTCTCTCTATGCCTTAGCTTGTTTATCTACATATTATATGTCTGTCTAACATTTCATGTAAACATTACAAAATATACATTCTCTGTGTAGTGTTTGCTAGCTTCATCATCGCTAGCAAATTTTGCCTTATGTCACTTTTCTGCTCATTTGCGCATTTATGAACAGTGCCAACAGTTTGCCCCCCCAATGTTCCTCCACGTATATCTAAGTTAATAGTTCCTGGGGATGTTCCGCTGCTGTTCACCCTCTGTAGTATCTCTAGTGCTCTCACTAGTACACGCTCTAATACTCTCTTGATTCCATGCTTAGGGTCCATTCATACAAGATCCAGATCTCAGTGTATGATAAGCCTTTATAATACTGTGCAGCAATTCATTCCATCTTTCTTTGCAGAATCCATTTCTCTCTTGTTATTAGGAGCAAAGTTTAAAATGTGAAGTGTTATAATTGTTAGTGTGGTTGTTATTAGTTTCAGATATGTCTCAATCGTCCAATAATTTAATGGAGGCAACCAGCTCTGAAGGCTACACTGATAAAGTTATAAAGAGAAAAGTAATTTTACTTTATTTTTAAGTGTTTTCTATTTCTTATTAATTTGATTATGCAGAAGGCAGGAGCAATGAAGAGATTATGAAACCGCCCTGAGGCATCTGCTCCTCAATATTCCTTCACACAAGATCCACTGGATAGATGTGGAAGTACAAATGAAGATGGAAGCTTAAGAGGAATAACTCTGAAGACCATTCAAAAAGCGATAATAGAGGCACAAGAGCTGGAAATGTATGGTGATATAAATGCGGCAACTGCCTTTCCATGTCACCATGTTGTAGAGATGTGCCAGAAACTTAATTAGAAATACCACAGGACAGACTATGCATCACGGATAATGAGGAAATAATCAATAAATGTACCAATCAATGTAGAGTTGATATAAATTATTAGAACAAAAAATCTTTGAGATGATATACTAGAGACACTGTCCTAATGCGCTATTGCTTTTTAAAATTCTCATTTATAAACATCCCCTTTTGAGTCAGGTTACCGTATTTGTCCTGCTGCTGACTTACCTTTGATCTCGTAAGTTGTTTTTTTAATATTTTTCCCCATAGTATCGGATATTGTATCCCCTTTCAAAATGTTTAATTTTATCAGGTCATCTGGATCCATTATATGATGTTGGCTTATTCCTTTACATATACATTACAATGATGTACGAAACAGTTTTTTTAATTAATCAGACAAAATTCTAATGTGCATACAAGGACTAACTATCATGGCATTGTATTTGTATTGGTAAGTCATATTTGTCTAATTAATTCCTATAGCTGTAAAAGAAAAAATGGCATACTGATCTTTCATCATTCTTAGTAACAGTTTTCTTGGCTACAAAAGCCTATATTCTCTTGCATTTTAAACAGAATTTGGGTGTCATTCTCTAACCATAATGGACTTGGATTTATGTTGGATTTAAAGATGCTCATGACTGTCTTCCTGAAGAGATTGCAATGGACATGTCAGGAAGTGGGCAATCTGACATGTCAGGAAATCATCACCAATTGTGTGGTCCATAGGAGACATTTGCCGCAGCCAACCACTTGATAGTGCTGAACGGTCAGGACAAAAATTTGTCTATAAGTACCCTAGCCCACTAGCAAAAAAACTCATGTAAATTAAGCACATAGAAGCGAAATTACACACTTTTATTTCAGACGCGATTTAAAAGAAACTCGCCCTATACATAAAATAGACTGTCTTGAGAAAGATGCATGGTTAAGCAGAGAAACGCGTTGTAGAATCTACACTTAGGCCTCTGTGGACACAGCCTGTCCAAGGGGATCCTTTTTTTTAAAAAAGCAACATTTGCACTTTTATGTGATTTTGTGTCCTTGCACTGGGCACTTTATTTTTGGATAATGTTTTATCCAAATAAAGCTTTTAAAATCTACTTCTTGGCTGGACCTTCACCCTTATTTTATAAAAGTAAGTGGTTTTATCTATTTAATATATGTTTTATTGGATTTAACCAGATAAGAATTGTTCTTTTTATTCTTTTTATATCTTTTATATGAACGCAACCAGTCAGTACTAAATGTACCCAGCCTAACGTTGTGTTTTAACGTGTCTTTCAAAGTCAGAGCTGTCACACTGTTGAATATTGTTGTATCAGAACCTGAATTGTTGGTATCAGAAGATTTCCATTACCGGCTCCCTTTACATTGAACAATCATTCTGTATAAATAATATATGGATCACAGGACAGACTGGATACATTTTTGAAACAAACAAATGCTGTTTCTCACTCATAGCTCAATTGACAATGTAACAATCGATGTAACAAACTATGTAACAATCTATGGGTACCAGGAGAAGTAGAACAGCAGACTGCACTGAGCAGGCAGAAAGGGGGGACTCCATGCACCAGTAATTCCTACCTAAACACGCCTCTGACCATTGAGAATCCAGTTCTCCCTTCAGAATAGTCATTGTTTGTCATTATGTCAAACACATGATCATCATTAACAGCCTCATACACTGGTTTGATGACCAAATTTTTTTTTGTTTGGAAAATTATTTTTCTCCTAGTTCCAATTCTGATTTCGCAGGATGCCAAATTATGGCCTGCTCTTGGTCAACATTCCAGTTGTGGGAAAGAACTGCCTGCATCACATCCCTTCCACAACATTTTTGATGAAATGCCAAGACCTTTAAATGGCAAACCTTTAAAGCACCCATGTGACAAAATTGATCGATCTTTTAATAATTGAGGCATACAAACAAAGTTTTTGATGGCCTCATTTGCTCTACTCCAGACGTTATCCATGGGGTCTCTTTCTTTTTTTCTGTTTGTGTTCACACTTTTTATGTAAGGTACAGTATTGTCTTTGAAATGATGAACATTGCATTTACAGTATGTTTTGAAAGGGACTCCCACGTTGTCTGGATTGCCATCACAGGATTAAGCACAAAACCCCAAATGGTTTATAATTGCCAATGTTTACTTGGAAATAACTGCACATTGACACTTTTGGCAATCATTTTTTTAGTAATGCTTTTAGCAATATGCTACACATCAAATTGTTGGTTTACATGTGGTTAATCAACCTTCAGCTATTTCTAAATATCCAGGTAATTTCCAAACATCCAGGCAAGATTTAAATGAGTTTTATTCCATTTCAACAGAATTCTTGCTGAATCAGTTTATTCTATTTTTAAATTTACTATTTTATGTGCACAGTGTCCTGGACTATTGGATTTCCCATCTCCCCAAGTGTAAGTGATGTATTATGCACATCATTGGTGATATTTTCTTGTTTTTTCCCCCACTCTAGATCAGTTGAAAACAATTATTTTTAATTTGTAGAACAATGAATGTGAAAAAAATGGCAGGCCAAACACTGAAAGCATTTCTTTTACTTTGCTGTAGCTAGATCCATTATACAGTATACTTGCTGCTAATAGCACATTGCTCACTAAGACCCCACCTTCAAAAGGATAACGGTGCCAACAGTTCACTAGATGTTAATCTGTGCCACACATCAAGATATTTATCATGGTCCCTTTGCAAAAATATTTTTACAATACCAAGTCTGGCATTACAATTTTCTCGGCACTTATGTGGGCAATGTATTAAATTAATTAAAATGTCTAAGCAGCTTTCATACACTATCAGCGGATATTCAATAAAAGTTCTTATTGTAAAAAATGATGCTAATTTCCCCCCAACTAATCAGATGTTATTTAACATTTGAAAGCTCACATCTGATTGGTTGGGGCAAAATTAGCACCATTTATAAGATAAGAACTTTTATTGAATAACCCTGAGTGTATTTTTCTACTTCACATAGTTTGACTGGATGCATGTGGATTAATGATAGATCATCAATAATATTAAAACCAGAATCTGTGGCTGTACTTTAAATATTGGATTAGAGAATTCATTATTTAGATGTAACTTTTTGTGTACATTAATCGGTATGGATTGAAGCATCTTGTTCCGCAGTAATAGCTGGATACTTGATCCTCCTTGGTTAGAATTCCAAAATCTAAAAGTATGCTTGTGAAGGTTCTCATTCATCCAGGTCATGGTATATCTGTTGCATTTCAAGTCCAGTTGATCTAATTGAATACAACAGATATATCCAAAATCTAAAGTAGATTTGTTTGTGTTGATTTTGATCTATGATGCATCCAGTATTGTAAAACTGATTTTTACTACTTGTAGTGTTTTGTATTTCATCTGTTTTTAGTTGGGATACTATTCTAACAAGTAAACCTGAGGTGGAAGGGATTGATGATGTTTGAATAACTGCTTTTCGAATAGTTTTATTAAGTTGACCTGAGGTTTACTTAGTGGTATTGATGTCAAAGGGAACACTGTGGGCACAGCAGATGGTTTTAGGACCTCCCTGTTTCCTTTCAACATGTAGAATGTGAGGAACATATCCTATAAAGATCAGTCACCCTCAAGCACTTTTTGAACCATCTCATGTATGTCACCAAAATTTTGTCCAGTTTGTAGCAGTTTATTTTTTATTTTTTCAATGTTTTTTGGAAATGGATAATGACATTTGGAAAAAAAATTATTTGACTGGTACTATGGCACAGTATATTCACAATACAGCTCGACATTTTGTAAAGTTAAGAAGATGTTCACTAGAAGAATAGAATTAATTAATATGAATGAGACATTTCACATGTAATATTCAGCATATTTAGATTATAAACACTATAAACAATATTCAGGCGGCACTCTGCTTGCAAATATATTGAAAGAAAAATAAAGTCATATCATATCATAACGTGACATTTCGAGACTTCATGAGATTTTATAGAGGACTTAACTAAGCGTTAACTCAACCTCTTAAAGGGAAATACCAACCAATTTCTGTGTGATGGATGATCTATGTTGAGAGAAACTTGCTTTGACTTTTTGTGTCATCTCTCCAACAAAGATAAGTCCACAGGGACACACCACTGCATAGACAGCAAAGCGTGAGTTCCAAGAAAAACCCGCTTTTAACTCAAAAGATTGTTGTGTTTTAGGGTGAATAAATTTCTCTCTTGTCAAAACACATGGGCATTGCACACAATTATGACATTTGAACATACCATTCTTTCTTTGCGGTAGCCAAGTTCCTACTTGGGTGGAAATCTTGCCTCTAATTGGAAAACTGGCACCCATAGTTCTACCCCTTTTATAGGAGCATAATGGAGGTTCTTTAATTTCAACAATTGAGGGATAGCCCTTTCTCAGCATATACCAATGCGCTTTCAATATTTTGGAAACCTTGCCACTTAGGTTGCCATATTAAGAAAAACAAAGGGAAGTCTGGTTGATTTATGTTTATATTGAGTATTTTGTATACTTAATGCCCTCTGTTTAGCTTCAGAAATTATATCATTAGGATAACCTCTGTTTTTAAATTTATTAGACATGATTTGTAATTGATTATGGCGAGTTTGGGGGATCTGAAACATACCTTGTACTGATTGGTATGGATTGGTATGAAATCTTTAAAATGTTTTGGATGTTGAATCTTATAATGTAAAATCTAGTTTCTGTCACTTGGTTTTGTGTACAAATGGGTTAAAAAAAACGTTCATAATCAAGATATCTAGAAAAGGAATCTCCTGTATCTACATTGATATAGAGTCAACTACTTTGACCTGGAACCGCGATAGGGTCTCAGAATCACCCTGCCAGAGGACAAACACGTCATTGATAAATCTCCACCAGGCCAGACAGTGGTTCTGGTAGAGAGTATCAGAATAGACATTTCTGTCGTCAAACAATGCCATGAAGGATTTGGCATAGGTGGCCGCAACATTGTACCCCATCGCAGTCCCACGCAACTGCACAAAGAATTCATCCTTAAAGGTAAAGTAATTTTCAGTCAAGATAATGGCAAGTAGTGATAGAAAAAAAGAAATTTGTGTAATAAATAATATATTTTTGTATATAAATGTTTGTATGTATATTTGAATTTATTATGCATATATTTATGTGTTGGTGTAAGCATGAGTGTATGTGTATGTATTTTTATTTACATACAAATATTTTATATTTGTATTTATGTAGGTAATATATAGACTATAATAGTTATTTACACCATTTGATTAACTTAAAACTAAAAATAATTAATATGACAAAGTCTGCTGCAATGAAATAAAGAGGGAAAATGAAAGACAACCCACTACAACCAATATCCTCTAATAGGAAATTCACATTACACCCCATAGAATGCTTATTCACAAAGAATCTGGCACAACAGTCCGTGCATTGGGCAAAGTGATCTCTATGGAAACGTTGATGCCACACGTCCTACAGCGGGGTCAGACTTTCCTGACTAACATTATACAGTCAGATCAGGATATGCTTAAGGAGGAGGGGTGTGCATAATTAATTCTTTGTCGGAGGCTGACAGGAGGCAATTTAGAGTGTTCTGAAAGATGTTGTATGGCTAATACACAACTAGGTCTACTAGGGTACAACCTACAGCAAGTCTTTCATTTAACGTCTATTTCCTTTCAAAAATAAATGTTTGGATCTGGTAATACATGTCTGTTATCTTTCAGTAAAATCAACAATTCAATTATTACTAGCAAAACTAGAAGTATTTTGAAATAATTTTTACTGTATATATTAATTACTAAAGCACATTAAACCTATGTCCATTTTAAATTCTTAGTCTCCTGAGCTGTGAAATAGAGAACAGCTGTGAAAAAGTTTATGGCCACTCACTGCCAGGACTACAATATCATTCAGTAATATACAGAACAATAAAGCAAAACCTATTGATGTACAGCAGCATTGTTGTTCAATAAAGTTTGCTGGAGCGGTAAATGAGGTAGGACTCAGCATTTTTTCTATACGGCTGTTATGCGAGTTGGCTTTAGTAGAACACAGATAACGAGCAGAATGATATTTTACTTTTAAGCGTAGAACTTATTTACACTTAATTCATATTTACCATAAAAACAACACCATGGCATTTGCATGGAATATTCAGGAAATGTTTTTGTTGAAGGTACGTAAAACTCAGAAGCAATGTTAAAACAGAAAAAACAAAACCTGAAAAAATCGTATGGACTTTTGTTTGAATTGGTATTAAAATGTGGTGTATAATGATCTGAGTCTAAAGCTGCAGGGAGTCAGAATGTTTGGGGTATAACATTCTTCACAGCAGTTAATTATGACACTAAAATTATTCAATCTAGTCACATTCAGGACCTGCCAATGATCTCTGCAAAACCTACCCAGGGGCTACAAGAGTTATAGTTCACCATAGCTTACTTTATGTCTAATGTCCATGGACATTAGATCTGTTGATGATCTATAACTCTATATATACCCAGCCAAAAGCACTGTATGAGGCTGGGAGCTCCAGTTCATGCTTTTGCTTCTAGGTAACATTGCCATTTACACGCTTTCTTACTGAATGAATTTTTAACTTTCTCTAGATTATTTAATCATTTGTAGGGTTCTAATATATATTCACCATGTCTTTTGTACTTTTACAGGTGTTCCATTGAAATTACATTTAATCTCTAAATTAATGTTACCATATATAATTATTGATGTTTAGTGAATAGTTAATTGTATTTTGTTTTCCATTTAATTGGAATAATAGTTTTTATATTTGCTGTAACTCATTGTGGATAGACAGGATTGTATTGTTTTGGCATATTGATTCTAGGGTTGTAAAATATACCATTAAAAAAAGTAATTTAGGAAAAAATGGTAAAATAATTAAAAATCAGATTTTTTTTAAGAGCAACAAAACACAAATGTTTGTACCAACATGATCTAAAAACATTCAGCCCAAGAACACAACTGTAGTGTTAAAAGCAAGTTCATATATGTAATACCTGTGGGAAAGAACAGCCAGTGCCACCATATTGTTTGCTTTCCAGTGAATTCAGGTCTATCAGCCATTTGTGATGGATTTTACCCTGGTATTGTAACTATAGTGATAAAATACTGTTGGTTTATAAAGTGAACCTATCCGTTTTTGCATTAATTGAAGAACGGGAGGTAAAGGAGCTATGTTTTACCTCTGGTTCTTCTATTAATGTAACAGGTGCAGGGAACAAAGCATTTCTACTTACCCGTGAACGGGATTGAAGAACGGGAGGTAAAGGAGCTATGTTTTACCTCTGGTTCTTCTATTAATGTAACAGGTGCAGGGAACAAAGCATTTCTACTTACCCGTGAATGGGATTGAAGAACGGGAGGTAAAGGAGCTATGTTTTACCTCTGGTTCTTCTATTAATGTAACAGGTGCGGAACAAAGCATTTTACTTACCCTGAATGGGATTGAAGAACGGGAGGTAAAGGAGCTATGTTTTACCTCTGGTTCTTCTATTAATGTAACAGGTGCAGGGAACAAAGCATTTCTACTTACCCGTGAACGGGATTGAAGAACGGGAGGTAAGAGATAACTGTCTTTAAAAATGATGTACACAGCCAAAATATTGTCACGGCCAACGATAAATGAGTATACCTGGAGGCTCTGATCTTTCCCTGCTCTCAGCAAATTGCCTGCAGGGATTGTGCTGGATGATTAGCTTTGTGGGCAGTTCTGGGCAGTGTGAGTACAACAATCATAAGGTTTTCAGGGTCTTCTCTATCAGAATATCAAATGTCATTTTGTTGGTGGACCTGCCCTTTAACTCCTGATTAATGCAAAATCAGAATAGTTCATTTTCTGAGTCAACTATTCCTTTACTCCCTTATGGTTTAGCAAAAAATTAGAAACAGTCATTAATGAATGATCGCATCCTTTTTATACATTGTAAAATTACTATACTATACATCTGCATCAATAAATAAACATAATGAATCTTATTGTACATGTGTATCATAAAATAATCATAAACCTTGTTACAGCATGCAGTATATTGGGTTAGAATTGACAGGGTGAGGGGAACATTTCAGTAAACTTTGTAGCCTTTAACGGGTCACCATACTCACTCAAACAACTTTACATTAACTAAAAGTACAATTTAAGAAAAGTAAAATGGTGGTACTCACATATTTATCTGTGTTTGCTTTATCATCAAATTATTAATGTTTAGTGAGTGCACCAAATTCCCCCCACCCTCAATTACTCACTGCTTTCTTGTTGTGTCCGCGATACTTATAAGTTCTGCACAGCCTCACCATAAACCCTGCTTACCTGTCTCCAACTCCCTCCCCCTAAGTACATTTCTTTGTTGATTATCTTAATTGCTGCGTGTGCTGGCATGCAGCCACAGTAAGAGGTCAGGGATAGGGGACATATTAGAATTTATGCTTCTAGAGTGGCAGGTCTGTCCCCGTAAATGCTTTGATTTCAAACAAGGATTTTTCAGGATCTACAGCTCATTTTTTTGAGTAAAGATGATATCCAGATGTCTGAAAACCCCCAGCATTCTCTTGCTGAACTTCGCAATTGGCTAAATGTAGAACATTGCAAAAAAATACATTTTTGAAGTAACCAATTGTAATATCTGGCTAAAAACCTCTAATAGCTCTAAATCAACTCCGCTATTCTATTGGCCTAGCCAACTCCCTTTTATACTCAAACCAATCTTTGTGTCTTTATTGCTAATTGAATTGAAAGCCTATAAGATACATTGCAGAATTTACTGTACAACAAAACATTCATTGAAAATCTTGTTTTTTTTAAACTGACCACTTCCTTATAATAAAACCTTTACAGAGCAATAAAGTATGTATGCATCTAAATTACCAATCTAAATTACCGTATAAACTCGAGTATAAACCGAGTTTTTCAGGCTGAAAAATCAGCTTGAAACTCGGACTCGGTTTATACTCGAGTCACTCGCTTACCCGAGCATTCGGCAGCCGCACGATCCTTCTGTGTACTGGCGCGCCGGCCTGACGTCACTGCCCGGCCAATCCGGCGCGGGCAGTGACGTCAGCCGGCGCGCCAGTGCACAGAAAGATTGCGCGGCTGCCGGAATGCTCAGGATACTGCACCTGCCAGGAAGGATGGAGGATGGAGGAGAGCCCACAGAAGAAGAGACAACAGGGAGACCACAGAAGAGACCGAGCCCACAGGGACAGAAGAGACCACAGGGAGAAGAGACAGGTACAAACTGAACTGGGTGGGAGGGTGAGGGGGGCATTCAAGATGTTTTGGGAACTACAACCCCAGCATGCTTTATTAGCTGGGAGATGTAGTTTCCAAACATCTTGAATGCCAAGTGAGGGTGGCATTCAAGATGTTTGGAAACTACAACTCCCAGTATAAAGCATGCTGGGAGTTGTAGTTCCCAACATCTTGAATGCCACCCTCACTTGGCATTCAAGATGTTTTGGAAACTACAACTCCCAGCTAATAAAGCATGCGGGAGTTGTAGTTCCCAAACATCTTGAATGCCAAGTGAGGGTGGCATTCAAGATGTTTGGAACTACAACTCCCAGCAGGCTTTATTAGCTGGAGTTGTAGTTTCCAAACATCTTGAATGCCAAGTTTCTACCCTCGGTTTATACTCGAGTCAACAACTTTTATTAGGATTTTAGCTGAAATTGGGTACCTCGGTTTATACTCGGGTCGGTTTATACTCGAGTATCTACGGATTGCACCTAGATTGTAACTATTCATAACATTGCTATAGTGTCACAAACATTAAACTAAACTAAACATTATTAACATTTAATATTTTATGTATTACTGGTTCAGTAAAATAATTAAGTCGCTATATGTAAGCAGAAAGTAAACAAATACAAATTAGTTTTTAACTTAATATAGTCCTTTTATTTTGCACTTATTTATTCTGTTTGGCACTATGGAAGGAAGCCCAACCTGACATGGCCCTGACCTCAAACAAGTGCTGCATAAAGTGGCAGACGTTACTTGTACCAATTTTGACCAGCCTTGCCCTAACTACCCCAAACCCACCTAATTTAATGCCTATGTATGCCACGTGTAAGGCACTACTTGTATAAATTGTATGCATAGCTATGTATATTTTAATTACGAGGCATTGAAAAGCTGGACAGTGGACACCAGCAACTGACAGCAGGATGTGACAGGGGAACTATGGTCCAAATATGACTTTAGGTAAATTGATAGGAATTGCTCTCCTAAGAATTTTTGCAATTTTTTTCATTGTTTATTTTGCATAGTTTTGAAGATATTTAAATTTTTGTGTGTGATATGACAGCAGAATCACCAGTTCATGTTACAGGAAGTCCCTCCCCCTCCCTGCTTTTTTCACACAGCAGGGATGGGGAGGGATTTCCTGTCTCCCTCACACACTGAAGTCTGAGGCTGTGCTCGCCTGCGGCGAGTTGGAGGAGCAGCCTTAGGAATGTCACATGTCATCCTCCCACCCATTAACTTTCTGGTCAGTTGCTTCTTTATATCTTGGGCTGTGGAGCACATAGAGTGGTGGTTGACGGCTTGTTTTAAAAGTAGGAAACTGGCCTTTCATCTAAACTTTTGTATGGAGACCCTTTAAGCTGGGTACACACAGTGCAGATAATAGGCAACCCTGTAGGGTCTACATTACTGACTATTATTAGCCATGTAGGTTTAAAAATGCTGATCCTGCAGGCATGACCAAAATTTTCTAGGGGCCCCTTGGCTGTTAGCCCCCTCGACAATATCTCCCCAACAAATATAGGGAGGTTTTTAATGCTGTTGACAGACAGCTTCCAATGAAATCTGCCTGTCAACTGCTATAATACAGTATATGACCATCTTGCATTACCCTAATCTCCATTCAGATTTGATTCAATGAGATTTCATTTCATTTCCATTGCAAGGGGTAGCTGAAACTGAATTTGTATATCAGCAGAATATAGCTTTCTTCCATTGATTCCAATGTCAATTATATGGATTGCTTAAAAAAACAGAAACACTTAATAAACTTTTTTTTTATAACCATGGACTCTTTATATTTCCATTTTTATTTTTATAACCATGGACTCTATATTTCCATTACGGAGACAAAAGGAAATGAGTGTCAAGGAAACTTCATTAAGGGATTATAATGTAAATGATTTCTACTCATAAACAAAACAACGGGGACCACTAAAATAATAACAACCATGGAAACAGCCACAAAAACAGCCAAAAGACATATGAGCTGTCTCATATTTTGGAACATGTCCAGCATTTTTATCACAAAGCACTTGGGAAGCTCTGTAAAAGTGTAATATGTGCACTGTCTAATAAAAGTAGGCCCAACATGCTCTCCTAATGGAGAGGTCAGGTCATGGCCGCTGGACCAGTGGGAGGCGCAGGCTTTAAGGGCTGGTGCAGGTAGGGGTGGTGCAGGTAGTTCCCCGGCAGCAGAGAAGCACAGTAGCAGTAGTCCCCGAATAAGGAGCTACCCCCTTCGTTAAATCTGTTGGTGGTTCTGGGGAGCCTATCGCAACTATGTTTTAAAATACAAAAAAAAAAAAAAATAAGGACAATAAATACTGAACAAAAATGGATGTCCTTTCAACATAATAACCAACTGAAAGTTTGTGTCATAGCTTTTGTTATGGAGATATATTGGAGGTATGGTATTGGAGGAAGTATATTAGAGATGTCAGCACTGCACAGGGGGAGTTAGGAGGTGAAGGATGACAGTAGCCCATGGTAAGGCTACTCCACGTACATGGAGACTCCTTGAATCTGGTTCTGATTCATAGCAGATTCTGTAGTGGCACCATTCAAAAGGGGGACAGTGTAGGTTTGTTCCTGCTGGCCTTAAGCAGCCAAGAATTACAGTCAATAATTACACTCAACAGAAGTCAATCAAATGGACTTTCTACAAACTTCAGACTTTGGAGAAGTTTTTAGTTATTTTATTATGGGAATGGTACTCGTTTAGTAGATTTCAGACCCCAAGATCCTTTGTAAACAAACCTCCCCCCTTGGTATGTAAGCCTATAGCGAGCAAGTATCTCAGTTGTTCTGGAGATACTCGCAACATAAGGAGCGGAGGGGGGTGAGTTAGGAGAGACCCGAGTCCTGCCTTATCACTGCAGCCCGATCTCCCTTTGACAGGCAGTAAAGTGGTGAAAGCTTGGATATGCCCTAAAGAAATAGTTCACTGAAAAAGTGAGCTATTTATTTAATGAACTGATTGAAGAATGCGAGATAAAGGAGCTATGCCTCTCTTCGTTCCTGGCTCCTGTAAACTTGTTTAAAGAATGAAAGGTGAGGTATAGCCCCTTTACCTCCTGTTCTTCAATCAATGCATTAAAGGAATAGTTCACTTTTTCAACGACTACCGTATTCCTTTAATGTAATAAATATACCCATAACCCCAATTGATAACAGTGCTGCTGTTTGAGAATGAATAGATATTAGTTACAACATGCAAATAAATATCTCCAACCAATACAAAAAACAGACCACTACAAGAACATTTCAATATTTTATCACTACAGTATGAAAACATGAATTTTTAACTTTAAAAAGAGATTGAGAATTGTACATCGGGGTAAATTAAATATACAGGGTTATTGCAAAAAGTGATATGCAATAAAAAAAAACATGTTGTGCTGATGTAATATTTTAATTTGCCAATAAAGAAACATGGTGTCAAAAAAAGCAGTCTCAACAGATTTCTCACTGCAATGAGAATTCACTGAACACTTTTCTTGCCTGTTACTGCAAACCAAGAACATGGCTAATGTTATTAAAACCCCTAGACAGCAAATAAACTGACAGTGTTTTCTAAAATGATTTCCATTTCAATCTAGAATATGATTGCTTATTGTACCGAAGTAGATTGTATGAACTGACAATGAAAGTATAAGCTTTCCATCAAAATAAACATTGTGCTCTAAATGAGTCAGGAAAAAAACAAAGGTTTAATCAGTGTAAAACCAAATTATGATAGAGCTGGAATAATTTATAGTGTTTTGAAGCTTTCCTTTGAAATGTTAACATGGCTTTATTAGTGAGAGGAATGAGACGCAGATTAAATAAGATGTTTTAGTTTGAAGGCTTAGGTGGAACGCTTTTTTTTCCCTTTGAATTAATCTTATAAAAAAATCCAATATTGCAAGTTGTAGAGAGAAATAGTCAATTTTGAGGTTAAACTTCTGACCCTACCGTCATTTAGTCAGTATATGTCAACTCACTTGATTTCTGTTTGACAGCGAGTTTGCAAATTTTCTAGCTAAATCTTCTGAGTCAATTTGAAGATGAAATATGCGTGAACTTTTTTGGGTTACAAAATAATGGAGTATCTATGTTTTATGTTCCAGTAAAGACTATCAGGGAGATGTAATAAAAGTTGTTATTGTTAAAAATGGTGCTAATTTTGCCCCAAACCAATCAGATGTTTATTACCACTTGAAAGCTAACATCTGATTGGTTGGAGCAAAACCAGCACCATTTTTAACGATAAGAACTTTTATTACATCTCCCTGTACAAATTCCAAATTATATAACACATATTGATGATGTATGTACACTCCTACAGCCAAGATATCATGCCCAGGCCCATTTGGTGGCAGGTATTTACAAATTGCCTATTCTGTCTATGTATAATTCCAGGCAGGAACAATATTAGGGTGCACTCCTAAAAACCTGTGCCAGGACAGGTAATTAGTATAATATATAGTAGAAATGGAAAGAGGCACGTACATGGATGAATTTAACTTAATTAAATACTGTGCTGAAAAAACACAGCGTTTCGGGGAGACTGAAATGTTGTGTGCCGCTGGGTTGACGATTCTGTGCAAAATTGGGGGTTGTGTCCAATTAAACGGTGTGGTTACTTTTTTACACAACATTTCTGGCATCTTGACTGAAATCAGATGATTTGGAGAACTCATTGAATATACGCAGCTAAAAAGTAGAGATGGCCAAACTTACTGAAATTCGGTTCATTTCCGAAACTTCGGTAAAAGTTCAGAAGTTTGTAAATGAACCCATTAAAGTCAATGGGAGAAATAGTTTGAAAAGTTTGGATTAATTACAAAGAAAATAGCAATGGTAACTTACTGTAAATGGCTGTGGCACCTGGGAAATGGTCTGGGGAACATGCACCTATCATCGCCTTGTTTAAACACTTCTTTTCCCCACGATTGGTCAATTGTCGGGTTTCCACAAGCTATATTCGAGGGTTACCGAAAATCAAACAATACATTCGAAGGTTACTGAATTCAAACACTACATTCGAGGGCTACTGAAAATGGAACATTATATTCGAGGGTTACCAAAATAGAATGCTACATTTAAGAGTTAGCAAAAATCAAACACTACATTCTAGGGTTACCAAATTCGAACAAAACATTCAAGAGTTACCGAACCATACATTCGAGGGTTACCAAAAATCGAAAAATACATTTGAGGGCTACTGAATTCGAATGATACATTCGAGGGTCACTAAACAATACAATCTAGGGTTATCGGCGAAACAGAACATTCGAGGGATATTGCCAAATGCCGCATTTGAGGGTTATGTCCAAAATCGAAGGTTAGCGAACGGTACGTAAATAATTAAAATACGTCCACAAGTTCGGAAAACCAAACTAGTTTGGAGTTCAGAAAGTTTGAATAGTTTGAGTTTGTCCAAACTATGAAAAGTTCGGATCAAACTCGGGTTCGGTTCTAAGTCCTTCTCTACTAAAAAAAATTTAATATTTTAAAAAGTTTAATTACTGTTAAATTATTAAACTGTTGAATTGTGGAGTCATTTTAGGAGTAAAAATTTAGGATACTTGCTGTTATTAATTTGGCTGGTCAGCCTATTTGTTAATATAAGTTGATGTATATATCAAAGGATTTCAATTTCATATTATATAGGGGCTGTTACCCCCAGGGGAATTTTTCTATTTAGTATTTCATTAGGTACTTGTTACCAAGTGCAATAACTGAATAGAGTGATATATAATATGCAGTTCTTTTTATGGAATGTTCCCAGAATAATCTTTGAACTACAATACAGTAGAATACAGTTGTGTCATTAACAGTCACAGATTAGAGTTTAACTGATTAGAAATATCTATTCCTCTTTTCATCCTGTCATATTTCTTTTTTTAAGCCACACAAAAGACCTGTCCTATTCCAACCCCTTATTATCCTATTCATCCAGTTGACAAGAGTTGGTGATATCAAATATCAATATGGTAAATTAATCACTTTCCAAACAGACTGGCTACTTTTATTAAATGCTAATATATCTGCTGCCAACTTATCTTTGATTATTATCTATGCATCTAATGTTTCTAAAAAAAAATATTTCCAGAGAGATGAAGAGATTTTACAGAGAAAAGAAATTTCTGTGCATCTAACTTACGTTAAGGTTAAAAGGGTATCAACGTAAAAAGATACATTTAAATAATAATTGTAAATCTAACATACTGTATACAGTATTGTATAATTTATGTGTATTTATGGATAATGTTTAAAAATGTGCATAAATGTGTCTAAAATGTTGAAAATGTTAAAACAAAAGGGAAATTTAATGTGGGATTGCAACCATGACCCTGAAATCTAACAGGAATCCACGTAACAGAACTATAGTAGGGTCCCCAACCGCAGTAAGTTACGGGAACAGTTTTTTAAAATACAAAGGCAGGTGTACATTACTTTTGGAATTCAATCCACCTGAGTCAACCATCAGTCAAGAGGCAACACTTCCACATTTATTACATGAGGCCCTTCAACATAAACGTTGTGGGAAAATGTGCTGTTTCACAACACACCCCATGCAACCCAGATATTTTAAAGTAAATGTTCACCCTTAAAACAAAAAACTGGTTAATTGTCAGTTACCTGCCCTCAAACCTAACTGATATATTTTGTACTTTAGTACCTGCATTACTAACCAGATATTTAAGGATTATTATTGTGGAGCAGGAGGAGGCAGATACCATTGCCAGAACAGAATAGGTTTCAATCAAAAATTACCTCAGTAAGAAGATAACAGGTTTGATGCATCAATTGCATCATTTGTGCCTTAAGCAGGTTGCTTATGGACTCACTCCTGCGGCGCACTGATCTGGCTCCCTGCTTGCCAGAACTAGCAAACGGGCTGGACATGCAGTGGCGCGGCTGCGGTCAATGGAGAGCACTGCATTAGAGAAGGTCTGTAAGTAGAGTTCTGCTTCTTTTAATAATCTGACATGGAGGTTGGGGGTGGGCAAGGGTGCCCTACACTACAGAAAATGCTTTTAATGCTAGGTGAAGGGCAGCCAGGTAGGGATCCAGAAGGTGGGAAGGAGGGGGAAAAGGGATCCCCTGTGCATGCCACTGTCCTCTCATAAGGACAAGAAGGAGGCCGAAACCTTTTGAACAGGAAGACAGCTCCTACTCTTCAATTTCCTGGACTTTGGACCAGCACTGCAGGAAACCCATTAGGAGCAGAGGAGTAAGGTAAGGTTTTTTTTATACTACACTGTCGGGCCAGTAGTGGGTTAAATTTTAGATTTGGAAATGGACATGCCCTTTAAGTACTTACATTGGAACAGCCACATAAGCATTTGTGAATAGCTTGTTGTGGCTGTGAGAGTGTATTTTGTGATACTTGTGCAGCTGCCGCAGCACTAACCGGTCATATGGCTTTAGGTAAATATATGTGTTTGTATCTATTGGTTTATACAAGTGATGTTCTGCGAAAGAGATTTACTTGTAAGTACCAGGTGACTATTGCACACTTTTTTTTGTACATTTGCCTTAATGCATCCCTTCCATTCTAAACATATTCTATTAAAGGGAGAACTAATATTTGTTTGTTTTAAGGCAAATTACTGTAAAACCAACGCTCCCCTGTGTAATTACACGTTAGCATGGTTTTGTATGTCATTTAACAGAAACAATCTCCTATTCAATAAACCTACTTCATAGTGTGAAACTTAATGTGTATCTAATTATCTAATGCAGGGTGCCCAACCCAACTGACACTGGGAGGCGCATTAGCGGCACTGAGCACAATGAGCGGGCCACGGGGAGTAGCTCCGCCCCCAGCCACTCGTGGCCTTGTGCAGGCCATGAAAAATGTGGCCGGGCCAATTGTGGTCTGCGGGTTGGGCATCACTGATCTAATGGGATCCCGTGGTATCTTAGTTAGTTGTGAGTCTAGGAGTGAGTCTAGGATGACCTCTGGGTCCTTGTGTGATGATAAATTTTTTTTTTATCTAGATGGAGTTCAGGTCCATGCGTCTCGGTGTGCGCGTCCTCGGTGTGCTTGATTCTGTTGTTGAAAATTTAACCAAAGTGACAGGCTCAGGGCTAGTAGCACTTGAGCTACCCATCACGAGTGGTGAGTGATTTACACACATTCCGTATAGTAACTATACTTGCTGTTTAAAGGATAAGTACACTGTAAAAGCAAGTTAAGTTTAATTTGTAGCAGCTGTACACAAGCATGGTATCTATATTCTAAAAAATCGAATTTTCAAACATTTTACCTTTAAATACAGCAAGATCCCACTGCTTCAAAACTTTTTGCAGATTTTAAATCTGGGCTGTAGATCCCAGCATTTACAGGGAACGACCTGTCACTCCAGGAGCAGAAATTTTAATATGTGACCCATTAATGACCTCTTACTAGGATCTTTATCTGCTTCCAGCACAATTAAGAGAATCAGCAGTGAAAAGAAGGCAGGGGGGAGGGAGGGGGAGATGTGTAAGCAGAGTCATGTCTATGGTCAGGCTGTGCAGGACAAGTGTCACAGACACTAAAAGAAGGCAGTGAGTAAGGGAGGGTGGAAGCAATTAGGAGCACTCACTAAACATTAATAATTTAATAACAAAGCAAGCACAGATTAATATGTGAGTACCACCATTTTACTTCTCTCAAATTGTAGTTTCAGATAATGTAAAGTTGTTTCAGTGAGTATAGTCACCCTTTAAGAAGAAGGAGATTCAGGAAGTCTCGGAGGGGCAGAGCTACAGAGTCTACTCAGAAGATCCAAGATGTCATAACACAAACTTTACATCAGCAAAGGGAAGCTCAGGAGGGACCTAGGGAAATAAAAAGATGAAACAGATTTTTTTAAAGAGGCTGCTTCCAATTAAACTTAACTTGCTTTTACAGTGCACTTATCCTTTAAGCTGTGGAAGAGATTAAGATTTGTGGCTTACACACCTGGACCACTGTTAATTGTGAGTGTGTTTGCTGATCTATTACACCCTCCTTCTGTTCTCTTATATCTCTTCACTTACATACTTTGTTTAATTGAAACACAATTATCGCATTAGTCTATACTAGAAGTTACATTACAGCATTCACTCATCTGTTGATTGGTTAATCTATACACACATATCCACCTGAAATTTGATTAGGTTGTAAAGTGAGTCTAAGGGGCTAATGCAATAAAAGTTGCATCCAATTAGTTGCTGCAAATTTACTGGGCGTGCAAACATTTGCATCTCTTGTTGCATTAACCCTTAGGACTAGGCCACACTATCGCGTTTTGCATGCGATTGCACTTACGTTTTTTAAGATCATTGAAAATGTGGCAATGAACTGAAAACGCGCGTTTTCTGGTGCGTTGCGATTGCGCATGAGATTGTGATTTGCATTCCGCATTTGCATGCTTTTTCCTATACCCAATCCGTGTGCGATTGCATTTGTGGCGCAGTGTGGCTGTGCTTTTCCATTTCCCCCTAAAAGTTCAACATAAAACAGATTTCTGAAAACAAAGGGGTTGATACAAAAGTGCAAAAGTCTTCCAGTGTTATCTAACTGCAGCAACACAGTATTAAAAATTAGCATGATTGGCGTTGAATTCCTTGCTAATAGATTAATTACTACTTAAGACATACACATTAAGTTTCGTACACACGTGGGATTGCGGGTGCCGACCCGCAACTCACGATGTGTAACGAACGTGTGTACACGATGTGTACATGAATGTGTAACAAACCTTTAGAGTCAAGCCCTCCTTTTGCCCAAAGCCGCTAGCCCTAACATAATGGGTAAATGGGTATATTTTTGGTTAGTACAAGCAATACGTTGTTGTAATCATCAGTTTTCAAAATATTTAGAAATTTGGAATTTCCAAAATCGTAACTGTACGGCCGCGATGCATTGCCAAGCGTTCATTAATTAACAAACGCTCGGTCATAAAATACCATGCGGTAGTAAATTACCGCAATGGTAGCCTATGGGGAGCGTAAATCTGTGACGCGTTATTGTAGATTAATGATTGTTAAACCGATCATAAACTGATTGTTAAAAGCGCAGTATACTTGAAAAGCAATACCACTCCATTATAAATATTGCCCTTAGGGCCCTATTTCTAAAAGATTGTGATCGAAAAAACAACGGTCGTTATCGTAAAATAACGATCGGTATTTAACGATATTGTTAAATACCAGTTGTTATCGGTAAATATCGGTCGTTATCGTTAAATACCAATTGTTATTTTACGATAACAACCGTTATTTTACGATAACGATAGCGATCTTTTATAAATAGGGCCCTTAGTTCTAATAAAAACTAGAGTGCTGATACAATAGAAGGTGCAAAAGTTTCCACAATCTGCTGCAACCAATCAAATGTTATATAACTGCAGTAACCTGGCAAAAAAAACTAACATCTGATTGGTTGCTGCAAATAAGTAGCACAGGCAACGTTTTATTACATCAATCCCTACATCGCCTAAATCCAGAACCTGATTTCTATTAAATACATAGGCACCATTTAAAATGCATTTGCTAGTGTCCGAGTAAATCTTTACTATATTCTAGACTAAAACTATTGTAGTTTAGTCCTATATTTGTTGTAATTTACAGTTAAATCTGACCAAGTGAATCTACCTTGGATAGACTCATATTTTCTACAAAACCATTACAGTATGCTATTTACCTAGTGACTGAACATTATACACATCAGTGGTATAACCAAGGAAGACAAGGGAAAAATATATATTTCCTGTGCCCAGGGACATAAAATATAATGCACAAAAATCATTGCCTTGAAGGTGACTTTTCCAAGCCACGGATTACTAGGTGCTTCCCCAGACTCAAATAGGAGTGAAACATATTACAAATCTCTATTTGCTGATGTATTAAAGATCACAACACGCTGTCCCAAATGTCATTTTTCTTTTTTTATTATTATTTATTTTTCAGACAAGGTAGATGTAAACCAGTTCACAATGAAGCAAAACAAAACAAACATGGAAACAACAAATATAGTTGTTTTAATTTTACAGTGAATGTAGATGAAAAGTAGAGAGATTTAAAGGAGAGAGTTACAGCAAAATCAACTATCATTTTAATTGAGGCTGTTAATGTTATTCTTCACTTTATCCATGGTCTCTTTGCCCAGCCAATTACTTTGGTACTTGCCACAGTGGTCTCAGCATAATTGTATATAAACATTTTGTATCACTCTATATCATATTTAATAGCACTCTAAAACAAAGTTTTTCTGACTTAAAAGGCATGTCCATCCTTAAAACAAAAAACTGATGACTGTCAGTTATCTGCCTGTAACTCCAACTGCTATTTTTCCCATTTTATTACATGCATTTGTAACCAGATATTTAATCTTTCTGGAAAAGGTATCGGCCTCCTCCCTCTTCTTAAATGCATGAGTATGTGCAGAGAAGGCAGCAGGTGAAACAGCAGTTAATCATTGGTTGTGACTATCCAATAGGCATGCAAAATTGGACAGCAGAGCAACAGCTTAACCAGCCAGTCCCTGGACAATTCTGCAAGTTCGCTGAAGACACATTCTGTAATAAGTCCACTGTTCATTAATGAGTGTCATCTGCAGTCATTGTCATTCATTTAAAGGGCATGTCCACCACGAAAACAAAATTCTTTCCCACTACTGGCCCCACTGTGTAGTGTTTAAAAATCCTTACCTTACCTCTCTGCTCCAAATGGTTCTCCTGTAATGTCTGCCCAAAGTCTAGAAAGTGAAGACCAGGAGCCTGGCAGGGACGGAAAATGTTTCTGCCTCTTAGGTGTCCTCTAAGAGGTTTCTGGCTTGCTCAGTGAAGCCCTTTACCCCCTCCCTCCCTCCCGGTCCCTGTTTCCTCCATGGTGCCCTAGTGTGAAATCCTTTCCCACCCCCAACTGCTATAATAGTTTGTAAAAAAACCGAATCCAAACTCTACTTACACAGCCTTGTTCCCCCAGCGTTCTACACTGCCAGAAGCTGCATGCGTGATTGGCTGCCTCTCAGTCAATTATGGACGCGGCTGCTGGTCCGAGGCTTTGTAAGTAGAGATCAGATTAGTTTTTTTACAAACTACTATAGCAGTTAGGGTTGGGGTTGATGGTGCAGTTTATCAATGGTGGAACCTTCTTGAAAACAAACAATGCACAGAGATGATCATGAGAGATGTAGCTGAAGTCATAAACAATCTCCCATTAGCAAAGTCTATATAAATACTACATGAGGTTGAAAAAGAAGCCAATGCAAAAGCTGAGGCAAAAGGTGGAATGCCAACTAAAATAGCCTTTTTAGGTAATTGTGTTTCTTTGAAATACACTGCAAAGATTACTTTTCTTTTTGTATGAAAAGTAAAGAGTTATATCATTGTTAGGACAGGAGCATTGAATGTGTTTGAAAGCAAAAAAACTGAAATCCCTGTTCTGTGTCAGGGAGAGGGAGGATCTCTGTGCAATAATGTGATTGGCTGTCAGCTTCTAGGAAGCAAGGCTGTAACTTCTTTGTTTTAATCTGTTGAGCTCTACAGAGCATGTGCCTGTAAGCAGACACTTAGCTGGGGGTTTACCCAGCTAAGGTGGATTGTGGGAGCTGACCCCTAGTACTCACAGGTTATTTTCATAAATCATCAAATGGCCACAGCAAAGGGAGAGGTGAGATTGTTAAGACAATTTTCTATGATGGAGAGTTCCAGAACGGGGGTTTGCTCATATTTTGCTAATCCTTTATAATAATTCCAAAATTCGCATGGAAGAGGACATCAATAAATTAGTGAAAGATGAAATACCAGACCATGAGAATTCTCCACTTCTCTTTGAAATATGATCCATACACCATGTGTCAATGTAAATCCAAAAAGTCCATGTATGTTGGCAAAATTTTCTAAGGGCTGCCCCAAGAAGTTACATTTGGAAATATGAACGGTTACCTATAGTATAAATGAAATGAATTTCTACTTGTACCAGGTCGTCCCATTGACAATTTCTGGGTGGTACCATAAATCCTTATTATGCTTACGATACAACTGCCATATAAATGTTGAAATCTGTGCTACAGAGAAAAGCATTATTGTTTATTCAAATATGTATACAAGGGACATGATTGTGCTAATGTTTCAGTGTCTGAAACAAACAATCACAATAAGACTTGAATGTACAGTACATCAGTGCTCCAGAAGCCATTTGGAGAATATTTTGCTTTCTAATGTACGAATTGTGAGATCAGAGTCACACAATTTATCATTTGCCAGTTCATTTGGAGCAAGAGCAAAAGAGATACAAAACTTACTGAATGGTTTAAGCTGAATCAACAGGATCAAGATGCTCACCAGTGTAAGTATAGGGAAATTCCTGTCCATTACAATTGGGGTGACAATGGTACTTTCTGCAAAAAGCATCAGCAATGTGGTGGTAAGTTCATAGCCCAAATGTACACTGTGAGTACTAAAGAGTGAGAAAGGTTTTATCCAACATTACTGCTTCAACATTTCCATCCCCAACAGATCCACTAAATCTCAGGTATACAAACAAAAAGGATTGATAGAAGGCATATGCAACAAACTGCATGGAAAGCATGATCCTTGAGTCAACTGTGAAGCCTATGCACTTAAAGAAGTTCAGTTTGCTCTTTTACTTAGATATACATTGGAGAAATTCAATTTGCCAAAAGTTCCAAAGACATTACTCCATTGAATTCAGTTTGAATGTAATAATCCGCTGCATTTTATAAAATTGTTCTTGCCAAAGATAACAATAGCCAATGCCTTAATGCAACTTTCTGGGTGGCCCTGGGGGAAGTGGAAAGACCTACCTTTACGAAATGCTAATATTTTTTTTCCATGCAAAGAACCGGAGTTGAGGCTAATTTGCTGATAAATGATCAGACATGTCACTCCTTATTCAAGCTTCCAGTTCCAATCACAGAAACATCAGTTTTAAGTATGAAAATGCAAAGTGACAAGCGCAAATGAGATCCGCCTGGTAAAACTATTAATTTTAGATGAATGTACAATGGCATATGGTGATTTACTTAATACCACTGATACACTTCTAAGAGAGTTAATGGATAATAATATTCCATTTGGTAGAAATGTACTTTTATTAGGAGGAGATTTTCAATAGTGCTTGGCTATTGTTCGCCACACCATGCGTTCAGCTAATGTTCAGTCCACTTTAAAATATGTAAAAAATTGGCTTTACTTTAAGAAACTAACCTTGATAGAGAACATGCGTGGTACAAATTGGCTGTTGCAACTTAGAAATGGAAACCTTAGCAATGTGTTTGAACTTCACCCAGATATTATTGAAATCCCTCACAAATTTATTTGCGCAGACTTGGTCCAAATAATATTGACATTGACTGGATAAATAACCATGTGTTTGGATTGCCTTCTGGACAAATCTGCATCTTTCTAAGTACTGACAGTGTTGATTCTTAAGAAGTGAGCATCTTAATTTGCCATTAAAATATATAAACATAATTATTGACCTTACAAGTCATGCAGCCTATACTTTTTTAAGTTCTTATGTATAAATTACCTTTTAAACTTAAACAATGACAATTTCCCATTAAGGCTGCATTTGCCATGACAATTAACAAATCCAAAGGCATGGACATGGTAGGAAATTACCTACATGAGCCTATATTTGGACATGGTCAACTTTATGTAGCCTTTTCTTGAGTACGGCATTCATGTGACATCATAGTGAAGGTTTAACCTACACCGTATCGGGGAGAACTGACTCAAGGACGTGAACACATTTTCAAAAAAAATGTTGTGTATAAGGAGATTTTTGCACTCATTTTTTTTAAAGTTTTGAGTGCTGCAACTTAAAGATATTTTGGACTTGGTATAACAGGTCAAATGTTATAACAATGAAACTTCTACTTTATTCTTAATAAATTGGTTCATCTTAATACTAATACATTTATTTAATTACAGGAAAAATTTCCAGTATGCTACACCTCCAAAATTGTGATTGCCATTCTTGAATTTGCAATTCTTTAGAGAATCAGGGGTTTACTGGTAAAATACTATATCACTTTGAACAGGAAGCTTACAGAGAGTCCTATCATTCTCCAGTGCTATCACTCTCCCGATGCTAAAAAAAAACAATGGTACATTGCCATCCTTAATTTTGTTTTTTGGATTTAAAAAGTTTTTTAAGAAATTCAACCCCAAAAACCTATCTTAATGGGACATTCCACTCCCCAGACCAAATTTTAGTGTATTGCTCAGGGGCGTCCCAAATCCCAAATCCCCCAAGACTGCAATAGTTACCTTTGTCCCAGCGATCCCTGGAATGAGATCTTCTGCTTTATCGCTGGCCCTGGTCCTAATTATTGCCTACCATCTATTTTATGAGCTATTCATTATAGATGAACAAAACTGGTTAGTTTTGCTTTAACAGCAGTTACACAGAACCTATTGAAGTTCCATAGATTCCAAAAATCTGATTTGAACCAAATTGAATTGTTATTTTTTTTAAATTTTCGATCATATTTTTCAAGTTTGTGATAGAAATTTTTCATTGTTAAATAAGAATTTTCAATTTTCTAAAGGAATAAGCTTGGCAACCACAGAGACGATAGCTTGAGAAGCAGCCATGACAACCATGATTGAAAGCTGCTACCTAGAAAGACCAGAAACAAGAACAAAGTAGGTGATGAAGCAGAAGAGCTTGTTCCAGGGACCACCAGAACATAGGTAAGTATTGCATTACAAGTCTGCTGCAATGAAATAAAGAGGGAAATGAAGACAACCCACTACAACCAATATCCTCTAATAGCAAATTCACATTACACCCCCATGAATGCTTATTCACAAAGAATCTGGCACAACAGTCGTGCATTGGGCAAGTGATCTCTATGGAAACGTTGATGCCACATGTCCTACAGCGGGGTCAGACTTTCTGACTAACATTATACAGTCAGATCAGGATATGCTAAGGAGGAGGGGTGTGCATAATTAATTCTTTGTCGGAGGCTGACAGGAGGCAATTTAGAGTGTTCTGAAAGATGTTGTATGGCTAATACACAACTAGGTCTACTAGGGTACAACCTACAGCAAGTCTTTCATTTAACGTCTATTTCCTTTCAAAAATAAATGTTTGGATCTGGTAATACATGTCTGTTATCTTTCAGTAAATCAACAATTAAATTATACTAGCAAAACTAGAAGTATTTGAAATAATTTTTACTGTATATATTAATTACTAAAGCACATTAAACCATGTCCATTTTAAATTCTTAGTTCCTGAGCTGTGTGAAATAGAGAACAGCTGTGAAAAAGTTTATGGCCACTCACTGCCCGGACTACAATATCATTCAGTAATATACAGAACAATAAAGCAAAACCTATTGATGTACAGCAGCATTGTTGTTCAATAAGTTTGCTGGAGCGGTAAATGAGGTAGGACTCAGCATTTTTTCTATACGGCTGTTATGCAAGTTGGCTTTAGTAGAACACAGATAACGAGCAGAATGATATTTTACTTTTAAGCGTAACTTATTTACACTTAATTCATATTTACCATAAAAACAACACAATGGCATTGCATGGAATATTCGGAAATGTTTTTGTTGAAGGTACGTAAAACTCAGAAGCAATGTTAAAACAGAAAAAACAAAACCTGAAAAAATCGTATGGACTTTTGTTTGAATTGGTATTAAAATGTGGTGTATAATGATCTGAGTCTAAAGAGCACGGGAGTCAGAATGTTTGGGGTATAACATTCTTCACAGCAGTTAATTTGACACTAAAATTATTCAATCTAGTCACATTCAGGACTCGCCAAGATCTCTGCAAAACCTACCCAGGGTACAAGAGTTATAGTTCACCATAGCTTACTGTATGTCTAATGTCCATGGACATAGATCTGTTGATGATCTATAACTCTATATATACCCAGCAAAGCACTGTATGAGGCTGGGAGCTCCAGTTCATGCTTTGCTTCTAGGTAACATTGCCATTTACACGCTTCTTACTGAATGATTTTAACTTTCTCTAGATTATTTAATCATTTGTAGGGTTTAATATATATTCACCATGTCTTTTGTACTTTTACAGGTGTTCCATTGAAATTACATTTAATCTCTAAATTAATGTTACCATATATAATTATTGATGTTTAGTGAATAGTTAATTGGATTTGTTTTCCATTTAATAGGAATAATAGTTTTAATTGTGTGTAACCATTGTGGATAGACAGGATTGTAGTGTTGTGCATATTGATCTAGGGTTGTAAAATATACCATTAAAAAAAGTAATTTAGGAAAAAATGGTAAAATAATTAAAAATCAGATTTTTTTTAAGAGCAACAAAACACAAATGTTTGTACCAACAGATCTAAAAACATTCAGCCCAAGAACACAAAGTAGTGTTAAAAGCGTTCATTATATGTAATACCTGTGGGGAAAGAACGCCAGTGCCAACATATGTTTGCTTTCCAGTGAATCAGGTCTATCAGCCATTTGTGATGGATTTTACCCTGGTATTGTAACTATAGTGATAAAATACTGTGGTTTATAAAGTGAACCTATCGTTTTTGCATTAATTGAAGACGGGAGGTAAAGGAGCTATGTTTACCTCTGGTTCTTCTATTAATGTAACAGGTGCAGGGACAAAGCATTTCTACTTACCCGTGATGGGATTGAGAACGGGAGGTAAAGGAGCATGTTTTACTCTGGTTCTTCTATTAATGTAACAGGTGCAGGAACAAAGCATTTTACTTACCCGTGATGGGATTGAAGAACGGAGGTAAGGAGCTATGTTTTACCTCTGGTTCTTCATTAATGTAACAGGTGCAGGGAACAAAGCATTTCTACTTACCCGTGAATGGGATTGAAGAACGGGAGGTAAAGGAGCTATGTTTTACCTCTGGTTCTTATACTAATGTAACAGGTGCAGGAACAAAGCATTTATACTTACCCGTAAACGGGATTGAGACGGGAGGGTAAGAGATAACTGTCTTTAAAAATGATGTACACACCCCCAAATATTGTCACGGCCAAAGATAAATGAGAACCTGGAGGCTCTGATCTTCCCTGCTCTCACCAAATTGCCTGCAGGATTGTGCTGGATGATTAGCTTGTGTGCAGTTCTGGGCAGTGTGAGTACAACAATCATAAGGTTTTCAGGGTCTTCTCTATCAGAATATCAAATGTCATTTTGTTGGTGGACCTGCCCTTTAACCCCTGATAATGCAAAATCAGAATAGTTCATTTTCTGAGTCAACTATTCCTTTACTCCTTATGGTTTAGCAAATTAGAAACAGTCATTAATGAATGATGCATCCTTTTTATACATTGTAAAATTACTATACTATACATCTGCATCAATAAATAAACATAATGAATCTTATTGTACATGTGTATCATAAAATAATCAAAACCTTGTTACACATGCAGTATATTGGGTTAGAATTGACAGGGTGAGGGGAACATTTCAGTAAACTTTGTAGCCTTAAAGGGTCACCATACTCACTCAAACAACTTTACATTAACTAAAAGTACAATTTAAGAAAAGTAAAATGGTGGTACTCACATATTTATCTGTGTTGCTTTATCATCAAATTATTAATGTTTAGTGAGTGCACCAAATTCCCCCCACCCAATTACTCACTGCTTTCTTGTTGTGTCGCGATACTTATAAGTTCTGCACAGCCTCACCATAAACCCTGTTACTGTCTCCAACTCCCTCCCCCTAAGTACATTTCTTTGTTGATTATATTAATTGCTGCGTGTGCTGGCATGGCAGCCACAGTAAGAGGTCAGGGATAGGGGACATATTAGAATTATGTTCTTCTAGAGTGGCAGGTCTGTCCCCGTAAATGCTTTGATTTCAAACAAGGATTTTTCAGGATTACAGCTCATTTTTTTGAGTAAAGATGATATCCAGATGTCTGAAAACCCCCAGCATTCTCTTGCTGAACTTCGCAATTGGCTAAATGTAGAACATTGCAAAAAAATACATTTGGAAGTAACCAATTGTATATCTGGCTAAAAACCTTAATAGCTCTAAATCAACTCCGCTATTCATTGGCCTAGCCAACTCCCTTTATACTCAAACCAATCTTTGTGTCTTTATTGCTAATTGATTGAAAGCCTATAAGATACTTGCAGAATTTACTGTACAACAAAACATTATTAAAATCTTGTTTTTTTAAACTGACCAATTCTTATAATAAAACTTTACAGAGCAATTAAGTAGTATGCATCTAAATTACCAATCTAAATTACCGTATATACTCGAGTATAAACCGAGTTTTTCAGGCTGAAAAATCAGCTTGAAAAATCGGACTCGGTTTATACTCGAGTCACTCGCTTACCCGAGATTCGGCAGCCGCACGATCCTTCTGTGTACTGGCGCGCCGGCCTGACGTCACTGCCGGCGCCATCCGGCGCCGGGCAGTGACGTCAGCCGGCGCGCCAGTGCACACAGAAAGATTGCGCGGCTGCCGAATGCTCAGGATACTGCACTGCCAGGAAGGATGGAGGATGGAGGAGAGCCACAGAAGAAGAGACAACAGGGAGACCACAGAAGAGACCGAGCCCACAGGAGAAGAAGGACCACAGGGAGAAGAGACAGGTACAAACTGAACGGGTGGAGGGGTAGGGGGGCATTCAAGATGTTTTTGGGAACTACAAACTCCCAGCATGCTTTATTAGCTGGGAGATGTAGTTTCCAAACATCTTGAATGCCAAGTGAGGGTGGCATTCAAGATGTTTGGAAACTACAACTCCCAGCTAATAAGAATGCTGGGAGTTGTAGTTCCCAAACATCTTGAATGCCACCCTCACTTGGATCAAGATGTTTGGAAACTACAACTCCCAGCTAATAAAGCATGCTGGGAGTTGTAGTTCCCAAAACATCTTGAATGCCAAGTGAGGGTGGCATTCAAGATGTTTGGAAACTACAACTCCCAGCAGGCTTATTAAGCTGGAGTTGTAGTTTCCAAACATCTTGAATGCCAAGTTTCTACCCTCGGTTTATACTCGAGTCAACAACTTTTATTAGGATTTTAGCTGAAATTGGGTACCTCGGTTTATACTCGGGTCGGTTTATACTCGAGTATATACGGTTGGCACCCTAGATTGTAACTATTCATAACATTGCTATAGTGTCATAAACATTAAACTAAACTAAACATTATTAACATTTAATATTTTATGTATTACTGGTTCAGTAAAATAATTAAGTCGCTATATGTAAGCAGAAAGTAAACAAATACAAATTAGTTTTTAACTTAATATAGTCCTTTTATTTTGCACTTATTTTTCTGTTTGGCACTATGGAAGGAAGCCCAACCTGACATGGCCCTGACCTCAAACAAGTGCTGCATAAAGTGGCAGACGATACTTGTACCAATTTTGACCAGCCTTGCCCTAACTACCCCAACCCACCTAATTTAATGCCTATGTATGCCACGTGTAAGGCACTACTTGTATAAATTGTATGCATAGCTATGTATATTTTAATTACGAGGCATTGAAAAGCTGGACAGTGGACACCAGCAACTGACAGCAGGATTGGACAGGGGAACTATGGTCCAAATATGACTTTAGGTAAATTGATAGGAATTGCTCTCCTAAGAATTTTTGCAATTTTTTTCATGTTTATTTTGCATAGATTGAAGATATTTAAATTTTGTGTGTGATATGACAGCAGAATCACCAGTTCATGTTACAGGAAGTCCCTCCCCCTCCCTGCTTTTTTCACACAGCAGGGATGGGGAGGGATTCCTGTCTCCCTCACACACTGAAGTCTGAGGCTGTGCTCGCCTGCGGCGAGTTGGAGGAGCAGCCTTAGGAATGTCACATGTCATCCTCCCACCCATAACTTTCTGGTCAGTTGCTTCTTTATATCTTGGGCTGTGGGCACATAGAGTGGTGGTTGACGGCTTGTTTTAAAAGTAGGAAACTGGCCTTTCATCTAAAATTTTGTATGGAGACACTTTAAGCTGGGTACACACAGTGCAGATAATAGGCAACCCTGTAGGGTCTACATTACGATTATTAGCCATGTATTGGTTTAAAAATGCTGATCCTGCAGGCATGACCAAAATTTTCTAGGGGCCCCTTGGCTGTTAGCCCCCTGACAATATCTCCCCAACAAATATAGGGAGGTTTTTAATGCTGTTGACAGACAGCTTCCAATGAAATCTGCCTGTCAACTGCTATAATACAGTATATGACCATCTTGCATTACCCTAATCTCCATTCAGATTGATTCAATGAGATTTCATTTCCATTGCAAGGGGTAGCTGAAACTGAATTTGTATATCAGCGAATATAGCTTTCTTCCATGATTCCAATGTCAATTATATGGATTGCTTAAAAAAACAGAAACACTTAATAAACTTTTTTTTTATAACCATGGACTCTTTATATTTCCATTTTTATTTTATAACCTGGACTCTATATTTCCATTACGGAGACAAAAGGAAATGAGTGTCAAGGAAACTTCATTAAGGGATTATAATGTAAATGATTTCTATCATAAACAAAAACAACGGGGACCACTAAAATAATAACAAACATGGAAACAGCCACAAAAACAGCCAAAAGACATATGAGCTGTCTCATATTTTGGAACATGTCCAGCATTTTTTCACAAAGCACTGGGAAGCCTGTAAAAGTGTAATATGTGCACTGTTAATAAAAGTAGGCCCAACATGCTCTCCAAATGGAGAGGTCAGGTCATGGCCGCTGGACCAGTGGGAGGCGCAGGCTTTAAGGGCGGTGCAGGTAGGGGTGGTGCAGGTAGGTCCCCGGCAGCAGAGAAGCACAGTAGCAGTAGTCCCCGAATAAGGAGCTACCCCTTCGTTAAATCTGTTGGTGGTTCTGGGGAGCCTATCGCAACTATGTTTTAAAATACAAAAAAAAAAAAAAAATAAGGACAATAAATACTGAACAAAAATGGATGTCTTTCAACATAAACCAACTGAAAGTTTGTGTCAAGCTTTTGTTATGGAGATATATTGGAGGTATGGTATTGGAGGAAGTATATTAGAGATGTCAGCACTGCACAGGGGGAGTTAGGAGGTGAAGGGACAGTAGCCCATGGTAAGGCTACTCCACGTACTGCTCCTTGAATCTGGTTCTGATTATAGCAGATTCTGTAGTGGCACCATTCAAAAGGGGGACAGTGTAGGTTTGTTCCTGCTGGCCTTAAGCAGCCAAGAATTACAGTCAATAATTACACTCAACAGAAGTCAATCAAATGGACTTTCTACAAACTTCAGACTTTGGAGAAGTTTTTAGTATTTTATTATGGGAATGGTACTCGTTTAGTGGATTTCAGACCCCAAGAAATGTATCCTGCTCCTGAAAACTTGTATCATGCTTTATTCACTCTCTCTAGATATTAAAGGACATCTACAGTATAGTGAAATGTAAATATTGCTCCAATCCAGACATAATAAAAGGTTAATGTATGCTGCCTTATTCCACCTTCCTCTGTGCCACAGTGTTTGCACACAGTCTGATTTACTGCAGAGCTTCCACTCCCCCTACCCTCTCTGGTCATTCCGTTATATAATCTGGCTGTGAACCAAGTGCTCATGCACATTAATCCTCCTCCTACACATCACTCTATCCTTTGTAACAAACCTCCCCCTTGGTATGTAAGCCTGTAGCGAGCAAGTATCTCAGTTGTTCTGGAGATACTCGCAACATAAGGAGCGGAGGGGGGGGAGTTAGGAGAGCCCGAGTCTGCCTTATCACTGCAGCCGATCTCCTTTGACAGGCAGTAAAGTGGTGTGAAAGCTTGGATATGCCCTAAAGAAATAGTTCACTGAAAAAGTGAGCTATTTATTTAATGAAATGATGAAGAATGCGAGATAAAGGAGCATGCCTCTCTTCGTTCCCGGCTCCTGTAAACTTGTTTAAAGAATGAAAGGTGAGGTATAGCCCTTTACCTCCTGTTCTCAATAATGCATTAAAGGAATAGTTACTTTTTCAACGACTACCGTATTCCTTTAATGTAATAAATATACCCATACCCCAATTGATAACAGTGCTGCTGTTTGAGAATGAATAGATATTAGTTACAACATGCAAATAAATATCTCCAACCAATACAAAAAACAGACACATACAAGAACATTCAATATTTTATCACTACAGTATGAAAACATGAATTTTTAACTTTAAAAAGAGATTGAGAATTGTACATGGGAATCGGGTAAATTAAATATACAGGGTTATTGCAAAAAGTGATATGCAATAAAAAAAACATGTTGTGTGATGTAATATTTTAATTTGCCAATAAAGAAACATGGTGTCAAAAAAAGCAGTCTCAACAGATTCTCACTGCAATGAGATTCACTGAACACTTTTCTTGCTGTTACTGCAAACCAAGAACATGGCTAATGTTATTAAAACCCTAGACAGCAAATAAACTGACAGTGTTTTCTAAAATGATTTCCATTCAATCTAGAATATGATTGCTATTTGTACCGAAGTAGATTGATGAACTGACAATGAAGTATAAGCTTTCCATCAAAATAAACATTGTGCTCTAAATGAGTCAGGAAAAAAACAAAGGTTTAATCAGTGTAAAACCAAATTATGATAGAGCTGGAATAATTTATAGTGTTTTGAAGCTTTCTTTGAAATGTTAACATGGCTTATTAGTGAGAGGAATGAGACGCAGATAAATAAGATGTTTTATTGAAGGTTAGGTGGAACGCTTTTTTTTCCCTTTGAATTAATCTTATAAAAAAATCCAAAATTGCAAGTTGTAGAGAGAAATAGTCAATTTTGAGGTTAAACTTCTGACCCTACCGTCATTTAGTCAGTATATGTCAACTCACTTGATTTCTGTTTGACAGCGAGTTTGCAAATTTCTAGCTAAATCTTCTGAGTCAATTTGAAGATGAAATATGCGTGAACTTTTTTGGGTACAAAATAATGGAGTATCTATGTTTTATGTTCCAGTAAAGACTATAGGAGATGTAATAAAAGTGTTATTGTTAAAAATGGTGCTAATTTTGCCCCAAACCAATCAGATGTTTATTACCACTTGAAAGCTAACATCTGATTGGTTGGAGCAAAACCCGCACCATTTTAATGATAAGAAATTTTATTACATCTCCCTGTACAAATTCCAAATTATATAACACATATTGATGATGTATGTACACTCCTACAGCCAAGATATCATGCCCAGGGCCATTTGGTGGCAGGTATTTACAAATTGCCTATTCTGTCTATGTATAATTTCAGGCAGGACAATATTAGGGTGACTCCTAAAAACCTGTGCCAGGACAGGTAATTAGTATAATTATAGTAGAAATGGAAAGAGGCACGTACATGGATGAATTTAACTTAATTAAATACTGTGCTGAAAAAAACACAGCGTTTCGGGGAGACTGAATGTTGTGTGCGCTGGGTTGACGATTCTGTGCAAAATTGGGGGTTGTGTCAATTAAACGGGTTTGTTGTGGTTACTTTTTACACAACATTCTGGATCTTGACTGAAATCAGATTATTTGGAGAACTCATTGAATATACGCAGCTAAAAAGTAGAGATGGCTGAACTTACTGAAATTCGGTTCATTTCCGAAACTTCGGTAAAAGTTCAGAAGTTTGAAATGAACCCATTAAAGTCAATGGGAGAAATAGTTTGAAAAGTTTGGATTAATTACAAAGAAAATAGCAATGGTAACTTACTGTAAATGGCTGTGGCACCTGGGAAATGGTCTGGGGAACATGCACCTATCATCGCCTTGTTTAAAACACTTCTTTCCCCCACGATTGGTCAATTGTCGTGGTTTCACAAGCTATATTCGAGGGTTACGGAAAAACAAAACAATACATTCGAAGGTTACTGAATTCAAACGCTACATTCGAGGGCTACTGAAAAAGGAACATTATATTCGAGGGTTACCAAAATGAATGCTACATTAAGAGTTAGCAAAAATCAAACACTACATTCTAGGGTACCAAATTCGAACAAAAACATTCAAGAGTTACCGAACCATACATTCGAGGGTTACCAAAAATCGAAAAATACATTTGAGGGCTACTGAATTCGAATGATACATTCGAGGGTCACTAAACAATACAATCTAGGGTTATCGACGAAACAGAACATTCGAGGGATATTGCCAAATGCCGCATTTGAGGGTTAGTCCAAAATCGAAGGTTAGCGAACGGTACGTAAATAATTAAAATATGTCCGCAAGTTCGGAAAACCAAACTAGTTGGAGTTCAGAAAGTTTGAATAGTTTGAGTTTGTCCAAACAATAAAAGTTCAAAGGCAGGTGTACATTACTTTTGGAATTCAATCCACCTGAGTCAACCACCAGTCAAGAGGCAAACATTCCACATTTATTACATGAGGCCCTTCAACATAAACATGTGGGGAAATGTGCTGTTTCACAAACACACACCATGCAACCCAGATATTTTAAAGTAAATGTTCACCTTAAAACAAAAAAAAGGTTAATGTCAGTTACCTGCCCTCAAACCTAACTGATATATTTTGTACTTTAGTACCTGCATTACTAACCAGATATTTAAGGATTATTATTGTGGAGCAGGAGGAGGCAGATCACCTTGCCAGAACAGAATAGGTTTCAATCAAAAATTACCTCAGTAAGAAGATAACAGGTTTGATGCATCAATTGCATCATTTGTGCCTTAGCAGGTTGCTATGGACTCACTCCTGCGGCGCACTGATCTGGCTCCCTGCTTGCCAGAACTAGCAAACGGCGGCTGGACATGCAGTGGCGCGGCTGCGTCAATGGAGGAGAGCACTGCATTAGAGAAGGTCTGTAAGTAGAGTTCTGCTTCTTTTAATAATCTGACATGGAGGTTGGGGGTGGGCAAGGGTGCCCTACACTACAGAAAATGTTTTAATGCTAGGTAAAGGGCAGCCAGGTAGGGATCCAGAAGGTGGGAAGGAGGGGGAAAAGGGATCCCTGTGCATGCCTGTCCCTCATAAGGACAAGAAGGAGGCCGAAACCTTTGAACAGGAAGACAGCTCCTACTCTTCAATTTCCTGGACTTTGGACCAGCACTGCAGGAAACCCTTAGGAGCAGAGGAGTAAGGTAAGGTTTTTTATACTACACTGTGGGCCAGTAGTGGGTTAAATTTAGATTTGGAAATGGACATGCCCTTTAAGTACTTACATTGGAACAGCCACATAAGCATTTGTGAATAGCTTGTTGTGGTGTGAGAGTGTATTTTGTGATACTTGTGCAGCTGCCGCAGCACTAACCGGTCATATGGCTTTAGGTAAATATATTGTTTGTATCTATTGGTTTATACAAGTGATGTTCTGCGAAAGAGATTTACTTGTAAGTACCAGGTGACTATTGCACAATTTTTTTTGTACATTTGCCTTAATGCATCCCTTCCATTCTAAACATATTCTATTAAAGGGAGAACTAATATTTGTTTGTTTTAAGGCAAATTACGTAAAACCAACGCTCCCCTGTGTAATTACACGTTAGCATGGTTTTGTATGTCCATTAACAGAAACAATCTCCTATTCAATAAACCTACTTCATAGTGTGAAACTTAATGTGTATCTAATTATCTAATGCAGGGTGCCCAACCCAACTGACACTGGGAGGCGCATTAGCGGCACTGAGCACAATGAGCGGGCCACGGGGAGTAGCTCGCACCCCAGCCACTCGTGGCCTTGTGCAGGCCATGAAAAATGTGGCGGGCCAATTGTGGTCTGCGGGTGGGCATCACTGATCTAATGGGATCCCGTGGTATCTTAGTTAGTTGTGAGTCTAGGAGTGAGTCTAGGATGACCTCTGGGTCCTTGTGTGATGATAATTTTTTTTTATCTAGATGGAGTTCAGGTCCATGCGTCTCGGTGTGCGCGGTCCTCGGTGTGCTTGATTCTGGTGTTGAAAATTTAACCAAAGTGACAGGCTCAGGGCTAGTAGCACTGAGCACCCATCAGAGTGGTGAGTGATTTACACACATTCGTATAGTAACTATACTTGCTTTAAAGGATAAGTACAATGTAAAAGCAAGTTAAGTTTAATTTGTAGCAGCTGTACACAAACAGGTATCTATATTCTAAAAAATCGAATTTTCAAACATTTTACCTTTAAATACAGCAAGATCCCACTGCTTCAAAACTTTTTGCAGATTTTAAATCTGGGCTGTAGATCCCAATTTACAGGGAACGACCTGTCACTCCAGGAGCAGAAATTTTAATATGTGACCCATTAATGACCTCTACTAGGAATTATCTGCTCCAGCACATTAAGAGAATCAGCAGTGAAAAGAAGCAGGGGGAGGGAGGGGGAGATGTGTAAGCAGAGTCATGCTATGGTCAGGCTGTGCAGGACAAGTGTCACAGACACTAAAAGAAGGCAGTGTGAGTAAGGGAGGGTGGAAGCAATTAGGAGCACTCACTAAACATTAATAATTTAATAACAAAGCAAGCACAGATTAATATGTGAGTACCACCATTTTATTCTCTCAAATTGTAGTTTCAGATAAGTAAAGTTGTTTCAGTGAGTATAGTCACCCTTTAAGAAGAAGGAGATTCAGGAAGTCTGGAGGGGCAGAGCTACAGAGTCTACTCAGAAGATCCAAGATGTCATAACACAAACTTTACATCAGCAAAGGGAAGCTCAGGAGGGACCTAGGGAAATAAAAAGATGAAACAGATTTTTTTAAAGAGGCTGCTTTCAATTAAACTTAACTGCTTTACAGTGCACTTATCCTTAAGCTGTGGAAGAGATTAAGATTTGTGGCTTACACACCTGGACCACTGTTAATTGGAGTGTGTTTGCTGATCTATTACACCCTCCTTCTGTTCTCTTATATCTCTTCACTTACATACTTTGTTATGAAAAACACAATTATCGCATTAGTCTATACTAGAAGTTACATTACAGCATTCACTCATCTGTTGATTGGTTAATCTATACACACATATCCACCTGAAATTTGATTAGGTTGTAAAGGAGTCTAAGGGGCTAATGCAATAAAAGTTGCATCCAATTAGTGCTGCAATACTGGGCGTGCAAACATTTGCATCTCTTGTTGCATTAACCCTTAGGACTAGGCCACACTATCGCGTTTTGCATGCGATTGCACTTACGTTTTTTAAGATCATTGAAAATGTGGCAATGAACTGAAAACGCGCGTTTTCTGGTGCGTTGCGATTGCGCATGAGATTGTGATTTGCATTCCGCATTGTTATCGCATTGCATGCTTTTTCCTATACCCAATCCGTGTGCGATTGCATTTGTGGCGGCAGTGTGGCTGTGCTTTTTCATTCCCCCTAAAGTTCAACATAAAACAGATTTCTGAAACAAAGGGGTTGATACAAAAGTGCAAAAGTTTCCAGTGTTATCTAACTGCAGCAACACAGTATTAAAAATTAGCATGATTGGCGGTGAATTCCTTGCTAATAGATTAATTACTATTAAGACATACACATTAAGTTTCGTACACACGTGGGATTGCGGGTGCCGACCCGCAACTCACGATGTGAACGAACGTGTGTACACGATGTGTACAGAATGTGTAACAAACCTTAGAGCAAGCCCTCCTTTTGCCCAAAGCCGCTAGCCCTAACATAAGGGTAAATGGGTATATTTTGGTTAGTACAAGCAATACGTTGTTGTAATCATCAGTTTTCAAAATATTAGAAATTTGGAATTTCCAAAATCGTAACTGTACGGCCGCGATGCATTGCCAAGCGTTCATTAATTAACAAACGCTCGGTCAAAAATACCATGCGGTAGTAAATTACCGCAATGGTAGCCTATGGGGAGCGTAAATCTGTGACGCGTTATTGTAGATTAATGATTGTTAAACCGATCATAAACTGATTGTTAAAAGCGCAGTATATTGAAAAGCAATACCACTCCATTATAAATATTGCCCTTAGGGCCCTATTTCTAAAGATTGTGATCGAAAAAAACAACGGTCGATCGTAAAATAACGATCGGTATTTAACGATATTGTAAATACCAGTTTTATCGGTAAATACGGTCGTTATCGTTAAATACCAATCGTTATTTTACGATAACAACCGTTATTTTACGAAACGATAGCGATCTTTTATAAATAGGGCCCTAGTTCTAATAAAAACTAGAGTGCTGATACAATAGAAGGTGCAAAAGTTTCCACAATCTGCTGCAACCAATCAAATGTTATATAACATCAGTAACCTGGCAAAAAAAACTAACATCTGATTGGTTGCTGCAAATAAGTAGCACAGGCAACGTTTTATACATACATCCCTACATCGCCTAAATCAGAACCTGATTTCTATTAAATACTAGGCACCATTTAAAGCATTTGCTAGTGTCCGAGTAAATCTTTACTAATTCTAGACTAAAACTATTGTAGTTTAGTCCTATATTGTTGTAATTTACAGTTAAATCTGACCAAGTGAATCACTGGATAGACTCATATTTTCTACAAAACCATTACAGTTGCTATTTACCTAGTGACTGAACATTATACACATCAGGGTATAACCAAGGAAGACAAGGGAAAATATATATTCCTGTGCCCAGGGCATAAAATATAATGCACAAAAATCATTGCCTTGAAGGTGACTTTTCCAAGCCACGGATTACTAGGTGCTTCCCCAGACTCAAATAGGAGTGAAACATATTACAAATCTCTATTTGCTGATGTATTAAAGATCACAACACGCTGTCCCAAATGTCATTTTCTTTTTTTATTTTATTTATTTTTCAGACAAGGTAGATGTAAACCAGTTCACAATGAAGCAAAACAAAACAAACATGAAACAACAAATATAGTTGTTTTAATTTACAGTGAATGTAGATGAAAAGGAGAGATTTAAAGGAGAGAGTTACAGCAAAATCAACTATCATTTTAATTGAGGCTGTTAATGTTATTCTTCACTTTATCCATGGTCTCTTTGCCCAGCCAATTACTTTGGTACTTGCCACAGTGGTCTCAGCATAATTTATATAAACATTTGTATCACTCTATATCTATTTAATAGCACTCTAAAACAAAGTTTTTCTGACTTAAAAGGCATGTCCATCCTTAAAACAAAAAACTGATGACTGTTAGTTATCTGCCTGTAACTCCAACTGCTATTTTTCCCATTTTATTACATGCATTTGTAACCAGATATTTAATCTTTCTGGAAAGTATCGGCCTCCTCCCTCTTTAAATGCAGAGTATGTGCAGAGAAGGCAGCAGGTGAAACAGCAGTTAATCATTGGTTGTGACTATCCAATAGGCATGCAAAATGGACGCGAGAGCAACAGCTTAACCAGCCAGTCCCTGGACAATTCTGCAAGTTCGCTGAAGACACATTTGTAATAAGTCCACTGTTCATTAATGAGTGTCATTCGCAGCATTGTCATTCATTAAGGGCATGTCCACCACGAAAACAAAATCTTTCCACTACTGGCCCCACTGTGTAGTGTTTAAAAATCCTTACCTTACTCTCTGCTCCAAAGGTTCTCCTGTATGTCTGCCCAAAGTCTAGAAAGTGAAGACCAGGAGCCTGGCAGGGACGGAAATGTTTCTGCCTCTTAGGTGTCCTCTAAGAGGTTTCTGGCTGCTCAGTGAAGCCCTTACCCCCTCCCTCCCTCCCGGTCCCTGTTCCTCCATGGTGCCCTAGTGTGAAATCCTTTCACCCCCAACTGCTATAATAGTTTGTAAAAAAACGAATCCAAACTCTACTTACACAGCCTTGTTCCCCCAGCGTTCTACACTGCCAGAAGCTGCATGCGTGATTGGCTGCCTCTCAGCCAATTATGGACGCGGCGCTGGTCCGAGGCTTTGTAAGAGATCAGATTAGTTTTTTTACAAACTACTATAGCAGTAGGGTTGGGGTTGATGGTGCAGTTTATCATGGTGGAACCTTCTTGAAAACAAACAATGCACAGAGATGATCATGAGAGATGGAGCTGAAGTCATAAACAATCTCCCATTAGCAAAGTCTATATAAATACTACATGAGGTTGAAAAGAAGCAATGCAAAAGCTGAGGCAAAAGGTGGAATGCCAACTAAAATAGCCTTTTAGGTAATTGTGTTCTTTGAAATACACTGCAAAGATTACTTTTCTTTTTGTATGAAAAAGAAGAGGTATCATTGTTAGGACAGGAGCATTGAATGTGTTTGAAAGCAAAAAAACTGAAATCCCTGTTCTGTGTCAGGGAGAGGGAGGATCTCTGTGCATAATGTGATTGGCTGTCAGCTTCTAGGAAGCAAGGCTGTAACTTCTTTGTTTTAATCGTTGAGCTCTACAGAGCATGTGCCTGTAAGCAGACACTTAGCTGGGGGTTACCCAGCTAAGGGGATGTGGGAGCTGACCCCTAGTACTCACAGGTATTTTTCAAAATCATCAAATGGCCACAGCAAAGGGAGAGGTGAGATTGTAAGACAATTTTCTATGATGGAGAGTTCCAGAACGGGGGTTGCTCATATTTTGCTAATCCTTATAATAATTCCAAAATTCGCAGGAAGAGGACATCAATAAAAATAGTGAAAGATGAAATAACAGACCATGAGAATTCTCCACTTCTCTTTGAAATATGATCCATACACCAGTGTCAATGTAATCCAAAAAGTCCATGTATGTTGGCAAAATTTTCTAGGGCTGCCCCAAGAAGTTACATTTGGAAATATGAACGGTTACCTATAGTATAAATGAAATGAATTTCTTGTACCAGGTCGTCCCATTGACAATTTCTGGGTGGTACCATAAATCCTTATTATGCTTACGATACAACTGCCATATAAATTGTTGAAATCTGTGTACAGAGAAAAGCATTATGTTTATTCAAATATGTATACAAGGGACATGATTGTGCTAATGTTTCAGTGTCTGAAACAAACAATCACAATAAGACTTGAATGTACAGTACATCAGTGCTCCAGAAGCCATTTGGAGAATATTTTGCTTTCTAATGTACGAATTGTGAGATCAGAGTCACACAATTTATCATTGCCAGTTCATTGGAGCAAGAGCAAAAGAGATAACAAACTACTGAATGGTTTAAGCTGAATCAACAGGATCAAGTGCTCACCAGTGTAAGTATAGGGAAATTCCTGTCCATTACAATTGGGGTGACAATGGTACTTTCTGCAAAAAGCATCAGCAATGTGGTGGTAAGTTCATAGCCCAATGTACCCTGTGAGTACTAAAGAGTGAGAAAGGTTTTATCCAACATTACTGCTTCAACATTTCCATCCCCAACAGATCCACTAAATCTCAGGTATACAAACAAAAAGGATTGATAGAAGGCATAGCAACAAACTGCATGGAAAGCATGATCCTTGGTCAACTGTGAAGCCTATGACTTAAAGAAGTTCAGTTTGCTCTTTTACTAGATATAATTGGAGAAATTCAATTTGCCAAAAGTTCCAAAGACATTACTCCATTGAATTCAGTTTGAATGTAATAATCCGCTGCATTTATAAAAATGTTCTTGCCAAAGATAACAATAGCCAATGCCTTAATGCAACTTTCTGGGTGGCCCTGGGGGAAGTGGAAAGACCTACCTTTACGAAATGCTAATATTTTTTTCCATGCAAAGAACCGGAGTTGAGGCTAATTTGCTGATAAATGATCAGACATGTCACTCCTTATTCAAGCTTCCAGTTCCAATCACAGAAACATCAGTTTTAAGTATGAAAATGCAAAGTGACAAGCGCAAAAGAGATCGCCGCTGGTAAAACTAAATTTTAGATGAATGTACAATGGCATATGGTGATTTACTTATACCACTGAAACTTCTAAGAGAGTTAATGGATAATAATATTCCATTGGTAGAAATGTACTTTTATTAGGAGGAGATTTTCAATAGTGCTTGGCTATTGTTCGCCACACACATGCGTTCAGCTAATGTTCAGTCCACTTTAAAATATGTAAAAATTGGCTTTACTTTAAGAAACTAACCTTGATAGAGAACATGCGTGGTACAAATTGGCTGTTGCAACTTAGAAATGGAAACCTTAGCAATGTGTTTGAACTTCACCCAGATATTATTGAAATCCCTCACAAATTTATTTGGCAGACTTGGTCCAAATAATATTGACATTGACTGGATAAATAACCATGTGTTGGATTGCCTTCTGGAACAATCTGCATCTTTCAAGTACTGACAGTGTTGATTTTAAGAGTAAGCATCTTAATTTGCCATTAAAATATATAAACATAATTATTGACCTTACAAGTCATGCAGCCTATACTTTTTGTTTTTATGTATAATTACCTTTAAACTTAAACAAGACAATTTCCCATTAAGGCTGCATTGCCATGCAATTAAAAAATCCAAAGGCATGGACATGGTAGGAAATTACCTACATGAGCCTATATTTGGACATGGTCAAATTATGTAGCCTTTTCTTGAGTACGGCATTCATGTGACATCAGTGAAGGTTTAACCTACACCGGATCGGGGAGAAACTGACTCAAGGACGTGAACACATTTTCAAAAAAAAGTTGTGTATAAGGAGATTTTTGCACTCATTTTTTTTAAAGTTTTGGTGCTGCAACTTAAAGATATTTTGGACTTGGTATAACAGGTCAAATGGTTTAAACAATGAAAATTCTACTTTATTCTAATAAATTGGTTCATCTTAATACAATACATTTATTAATTACAGGAAAAATTTCCAGTATGCTACACCTCCAAAATTGTGATTGCATTCTTGAATTTGCAATTCTTTAGAGAATCAGGGGTTTACTGGTAAAATACTAATCACTTTGAACAGTAAGCTTACAGAGAGTCCTATCATTCTCCAGTGCATTCACTCTCCCGATGCAAAAAAAAAACAATGGTGGCTTTGGTACATTGCCATCCTTAATTTTTTGTTTTTTGGGTTTAAAAATTTTGAAGAAATTCAACCCCAAAAACCTATCTTAATGGGACATTCCACTCCCCAGACCAAATTTTAGTGTATTGCTCAGGGGCGTCCCAAATCCCAAATCCCCCAAGACTGCAATAGTTACCTTTGTCCCAGCGATCCCTGGAATGAGATCTTCTGCTTTATCGCTGGCCCTGGTCCTAATTATTGCCTACCATCTATTTTATGAGCTATTCATTATAGATGAACAAAACTGGTTAGTTTTGCTTTAACAGCAGTTACACAGAACCTATTGAAGTTCCATAGATTCCAAAAATCTGATTTGAACCAAATTGAATTGTTATTTTTTTTAAATTTTCGATCATATTTTTCAAGTTTGTGATAGAAATTTTTCATTGTTAAATAAGAATTTTCAATTTTCTAAAGGAATAAGCTTGGCAACCACAGAGACGATAGCTTGAGAAGCAGCCATGACAACCATGATTGAAAGCTGCTACCTAGAAAAACCAGAAACAAGAACAAAGTAGGTGATGAAGCAGAAGAGCTTGTTCCAGGGACCACCAGAACATAGGTAAGTATTGCTGGCTACAATACAGTAAAAAAAATTCTAGGGGGAATATCCCTTTTAAGCCATGCTATCTTTTATAGAATAGTAAGCATGGCATTAAGGAAACTTTTTAGCAGCTATGTCTCTCAGTGCATTGAAACGTTAGTGTTACTTTGCTCACAAAATTAAAAGTTGCATGTTTTGTCAGATATAAATAACAAAAATGTAGACAGGGCTGGGCAGATGGTGTCAGTGTTCAGACAGAAGGCCCAATAACTGCACTGCCTATGGGGAGTTGCCACTTTTGAAAGGTCTCTATCGAACTTAGAAATTTGACTTTGAGCAAATCAGATTTGTATTAAAAGACCTGTAAGTGGGCTTTATTTCAAGCTAGTATGCATTTATACACATAATCATATAATGATCTCCAATTTTAGACTCTGTTTTAGTCTGTGATATTGCAGTTCACACAGGGAGATGTTAAGAAAATTATAATTAGCATGCAACAGTCCTTGAAGTAGAGGTTGTTAGACCTGAATAAATAAGAGACATGTCAGATTGTTAGGCACATAGCTCCTGAGGAAATTAATTAGTAAGCAAATTAACAGTTGAATTAATGTGCCATGAATACAATGTCTGGATTAAGACCTTTATTCTTTAAATCCAATAACCAAGTGTAATAATTAATCTTTTTATAATTTGGGAAGTTTTAAAGCTCCTCATTTGAATTAGGTAACAAATGTTTAAAATCTATCAAAATATTCCTTACATTCATTTACCTCTTAAATCCTGCTATGTGGATGTATTAGAGTGGTTCACTATTTCTGAAATAGACCAGAATGCCTACATTAACTAGAAAGTATTGTTTCCTCAGTCTTATACCCAAGACCCAAGTCAATCACAGTGCTAAAGCGAGAAACCATGTATTCAATATTTAGTCAAGTGAATTACTCAATTAAAAAATTGAGTGCAAAATATTTAGGAGCAACTTCTGTCCCACAGCACAAGATCAACAAAACCACTTCTAGAACTCCTGCATGGACAACTTTACATAACACTTTACATTAGATAGGCACAGTCTGTAGTAAGTAGCGCAATCGTGGGATCATAAAACTTAACTAAAACTCTGCCATTAAGGCCACCGTCAGGAACAAACGACTGTGTAGTTACCTGTTTCATCCCATTTTGTCCAAATGGGACACAAAGATTCTGATCTACGATTCATTGTGTTGGAGGAGGCTCCATGGTTGAGATGGGGTGGAAATAGAGAGTTAGCACTACGTAAAAGGGAAGTTTGGTGGATACACCGATTAAAATCATTGCATTCACTTGGTCTCAACAGGGATTATGATCTCCACATTTATCTGTAATAGCATGTGATTTGGTCCCTGCGTTTCCTCATGAGCGCCATTATACTATATATTTATTTGTATACAAATTGTATTACTGTGAAAGTAAATGTTAATCACCCCTTTAAGGAACAAATAGGGGTGGGACATGAAGGCTATTTTAAGTGATGTCCTGAGTGATGTAACCATATTGCTTTGATAATGCCTGAATAACTGTATGGCTTGAGAAAGGGGATGTGCTACCCCGAAACATTGCCTATATATATGCAGTTGGCCTGAATAAATACTGATGATGTTCATTGGAGTGCGGTGTATTTCTCTTTTTTATATATATGGGGGGTGGACAGCTACATCTCCTTTTGAACACCGGCACCCTTGTTTGAGATTACTAGAAATCTGGAGTGCGGTGCAAACTGTATACACACACACACACACACACACACACACACACACACACACACACATCCCTTTCCCCTTATAGTATATAAAGGAGATTGAATTGAGTTTTTAGGAGCTACTAATGTGGTGGGGGGTATATGATATTACATATAGGAAAGGTGTGCATGTATATAAAGAATAGCACTGACTTATATTAGGTACAAGACAAAATATACAAAATACATAAACGTACTTACAGAGCTGAGATCCCTATTTCAAAATGGAATAGTCAAATGGCAACTTAAACCACACCCCTGTGTCTGCTCTATCTGAAATGAAGTGTAATCCAAAAAAAGTTTCTGTCTGCTACACAGGATGCGATTTGTATTGTAATGGACACATACACCAAGGCTCCTTATATACCTCCTCCAGCCTGTAGGTGGTGTCAATGAGTGATAAAAGATAAGACATCCCTGCTATCTATGGTAGGAGTAGAGAAAGTAAAAGTAGATTGGGGTGTGTGCTTTGAAGTGATATTGAATGCAACACAAGGTCCTGTGTATAAGATCCAGTTACCACCTGTTGGGAGGACAGATTATTGGACAGACAAGTTTCCTTATTGGATACAAACTCTGAGGCAACAGATAAGTGTACACCAACTTACAAGGACACACAATATACAGGCCTGGTCAATATACAAAGTGGTGCACCATAGACAGGGACACCCCTGATTACTGCACATGTTAAGTGGGGAACCTGTTTATGTGCACTGTCTGCTTTGTGCCAGACCACCAGAGTAACCCACTGTGTGCCATGCTACCCATAATAATTCCATAAAGCAGTGATCTGGTACAAATTGGTGGCAGCGCTGCTGGTAATACCATTTATTCTCCCTGTTTTCTCTGTAGATTTGTTCTCTGTATTAATCTATGGAGGCTGCTACTGATAGTATTTATTTAAATCCTCCTGTCCTTGTACCTGCAATTAAAATTCCCCAATTAGACTCTAGTTCTACCAGGCCCAATTGCCAAACCTATTTTTAAACCTGATCCATTTGATGGGGTAACTAGGGAGTAGACTGATTGGCTAGAACAATTTGAATTGTCAGCCACTATTAATGGTTGGGATGAAGCTGCTCGCTTGCAAGTCCTTAGACTTTTGCTTAGTGGTAAAGCCAGGCAGGTATACCAAGGATTTACTGTAATACTGAAATAAAAAGGCAGTTATAATTTATTAAAAATTGCTCTGAAGCAATTTTTTCCCCAATTAGATGAGAAATGATTGTTTATACGTTAGATTATTAGGGAAATGCTATTATAATAACATGATGCAGTGAGGTACCTTCTGATATAATATATGAGGTACCATCACCACTTGAATACTAATAAGTATTAACCTAGCCTGTCTAGTTTCATCCACACAGTGTGGCAGGATTGCCTGGGTCTACTCTCAGACCTGCAGGATTATCCGATTTGGTTTCTCTTAAAGCTGGTGACTGTCTGTTGGAAGCATATGCCTACATTCTACAATATATATCCCTTCTATATATACAAATATTTATATTTTTACGAAGATTGCATTGAGTTTTCAGGAGCTACCAATGATAGGGGGTATATAATATTACTTATAGGAAAGGTGTATATGTATGTGTGGCATTTCTCACTGTTTCCATCTAAATTACCATAAATATATGAATATAAAGTATAGTACTCGCTTATATTAGGTACATGACAAAATGTATAAAGTTTATAAATGTACTTGTATTGTTGGAACCCCTATTTTAATATGGTATTGTCGAAACGGAAGGTTTAGCCACACCTCTAAATAAATAGCCACACCTCTGTCACTGCATGTGTTAAACTAAATGGAAGTGTAAGGACGTTTCTTTATTACACCCAATTATGTACAGTTCATAAACATGTCTTAGCCAATCAAAAAGAAGACTTCCTGTAGGGGTAGAGTCCAGATGTTTTTGCTACACAGGAAATCATGTGTGAGGACATAAAGGAAAATATTTGCCTTGTCTCTGCCCATTTCTCTAGGAATGCTGGAAGAGAGTTTTTTCCTCTTTTGGACTATTGGTTAAATTTAACCTCATACTGGTCCCACTCTGTATTTTTAAATAATCCTTACCTTACATCTCTGCTCCTTATGGTTCTCCTGCAATGCCTTTTCAAAATCCAGGAAAGTGAAGAGTAGAAGCTGTCAGTAATTCATCCGGTGCCTGTTTTTTCCTCAACCTCAACAATGATGTTGCAGGAGAGAAGAGGTTTTAAGTAACGATCTGAGCATCTAAAAAAAAAAATAAAATATTTCGGCGGTTGGGTAGGGGTCACCTACCTTAGGATAAAACTTCATTTTTAGGGTGGACATGCCCTTTAATTGAGAGGGTGTGTAGTGGAGGAACTTATGGAACTTGTCACTTAGTCTATTAGAGGGAACTGCACAACAGCACAACTACACTTATAGAGCAAGGCTGACAGTTCCAGTACGAACCCAAAGGTGGCACTGTGGTGTATAATAAAGATGTTTGATATTAAAGGACAATTATACTCACCTTTTCCCCGATCCACTGCAGCATAGTACCCAGGGTGAGGACCTAAAATCGCTAAGTCCTCACCCTGGGTTCTTTCTCTAACTCCTGCACTACTTACCGCAAATCTGCTTCGGCGATCCAGACTGTTCCACCTCTCTCCTACTGTCAGTGACAGTCGCGAGGCAGCCAATTGGAAGACACGCCTCCTTGCAGAGCGTATCTTCCTATTGGCTGCCTCGCGATCTGTCATTGAAGAAGGAAGAGCGGAGGAACGAAGCGATCGGCGAAGCAGATTTGGGGTAAGTAGTGCAGGAGTTAGAGAAAGAACCCAGGGTGAGGACTTAGCGATTTTAGGTCCTCACCCTGGGTACTATGCAGCTATGGAGGAAGAGGAGCGAGGGTGAGGTGAGTATACTTGTCCTTTAACAGACCTGCATAGCCCCAATTACATGATGAATTTAAAAGCGAAAGAAAGTCCAATAACAAGCTTGTTCAGACGATTCCCCATATAATAAAAACAAGATCTGCTATATTCTTAACCTTGGTTAATTAGTTGCCTTGAAATGGATATGTTTGTGTGGCTCACACTAGAACTACCTGCTCCAATCTGGTTGTTTTAAACAGTTATTTGGCGTTTGTCAGCACTCAGGTTTATGTGACTCTATAGACATTTCTAGCACTAATTTTATATATCAGGATACTCCTAATTTGAATAATTATCAAGGATGCAAACTGATTGCATTTAGTTTCCTCTGATAAACCTGTTGCATTTCAAACTTTTTCCCTTTCCAAAAATCACCCTCTGCTATTGGAGAATGCTGGGATTTGTAGTCCAACTGTAGTTTTATTGGTCAAACCTGCAGCATAATGCTTAGCCAGAGAGAGTAACATTTTGATTACATTCAAAAAATACTAAACCATAATTTAATTTACATACCTATAAAAAGTACTGAACTTTTGGTTTAGTATGGCAAAGAGAAGCTCCTACACAATAACCACTGGGTAGGAGAACTATAGCCCAACTAAGCTCTCATAACCAGCATTTGAGCTATTGTAATCAACATGCTTTAATAGAACATATCCTGCAAGCTCAGCTGCTAAACCAAAAGTGTGCTTCACCAAGCACACTATATAGATGACATTTTTATACTCTGGAAGGGTAACATACCGGATTTTTCTCTCTTCCTTAATAGACTGAATAATAACATATATAACATCTTTCTCACGCACCATGTTTCGAGTCATAAGGTTGAATTTTTGGATCTCATTGATTTAAAGACCAGGGTGTGTTTAACACTAGTCTCTTTAGGAAACCCACGGCTACCAACACCCTTTTACACTATACTAGTGCCCATACTCCAGCATTGCTTAACGGTATTCCGAGGGGGCAATTCCATAGGGTATGCAGGAACTGCACGAAACAGGTAGATTTTGACCGAAAGGCCTCTCACTTACAGGAACGGTTGCATGAACGGGTATATCCCAACTATCTGTTGAGACAAAGCCACTATGCAGCATCACGATACACACAGACAGAATCAACCTGCAAAATAATGTAAGATTAATTACTCTATATAATGAGCAATGGTTCCAGACTCGATCTGTACTAAAAAAGAATTGGCACATCCTTATGAATGATAACTTCTTGAAACCTTTTATTGCAGACACCCCACAGATAACAGCTAGGAGACGTTCGAACTTAAGAGACAAGCTGGTTCGAATTTATTTTGTGTGGCTGACCATTTTTTAAGATTTCAACAAGGGAAAACTGTAGGTCTGAAATGTATGGGGCTGCAAAAAATATCAATTAATATCAGAGGTGGAGACATTGAAAACACATTGTTACGATGCGAGACTCATTACATTTTAATCTTTATACCTTACATCCCGAGAGTCTGAATGAAGAGATGGATTTTATTCCATTTATTTAATTTATACTTATCTTTGTCTTCTGAATGTGGCTACCTGATTCTTTATTGGCCTATAAGGTTCGGGTCGTTATTCCGTATGGGACTTGCTGAAAGTGAATGACTCGGCAGACAGTTGGTGTGATGTATTCTGAGACGTTGGGAGAAGTGCGGTCAGATGTGATGTCTTCCATTGATTATACTTAACCACTTTCTTGAGGACATCATCTTTCTGAGATGGAGATTTAGACTAGCTTTTACAGCGAAGAGGCATACCTCTATGTATTTTTTATATATACATGTTGATACTGTATATCACTATACATATGGGTGATTACATTGTCCAAATCACCTGTTACGTATAATACGTGTGTTGGATTTGATGTTTATATGTTACTATAGTAACAAATGTAATAATGAATATTCTTGCTTTATTGCTTTGCACTTATTCACCACTCCCCACTATTTTTTTGTTCACATTTGTGGCAGAACAGGCTGGGTCCTTTCTGGGACCTCAGTTTTCTCAACTGAACCCTTCCTGAAGACTTCCTTGTGGGGAGGGCAAAATTGGAAGGCCTTTCGAAGCCTCCTGGCAAAGGAAGGCCCTATGGATTCCCTCTTGGTAGGTTTAGTTGCAGGTGGACGACCAAGATGGGAGGATGGTCTCGACCACAGCATGAGCACTGTGTTTACCGTGGTGATGGGTATGAAAGCACTGATCCGGCTTTCAAGAAAAAAAAAGAAAAATGATTGAAAATGTCATATTGGGTAGGGACAGTATGGGTCCTCTTTTAGATCTCAAAATTCTAATTGTGAGAATTTCTATAGAAAATTCTCTATTGGGCTGTCCATAGCCTCCCATCAAAGATATGTCTAACATTTCTATAAATAGTGGGCAAATCTTGAAAAGTCCATATATATACCAATCTGATAGACTCTTATCCAAAACAACTAATAAATCAACAAAGTACTCCAACAAAGTATTAGTTTAGGTGGATATGACACTTATAGAACCAGGATTTCATATTAGGCCTTGATTAACAGTTTTTGTTTTATTATTATTATTATTTTTTTTTTATTGCACAAAATACATACAAAAGATGGGATAGTATGCATCCACACAGAGTGCAACTAGAGACCAAAACTTTCAAATATATACAAAAAATAGAAGCCTAGCGCACATCCAACTAATTTGCTTACATTTAACGTTATCAGTGAATTGTGGCCTAAAAAGCCTGCCAGTGAATTTAAAGCAATTAGTTCAATAACTTGGCCAAATTATTTTAAGCCCAGCAACCACGTCACGGTTTGCTTTATTCTGCTGGGTCCTAACCTTTAATCCTGATGATGGCTGTAAACAAGATGGCCGAAACGCGTTGATACACGCTGAATAAAGATCTGTTTTCTGTGAACAAAGTCCTGCGAGTGCTCCGGTTTTCCTCTCTCTGTATATGTATATATATATATATATATATATCTCCATTTAAGAAGCATATGTAATAGAGTTTGAAGATAAATTTTAATTAACTAATCAAATACTCAAATAAAAACTCAGTGGTGGACTTGGAATGAACTCTTTCACAGCTTCCTGAGACAATGCAAAACATTTATGCAAATATTCACAGAAGTTAGTATAACGTTGCCTTTGATGTGTAAATCTTGAGTGACAGATGCTCTTTGTAATTAACCTACTTTCTTTCCATCATTAAGATTCAAAAATTATTCTGTCTTTTAAAGGCATTTAAACCTATGGTCGTTTTATTACGTTATGCCACTGTACTGTATGTTTTATAATTAGTGCTAACTGAATAAACATTTATTTCATAGATATAGAGAAAATAAAATTATCTGCTACATTTTCAGAAATAATTGATATAAATAAAAATATCTAATTATCCAATATGATTGTGTAAATGGTATGAATGATTTTTTAACAGTGATATATTAATAATAGTAATATAGTAATTGAGGTTGAATAAAGACATGCGTCCATCAAGTCCAACATTTTCACCCTCCTTTTTAACTCTACCTAACAGTTGATACAGATGAAGGCAAAACAAAACACCTAAAAAAGGGGAGAAATTCCTTCCCGACTCCAAATGGCAATCGGTAAGTATCCCTGGATCAACCAGAACTGCAGTATATATATTAATACCAGTAATTCTCAATACTTTTTAGTTTTAGAAACTTATCTAGCCCACTTTTAAAGCTATTCAATGAACTTGCCATTACCACATCTGCTGGAAGACAGTTCCACAGTTTCACTGCTCTCACTGTAAGGAAACCTTTCCTAACCTGAAGATGAAACTTCTTTTCTTCCAATCTTAAAGGATGTCCATGCGTCCTCTGATATGACCAATTAGTAAAAAATGCAGCATAGAGTTTATTGTATGGCCCAGTAATATATGTATATAAAGTGATCATATCCCCATGCAAACACTGCTTCTCTAATGTAAACAGCCCTAATTTGTCTAATCTGCCTACAAAGTCAAGCCTCTCCATTCCCTTTATTATTTTAGTTGCCCTTCTCTGAACTGCTTCCATTTCCAAGATGTCCCTTTTGTATATGGGATTCCAAAACTTCATGGCATAGTCCAAATAATGCCTTACCAGTAGCTTGTAAAGAGGGAGTATAATGTTTTTTTCTCTTGAATCTATTCCCCTCTTTATACAAGACACTATCTTGCTAGCTCTAGCCGATGCTACCTGGCATTTTTTGCTACAGCTAAGTCTGTTATCTACTAGAACCCCCAAAACTTTATGCAGTCGAAATTCACTTAACACAGAGTTATTTATGGTGTAGGTGGCACCAGGATAGCTAAACCCCAAATGCACCACCTTACATTTATCAACATTGAATCTCATCCACCATACTGCTGTCCATTTTGATATACTATCTAGGTGAGCTTGTAGCAATTGCACATCAATTGAAGTTTTCACGGCTCTGCATGGTTTAGTGTCATCAGCAAACACAGAAACCTTGCTCTCAATGTCCCCTTTCTAAGTAATTTATAAACAGATTAAAAAGAAGTGGCCCCAGTATGGAACCCTGAGGCACTCCACATAGATGTAGCCCCATTGACCACCACTCTTTGTTTGCGATCCAATAACCAATTATCTATCCATGTACAAATGTTTTTTTCTAGGCCAAAAGTCCTCAGTTTATACATTAGTTGCCTATGTGGCACAGTATCAAAAGCTTTAGCAAAATCCAAGTATACCACATCTACTTCTATGCCAGAACCTAAATTCTTACTCACTTCTTCATGAAAACCAAATAAATTTGTCTGGCACAATCTATTTCTCATCAATACATGCTGACTACTACTAATAAGATCAGTTCTGGAGACAAAGTTAAGGATATGATCCCGTAACAAAGTTACAGGTCTATAGTTACCCGGTTGGGAAGGACTACCTTTTTTGAATATTGGTATTACAATGGCTTTTTTCCAATCTAGCAGCACATCGCCAGACAAAAGTAAATCTGAAAAGATAAGAAACAATGGCCTAGATAAAACTGAACTAAGCTCTCTTAAGATCCAAGGATGTATTCCATCCAGTCCTGGGGCTTTATTGATGTCAAAGGGTAACTGTGGTCTCAACTTCTTCCAAACTAGTAATAATTATATAAAATGCCTTCCATCACACCTTAAAAATAAAACCTAAATCACATCTAGATAAAATTTGTGAGAAGTTATTGCTGGAAAGGTTCAGTAATGTAACTTCCTGGTTGAAGTCTTGAAGTTTTTAGCCATGTGACCACCTTGTAGTCATGTGACCAGCCTGCCTGCATTTATTTTCCCCTTCTCAACTGTCAATTTTTTCCTCAGGTACTTCCTGATTTCCCCAGCAATAAGTCTCAACTGAGCATGCTTCTCCCCTGGGGGAAAAGGGCCAGCAAAGGTCAGGTGATGTTACTCAACCTACTGGAAGCAGGACATTTGAACATTCACCCCAATGTAATTTCTCACAGGCTCCAGCCAGAGCTGTGATTGTTGGCTCAGTGTAAAGGATATACTGCAGGCTTTCATTTAACCCTAACTTGTTTTGAGACCACAGTTGCTCTTTAACTTTGTCTAATTGTTTCCACACCATAATCTCTGTCAGTGAATATTCCTCATTTATACCCTTCATATTATTACAGTCCCTACTATAAGCACTAGGATTCTCTAAAATGAATACAGAGGGGGGAAAATGGTTTAGCACATTAGCCTTCTTGGCATCCTTTACAACCATTTCAGTCACATTATTTAACTGTCCCACATTCTCAGTCCTCATTTTTTACTACTGATATATTTAAAAAACATTTTGGGGTTAAACTTGCTTTCTTCTGCTATCCATATTTCATTTTCTATTTGAGCTAGTTTAATTGCTTTCTTGCACTATTACAGCTTTTATACTCCCTGTATGCCTGTTCGATTCCAATACATTTCTATTGTAAACACATTTAGATATATAATGTTTAACATGGCACTTGGACTTATAGGCTTGCATCCAATATTCTTTGGTCTGGTTCTCCAATTCTACATTTACAGCATCCCCAACAGATCAACAGCACTCTTTTTATTCTGTTCACTGCCTTCGATTGTGCTTTATAACATTTCTGCTAAATTGTATAACACTTTTTTGCGCTCAAATCCTGAAACAGTCATACAGCTGTAAGCATTTTACTTCACTACACTTGCATACTTGTCATAGCCTTATAATCATAGAACACCATTTGTTTTATACATTTCAAAGCAATTAAAATAAAGATAGTAATGAAACTTAAGACTTCATTTATTATTGCTATTATTATTCCCCACTTAAACCACAAGGCAGTTTCAGATTTCTTTTAGACAACAGTCAAAGCACTGTGGGTGGATATTTGTGTTAAATCTACCTTTCGCCTACTGAAATACAATGGAATAACAGCAAAACAAAGACCAACAAAGCCAGATAAATGTTTACACCTCTCATTAAGTAAGCCTGTTTATGTTTGTTGTTTTACTTCCTTTAATAGAAATAGCAAGCATCTAGTATATTCCATCACAAAGGCAAATAGATAATTATTACCAGGTAAAATGTTGTTTACTAGAGATTTTCAAACCCTTTTGTAACATACTGGATTTCCTTCATTCTGGCATTAATAATCTCCCAGTTATTATATAGTTCTCTGATCTACTGTGTAAATCTTGACTTAGATCTTAGACATCTGCTTGTTTTTAACATCCTTACAAGGAAATTATCATTTTCACATAGAGCAACAGACTCTCGATCTATCCTAGGACATCTGATCCTATGGTAGTAACTTAGACAATTGTATTTAAATCAAGTTTGTTTAAGTTTTATTGACTTGATATCATGTTGAGTTTTCCTAAATATCGATCTACAGCTCACCATATGTACAGGGAGGAGAAAACAGCCTGCTTAACGCTTAGGCTGTCTAATCAATTAAATTACTTTCTTGTTATACTTTTTTGTTATTTTGTCACGTTTATGTGTAATAGGTAAAAAAACAAAACCGTTATAAACTTCCTGAAATACGTTAAGAAATAATATAACAACAAACTAGTAATAAAAACCTCATGGAGGATAATTATATTGTATGATTTGAATTTTCTTTCACTGTAGCATGGAGATGTACTAGTATATCATTTTCTTAATGACTTCTATAGCTGCTGGAGATCTATAGTGTTCATATTTTAAGAAGGCTGCAGTGGGTGTGCTTAAGTGTTGAAGTAAAGGATTTTAATGCATAGATGTATTATAAAAAAACAATAAAATACTTTGTTGTCCTTGTTGCTCCCACTAGGGTGCAATATAAAATCCATTTCAAGTTGTTTTGCTTCATTTAAAGTTGTTTCATTTGTATTTTAACCAAGCAGTTCAAAGCATTGCATGGAAATAATTAATAAGAACTGTATTACTAGTTTTATAGACGTGTTACTTTAGAAAGCAGTTATACTGGATTAGAATTTTAACTTACCCGTAGCTGCATTTTGCCAACTTGGAAAAAGTGAGATGCATCAGGCAGCAAAATCCTCAACCACTGATGTCAATAAATGCTCAAAGAGGACTGCTTACCTTAGATGGCACTTTACCCAAAGAGGCCCTAATTTACTACTGTATTCATGAACAATGTAGTAACAAACTAGATGCAGCTTCAGTATTTTATTTGATAGATGTTTTTATTTTATTGTTAAAAATAGCAAGTTGCTCTAGTGACTCTCTTCTAAATTACCCTGGAATACCAATTATTTTTATCCTTTTCTCAAAGAAAGTTTCATTTAAAGCAAAAAATTTGTCACTATTACAACTGGATGGGTTCTGATCTTCCTTGATATATATTGAAGGTTTTTCGTTTTCCTTAAAATGAAACTACTTCCTTCATTTGCCATGAGAAAAGATGGAATTGAATTTAATTGGACTTGAATCGGAACTGATTTTAAGAAGTAAGTCCATCTCTAGCCATGAGACATAGTGAGTTGTTTTTTATTTTAATTTTATCCACAGAGACATTGCAGCAGTAGAAACATGTTCTGTGCACTTTATCGCCCCTAAACAGCTGTTCATTCGGAGATCGTTGCTCGATCCGCTGAACGGATCTCTGAATGATGGCCCATTTCGCCTGACAAAGTGCCCATACACGGGCTGATTATTGGCCGATTATCGGACGAAACAGACGTTCATACACATCGTGCGTTGCGGGTCGATGCCCGCATTCGCACATGTGTACGGACCTTAATTCTCCTTTAAAACCTATGGATGGAATTCCATAAAATTTACTGTAGATGTATTCGAAAGGTGTTCCGGTATCATGGACTTTTACCAAGCCAAGGGTAAGTGTGTGTGTGTTGTTTTAAATAAAAGGATTTGTATTTATTTAGTTTACAAAAAGTTTCAAATAGAAGCATATAGCATTGTTCTTGGAAATATTCCTGTGGTGTTAAACATATGGTATCAACATACAGAACACTCCCATGTGACCATCCCAATGCACTGGTTTACCAGATCATCTACCTCGGGGAAACCTAAATAGATAATTACAACATAATCAATTACTGAGATGGAGGAAATGTTGTTTCTACAATGACAATAGCACTATGCAGCCCAGCTGGAATTGAATGAACCATTCAGCAACTTTTTCTGTTAAACTTTGCAACACGCAGAGAGTTGAATTGCTGCCTTATTCTCAATAAAGTTTTAGTTTAACTCTCGTTTAACAATAAGACTAAAGAGTACGTGTCTCGTACTGTGAAATGGATTTATACTTCCTATTATTCTAGCCTTCCAGATTCAATATTTCCCCTCCATTCAAAGACAACTCAAATATTTGAGGTAACAACTCTGCACTGGCAGACACAGAGATACTGTACCATTCTCAAATAAAGAAGGTAAACAAGCAAGCAAGATTCAGCCCAAAATGGCATTATATTCTAACAACCTTTAAACAATTGAGTCAACCATTAAATTAACCATTCACCAACCAGGCACATCATATTTGCATCACAGGGGTACATATAAACATTAAAGGGGAACTGTGGTCCAAAAATGACTTTAGGTAAATTGAGGTAAATTGATAGGAATTGCTCCCCTGAAAATTTTTGCAATTTATTTCCATTGTTTATTTTGCATAGTTTTGAAGATATTTACATTTTTGTGTGTGATATGACAGCAGCATCACCAGGTCCCCGGCACTTCCTGCTTCCTGCTCTGAAACTATCAGTCAGGAAAAAAAAAAAGGCTGTTTTCACACAGTGAAAGAGAAGGGCTGTAGATTCCCTTACCTTCTCTGTCAGGACTTCACACAGCAGAGAGGAGGAGGGACTTCCTGTCTCCCTCACACACTGAGGGAGTCTGAGGCTGTGCTCACCGGCAGCACTGTGCAGGAGAAGCCTTGGGAATGTCACATGTCAGCCTCCCACCCATTAACTTTCTGGTCAATCATTTCTGTATATCTTGGGCTGTGGAGCACGTAGATAGGTGGTTGATGGCTAGTTTTAAAGGTAGGAAATTGGCCTTTTATTTAAGCTTAACTTGTTTGGAGACCACAGTTCCCCTTTAAATAGTTCTCCACTAATATTTATTCTTTTGTTTACTTTTTGTAACATAATAAGATAAATAGGGTGTAAATAGATGTTTTTATTTTCTGCTTGGGACATAAAATTATGACAATGGATGGCAATGTTGGTAATGTTTTGATCACATCACACAGCCAGAAACCCCTAGAAAGTACGTGATGTAGGGGAGTAAGCTGTGCACCTTATACTGATGATAACAATTTGTATGTTAAAGGGGCATTAATGTTTAAAACAAAGGACAACAAAGCATGCAGGTTAATACATTATTCTTATTTTTATGGATTTAAATGGAACAACATCATCCATGGTGCTTTACAATTACATAGTCAGACATTACATACAGAGTAATACATATTATACAAAGTCATACATATGCACGTGATACCGCGATACAATAGGAAAGAGGACCCTTCCCAAAAACTGTACACTCTAGAGGAAAAGGGGGTGAGACATAAAGTGACATGAATCGCATTAGGTTGTAAATAGATTGGCAGTGGAGTATGAAAGGAGGGCTGGATCAGGTTGTGTCAGTAAGAGGGGTAATGTCTAGGCCAAGTTATATGCTTGCCTGGAGAGGTGGGTTTTAAGGTTACGTCTGAAGGTATTAAGGGACAGTGAGTGATGGACAGACGGAGGAAGGGCATTCCGGAACAGAATACATTGATATAGAAAACAAAGGCCAAAAAAATTATGTACCATGTCACACTGCCTTCCAACTTCTTCCTTTATGTAGCTTACAGCACACAGAATGGAAAAAACTGGGAAAGAGTGACAGACACCTTATGGCTACAATCAACATGTAATTGCTTGGTTCTCACAGAAGAATAGAACTCTGATATTAATATATATATAAAGATATACATTTCACTATACTTCTCCTTTAAAGATCAGCTAGAGCCCCTACATTTTGTTTGTTAGATTAGTATTTGATTCATTGTGCTTTCTATAACAGAATCAAACCTTTTTAACATTTATATTTTAATTTTTTTTTTTTTAAATGTCCGTTTTTATTTAAAAAAATTGAGAAAACCCCTTCTCCATATGCTCATTGGATATTTACTGTAAGTCATCCTGCATATTGCGCTACCCATGTTACAGATTTTCCTAACTTTGTTAAGCTCAGGCACTGTCTGAGAAACTGTTAGCATTTTATTTCTTTTTCAGTATTATGTACTGTATGATATTTAAAATGAATGTGTCATGTGTCCGTGATACAGATCCATGTGCAGCCTGTAGATATTTCTGTATATTTGTGGTACTTTTTGTCTTCTTCTTGTAAGCCTTTCTAAGACCCTTTTTTCAGATCTAATGTTATCTTAGTGCATGTCCACAATTATCATTCCAAACACCCCATACATGGTTAAGCAGAGGAAGCAGAGAAGGGAATAAGGAGTACCAACATGAAAGGAAGATGTTATAGCTACAAATTTAAGCATGAATTACTTTAATTTCGTAGGGTTGTTCTACCTCTAGGCAGCTCTAGCTCACAGGTTTGTAGATTTTGTTCATGAAATTTAGTAAAGGAAATTTGTTTTAAGATGTAAAATAAATATTAATGTAGATTTAAAGGATTCAAATTTTTAAAAACCTAATGTGAAAGTTTTTCTCCCCAGAACACCAATACATTGTAAGATTCTTCTCTGGTACGTTGCATTTAGAATATGTGAGAAATAGATTCTGTAAATAGGAAAGCTTCCATGTTGTTGCCAGTATAACCCACAGCCCATAAAGTCATCAAAGAACCACGCCCTCTGACCCCAGTATTCACTGTCTCTATGCACAAAGTGTTTTCTATACAGATGTCTCCACACCAATATGGAATTCCTGTGCAGTCAGTGTGAGTTGCTGGAAAATAAACTGCAGGGTAACAAGCAGCCTTCAAAGTCTTATCAGGGACTTCCATTTTTTTTTTAAATTATTCTTTTCCTAGCAAAAGATAATGCTTCTAAATGTACACAGATTTTTTGATTATTCAGTGTTGGCGCACCAGGTAAGGCACCAGGTTTAAAAATACACAGTTAAGAAGGTCATATGTTCGATACCCCAGTTATTCCTTTTTTTTGTTTATTATATTCCATGCAAAAGATAAAGCTTTGAATTGTAAGATGCCAGATTTAGACACATACAGTACAAAAGGTCATGAGTTTGAATCTCCTCACTTACCTTTATTTTTTGTTTCCATTATGTTCCTTGTACAATATTCTACATGTTTGTTTCTCTGTTAGCCTAGCGGTAAAAGCTCTGCTTTTAGCAAGACAGAGTAAATGTACAAGTTGCAGGTTCTATTCACCAGACTTTTATTTTTGCTGAAATTTAAGTATTCTCTTTCTTACATCCATGCTATCTATGAAATACACTGCAAAAATTACTTTTCTTTTTGTATGAAAAGTAAAGGATTATATCATTATTAGGACAGGAGCCTTGAATGTGTTTGAAAACAAAAACCTGAAATCTCTGTTCTGTGTCAGGGGAGGGATGATCTCTGTGCTGTAATGTGATTGGCTGTCAGCTTCTAGGAAGCAAGGCTGCAACTTCCTTGTTTTGACCTGTTGAGCTCTAAAGAGCATGTGCCTGTACGCAGATACTTAGCTGGGGGTTTACCCAGCTAAGGTGGATTGTGGGAGCTGACCCCTAGTATTCACAGGTTATTTTCATAAATCACTCAATAGCCACAGCAAAGGGAAATGTGAGACACAGGTTGTTGTATGTCTGAATGTGCTCTGTCTATTGGGACAATGTTGTCTGGAGACTTTAGTTCCCCTTTAATATATTTTTTTATAGGAAAATTATAATCAATATAATTAGCTCACTGATTTGTCATCTTGAACCAAATCTGGTTTCAGCTGTAGACAATATGTAAATTATCACTAAAATATGATATGCCAGAAAGACAATATTATTATTCCCATAATAAATATTCAATATGTACTAAGATTTCTTGTGACTTCCAAAACAGTCATCACTGCTTTATATGCAACTATAAGGTAAGTACCCGAGTCATGTAACATGTTTTTTTTTATATGTGGCTTTTTTAAGGGAACTTCTAGCAATCCTGTCCATTTAAACCAAACACATTCAGATTCCACATTACATTGTACCACTTTTTATATGTATTATATACAGATTCAAATTTCTATTTCTGCGCATAATAATTTAGCATTATTATTCATTGTGTACATTATTCAAATTGACATTGTAAGTGAATAATCGTACCAATGCACATTCTCATGTATATGACATCTTACCAGATGCAGAACATGTAAGCAGAGGGCATTTCAAATAAAAAAGTTATAAAGAAGTTATAATAACTCTCTTTGTGTAATGGAATATTTGGTATCTCATTTATTTCTTTCCAAAAATAAATAAAGGTTCCATTAAGTTTGCCAAGATTAAGACCATGTGGAATTCTTTAATTCACTTGTGAAAAAAAAAAACACCATTTGAAAGAGGAAAACTACTAAATCTTTTCCAAGAGAACAGAAAGTTGACAACTGTACCAAAATATTTTTAGCCATGACATCTACGATCAAAATTTTTTTGTATTGGTCAAATGAATAAATCTACATTTGGGAATAATTAGCTTTGGTCAGTACGAAGAAGTGTCAGTGCAAAGAAGTGTTTCCAAAGACATAAATCAACTTTACTATCAAAGGAAAATAGCTGTGCCTGGCACAGCATTGCTTTTCAAGGGGAGGCTCACAATACCCATAGCTCTTTGCTAAGCACGCAGACAAAATATATAGCAAATGTATAAGAGAAAAGTAGTGGTAGTTTATTAGCTTACATTTTACTTATATATACCAAATAGGCAAAACTGCCTGAAGAGGGAGTTAGATTCACAAAAAGAGTAGCAGCAGAAAAGTACTGTGGGTTTGGAATATGTGGTCATGAAGGCGCCACCAGTTAAATGTCGTCAGCAGAATGAATTATCTTTGGTGAATGGATGTTGGATCAACATCTGTAACAACATTTTACATAATAGAGATTGTGAAACACACCTAAGAGATAAAGAGCCTAAAGTGGGGGTGCGACCCACTGTTACTTAGCAGCTGTGGTGTTGGACGCAGCTGATTGGAGAAGGAGGTATATGACTTATCAGTGGGACCTGCCATAATCTGGCCATGGAAGATAAACTGGCAGAATACCCTGGTACTTAGAAGAATACCCATATTACTTCTGATCTGCTCCGTAGCCCGTTTATGTGCTGTATACTGCTATAAAGTAGTATCTCCTACTACCCCAACTGCTGTTTTTTGATATCTTTCCTTTATTTCTTTCTTTTTTTTACTATACAAAACTCATTTACATTTATAGCTCATTTTGTAGGGTTGTGTATAGTTTTTATATCCACTAATGGCCACACTTATATAATATATATATATAACAAAAGTCACACATCACTCACTTAATGTTGCAATGGTGCTGTGCATCACTGTGTGTGATAGGAGTCTTTACTGTTTGTCTAAATATATATATATATTGTAGGGGTTTAGCCAAGTGGTGGGTAGTTTCCGTGTATTTTCCTGGTTAGACAAGGAGAGAACGGGTGACAGCAGCAGTTTTGGTTTACTACTGTTTATTGTCACAGCAGCTCCCAGTTTAAGGTACAGTAGACAAAATAAACAAACAAAATTTACAAACGCAAAATAACTCCTGCTCGTCTGAGCTCTACCTAATAACAGAAGGTATAACTCCTCCTCTATCGCTGTGCCCCCTAAAAGACACAGGTCTCAAAAACAAACAGTTGGTTTGTAACAGTTACTCACATGTAACTCTCACCAGAGTCCAGAGGAGATTCAGATTCACCTGCAGACTCAGTCCTCACAGCCCCTCCTCTCCCAGAGGAACAGCTCACAACCTCTTACCCAGGTTCTCTCAGCTGATCCTAATCAGCCTAAAAAGAAAACCTGGTTTCCTTAAGGAACTGGGAATTCACCCCACCCTGCACTAGTGAATTCCCAGTAAAATTAGACCCTGTCCAACTATTAGTTGGAGCCAATGCAAAGGAGAATATCCTATGCACCAGATACATACTATTCTGGTTTCACCTCACCAGACATATATATATATATATATATATATATATATATATATACACACATTACACAAACTGCTGGTCCTCCGTTCATCCGTTCATTAGTGCCAATCGTCATGGACTAATTTTATAGGTAAATCAAGATTATTGAGTTTGGCCACAAAATCCATAGCCTCCTGCTGAGTATCCTTCCATATGAAAATCAAATCATCAATGTACCGCCTGTACAATAATGCTAAGACCCGAGAGTGACATAGTTTCTTTTCATATATGCTGGTTCTTTGATGGGCACCCGGGCTGTTGTTCAAAGTGAAAGGTGTGCTTCAGTACTTGGTACTGAAGACGCACTCACAGGGTTTATTCCGCCATGTTTAACATGCTTCCATCCAGTGTCGGGCCATCATCAGAACATCAGAGCAATCACACGTCAGTTCCTAAAAAGCCCTATACCACACACCCCTGTGACATATTATTCTAAAGGTCCATTAGCTGCCCATCCACCTACCCTGCCTCTCCAGTGCTGTGTGGACCGGCACACCCATATCTCCAAGCTGTGTAAATACATAGTTGCAACATTATTGCACCAAGGAAAAAATCTTTTGTCAGTGTTGCAAGTAAGGTAAAAAGCTGCCACTCAAAGTAATAAAGTGGCTATGTGCATAAAAGAATGTTACTTCCATAAGAAAGTGACAAGGTGCTTATATAAACAACTACACATTAAAGTGCTAATGCTATATAAATAGTGGAACCCATAAATATAAAAAAGTTAAAATCTATATTAAGAAATAATCTTGAATAGCCAGCAGCATATAATATTGAAAGTCCTATTGAAGGAGAAACATCATAATACTTAGATTTATAGGGCACTTCGTATAATAAATATGACGTCTAGATGCCTACTCCATATAGTAAAAATGGTCGTGGGAATACCCTACATAGAGGGGGTGCTAGGGGCCATATAACTTTAAATACATTAATATAGGGACAGACCTAAAACAGAACCCCCTTAAATAGCACTCTATCCCTTGAAACCCCAATTGCAATTAACCATCAGTCACATAGTCCCCGTGTGAGAAAGTGATAGGAAAAAGCGGATCCATATTTATCAATATAAAAAACAGCTTTATTAACACATAGATACTATTACTCAATACACCGTAACTAAAAAATTGTGCGTCCCCGATCTATGGCTAGACTTACAACCCAACCCAATGCTGAGTACCGGAACCAATCGCTAATGTCTCATATAAATATAGAGCCAGATCTTTTGTTGTTATGTCAATTGATATACTTCAACCAATTACGGAAGAGTTGTATCCAAATTTGTCATCCGATTCCCAGTAAACCGTATGTTCAATGATATATGATATCGTAGGGGATTCCAACATGTAAAACCAAGGTGGGTCAATTTCCTTCCGATCAAACACAGTCTAATGTCCTGCTAGATAATATTCATAAAGATTTTTACGGTCATATGAAGTTCTAGATATCATAATAAATCACATGTGAAACAGTGAGTACACTCGTCCGGCTCACAGAATAATGTGTATCGGGACTTATCCTGGCATACAGTTAGACAGTCAATATCATAATCCACTATGTATGTGGATACCATACACAGCTGGTATACTTGCCACTCAGCCGACTTGTATTGCTGTTCCGTGGTTGCCTCTTCACCCGAATAAATTCTCATTGACCGAAAGTCACTGTGTTAGTTTGTAATTCCCTTGGTTGTTGGTCCATTTCCCCTCTATTCCTTATGGTTCACTACGATCTCCTCCATAGTAATTTGGTCCGTTTTTTTTAGTTATGGTGTATTGAGTAATAGTATCTATGTGTTAATAAAGCTGTTTTTTATATTGATAAATATGGATCCGCTTTTTCCTATCACTTTCTCACACGGGGACTATGTGACTGATGGTTAATTGCAATTGGGGTTTCAAGGGATAGAGTGCTATTTAAGGGGGTTCTGTTTTAGGTCTGTCCCTATATTAATGTATTTATAGGGCACTTCCTTCAGTTATCTATTATTCTACACTGAGGGAAAATAGAGGTCTATCGGACTATATGACACTTTTAGGTAAGGTCCCCATACAAATATGTATATTTGAATATGTGATGTCACTTCGCTTCCAAGGACGGACTTCCCCTTTAAAAGGGCTGTAAAATTGAGTTTGAATTGCTTGCTTGCAAACTTGACTAAGGGAGTCTTATTCCCGAAACATTGCTATTTCCATTTGTGAGCATGTCAATAAAATAACTTTTATCTGCCAAGTAACCTTCATGTATATATTTATAAATAAATAACCAGGGTATAGGAGTGGCACTCTCACCTGCCTGTCGACATCCTCCTGGGCGCTTCCGATAGGATAGACATCAAAGTAACAAAGTATATAATATATATAACGACAGTCGCACACCACTCACTTAATGTTGCAATGGTGCCTTGAGTACTCAAGTCATTTTCCACAATTACTTATACCATAGAACAGGAAATTACCTCATTGCAACCCTGTCTAATGCATACCTGAACGTTTTGATGACACACAGGTCGTCTTCATTAGGACAAAATTATTGAAATAAATTCACAATTATGAATACACAGGGAGATTCAATAAAAGTTCTTATCGTTTAAAATGGTGCTAATTTTGCCCCAACCAATCAGAACTTATATAACATTTGAAAGCTAACATCTGATTGGTTGGGGCAAAATGAGCACCATTTTAAACGATAAGAACTTTTATTGAATAATCCCCTAAGTGTGCCCAGGAGTTACCTATATGATTGGAGTTGTCTGGTATAATGGATGGAGTTACACAACCTGGTGGCACCTGTAATTAGAGATATATTCTGGAGTGCAGAAACCTTCACAATATAATATAAATTATATAATATATACATTTTATTGAGTACTGCTAAAGGCCCAAGTTGTCATTATACATCTTGATAAATGTTTACCTTTCTGTTTGTCTTTGCTGGTTTAAAGCACTTGTACTCTTACATTTTATGCCTTGACATGCTGATAAATAGAGTTTAGGATGCTGAATACATCTTACACAGATTACTTCCAAATCCTGCATTGAAAATCTTTCACAAAAGAATAATCCAAACATATCCATCTTAATGAGAATTAATTGAGGCATTCTTTATTTGTTCAAGATCAGAAATTTCAATCTGTTCTGCTCCTTGGAAAACAGTTTGTGTACAAAAAGTTAACTAGAGAGATAAGTACATTTTCTAAAATTAAAATGATATAGGTTGTTAGTTGAGAGGTGTTGATCGTAGTTGTGGGAACAAAGGCAAATTGTATTATAATTTGTCTTTATGAGTTTGCCATGCAAATGTATAACTGTTCAGGATATGGACAAGATATACTATCACTCTTTACCTACCCAATCTATGCAGTCAATAGAGCTTCATATTACATTCTGGTTCCATTGTCTCCTTGGTGCTGAAGATTTTCTAGTGTCTCTGTCTTAAAGGGCATGTCCACCCCCAAAACTATTATCCCCCCAACTACTGGCCCCACCATGTAGTGTAGTTTAATCCTACCTCACATCCCAACTCCATCTGGTTCTCCTGTAGTCCCCCCCCAAAGTTCCAAAAACTGCCCACAGGAGGCTAGCAGGTCCATATAGGACACTGCCTGCTACCTGGCCTCCCGGAGATTCCTGCCATGCGTGCTGCAGCCCTCTCCCCCTCCCTCCCCCCTCTCCCTCCCTCTCCTCCCGTTCTACTATCCCTCCCCTAGCACAAATCCCCTTAATATTGTGCTCCCCATGTCCCCCAGCCCCAACCGCATCTTTTTTTTTTAAAAAGCTCCCCAAACTCTTACTTACCTCGCTTTCCTCCGCTGCACTGAATGACCGGCAGCCGCGTCCGTGATTGGCTGCCGCTCAGCCAACACAGACGCGACGCCGGTCCCGCCCCTCTGCTTGCATTCTGCAAGCAGAGGGCCGGCAGTGCGGCGGAGGATCGAGGGGAGGTAAGTAAGAGTTTGGGGGGCTTTTTAAAAAAAAAAAACATGCGGTTGGGCTGGGGGACAAGGGGGAGCATGATATTAAATTTTTATTTAGGGGTGGACATAGCCTTAAACTCTCTATATATATTAAAGCCTAAAACTGCCAAAAAATCAGCAATTTCGTCTGCTGATGGGTACACATGAGTAAGATTGAATCAAAAATGCTCTTCCAAACACACCACTTTACACCACTTTTGTGAACTTCAAATGTTAATAAATATAAGGAAAATAAAGAAATAAATCCATTACTACAAAGTTTATCAAAAAAAGAAAAATGTCAGATTTAAAGTTTATATTTAGTTCCAATGTTTGAAGGTTTCAACTCTAGTGTCCAAGATATTGCTGACCCCATATTGACACATTCTTTTTGACTAAAAAAAAAAAAACAACTCAATTTTTGGATGACTAGCAAAACGTCTTTAAGAACTAAAGTTCAAGTCCAGTTGATCTAGCTGAATTCCACATTCATTCGTGGCACCAATTATTTAGCACTGTAAAAAATGTTGTATATCGGTTTATAAGAAGATGACTGCTGGAAATGTGTAGACTGTCTGACAAATGGTGGCAAATGCTTCTGAAGGTTCTCTTTGATCCAGGTTATGTTAAATCTGTGGAATTCAGCTAGATCAAACTGGACTGAACTTTAGTTCTTAAAGACGTTTTGCTAGTATCCAAAAATTGAGTTGTTTTTTTTTTTTTAGTCAAAAAGTGTGTCAATATGGGGTCAGCAATATCTTGGACACTAGAGTTGAAACCTTCAAACATTGGAACAAATATAAACTTTAAATCTGACATTTTTCTTTTTTGATAAACTTTGTAGTAATGGATTTATTTCTTTATTTTCCTTATATTTATTAACATTTGAGTTCACAAAAGTGGTGTAAAGTGGTGTGTTTGGAAGAGCATTTTTGATCAATCTTACTCATGTGTACCCATCAGCAGACGAAATTGCTGATTTTTTGGCAGTTTTAGGCTATATATATAGAGAGTTTAAAGGCTATGTCCACCCCAAAATAAAAATTTAAATCATGCTCCCCCATGTCCCCCAGCCCCAACCGCATGTTTTTTTTTTTTAAAAAGCCCCCCAAACTCTTACTTACCTCCCCTCGATCCTCCGCCGCACTGCCGGCCCTCTGCTTGCGAGAATGCAAGCAGAGGGGCGGGACCGGCAGTCGCGTCTGTGATTGGCTGAGCGGCAGCCAATCACGGACGCGGCTGCCGGTCATTCAGTGCAGCGGAGGAAAGCGGAGAGGTAAGAAGAGTTTGGGGAGCTTTTAAAAAAAAAAAGATGCGGTTGGGGCGGGGGACAGGGGGAGCACAATATTAAGGGGGATTTGTGCTAGGGGGAGGGATAGTAGAACGGGAGGGAGAGGAGAGGAGAGGGAGGAGGGAGGGAGGGGGGAGAAGGGCTGCAGCCGCATGGCAGGAATCTCCGGGAGGCCAGGTAGCAGGCAGTGTCCTATATGGACCTGCTAGCCTCCTGGTGGGCAGTTTTTGGAACTTTGGGGGGGACTACAGGAGAACCAGATGGAGTTGGGATGTGAGGTAAGGATTAAACTACACTACATGGTGGGGCCAGTAGTTGGGGGGATAATAGTTTTGGGGGTGGACATGCCCTTTAAGACAGAGACACTAGAAATCTTCAGCACCAAGGAGACAATGGAACCAGAATGTAATATGAAGCTCTATTGACTGCATAGATTGGGTAGGTAAAGAGTGATAGTATATCTTGCCATATCCTGAACAGTTATACATTTGCATGGCAAACTCATAAAGACAAATTATAATACAATTTGCCTTTGTTCCCACAACTACGATCAACACCTCTCAACTAACAACCTATATCATTTTATTTTAGAAAATGTACTTATCTCTAGTTAACTTTTTGTACACAAACTGTTCCAAGGAGCAGAACAGATTGAAATTTCTGATCTTGAACAAATAAAGAATGCCTCAATTAATTCTCATTAAGATGGATATGTTTGGATTATTCTTTTGTGAAAGATTTTCAATGCAGGATTTGGAAGTAATCTGTGTAAGATGTATTCAGCATCCAAACTCTATTTATCAGCATGTCAAGGCATAAAATGTAAGAGTACAAGTGCTTTAAACCAGCAAAGACAAACAGAAAGGTAAACATTTATCAGATGTATAATGACAACTTGGGCCTTTAGCAGTACTCAATAAAATGTATATATTATATAATTTATATTATATTGTGAAGGTTTCTGCACTCCAGAATATATCTCTAATTACAGGTGCCACCAGGTTGTGTAACTCCATCCATTATACCAGACAACTCCAATCATATAGGTAACTCCTGGGCACACTTAGGGGTATTCAATAAAAGTTCTTATCGTTAAAATGGTGCTCATTTTGCCCCAACCAATCAGATGTTAGCTTTCAAATGTTATATAAGTTCTGATTGGTTGGGGCAAAATTAGCACCATTTTAAACGATAAGAACTTTTTTGAATCTCCCTGTGTATTCATAATTGTGAATTTATTTCAATAATTTTGTCCTAATGAAGACGACCTGTGTGTCATCAAAACGTTCAGGTATGCATTAGACAGGGTTGCAATGAGGTAATTTCCTGTTCTATGGTATAAGTATTGTTAAAATGACTTGAGTACTCAAGGCACCATTGCACATTAAGTGAGTGTGTGCGACTGTCGTTATATATATTATATACTTTGTTACTTTGATGTCTATCCTATCGGAAGCGCCCAGGAGGATGTCGACAGGCAGGTGAGAGTGCCACTCCTATACCCTGGTTATTTATTTATAAAAATACAATGAAGGTTACTTGGCAGATAAAAGTTATTTTATGACATGCTCACAAATGGAAATAGCAATGTTTCGGGAATAAGACTCCTTAGTCAAGTTTGCAAGCAAGCAATTCAAACTCAATTTTACAGCCTTTTAAAGGGGAAGTCCGTCCTTGGAAGCGAAGTGACACTCACATATTCAAATATACATATTTGTATGGGGACTTACCTAAAAGTGTCATATAGTCCGATAGACCTCTATTTCCCTCCGTGTAGAATAATAGATAACTGAAGGAAGTGCCCTATAAATACATTAATATAGGGACAGACCTAAAACAGAACCCCCTTAAATAGCACTCTATCCCTTGAAACCCCAATTGCAATAACCATCAGTCACATAGTCCCGTGTGAGAAAGTGATAGGAAAAAGCGGATCCATATATCAATATAAAAACAGCTTTATTAACACATAGATACTATTACTCAATACACCATAACTAAAAAAAACGGACCAAATTACTATGGAGGAGATCGTAGTGAACCATAAGGATAGAGGGGAAATGGACCAACAACCAAGGGAATTACAAACTAACACAGTGACTTTCGGTCAATGAGAATTTATTCGGGTGAAGAGGCAACACGATACAGCAATACAAGTCGGCTGAGTGGCAAGTATACCAGCTGTGTATGGTATCCACATACATAGTGGATTATGATATTGACTGTCTAACTGTATGCCAGGATAAGTCCCGATACACATATTCTGTGGCGGACGAGTGTACTCATGTTTCACATGTGATTTATTATGATATCTAGAACTTCATATGACCGTAAAAATCTTTATGAATATTATCTAGCAGGACATTAGACTGTGTTTGACGGAAGGAAATTGACCCACCTTGGTTTTACATGTTGGAATCCCCTACGATATCATGTTCATTGAACATACGGTTTACTGGGAATCGGATGACAAATTTGGATACGACTCTTCCGTAATTGTGGAAGTATATCAATTGACATAACAACAAAAGATCTGGCTCTATATTTATATGAGACATTAGCGATTGGTTCCGGTACTCAGCATTGGGTTGGGTTGTAAGTCTAGCCATAGATCGGGGACGCACAATTTTTTAGTTACGGTGTATTGAGTAATAGTATCTATGTGTTATAAAGCTGTTTTTATATTGATAAATATGGATCCGCTTTTTCCTATCACTTTCTCACACGGGGACATGTGACTGATGGTTAATTGCAATTGGGGTTTCAAGGGATAGAGTGCTATTTAGGGGGTTCTGTTTTAGGTCTGTCCCTATATTAATGTATTTAAAGTTTATGGCCCCTAGCACCCCCTCTATGTAGGGTATTCCCACGACCATTTTACTATATGGAGTAGGCATCTAGACGTCATATTTATTATACGAAGTGCCCTAATAATCTAAGTATATGATGTTTTCTTCAATAGGACTTTCAATATTATATGGCTGGCTATTCAAGATTATTTCTTAATATAGATTTTAACTTTTTATATTTATGGGTTCCACTATTTATATAGCATTAGACTTTAATGTGTAGTTGTTTATATAAGCACCTTGTCACTTTCTATGGAAGTAACATTCTTTTATGCACATAGCCACTTTATTTACTTTGAGTGGCAGCTTTTTACCTTACTTGCAACACTGACAAAAGATTTTTTCCTTGGTGCAATAATGTTGAACTATGTATTTACCAGCTTGGAGATATGGGTGTGCCGGTCCACACAGCACTGGAGAGGCAGGGTAGGTGAGGAGGCAGCTAATGGACCTTAGAATAATATGTCACAGGGGTGTGTGGTATAGGGCTTTTAGGAACTGACGTGCGATTGCTCTGATGTTCTGATGATGGCCCGACACTGGATGGAAGCATGTTAAACATGGCGGAATAAACCCTGTGAGTGCGTCTTCAGTACCAAGTATTGAAGCACACCTTTCACTTTGAACAACAGCCCGGGTGCCCATCAAAGAACCAGCATATATGAAAAGAAACTATGTCACTCTCGGGTCTTAGCATTATTGTACAGGCGGTACATTGATGATTTGATTTTATATGGAAGGATACTCAGCAGGAGGCTATGGATTTTGTGGCCAAACTCAATAATCTTGATTTACCTATAAAATTAGTCCATGACGATGGCACTAATGAACGGAGAACGGAGGACAGCAGTTTGTGTAATGTGTGTATATATATATATATATATATATATATATTGTCTGGTGAGGTGAAACCAGAATAGTATGTATCTGGTGCATAGGATATTCTCCTTTGCATTGGCTAGAAAAATTTCAGCATGCGGGATAAAAAATGATAGCTACAATTTACTTTTGATCAGTTTATAAAAAACGTTAAAAAGGTAAATCTTGCAACATAATGTCTGGACATGAAAACCAATACCATCTTGAATAAGTTTACCATCCTTCTAATGACCCCAAAACTATTAACCTTAGACTACAAACTCATTTCTACAATGACTCTTAGCAGATCTATTATTTCATTATGTATTGATTGTGTGTTCTGAAATATTAATCTTTAAAAGGCACCTATACTGAGAAAATATAGGGCTATGTACCGAGAGCCGTCTATTATGCTCTATTTGTGTCTTAAAGTTACACTAACCAATGTAAAAAGCGTTAACGTTACATAAAGACACAACTAACGGCAGTTGCGACGTTACACCAAATTTATATCGCGCAACTGCTGCAACCAATGTACTGAGCTGTTAACAGATCTTTAAGATGTAATCTCTAACGCCAGCAGATACCTGGCGTTAAAGATTTTCATAAGGCAAACTCCAGTCACAATGCACTGAGAGCCACTATCAGCTCAGTGCATTGCCTAAAGGGGGCAATAGAGAGCAATAGCGACTCTGGGTACATAGCCATAATATATATTTTTTTTAATGCCCAAACTATAATTCCTTCCATCCTGTGCCTTTTTTTGAATTCCCCAAAGTCATAAAGGAATAATGATTGACTGTATGTATCAAATAAAAATTGCTTTGATTGAAAGCTTTTTGGGACAGGGCCTGAAGTGAATGTATCCATATAATTGTAATGTTGGCGCTACATAAATCCACTACAATAATGATTATAATAATTTATTAGTTATTTGCCAAAATGTGAACCATTTCTTCCTTGTCTAAGGAAGTTTGAGAAAGTATTCATCTGACCATGACACATTCCCTATGTTTATTTGCCCAGTTCCTTCAGTTAAAATGTCTTGTTGTATTTTCTTAGCATTATCATCTGTAATAAGTGGCTTGGCAACAGCAACCAATATGTAAAGACTTTTTTAAAGAAGATTTTTGTTAACATTAATGTTGAACTGTTTTGCTGGAAATGGTATACTTTATGTAACTATTGAGTTTTCCAGTCATTAGACTGCCATTAGACACAGTTCTGGATTCTTCCAATAACCAGTTTTGACTCCAGACATCTTTCAAAAGGGGATCTTTTCTCTCTCAAACCTATGCAAGCCTAACATATTCCATTTAAGATATAAAATACAATTTACAGTTAACATGCTACATAAACAAAATAGACGTTTCCATTATTTCATCCCCAAATTGAATTTAGGCTGTCTGGGGTCATAGAGCCACACACACACACACACACACACTTAGGCTTAGTTACTCATCGATGTACTACAGTCTGCCACATGTGCAACAAGGAATTACCATACTCAACAGTATCCCTTCTTGTTTCCAACAATTAATCCTTGGCAGTGTATCTGCTCCAAATTATATTTGTGTTTACAATTTTCCATCTTGCTCCTACATCCAACAATTCAATCATTCTTTAACGGGAGAACTGTCAGTGTGTGAAATTTTCCACCATTGGTCAATGCTAATGTTTTTTTTTTTATGGTGCAATTTGAATAGACTAACAGTAGGAGTTCTTATACCTGGGTGGGCTAAATCCATCCAGCAATTTCTATCCTCTTTTACAGTCACACTTGACACAGTAAGGCACACTGGCATACACTAGACTATTACATTAGACACCTGCTTACAAATTTTTGGGACACCTTGTCATCCTTATAGATACATCTATTGCCCAGAAATATATAATTCTAACCTTTCCTTTAATTCTGTGGATTTTAGTAAATGACATTTCTATGGGAAAAATACTGTTAATCCACAATTCAATAAAATCTATATTTCTGTATTTCTATACTGTAGCATAATATAGCATTGTCATATTTTACAAACCCAGCTATTAAAGTCTTTGTATAAAACTGTACCATTTCAATGTTATTCAGCCCTGACCTCTGTCTTATCAATACACGGTTTTCAATGAATTGGGACCATAACCCACACCACAGAGTGAAGGTCTTTGTCTTTTCATCCCTATCTCTTTTCATTAATTTCTCTTTGAAAGATAATGAAGATTTTTTTGATATTTATAACATTTCATTCATATTATTTAGCCTGAGGAACAAAACATAAAAAAGAAGAAAAAAATTCAGAGAAAACATATTTTTTTCTCAATGCTTATTAGCATTCACTCCTAACCCATTGTAATGCTGTGTGTAACACAAATGCAATAGTACCCAATAAATGTCTGTGTCCATTTTCCAGTGTGACTGAAGCCTTAATTTAAACACAGTTAACTGACTGGTCTGCACCTGTATCTGGGATGTCTGTTCCTAAAGCTTGCTAGTAGGAATTGGCCTAGATGTGCCTTTTCTTTTTCTATGTGTCTGACTGTAGCTCAACAAAAGCAATCGGTCTGGAGTTGTTCTGAATTCCAGAGATTCCAGAGAAAACATGGTATGTTTTTTTTAGAGACACCGCGCCTTTGACGGTCGGTATAACGAGTGTTAATTTCCGATCACTTTAACAATTGTTAATTTACTATCATTATCATAATTTAACAATAACGATAAAAAACCTACGTTAGCATAATCATAGATTTACGATCCCCATAAAATACCATTGCCATTCATTAGAATAGAATACCATTCATTAGTTCTTTTTAGCCTTGCATTATTGTGCCTTTTTTATTGTTAGCATTTGAATTGTTTAAGTCAGTGTGTACACAGCGATTACATTCTATAATACCCTCACAGGGTTATTCAATAAAAGTTCTTATCGTTTAAAATTGTGCTCATTTTGCCCTAACCAATCAGATGTTAGCTTTCAAATGTTAAATAAGATAGTGATTGTAGGGACAAAAATTAGTACTGTTTTAAGTGATAACAACTTTTATTGAATCTCCCTGTCCGTGTTCAGGATTCCAGCTGACTCGGTACATTATATTGATAATAAACACACATTTGGCATCATTGCAAAAACCCTGTCTAAGGTATTTTGGAAAATTTCATAGTTAACATGGCAGCCTCTAACCTGGAAAACAGAGTTAGTACAGCAAATCAACCACTGTAGAATATTAGAAAACAGAACCCGCCAATGGCATTGGTACAAGTATAATAGAACAATTCTTTTGCACATGAAACATACATGGTAAGTGCCACTAATGCAGACATTGTTGAATATAATGTGGAATGTCAAGACTATGAAAATCAAATTACCAGTAATACTACCCCATTAATTAGGCTGCATTTTACCTTCTGATAAACAACTCTTTGATTATAATTACCATCATCTGTAAATAATTTTGTGACATACGATATGAAACTGTATTCAATTGGCCAAAGCTTCCCAAGGAGCGAGTCTTCTTCCTTCATTCTTATGTACTTTTACAGGAAAACAAAAGGTTCATAATTTATACCTATTTAACTAAAAGCCTCCTGCAACTGCAAAATAAACGGAGAATAATCCAAATTTTATCCTTGTGCATTGTGTTTCTTCTCACTAATTGCTTATGCCTTGGTTTACAGGCATCAGTTTAAAGCACCAGGGTTGGAGCAGGACTTGGCGCTTTCACAGATAAACAGATACATTGAATGATTTTAACTGAAGTACAGAACTTTACACCTTGATGTGTGTGTCTGATTTCTGTAAAGAAAGCTCTAGGAAAGGCAAGTAATGCATCACTCAAATCAGCAATTTCTGTGTTGTAAGTAGAAACCCGTTCAATACCATCCCTTGTCAGGAAAAACATACAACAAGCGATGTCTTACCCTCCCTTTGTTGTGACTGGAGGTTGATTTATTTAATGAACATGTGGGCACTGGGGATCAGCTCCCATAATTCACTCTCGGTTGTGCTGGGATTGTGAATGTACATATATAAGGATAATGCGCCCTTACAGTGTAATATAAGGATATAAAGTCACAGAGGAGTTCCCTGGCCATATAAAAGCATGAGACCAAAGGTCGAGTGCTTTTACAGGACAGGGAACTCCGAGGTGACTTTATACACCTTATATTACACTGTAATGGGGCGTATTATTTCTTATAATATTAAGTTTAAAAATTTAATTACTGACTAGTCTCTTTACTACCGTAAATTCCTTACCAGCCGATATCACTTAAGTAAATAATTAAACTAATACACAGTAACCAGAAATAAAATAGATTAATTAATACATACCAGATTGACTTGTTAATAGAAATCCTCTTTAGCCTTTCCTCGGGAATTCCTGGCTCCCTTTTCATTCTGTCCTCCTTCCCCTTTAAAAAAAACTTTCCCTGTCAAGCCCTGCAATAAAAAACATTAATATAACACACAGACATTTACTGTTTGAAAATTCCTTATCTGAGTCCTTCGTTTAAAACTCCCTCTCACCCAGTAATCTGTTAAAACCTTTCAGCCGTGACACAAACTCCTGCAGCCCTGCGGATGACGTTAAGCAGTGCGTGCAGGGAAGTAGTATCAGGACGCTGACATGCACGCTCTGCTTAACGTCATCCAGAGGGCTGCAGGAGTTTGTGGCTGAAAGGTTTTAACAGGTTACCGGGTGAGACAGATTTTAAACGAAGGACTCAGATAAGGAATTTTCAAACAGTAAAGGTCAGTGTGCTATAGTGATGTTTTTTAATTGCAGGGTTTGACGGGGAATGGGCTGAATAAAGCAGAAGGGACGGCAAATGCATGGGGAGCAGCAGTGGTATATATTCTTATAAAAATCACTCAACTACGTAGTTGAGTGATTTTTATAAGGATATAATCCACTGTTGCTCCCATTATAATCCAGGCCACTTATATATTATAAACGTATACACATGCCCTCTTAAGTATGTGTATAATTGCCACAAGGGCAATTATAAGTGCCGGGGAGGGGGGTCCCGGTTCAAGCACCTGTGATAACATGGTAAGTGCCACTAATGCAGACATTGTTGAATATAATGTGGAATGTCAAGACTATGAAAATCAAATTACCAGTAATACTACCCCATTAATTAGGCTGCATTTTACCTTTGATAAACAACTCTTTGATTAATTACCATCATCTGTAAATAATTTTGTGACATACGATATGAAAACTGTATTCAATTGGCCAAAGCTTCCCAAGGAGGAGTCTTCTTCCTTCATTCTTATGTTACTTTACAGGAAAACAAAAGGTTTCATAATTTATACCTATTTAACTAAAAGCCTCCTGCAACTGCAAAATAAACGGAGAATAATCCAAATTTTATCCTTGTGCATTGTGTTTCTTCTCACTAATTGCTTATGCCTTGGTTACAGGCATCAGTTTAAAGCACCAGGGTTGGAGCGAGGACTTGGCGCTTTCACAGATAAACAGATACATTGAATGATTTAAACTGAAGTACAGAACTTTACACCTGATGTGTGTGTCTGTATTTCTGTAAAGAAAGCTCTAGGAAAGGCAAGTAATGCATCACTCAAATCAGCAATTTCTGTGTTGTAAGTAGAAACCCGTTCAATACCATCCCTTGTCAGGAAAAAAAACTACAACAAGCGATGTCTTACCCTCCCTTTGTTGTGACTGGAGGTTGATTTATTTAATGAACATGTGGGCACTGGGGATCAGCTCCCATAATTCACCTCTCTGTGTTGCTGGGATTGTGAATGTACATATATAAGGGATAATGCGCCCCTTACAGTGTAATATAAGGATATAAAGTCACAGAGGAGTTCCTGGCCATATAAAAGCATGAGACCAAAGGTCGAGTGCTTTTATACAGGACAGGGAACTCCGAGGTGACTTTATACACCTTATATTACACTGTAATGGGGCGTATTATTTCTTATAATATATAAGTTTAAAAATTTAATTTACTGACTAGTCTCTTTACTACCGTAAATTCCTTACCAGCCGATATCACTTAAGTAAATAATTAAACTAAATACACAGTAACCCAGAAATAAAATAGATTAATTAATACATACCAGATTGACTTGTTAATAGAAATCCTCTTTAGCCTTTCCTCGGGAATTCTGGCTCCCTTTCATTCTGTCCTCCTTCCCTTTAAAAAACACTTTCCCTGTCAAGCCCTGCAATAAAAAACATTAATATAACACACAGACATTTACTGTTTGAAAATTCCTTATCTGAGTCCTTCGTTTAAACTCCCTTCACCCAGTAATCTGTTAAAACCTTTCAGCCGTGACACAAACTCCTGCAGCCCTGCGGATGACGTTAAGCAGTGCGTGCAGGGGAAGTATCAGTACGCTGACATGCACGCTCTTCTTAACGTCATCCGCAGGGCTGCAGGAGTTTGTGTCACGGCTGAAAGGTTTTAACAGGGTCACGGGTGAGACAGATTTTAAACGAAGGACTCAGATAAGGAATTTTCAAACAGTAAAGGTCAGTGTGCTATAGTGATGTTTTTTAATGCAGGGTTTGACGGGGAATGGGCTGAATGATAAAGCAGAAGGGACGGCAAATGCATGGGGAGCAGCAGTGGTATATATTCTTATAAAAATCACTCAACTACGTAGTTGAGTGATTTTTATAAGGATATAATCCACTGTTGCTCCCATTATAATCCAGGCCACTTATATATTATAAACGTATACACATGCCCTCTTAAGTATGTGTATAATTGCCACAAGGGCAATTATAAGTGCCGGGGAGGGGGGTCCCGGTTCAAGCACCTGTGGTGTCTATGGCAGCTGCAGTGACATCGCCTGGTGTTGGTGACATAAGCAGAGTTGGTGTCACCAGCTAGGAAGAAAGAAGGCACTCCCCCAAGGGCTCTTCTAAGAGCCAATGGGGGTCCTGGTTTCAAGCTGCAGGACCCCCAACAAAGGCACTTGTCAGTTCCGCAAGGGCACTTCCAAGTGCTGGGGAGGGGGGTCCCGGTTCCAGCTGCAGGACCCCTTAAGCCCTAAAGGGCCCTTGTAAGGGTCACAATGGTCCTTTCAAGGGCCACAAGGGCACTTATAAGTGCCGGGGAGGGGGATCCCAGTTCAAGCTGCAGGACCCCTTGAGCCCCAGAGGGCCCTTGCAAGAGCCAGAATGGTCCTTCTAAGGACCCGGGACCCCATCATCCCCAAAAAGCACTTTTGATTGCCACAGGGGCCCATCCAAGGGCCACAAGGGAACTTACAAGTGCCGGGGAGGGGTGTCCCGGTTCAAGCTGCAGGACCCCTTAAGCCCTAAGGGGCCCTTGTAAGGGCCACAATGGTCCTTCCAAGGGCCACAAAGGCACTTATAAGTGCCGGGGAGGTGGATCCCAGTTCAAGCTGCAGGACCCCTTGAGCCCCAAAGGGCCCTTGCAAGGGCCAGAATGGTCCTTCTAAGGACCCGGCCGTTCGGGAATGCTTGAACGGGCGATTTGTGAATCCTCGAACATTCGAATGTGGGCTACTTTCATTTTTTTTGCTGTTCTTCCCTCGGGGACGTGTTCCCCAGACCATTTCCCAGAGCCATTTACAGTAAGTTACCACTGCTATTTAAACCCTTATTTTAGGTGGAAATTTCTGAACTTTTTTTCCCATTGACTTTAATGGCAAAATTCACGGATTATCAAATTTTTTGGAAATCTGCAAATCCAAAATGCAAAAGTGGAATGTATTTTCAGAAGTTAGGCCATCTCTAGTTGTAAAGTGGATTAGGAAATTCAGTTCAGGGAACATCACAGGTAAGTTAATAGTGTCTGGGTCCCTTAACCCTTTCACTGCCAGGAGATTTTCATTTTTTTTTGCGTTAACTGCCAGAAGAATTTTCAGGATTTTGCCCTCAATCGCTTTAGACTAATTTTACAGTAGGAAACCTTGCAGTAAATCAGGAATATTATACATTGTTTTTTTCAGCACAAAGTCTACTTTAACATGGTAACAGAATTTTGTAACTTTTCTGGAAATTTTACTGGAATTATGGGTAAAATATGTAAAAAAAATGAAAAATTTGCAAATTTTCATGGATTTTTCCCATTTTTACTGATAGTTATCTTAAGGTTACGCACAAAATTCTTACTGTTTCTAAAAGCTCTGATACTCCCGAGTACAACGATACCAGATATATGTAGGTACCCCACTTTTCCTGTACAGGAGACCCCCTCAAACTAAAACTGCACCTTCAAGAATATTACACCAAATTAAAATGTATAACCACTACTGACAGTTAACATAGAATATCTTCCAAATTAACTAAAATATCCCCACAAGTGAGATATTTTTAGAAACTACACACCCGCAGGATTTTATGAGTGAGGTTAGTTTCGATCAAAATGCAGATACCCGGACACAGCTCTGCGTCCAATTGTAAGTTATTTTCTCACATTTTCCTTTTTTTCCTCAACTGTAAAATCAGAGACAAAATCAAATGCAAATTTCAGCTAAAAGCTGTGGAGGAAAGTTCAAACGCATCTCAAATATGAAAGCCTAACCCCTCCCGAATAAAACGGTATGCCACATTCATGGGTGTACCCAGAGACATGGCTACCAACTAACCCAGAGCGTGACCAGTGCCAAATGTCAGTAGCAGCAAAAAAAAATTAGCCAGTTTTGTATTTGAACAGTCTGCAGTTTTTCCACAAAACACCCCCCCAACTCAGAAATACCCCCCACAAACTATATATTCCTGAAATCTACACACCTTCAGCTATGTAACGCTGTAGTTCGTTCATTCATACCATCAATGGTGTGGGCGCAGTTCTTCGTAGAAGTTTGCACTTTTACCAGATTTTCAAAAAAAATGAACATCAAACAACATTCAAAAAGGTAGAAATCATGCCAAAACCCTATGGAATGTAAAAAAAAGTTACCAAATATCAATCTCCCAAATGTCCTGAATCAAACGGTATGCCATATGTGTGGTTACACACCCGGACGTGGAAGCGAAAAGCCACAAAGTGAGACAATGCACGATGGCTCAGAAACGGCAAAAATATTTAGCCAACTCCGAATTTGGACAGTCTGCAGTTTTTTCAACAAAACACCCCCGTAACTTAGAAATAACCCCCACAAACTATATATTCCTGAAACCTACACACCTTCAGCTATGTAACACTGTAGTTTGTTCATTCATACTATCAATGGCGTGGGCGCAATTCTTCGTAGAAGTTCGCATTTGGGTCTGAAAAATGAACAAAAAACAACTTCAAAAGGTTGAATTCATGCCAAAACCTCATGGAATCTAAAAAAAAGTTACTAAATACAATCTCCCAAATGTCCTGAATCAAACGGTATGCCATATGTGTGGTTACACACGTGGACGTGGAAGCGAAAAGCCACAAAGTGAGACAATGCATGATGGCTCAGAAACAGCGAAAATATTTAGCCAATTCCGAATTTGGACAGTCTGCAGTTTTTTCCACAAAACACCCCCGTAACTTAGAAATAACCCCCACCAAACTTATATTCCTGAAATCTACACACCTTCAGCTATGTAACACTGTAGTTTGTTCATTCATACCATCAATGGCGTGGGCGCAATTCTTCGTAGAAGTTCGCATTTGTCTGAAAAATGAACAAAAAAACTTCAAAAGGTAGGAATCATGCCAAAACCTCATGGAATCTAAAAAAAAGTTACTAAATATCAATCTCCCAAATGTCCTGAATCAAACGGTATGCCATATGTGTGGATGTACAGAGACGTGGCCACCAACTAGCTCAAATCGGACGCATGCACAAGTGTAATTACAAGAAAAAAATCAAAGTGCTCTGTAATTTCAAACAGCCCCAAAACTTGGAAATGCCCCCCACAAATAAAACCCCCCACTAAATATCAATCTCCCACATGTTCTGAATCAAACGTTATGCCATATGCGTGGATGCACACAGAGACGTGGCCACCAACTAGCTCAAATGGGACGCATGCACAAATGCAATTACAAGAAAAAATCAAAGTGCTCTGTAATTTGAACAGCCTACCCTTTTTCTAAGGAAACAGTCCCGAAACATGGAAATTCACCCCACAAACTATATATTTTTGGAATCTACACACCTTCAGCTACGTTACGAAGCCATGCTTTCATACATACATGAAGAATTCCAGACCCACTGATCCAAAGAAGTCCGTGTTTTTACGAGGTTTTGTGAAAAAATAAAATAAGATGATTCAAGGGTTGAAATCCTACCTAAACCCTTTTGACAAGCAAAAAACCCACTAAATGTCAATCTCCCACATATCCTGCATCAAACGGTATACCATATGTGTTGGACACAAGTCCAATTACAAGAAAAAATCAAAGTGTTCTGTAATTTGAACTGCCTAATCAACTTGGAATTACCCCCCACAAACTATATATTTTTGGAAGCTACACACCTTCAGCTACGTGATGGTATCATACTTTCGTATATACATGAAGAATTCCAGGCGCTGTTATCCATAGAACTCCGTGCATTTAGGAGATTTTGTGAAAAAATAAAATAACTCAATGGTTGAAATCCTACCTAAACCCACCCGGCAAGTAAAAAAACCACTAAACGGCAATCTCCCACATGTCCTGAATCAAACGGTATGCCATAAGGGTGGGTGCAAACAGAGACGGGGCCACCAACTAGCTCAAATGGGATCCATGCGCAATTGCAATTATAAGAAAAAATAAAAAAACGCCACAACCACCCCCCCCCCTATCCCCACTCCCCCTTTAGTGGAAAACCAGTTAGTACGGAGAGTCACACAGTTTTGCACACTTTACTGATCCTAAAAAATCAATACGGTCTTTTTTTGGTACCTCTGCAAAATTTCCTACTAAAATAGGCTTAGTTTCCCTTGAAATCCATCAAATAAATGATCCCGTTTACTTACCGATATCACCGGGGACATTGGGAAGCTTGGGAGAAGACAAGTTTTTTGCTAATTTTTAGTTTTAGGGTTAAAAAAAAAAAGGTGTGTGTATCACTTAAAGATTTTTTGTTGCTTCCCCTTTTTTTGGGGATCATTCCCAAAGATGATCATCAAATCATCTTAGGGAATGATACCGAACTTGGAATACGGGCATAAATGCCCGTTTTCCAATTCGAAATCCGATCGGAAAAATCACTTCCCGGAAATCATTTTCCAGGAAGTGATTTTTCATTCATTGGCAAAGATCAATAATTTGGTGATCAGAAGTGATCACCAAATTTTGATCTCTGTCGCTAAGTAGCAAAGACTTAGAAAAAATCCTATTTGTGAATGGAACTTTGAGTTCCATTCACAAAATGTATAGTAAAGCTGGCAGCTTGACAGCTTTTGCTATACTAGGTACTGCAGCATGATCTAAATGTAGATCTAGCTGCAGTACCTCCACTAGACCACCAGGGGCAGCATCTTACCTATCTTAGGGAAGACCCCGGTGAAGGAGGAAGTTCCGTGATGTCACCGGGGTCTCCCTTTCCTCTGCAAGTACTTCCTCCACGTGGGACCGGCTTCAGCCTGCGGGACCCGGCTAAAGGTACAGATATCTCCCGATCCCCCCCTCGGATTTGGACGAAACCGAGGGGGGATCGAGGGGGCTAGGGGGGCAGTTGAATGCTGCCCCCCGATCGCTCCTAGCAGGGGGGAAAAATATTTTTTGCAGGGGGGAAGCCACAGATCGTATATTCACGATCTGTGGCAGTTTGAGTATTCACTGCACAGATCGTGAATATACGATCTGTGGCAGGGAAAGGGTTAAAGGGCATGTCCACCCCATTTATAAATTTTTGCTGTAGTGTATGGCTCTCTCCCCCAACCCCAAATGCTATAGTTATTTGTCACAAAACTCCCCCGATCATTACTTACTTCTCTCCTCTCTCTCCTCCGAGGGGGCCGTACCGGCAGCCACGTCCGTGATTGACTGAGAGGCAGCCAATCATGGACGCAGCTTCCGGCTGTACTGAACATCGGGGGAAAGAGGCAATGTAAGTAATGATCAGGGAAGTTTTGATTCAAATAACTATGGCGGTTGGGGTTAGGGGAGGGAGCCCTACACTACAGAAAAGGGTATTTGAGTTAGGGGAAGGGAGAGAGAAATGGAAGGGAGGGGGGGGGCTGCAGTGCGCATGTCATTTTTCTCCCGGAGGAGAGACAGGAGGCAAAGGGCCAGAATTATCAAACATCATTATCGTTTTTTTACGATCGTCATAAAATAGCGGTCGATGTTCTAGGATACAGATCGTTATTTTATGATATTGATTGTAATTCTATGATATTGCTATCAGAAATCTATGGTGCCGATATCGTAGAATAACGATTCTACGACGACCGCACAACTCCTTTAAAGATTAACAATATCAATCTTTATTCTATGATACCGATCGTTATTCTACCGATATCGGCACCGTAGATTTACGATAGCGATATCGGAGAATTACGATCAATATCGTAAATTAACAATCTGCATCGTAGAACACCAATCGTTATTTTACGGTGATCGTAAAAAAACAATAACGATGTTTGATAAATATGGCCCCCTTGCCTCCTGTCTCTCCTCTGGGAGACAGGAGGCAAGAATTACGATTGGTGTAGTAGAGCACTGATCGTTATTTTACGGCGATCGTAAAAAACGATAACGATGTTTGATAAATATGGTGGTCAGTTATTTGGACTTTGGAGGGACATTACAGGAGAACCATTTGGAGCTAGGATGTAAGGTAAGGATTTTACTACACTACACAGTAGTGGGTTAAATTATAGTTTTGGGGGTGGACATGCCCTTTACAGTTTGTCTTTTTTCTTAAATTATACAGTAGTAACTGGCGTAACAGGAATAAGGTAATTCTTAGTTCAACAAAATCACCATTTAGCCCCTCATTCAGGAATCCTCATCCCTGAATCCACAATCATCCACACTTGCACTGATATTAAGATTTTAAATTGAAAATGAGAAACTTACATGACTTGGGTTGGGAGATCACAGAAAAAACAGAGGACACATAATTACATACAGCACTGTTTAGTCAGAATAAATGCAAATTACAAGCAATCGTTGATAACCTGATAATTACATTTCTTAATGTAGTGTTCTCCAATCAGTAGATGATTAGGGATGGCCAGTTCGAACTTGGATCCACCACGGATTTATCCCGTTCGCGAACGGCGGATTTTTCCGGATTTTCCGTCTTCCGAAATTCCGAACCGCAGATTTCTCATATTTTCGAAAATGTTAGAAATTACGAGGATTTCTCGTATTTTCGAAAATGCGTGAAAATACATATTTTCGAAAAAATTTCGAAATTACGAGGATTTCTCATATTTTCGAAAATACGTATTTTCGAAAATTTTCGAAATTACGAGGATTTCTCGTATTTTCGAAAATACGTATTTTCGAAAATTTTCGAAATTACGAGGATTTCTCGTATTTTCGAGGATTTTTTTCATTTTTATGGGTCCGCTCACGGATTTTCGAATTTTCTAATTTTTTGGAAAATTCGCGGATCCTCGAGCGGACCGGATTTTGCGAAGTTCGGACATCTCTATAGATGATCTGGACATAGTTGCTTTCAGATAAATAATGTGAGGTAAATATATAAATATAAACAGGCCGATGTAGTAAAAAAACCTACTACTCAGGTAAGACATAACTTTTCCCCCCTGCATCGGCCCCGTAGTATGCGTTCATTTAATAGGTGTTAAGTTTTATGCTACAAAGTAACGCAAAACATAACTTGCTAATTTGTAATAGGCTACGATTAGGCTAATTTACTAATTTCGCTCTGGCCATGCCATTTCCAAAACATTTCGGAAATAGCGCAGCCAGTGCAAAATTAGTTAAATACCCACGCTAACCCGATAGTACATTGAGTAAAGTGCAATTTACACTAACAGAGAAATAAATAAATAGAGAAAGAGAGATTAAACACAGTAAAATAAATATATTAATCATTGACCTGGAATTATTTTACAGGTGTTGATTCAAGTCCTTTTTCTAAAAACAGCTGTAATGACGATCTAAAGCTTTATAATGTAACTTTTTTTGTGGAAAAACTTCTTTGCATCAGAGATTCGTATTAACTATTTTTAGAAATATGCATTCGGCATTTTAACTGAGATGTTTGAAAAGATAAAGCACCAAAAACAGAATGTCCAGAAATCGTTTAGTTCATGTTTGCTGGATGCCTGCCTAGCATATGTGGGAAAGTCTTACAGCTATTATTCCCAGATCCATACACGTTTCATTCGAATATGTCATATTGCTACATCTGCAATGTATTATAGCGCTCAAAGTTTCTCTATTCTCCAAAAAAGAAAAAAGAAGATTCCTCAAGCTGCATGTGATTCAAAGCTAAGGATATTAATAAAATTCCTGCAAGGTTTGTTAATAAAACCATCATGGTTTTTCTCGCAATTTGTTTCACTGCCAACCTTTAACGATTCCTCCCAACTAATTGCTAACTTGCAGAGCGCAAACTTTATCTTCATGGTCTGTATTTCAATCTTACTGGATAAACTTCAAAAGTAACCACATTCATTTAACTACTACTTACTAAGTTATAGGATTTTCTTTCTAAACATTGTACCTAAAAGGCAAATAAAACCCAAGTGTTTATTATAATACAGTAATGTGTTATAACAGTATGTTTTTGGAACTTTCATCTTCATAATGATTTTAGAAACATCTCTTTACCATGACCTCACGATATTCTTTTTGTTTAAATATTTTATTCACATACTTTACCATTGGGCAGCTTTATAATCAATTAAAAAAATATATGGGTTCGGAATATAATAGGCATCCAGGATTGGTGCCTCATACTGTCCTATGCAACTTTTTGCCTTCATTACCAGATTAAAACTGAGACCTGCAAATTAATGTCACAGTTAATACCCTGCCTTCTATTTATTGGATGCAAAATCTTAGTGCCAACTTTAGGTTAAGGCTGGGCTTGTTTTAAAATTGTCATGTTATAAATCAACTGTCCTAAAAATACAGTTCACCCCCCAGACTAAAAATTGGCCCACTGTGAAGTATTGAAAAATCCTTTTTATGGTTGTCCTGAAGTGTCTGATGAAAGTCCAGAAAAGTGAATAGTAGGAGCCTCTCTGTGTTTAATCCATGCCTGTCACTTCCTTCTCCTCTTAGAGGACTCTTACCAACCTCGTTCCAGCCCCTTCTGGGCTTTGGTTCCCAGAAGTAACAGAAGAGGCTGATACTGAGGGAACAAAGGTTGCTAAGTACATTTCTGACAGATTTCAAACTTTAGAACTAGTAGTTGGGTTGGAGGGCCCCCCTACATGGTGGAGATAAACAAATAAAAGAAGAAACTAAGATGTTAAAATAGTTGAAAGCTATACATTTTATATAAACAACTTTTTAAATTAAGAAAATGTAATGGTAGCCTAACACATAGTAATATAATTGGCCAATACCCAGTATTGGCCATTAATTACTTCGTGCATGGAGTCTACCTACAAAATGAGGCTGCCATAATCAGGCCTGTTTTTATTTTCGGGTTGCAGAAATATTGTACAATCGATATTATTGGTCTGTTTATGGCCACTTTAAATAAATATAAATTTAGGCTGATAAATCTGAAAATTGAAAATCTGAAATTTTAAGTTAAATAGTCACTTACTTGCATAAGGTTGAAGGGCACAAAGATTTCAAACAATAAAAGTCACTCACTCCCCCACTCCACTCAGCCCATAGGACTACAAAGAAGCACATAAGGCTACACATGGAAGTTCTTTTGATTAAGAAAATGTTATCAAAAAATAAAAAAAAAACTAATTTTAAGCCTATCGTACATTCAAGTTTTACAGTTATAATGGGCATTTGTGTATGAATTATTCATAAAGTGTATGACTCACATCCATTTTCATCTAGCATTGTCGGAAAAAAATAAAGGGATTTCCTAAAATGAGCTTCATCAGGATAGATTTCAGATGCTTGAAAATTTGACTAAGGCTTTCATTTATGACCTCAGTCTAAATTAATAGATTTCAGATATCTTTAATCAGAAGTAGCGGAACAGAGCAATCTGCCTTCCTTGTTTTTAATCACTAAATATATTTTGTTTAAAGTCTTTCAATTCTAAATCTTTTCATGTTTAATCATCTTTTGCATTGATCATAATTAGAGATGGCCAAACTAGTGAAAATCCGTTCTGCTCGAGGATTTGCGGATTTTCGGATATTTTCGAAAATCCGCGAATCCACCATTAAAAGTCAATGGGGGAAAAAAACCATAAATTTCAACCTAAAATAATGGTTTAAATAGCAGTGGTAACTTGCTGTAAATGGCTCTGGGAAATGGTCCGGGAACAGTAAAAAATTAGTCCAAATGCTTTTTGGTAATCCTCGAACAGCCGATATGAGAATCCTTAAACATTCGAAGATTCCCAAATTCGCCCATTTGATTCTCCAATGGCCGAAAGTCCCACGGCCAGACATTCTGGGGTCCCACAGCTCGAACTGGGATCCCCCTACCCAGCACTAATAAGTGCCCTTGTGGCCTTTGGAAGGGCCCTTGTGGCACTTTTTGGTAATCATCGAACAGCCGACATGAGAATCCTTAAACATTTGAAGATTCCCAAATTCGCCCATTCGATTCTAGAAAGGTCGAAAGTCCCACGGCCGGACGTTCAAGTCCCACAGCTCGAACTGGGACCCCCCTACCCAACACTAATAAGTGCCCTGGTGGCCCTTGGAAGGGCCCTTGTGGCACTGACAAGTGCCTTATGTGGCTTAAGCGGTCCCGCAGCTTATACCGGGACCCACTCCCCGACAATTAGAAGTACCCATGCGGCACTGACAAGTGCCTTTGTTGGTGGTCCTGCAGCTCAAAACCAGCCCCCCCCCAAGGGCTCTTAGAAGAGCCCTTGGGGGCGTGTTTTCTTTCTTCCCGGTCAACAACACCAACTCTGCGATGTTTCTGTGGCCAGGTTTGAGTCCGCAAACCGGCTATCTCTACTCATAATGTATAGCTATACTCTAAAAATGAACTTTGTAAAAATGGAAAGTATCTGGGGCAGGGACTGATTATTCCTACCATACAATTAAAAAAAAACCAAAAAACTTTATGCACACTATAGTTCTTCTTTAAGGTAGTTGTATAGCACAAGACATTTGCACACATTCAATAATAAAGTCATTATATCAATTATCTGCTATATAAACATACATTTATACCTATGATCAAATGCCTTCAAAGGGGGGAAAACTGGTAATGGAATGTAGTGAAACTGCAGCTGTTACTACTTCCTACTAACCAGCAGTCCTAAATACCCAAGGTTTCCCTGTCCCTGCTCTTCTGACTTATTCATCACTGCAATACAAAATAAGAACACAAGAGGTCACCATACAAATAAGTAAGTGGCAGGCCATAACACTCCCTGTCTGGTATCTCCTGATAACACCATTAGACTAGCCCTAAATTGTAGATAACAACAATCTGTGGTAGTTCTAAAGCTGGGTACACACAGTAAAGATAAAGCCCCAATACCGTCGTATCGGGGCTTTATCGTTATGTGTGTACCTTCGTTTCCCGAACGAGCACGCGGCCGCAGATCCTGTCTGTCATCTTTCAGAAATCTGTACTGTGTGTACCTAGCTTAAGAAAGCTTTTGGTTACCCCGTGCTGGACTACTTTTAACTCAAGCTTTCTTATTAGTCCATCTTTGTGGAGAATAGTTTTGAGGACTACTCCCATTGGCAATTCATTTTTCTTCTTTTCTTTGAGAAGCACTACATAACCCTCCTTTTTGTCAGGCATTTAAGTTGCAATTTCTGAGGTGTCTGCGGGGTATTAAAGTACTCCATTCACTAAATATTCCAGATCTCATCGGCGAGGTACTGAACACATTTCCACTGATGTTTAAATATCTCATCTATAAAGAAAACTTTTGGAAGAGGGGAAGGTATCCCTGTTTTATGGACAGGCAAACTAAAGAAATGTATGCACAGGGTCAGATAGTTGCTTTTGTGTTTTTAGTTTTTGTATTGAAAATATGTGATCTTCGTTTTCCAGGAGATAATTATTTATACTTTGTACTTTATAAAGTATAATACTTTATACTTTATACTGTTGCATATACCAAAGGCATCAGGGGCATAACTATCAGGGGAGAAGGGGGATAAAGCCGCAGGTGGTGTCCTCAATTACTGGTGGATAAAGTGCAGACAGGGGCCCCTTCATAGTTTTGCAGGGGGGTCCAATGATTCCTAGTTACGCCACTAAAAGGCATGATCTTTAATGAGCAGTGGAAGTTGAGACACTATTGTAAACTGTAAGAACACTTGCAAGATTAGAATGGTAATATTGGGTACCAAAAATTGGTTTTAATTTCTTTGATACCATATAACTGACTTTACTGACTTTACTGGAACAAGGTAGACCACTGATTGATAATTAGCTATCATGGTCCATTTTATTGGTGGATTTTGAAATTTTGGCTACAGGCATTGTTGTGTATTAAATGAATGCATATTATGTGCAGCCTGCTATGTTGGGGTATACCAACAGGTGTCACTGTTTAATGTTCTGAATGTTAAATGTTTTCTATTAGTCCTTTTAAAATACATTTGTTCCTATCTTTGACTCCCTGAATAAGGCTGAAGTGTGGTGTCCTTTTCTTTTCATCTGTAATGAACATACAGACATAACAGGCATGAAATAATCTAAGACAGATTTCAGTAAAACATTACAATATATTTGAAGATTATTGCCAAAGGGCAACATGGGTGGTGACTGCACTTTTAATGCTGGCAAAGTTGGATTTACCATTAAGGGCGCTGGCTGTGATAAGCTGCCAGCAATTGTCAAGGTTTATAAAGGGTCATCTCTCTAAAACTCCTGCACTTGTTAAGAGGATGTGGTTTGCGATGGATTGGGCACTCTTGGTTGGTAGATGAAGGGATATCCTTTGTGTGTACAGATACTGGTTTGTGTATTCCATTGTGACTCTCAGTCTTCTAAGAAGAAAGAAAATGGTGGAAAGGCAACCACATGTACTTGCTTATAATGGGAACTTTGCATCATTCATTTCTCTTGAAGAGTATGTGGAAGTTTTTTAACAATTGGACTTTCACCTCTGACACTGTAGACAAGTTACAGTAAATGGCAACCTTGTTTTAAGGACTCAACCTCAGAAAGTAAATCACTCAGGGCCATATTTATATAGGCGTGGTATAAATACTGCGCATTTAACAATCGGTCCGGCGGTCATACATTTACAACGATACAGTAAATGTACAATATCGGCCATAAATATACGACCGCGATCGTAGATTTACGGCCGTCATATAATACCATTGCAGTAGTTTACTACTACATGGTATTCTATGAACGAATGCCATAAATGTACTATCACGGCCGTACATTTATGGCCGTGGTCGCACATTAACGAAAACACGCGGTATCACAAACTCGCTGTACCGCGGGTTTTGAAATGTGTCCTGTAAGATTTGTTTTACAAAGATACAGTTCTGTAAGATTTCCATTCTCTTTTGGTGATATTTTAGAAAAGTTATTAAGTTTTGCAAATGCAAATAGGGAACAGAGACTTTTGGGTAATTTCCATGTTTCCATGGCTTTTAGGAAAGCTATATCTTTAAAAAGACTTTTATAGCAATCCACAAGCTAAATGCAAAACTAGAGTGGCAGTTTCAGCTTTGTTGAGCCATCATCAGTGAAGTAGTTTACTACTACATTGTATTCTATGAACGAACGCCATAAATGTACTATCATGGCCGTACATTTATGGCCATGGTCGCACATTAACAAAAACCCACAGTATCCAAAACTTGTTGTACAGTGGGTTTAGAAATATGGTCCTCAGTTCTGTAAGATTTCCATACTCTTTATTTTAGGAAAGTTGTTAAGTTTTGCAAATGCAAATAAGGAACAGAGACTTTTGGGTAATTTCTATGTTTCCATGGCAGCTTTCAGGAAACTGTATCTTTAAAAAGACTTTTACAGCAATCTGGGTTATTTCCATGGCAGCTATTAGGAAAGTTATATCTTTAAAAAGACTTTTACAGCAATCCACAAACTAAATGCAAAACCAGAGCACCAACTACAGACCAGTTTCAGCTTTGTTGAGCCATCATCAATGCAGTACAGGCCTCTGGTTTTGCAGTGGGAAGCGCCTATAGACAGACATCACCAATAAACTAAATAGGATAGGGAGAGAACAAGGCTTTGAAGTTCCCCTTTCAAACATATGCAAATAAGTAACATACTTCTGGGTAATTTCCATGGCAGCTTTTAGGAAAGCTATATCCTTAAAAGGACTTTTACAGAAATCCACAAGCAAACAAATCACTTTTTTTGCAAACAAAGCATTTTCTATGGATTCTTCAAATCTTTTCCAATCTCTTCCCAAATGCAATTAAAGGGCATCTATAGTGAACAAAACACATTGCCCCATTAACAAAGTTAAATTCATGTACTCTGTGCTGCCTTAATCCTATCTCTGTCAGTGACTTTGTTTAACCATGGTGTAAGATCTGTGTGCAGTACTCCCCCCTCCCTCCTCCCCTCTGATACCTCCTCCATGTCTCAACTCTGGCTAACCGACAAGCTTATCATGTGCAGTAGGAGTTAAAAGTTCAACATCCTGAAAAACACACCCATGCACAGTGGCCAATAGAAAGCAAGCTGTCCTGGAGATACGGAAGAAGAAGGAGAACAGTTTGGTTTACGATCTCTCACTTTGTGACCCATCATCAATCAGTGAAAGCTATTAAGAAGGGGGGTCAAGTGCAGCCTTATATCTACCATCAAAGCTACCTCTCTCCCTCTGCTAATGCTCTTATCTCTATGTTTATTACAGAGCAGGGAGGGGGGATCACGTCACAGGGATTTGATTGACAGTCCAAGTAGGAGTAGAGGAATGCAATCACGTATTCTTCTAACTGGTGTATCTCAGGACAGAGAGGGAATCTAAAAAAAGTGAAGACACTCTGGGGGTTGTGGGGAATTATAGAACACATGGAAAGAAAGAAAAAAAAGGTAATTTTCCCACTATTGATGCCCTTTAAGCCCAATGGTCAGGTTCATTATATTTGCTGACTTGATGCGACATGCATATTCTGCAGAATCTGTTCCAAGCCATTTAATCAATACATCTATCTTCTCTCCTGGTGAAAAGCCTAAAAAGTCTTTGTGGCATTAATGAATAAATATTTCCAGGTAATTTTCTGTCCGGTCATAGAATCTGGTCAATACTGTGGAAATCAGTTGGCTATGTGCAAGGTACTTCACTAAATCTGATAAGATTGGGCCCATGTTGCAGATATAATGACTATAGCGGGCATTAGAACTGGCGTACTTAGGATACAGGTTGGTCGGTTTTGGCTTTTTAAAGAAATAGGATGCCTGAAGAAGTCTCTTGATTAGGCACAGGGGTGTTTGCAGATAACAATATGCCTAGTTGCTCACCTCAACTGTCGGCTTGGGGAAATGTGAACTTGACACAGGGTTGTTTAAACATTCTTTTCCAAGTACATGCTTTAAAGGGAAACTATAGTGCGTATAAAGTTTTTTTAATAACAGTTAAAATAAATAGTACCTGAGGCAGGGAGGTAGGATTGGTGCTTTTTACCTCTCAATATCCTTTCTATGAGGAGCAGCAGTATGAAGAAAACTGCTTCTGCCAGTCTTCCTGAATGCTTCAGCACTATATTTAATATAGAATGGCCCAGGGCTATAACCTGGCAGATGAAAACTGTATGTGCTGTAGTTCCTCAACAAAACAATATTGGGAGGTAAGAATAATCAATCCTATCTCCTTGCCCCAGTTGCTTTTAATTTTTAAAAAGTTAATTTTTACTGTAAAGTTGTCCTTTAATAAAAGCTGCTAATGGCCAAAAAGAGCATTACAAATACTACTCCATGTAATATCTTTAAGCAAACACAATGCAGGAATTCTCGCTAAGTGATTACTGCATTATGGGATTACTGGAAGTTAAGAGGAGCACTAAGACATAAGTATTGCATCTCCATGTTAGAATCAAGTTGTGTCATTATAAATATTACCTACATCTTTCTAAATACCTCTCACAAAGTAAAGTTATAGAAAACTGAAGGGAGCAAAATCAGATTAAGGGCAAATTAGTCCTGACCCAGAGAATTTCAAACAAGGACCAGGTTTTGTCAAATATATTTAGTTTCCCCTGTAAATAGGCAGTTAAATACTCCACAACTTTACATTGTTGTAAGGCCCAACTCTAAAAAGGAGAATGAGTCTGTTTTCTGCAAAGAGGAAGACTTTTTTATTAAATATTTGTAATGTTTCTTAGGTATGTATCTTATGCGTACGTCACAATGTAGACTGAGAGTAGTCTAAAGCCATCCACTTAAAAGGAGGAAGCAGGCTTGTGCCTAAAGTAAAAACTAGAAGGTAGGATCTAATGGCAGTCCAGTAACAACCAGATGTAAGACAAGTCAGCAAGTCCTAGCCAAGGTCAACATAGGGAGAATAATCCAAGAGGAAAGTGACAGGAGCAGAAAAGCAGAATAAATACATAGAAACTAGAGACAGCATGGTGAAAATGATAACAATTTGATGCCAGCAGCACTTGATTTGCAACAGAGCATCACAGGTAAGGCTGCCCCAGTTAGTTCCTTACCGTTACATATGGTAACCCAGCATAAGGTCTTTTTATTTTTTTATAATTTATAATGTTAGACAATGTATACCAAAAGGTTTAAATCTTTTTAACAACACATAGTAAATAAAAAATCTATTAAAGGGCACATCCACCCTTTAAACTAAAAACTTGTCAGTAGAGATGGCCGAACTCACCAAAATAAGCCCTGATTCGCAGATTTCCGAAAATCCTGAAAATTCAAAAATATGCAAACGGATCCATTAAAGTCAATGGGAGTTAAAAATGGGACATGGGAAATGGTCTGGGGAACACTTATCAAGGCCCAAACACCATCCAGCAACGGAAACTTCACAAGCATTCTGCACAGTATTTTCCAGAGTTCTATTTCTAGAAATTTCTTGATTTTTAAAATCTAAATTTCTAAAAATATTGTAACTTTTCAACTTTTAAATTCAAAAAGTCTCGATCGTTCGATAATTATCAAAAACAGTTCCGTGGTTCTTAAAAATACACAAAACTCAGATATCCGAAAAAGTCCGTGTTCCGGAAGCTCCATGAAATCTGCTTCGGAACCGGGTTCCAACTGCTATTTTTAACAGTTTATTACATATATTTGTAACCAGATATTTAATGATACATTCTCCACTGTCCTGTCAAAAGGTATCCACCTAATTCTCTGCTCAAGGAGGTTTTTTTAAAGGGCATGTCCACCACCAAAACTGTTTTGCTGTAGTGTAGGGAGCGCTATCCTGTGTACTTTTGCCATATACTTTCATTATTTTTTTGGAACAGTTATTAAGTTATTTTCATTTGTGTGTTTCTTTTGGGTGCAGCAATTGATTTATCTCCTCCTATAGTGGGCAGTGTGCTTGTAGTCTATGGAGATATGTCCACCAATCAGAAGGGTTTTGCATAATGGTTAAAATAGCACTTGCTCTTTTTATTAATTAAACATGCAGAATCAGTTAAACATGCAAAGAAATGATTTGCAAGTCCCACATGGGATTCTTGGATTTTACATTAACCCATTCCCTTCTTCTATAGTCATCAGAACTACATGATCTGATATTGTTGTGTGCAAGTAGCATGTTGATGTCAGATTAAATCAGTTTATCAACATACAAAAAAAGCAGCAGCACCCATATTTATAAATGCACAGACAAGCACATTAGTGATAGCACACATTATCAGTAAATTACAATGACAGCCGTAAATTTACTAAAAAGTGATACCATGTCTTTATAAATATGGCCCCTATAATCATGTTCCTTTAAAGGCATGGGCGTGAATCTCTTAAAGGGATGCCGTTTCAACACGGCTGAAACGCGTAGATTGATGTTCTATGTATAATAAAGCAACTATTTTTTAAAAAAGTCCAGCAGAGTGCCTCATACGTTTAGATATGCTGTTACTTCAGAGAGCACCTGGGCACTGAAAAACAGGACGAGCAGAAATGCAGATATTGCTAATGTCTTATATTATATATATATATATATATATATATATATATATATATATATATATATATATATTATATATGTATGTATGTATATGTATATATATATATATATATATATATATATATATATATATATAGAAATGCAACAAACAGGTAAGCACACCTTTCATTTAAACAGCAGCCGGGTGTCCATCAAAAATAGCAATATGAAGGAAAAAGATGTCACTCACGGTCTTTTGAAGAAAACAGCTTTTTATTGTACAATCACATCTACGCGTTTAGCCCAATGTGCGAGCCGTCATCAGGATGCTCCTGATGACGGCTCGCACATTGGGCTGAAACGCGTAGATGTGATTGTACAATAAAAAGCTGTTTTCGTCAAAGACCCGTGAGTGACATCTTTTTCCTTTCTATCATATATATTTATATATATATATATAATATATTATAATATATATATATATATATATACTCTATATTGTATATATACAGAAAGATAAAGATGACGGCCCAAGACTTCCGGGCCGAAACGCGTAGGTTCGTTTGATCTACATGTGCTCAATAACTAGACTTACCAGTCCTCGGAGTGCTTAGTGTCTCTATCGCAATATATATAGATGGTCATGAGTATGGTTGTATAGATATTATATATATATATATATATATATATATACACTCTCTATATGTATATATACAGAAAGATACAAGATTATCTTGTGAATGAAGGACACCACTGTTGTTACAAGCAGGGCTGCATTTATTGCAGACTGGTTGCTTTTACTCTGCAATTATTCAAACTCAGCTTTACTGCATGTGTTTCTGATATCCATTTGATTACCGTGTTGCTCTTTAGACTTAGAAATCATCTTCCTATGATCTATTACTGGAGATTATTTCTGGGGAAATCTTGGGACCAGATATTCCATTACATAAACAGCACTGTTACTCAGATGGCTTGCTGAATACTTAGTAGGGATAACAAATCTAACTTTTGCTGGAAAGTTTTTTTTAAAAAATACGGATAGCCAAATACAGAGAACTAATCAGAGAGCGATTTGAGCTAAGGGCTGCAACATTCAAGCTACCCAGTCAGAATAACTCAATAAGCTTATATCCCAATAAATGCCTTAGTACAAAGACATAACATTCCAGATGAAATGCAAAACTGAAACTAGCTCTCCTTACTGAACATTCACGTTTAAAGTGACTCCTAAACCCACCCCCAAAATATGATTGGCCAAAGATCCAAGATCCAATTAGATTTAAGATTGAATCTAGACCAATCAGATTTTGGGGGTGTGTTTATGAGACACTATAAAACAGCATCAAATCTTCAGAGATGCTTAGTGTCTAATCAGCAGTCACACTAGCCGGTCTTGCCATTGTATTTTGGTTAGAGGCTGCAAGCTGCAGTACAACCAGATGGCTGGTTGTACTGCAGAAATTAATGTTTTATATTTTCTGGGTTTCTTACCTATGGTGTCATTGTGTATACCATAAACAGCGCATACATGTTGATATAACAGATAATCGATAATAGTTTTTTTTTTTTGATAATTGCTTTACTTTAGCCAAATAGTCTCCAAAATTGTGAGTACCCTAAATGCATACGTAGTTGCACTACTGCTTCCACCATTCCCTGACAAGCACTCTCAAACAGCAGAGGACAGATCGGGAATGTTAGGGGTTGTATATTTAAAACATGCAGCAGAGCTGTCAGAATTAATGCCGTGTAAATACATCCAGGTTGTAATGAATGCAGCCCTGCTTCTTTTACTATAAGCATTCCCCAATTATGAGATGATCTGATCTGCCGCCATTCCCGTGGCAGGACGCACGGTAAAGTGCGTAGAAAGACCTTTCAAATTCTGCAACAAAAATCAAAGTTTATTGCAAGCACATTTACTTTGAAGTAACAGGTATAAAAGGGCATCTATACTGAAAAAATAGTTATCTTTAGATATCCAATCTGAACTATCCTCTGCTGTGTGCAGTTTTGCTATAACTAGAATGGAGACAGTGTTCATGCAAATAATGTGAATTGCATGATGGGAAATTCCCTCTTACAATGTTGCCTCATAGTGATTGCTGTGCATGCTTGCCCTTATAAAAAACCTCCAGAAGGAACAGTTGGAGACAGAAATGAAGTACACCAGAAATGGCTCCTACTTTGAACTTTCTGGGACTGTGAACAGACATTTCAGGAAAACTGTAAGGAGCTGAGGGGTAAGGAGAGGATTTTTTACCACTACACAGTGGGGCCAGTAGTGGGTAAAACTAGTTTTGGGGGTGAACATGCCCTTTAAGCTTCAGCATTTGCAGGTGAGGCAGCAGGTGAAACAGCAGTCATTCATTGGCTATGATGTCAGTTGTCACATCCTTAATTGACTGCATGGAGGGAGAAACTAGCTTACTCTGCCAGAATTGAGGCAATAATTATCCTTAATTCTGGTTAGCCATCACCTATAAAAGTGCAGAATAAATCAGTTGGGTTTGGGGCCAGGTAACTGACAAGCAGTTTTTTGTTTTAACGAAAAACTAGAACATTAAATGTAGCTGTATATACAGTAATTATACCCTTTTAACTGTTGATTTAATCATTGATATTTTAAATAAAATCAAGCAATAAAAGTATGGATGAAGCTTTTAAACACTTATGTTCCTTCTTCAGACAGATAAACCATCTTTAATACGTCGTGATTTGAGAGAATCTAAACTGGATAGAATTCAGGGATAGATGTACTGCGGAACCGATTGAGAAGTTCTGATTTAATTAATATAAGTTTGCCGCATCACAGAAATCACATTGCAAGTAATGATACCCTCATTGTCATTATTAGTTCTAATTGTCCATTTCTATGTGTAAAAATATATCTACCTTTGAAACAAAATAAAAAATAATCACTGTTGCTTTGCATTGAGCACTCTACAGCATATGATTCCGCAATTAGAGACATCACTTAGTTTTCATTGACATTTTTACTAGTAAAAAATCAGATATCAAATATTTTAGCTTCAGTGAAACCACATTAACCACTTCAGCTTTAATATGATTACTTTAAATAGAAAAAACAGCAATCTCCAAAGGATTATGGTTTTGTTCAGTAGCAAAAGATATTCTGTAATAAACTGAGTTTGTTTTGGCATAGATTATTCATGATAAATTACAAAAGCCATATAGTCTTTGATCTATTCATTTTGTTTTTAGATCTCATGAGTAACTGTATTTTTGTGAATTATAATAACGGTAAGCCTGAATATGTGAACAGCTATCCGCATATACATGATTTACTATATCAGTAAAATGATTACAGTATTAAAGGATAACTATCGTGTGTATGAAGTTTATTTAAAAAACAGTTAAACTGAAAAGTACTTGGGACAGGGATATAGGACTGGTAATTCCTACATCCCAATATTATTTCTGTGAGGAGCACCAGCCCAAAGAAAACTGATTTTTCCAGTCTTCCTCCTGGCTTCAGCACTATCTTTAATACAGGAATAGTCCAGGACTAACCTGGCAAATGAAAACTGTATGTGCTGTAGCTCCTCAACTAAACAATATTGCGAAGTAGGAATAATCAATCCGACCTCCCTGCCCCATGTACTTTCCATTTTTAAAAAGTAAATCTTTAGAGTATAGATATCCTTTAAAGGACAATTATACTCACCTTCCCTCCGCTCCACATCTTCGTGCAGTAGCTTTTACAGAGCGTGCCTTCCTACTGGCCTCGTCGCCGACGGGGAGGAGGGGGCGGAGCCTACCAAAGCAGCGTTGCTGCAACAAGCTGCTGTAGGTTTCGTGAATCCCGGGGTGAGGACCTAGCGGTTCAGGTCCTCACCCTGGGTAAAAGCTACTGCACGAAGATGTGGAGCGGAGGGAAAGTGAGTATAATTGTCCTTTAATGCTGTGATATTCTGTAACACAAACTACCTGTTACTAAACCAATGTATTTCCATATTGCAACTGTCAAAACCATTCCAGCATTATTACAACAAGATGCTTAACACACCCTATACAAAGAAATTTAAGCCATATTGTATGTCTATCCAGCCATGTTTTGTGTTCATTTATGGACCCATAAGCGCTAACATGTACATTAAACAGAGCAGAAGTATACATGGCTTTTGCATGAACATTAAATATTTTGGGGCAAATATTGTTTAGGTTTTAGTTTTACAGGGGAAATTGCTCATCTCCTGACACTTTATTATAGTGGTTTACAAGCGTTCTCACCTCCCTGTGAATAATAGAAATGGATGGAATATACTTACAAAAACAAGTTTAGTGTTCCTTTAAGCTTTTTTGGTACTTTTACTGATCATATGACTGGGCACCTGTCCAGTTGCTATGCTAAACACGTTCTCTGCTGTCTTCAATATTCTGTACTCCAACCCAATTTCCTCTGATTGCCCTGGTGCGCCTGATAATCCAAATAAGAAAAGAAGAAAAAGCTTCAGTGCACACAAAGGTCTTTTTCAAAACATATAAAATGCTTTTATTTATAAACGCATACTGGCAACGTTTCGGTCCAGAGTCTAGGACCTTTCTGGTGGGGCTTCTAGGCGTCTGGTGGGGCTTCTGATTCTTTGCACCATATATGTTTTTAATGGAAATTTTGTGAAAAATAGAAAATATAGCAGGTTTGAAAATAAATGTAGCTCTTAAAGGGTATGTACACTGTAAATATAACTTAATGTTATTTGATAACTGTGGCTTAAATGTTTTTTTCCTGTTCTAGCATCCTCAAATTCCCTACCTCTACTGCAGGAAAGTTGTTGGCTTCCTCCCCCTGTATGCTCTTTTTACCCTTTAATGAAGATATAGTTGATTTGGTTCGCAGGGCAATTTCTAACCATCTTGGTGCCCCTAGCCAAGATTCTCTTGGTGCCCCTAGCCAAGATTCCACAGGTGGCACCCATCCCAAAAAACCCATCCAAAATATTTTAACTATATAAAAATACAGATATCCCACCTCTGCTGGTACCTCTGGGAGTCTCCCGGTTTCCAGAGGGCTTTGTGTAGCACTGTATATAGATGGAGGGCTGGGTGTAACACTGTATATAGATGGAGGGCTGTCTGTAACACTGGTTATAGATGGAAGGTTGATGGATACAATGGTTATAGATGGAGGGTTAACTGCAATACTGATATCCATAAGTGGAGAGATCCGCACAAACTGAGGACACAAGGAAAAAGGAATATGAATGCTGGCTGCTGAATACACAATCCTTTATTGTAGTCTGCCTTAAGTGTTTCTGAGCTCTTGGTTTTTAATCATTGGCATGCATACACACCGAGAGGTCTGAAAAGCATAAGGCGGACTACAATAAAGGATTGTGTATTCAGCAGCAAACTTGATTTCATTTGCACAAGTGCCTTGCGACAGGCTTGGGGCTCCTAGCTCCAGAGCCATTGGGACTGTGGGGTAAGCGTTTGCTTGTAGCAAGCCTACGTATTGTGTGCAGTGTTAGGAGGCAAAAGGTTAGCGGCATTGTGCACCTGGGACATCTTATGCAATAAGTAAGATAATGTGTGTAGTTCTATTTTTTTTTCATTTAACTGTAACTGTGCTGATGTGAAAAAATAGGTGGAGAACTGACCTTTAAACTTGGTATACAAGGGGGGAACACAGCTTAATTATACAAACATATAAAGGCTACAGTAGTTTGAAGGTGAAAGCAGCACAAGTAACATTAACCCCTTGAGATTCAATATGGTCTTTGTCACATGTTACCAGCCCTAATCCCACATTTGTTAACTGCTGATCTGATCACAAGCTCTGTGTATCACAACTCAAAAGGCTGACAGTGGCAGGTTTCAAATCAGTCCCAGTGTAAAACTTCTCATGGATCCCTCCTTGCCAATGCCAACCAGTCTACATTGTGTGGCAACTGGTACTGAGTCTTTCTATCAGTAGCCCTTGCCCCTAGTCTTACTTCATACACACGTGTGATAGCAGGGGGGGGCGACCCGTGACAAGCAATGCATATGCACGATAATCGTGCCGTGTATGGGCACTTTGTTGGCCGAAACATCCATTCTGTTGGGGATTATTGCCCAACCGGCCAGGAAGATCTTCAACAGAATAGTTGTTTTGTCCGACAAAGTGCCCATACACGTCAGGATTTTTTTTGGGGGGGGGCAATGTAGCGCCCCTCCATTGTTAGGCACACTAGATCCCTGCCTGTGGCCTATGCCAAAAAGGGCTCTGGGTTGAGATATCAGGCTGCTATGGCTGATCTTTGTGATACTTTTGTCAATATTAGATAATTTATTAAATATTGTACTAATGTGCACTCATCAATATCCTAGGAGAACGGTCACCCCCAAAATATTGGCTGGTTCACTTTTTTTTAAAGCAGTTTATTCATCAGTAGTCTGTTAGCCTAAATGAAAAAAGCCTATTGTAGGGAATGTGAATGTCAGTATGTACTGTATTACAGGTTGTAACAATAAAACAAACACACAAATGCATCTCCCTTTTTAAAAACAGGTAATGGATTAATCTATCAAAATACTGTAAATGGTGATTCTGCAATAATGAAACCTGGGACGGTCATTTCAGATGGCAGAATCCCGACCCCAATGACTTAACTGGAGCATGTTCTTGTGTTGGGAGCATGTTTATTAGGGTGGCAAGAGAGAAACCAGTTGAGACAGCTTCAATAAAAGTTCTTATAGTTTAAAGAACTATAAACTGGGGCCGCTTCTATTTAATCTATTTATTAATGATTTGGAAGTGGGTATTGTCAGCAAGGTTTCTGTGTTTGCTGACGACACAAAACTTTGTCAACCATTAAAAACTTCAGAGGATGTGCAATCGTTGCAAGGGGATCTAGATAGATTATCACATTGGGCTGCTAAGTGGCAGATGAAATTCAATGTTGATAAATGTAAGGTGATGCATTTTGGACTTAAAAATACTTGTGCTACTTATACTATAAATGGCTCTGTGTTAAGTGAATCCCTGTTGGAAAGGGATCTTGGAGTTTTGGTGGATAACAAACTTAAAGGTAGCAAGCAGTGCCAGGCGGCAACAGCCAGAGCCAGCATGGTATTGTCTTGTATAAAGCGAGGTATGGATTCAAGGGAGGAAAATGTAATTCTCCCTCTTTACAAAGCATTGGTAAGGCCTCATTTGGAATATGCAGTGCAATTTTGGAATCCTGTGTACAAAAAGGACATCTTTGAAATGGAAAGGGTTCAGAGAAGGGCAACTAAATTAATAAGGGGATTGGGGGAGCTTGAATATGAAGAGAGACTGGAAAAGTTACAATTATGTACGCTGGAGAAAAGGCGCTTGCGTGGGGATATGATTACTGTGTATAAATACATTAACGGGCCATACAATAAACTATCTGGGGCATTGTTCACCAAGAGAACATGTCAAAGGACACGAGGACATCCCTTAAGACTTGAAGAAAAAAGGTTTAGGCTTCAAGCTCGGAAAGGGTTTTTCACTGTGAGAACGGTAAGGCTATGGAACTGTCTTCCAGTGGACGTTGTAATGGCAGGTTCATTGGTCAGTTTCAAAAAAAAGCTGGATGAGTTTCTGCAAACAAGGAATGTTGCAAGTTACTGGTATTGATACATAAAGTAGAGTTGATCCAGGGAAATTTCCGATTGCCACTTGGAGTCAGGAAGGAATTTTTTCCCCCTTCATAAATTTGGTGGGGGTTTTTTTGCCTTCCTCTGGATCAACAGTTAGGCAGGAAATGAGGATATTGCTAGATGGGTTGGACTGGATGGACGTATGTCTTTATTCAACCTCAAATACTATACTATACTATACTAAAATGGTGCTAATTTTGCCCCAACCTATCAGATCTTATTTAACATTTAAAAGCTAACATCTGATTTGTTGGGGCAAGATTATCACCATTTTTTAACAATAAGAACTTTTATGGAATAACCAAGTAAAGGTATTACTCTCTGAGATTGTACATTACTTTGAATATTAAAAATCTTTTCCTTACACCTTTGTATGAATAAAGGAAATGTCTGAGTGATTCCTTCTACATCAATCCATCTATCACCCAGACCCTTTAAAGCCACATTCATCAGTTTATGATTATGTTACTAGTTTTTCCCCATTGTAAAATACAATCAATCCAGCTCATAAACCTATTACTGCCTCCTAGAAATTCTTCTAAAAATAAATTCAAATATACAATATTACATTTGTGATTCTTCACCTCCCCTGTTTTCTTCATCCATTCTTTTAAGGGTTAGTGTGATAGGGTATACAATGAATTCCTAAGCTGCCACCTGTTCATTATAATAATGAATTCCTCTTACCTATGTTGTCTTGAGCATCTTCGATGAAAATGATGTTTTCTGGTTTGATCTCTCGGTGGATAATGGCTTTTCTGTACAAATATCACAGTCCCTGTAGAGAATGATGAACCAACATAAATAAATAGAATCCAATATTCATCAAGCATTACTGCTACAGAACATTAACTTACTGTAGCAATTCCTGAAAATACACATTGTTTATGATGAATAATAGTAATGTGGCCGCCTGTTTAATTTTGCACCTGTTTAAATCTTGCAAAAATACATTTGCAAGAAAGGCTATTCATCAAAAAAAGGTTAAGGTTTTTAGCCTGAAAAACTATTTTATTGGATGTAGATTCCCCATAGCGCCTTTTTTCAAATACTGTAGAATGCTATGGAAACTGCAATGGAAATCCAAAATATATGGGAGATTATAAAGTACACCAAGGGGCTACAAGATTGCTATTCTTCTTTCAGGACATTAACATGTAAAAATGAATGACGTATCACAAGTATCCAGTAAATACCTCCCTTTGCAATCAATTAGTAATTATTCCTAATGTCTTAAGCTGGGTGCACACTGCACCAATCTTTGGCTACACACATTCAAAAGTGTTCTCCCAATATAAAATAAAGGAAGATTGTGACTGCCACATTCCTACACCAACTACAGTACAGGGAGCCAACTGCGGCCAAGGTAAATCTGTAACAACTGTTTTCTATGCTGTCGGCATTGAAAACATTGTTTGCCACATACTCACATTGCCAAAAAAGGACTGATGCCATCGGCACAGACGATAATGTGTGTACCCAGCTTTAGGGTGTGACCATTAAGCAATTGGTCTGCCATTAATTATGAATATATCATATGCGAAATATAAATTACATTTATAGGATATTTCATTATAATAAGAATTTAAAATAATTTAAAATCTACAAATTTTGGATTGAGAAAAATGTGCAACACCTCTTTAAAACTTCCTGGATCCGATGAGTTCATACTGGGATCTTTCTCTACAAAGTTATCTACATATAAATAAACTATTTTATGCTATATTGGAAACAGTTTTGAGTATGTTTATTGGAATATTCGATCTGTACAGGAAATGTTAATATGCTAAAGCACCCTGATGGGCTGTCACAGAGCCAGAGAAATGCTATTAATTATGTTACTGAATATGTGTTTGCTAGACGCATCTTCATTTTTGTTGTAATATTCTAGTAGAATAATTGAAGTAGGGTAGCTTCTTATTTTATTAAATGTATTGAAATTGTAGGGCAATATATACTGTAAAGTGATTAAAATGCTAATAATTTGTGGTATATTACTCAAGAATTTAACAGTAATAACGCAGGGTTGTGGCAACAGAAATTTTTATTCCCAAGTGCTTTACCTCAAAATTTGAGAGCGACTGGTATACATTAAAGAAAAATGTAAATTTAACATATTAAATTTAGGTATCTTAAAGGGGAAATTCAGCGCAAACACATTTCTAATGACCTTAACCTGCCCATTCAGCATTTTGTCTGTGTATAAATAAATGCTTCCGAAATGCTGACTTCCTGTTTGCAGGACCCCTAATAGAGACTGTTAAGGTCCTGCCCTTGACCCAGCGCCTGGGTTGATTAAAGGGCATCTATACTGAAAAATAGGTTATTTTAAATTGACCATAACTGGAAACTATAACTCTTCCCAACCACTACTGTATTATTTTTGTGTTGATCTGCCCCCTATTTCTTTAGATATCCAATTTAAAACCTCTTATATATTAGCTGTCAATCAAGTTCCTTGCTTTAAAAAACTATTCTTCTGTGAGTAGTTTTACTGTAGCTGGAATGGTGACAGTTTTGACAGTTGGAATGCTGTATTCTGTGTGCAGGCTTGACAGTTGGTTTGTGGGGAAAAAAGTCAGGTTGGATGGAAGTGGGAGTGGTTAAACGAGGGAGGGGGTATACTGCTCCTAAACAAAATGTGTGCTGGATTAAAGGCATGCAGCAACACACACAAATCAGAGTAAATGCTACTTACATGTATTCAATTATAGATTAAGATGAGGCAAAGTCATTTTTTCAGTATAGTGTTCCTTTAAGTTGCTCAGTAGAGATCTGAGCAGGTTTGATCCATCCAACAGTCAATCAGTAGAAATTACTGTTAAGAACATTTTCAGGTAGTGTGCATTCTGGGAAGAAGAAGGCTTGTTACAGAGCCAGAAATGGCAGGTCACTAGTGACAACAGCAGGGAATAGCAAGGGGTATGAAATTAGCTGATTTCTCAAAGTGGAAGAGAATATGTAGAATAGCTAGGTATATGCAATATAAATTAACAGGGTTATTCAATAAAAGTTCGTATCATTAAAAAGTGTGCTAATTTTGCCCCAACCAATCAGATGTTAGCTTTCAAATGTTAAATATGATCTGATTGGTTGGGGCAAAATTAGCACCATTTTAAACGATAAGAACTTTTATTGAATCTCAATGTAATAATTTTAAAAATAATGATATTTTTCACTGAACGAAAGAAAAACGGAGATGCAATACCTACCCTCCAAGCTCCTCTTCCTTATGGATTCCCACAATGCTGTAATCATTTAGTGTGACTTTGCGGGAACCCATAAAGAAAGAAGAGTGGAGGGTAACGCCAGTATTTAAAAGCTACTAATTAGTTTAAAGGGTATGTCCACCCTTAAATCTAATTTTTAATATAGCCTTCCCCCCTGGTCCCCCAGCCCCAACCGCATCATTTTTATCTTTAGAAAGTGCCCCAAACTTTTACTTACCTCCCCTCTTTCCTCCGCCGCGCTCCCGGCCCTCTGCTTGCGAGAAAATGCAAGCAGATGGGCGGGACCGGCAGTCGCGTCTGTGATTGGCTGAGTGGCAGCCAATCACGGACGCGGCTGCCAGTCATTCAGTGCAGCGGAGGAAAGAGGGGAGGTAAGTAAGAGTTTGGGGAGCTTTCTAAAAATAAAAATGATGCGGTTGGGGCTGGGGGACCAGGGGGAAGGCTATATTAAAGGGGATAAATGCTAGGGGGAGGGAATCCGGAGAGGGAGGGAGAGGGAGGGGGAGGGAGGGGGAGAAGGGCTGCAGTACGCATGCCAAACTTCTCCCGGAGGCCAGGTATCCTATATGGACTCTGCTATCCTCCTGGTGGGCAGTTTTTGGGACTTTGGGGGGGACTACAGGAGAACCCTATGGAGCTGGGATGTTAGGTAAGAATTAAACTACACTACATGGTGGGGCCAGTAGTTGGGGGGATTATAGTTTTGGGGGTGGACATGCCCTTTAAAGAAGGACTAGCATTTCACATTGTGTGTCTGTGCCGCTTATACAAAATGGAGCAGGCCCTGCAGTATGAGTTAAACCATTGCTAACTTGATATTCAGTTTCTATAGTTAGCGGCCGATATTACACCCCCCTGAAAGTTTCTAAATGGACCTATTTTCTTTGTGGCAGCTCTAGTAGCTCAACATGAAAAAGCAAGCCAGGTATGGCTCCAGCCATCAAACAGGAGGTAAGTAAAACTTCACTTTTATTAATTAGTATAAAAACACCACGTCCTGCGAAATGCGTCAGGCCACTACTCCTTTCCCTCCGAGAGAGCGGGTCCTTAGTTTTTTAGGTTGTGAGGTTTTTATACTAATTAATAAAAGTAAAGTTTTACTTACCTCAGCATCGTCCCTTTTGATGTCTGGAGTCGTACCTGGCTTGCTTTTTCATGTTGAACTTTTCCGGAGACAGAATCGTAATTGCAGCTCACCATGTTGTATGATCCAGTCGTGGTTCCAGCTCCCCGCAGTTAGTGTGGTTTCATTTTCTCTAATAGCTCAACATTAGTGAGGGTATCCGGGTTCGACACAAACCCGGATCCGACAAGGAACCCCTCAGTTCTGAAATCCAAAAGATCCATCCGAATCCGGACGGATCCTCCGGATTTTGGGCCTTATTTTCGATAATTATCGAAAGTATGTGGCTATTTTCGATAATTATCGAAAATAGCCCTGAATGTTCAAAAATTATCGAAAATACAATCGGAGACTCGAAAATGGTCTCCCATCGTATTTTTGCTAATTTTTGAAAATTTTCGTATTTTCAATAATTTTCAAAAATATTGATAATTATCGAAAATAGCCCGTACTTTCCAATGTCGACTAAATTGTTCATCATGTTTCAACCATTTAATACCACCATATATTTTAAAGGCACCCCATATAATTCTGGGTAGCTAAAGAGAATTTTTCACATACGATTTTGGCATAAATGAAAAAAATACGTATGCAGTTGTTAATTGTTTGAAAGGTTTGTAATTTATTTTCACATTGAATAAGGAAAAAAACATCTTCATAATACGCTGGGGTAGGTGCAAATGTGAAATGTGTGTCTGAATCCTGAGCCTGGGATTCTGGGCTTTGTATTTCTCTATGTCCCTGTAGTTGTGTAGGGAATTGAGGATGGGGTTGGTTTAATACTTGATAAAGCAAGTAGAGAAGGCCAAACTCACTTCCAAAAATACGTTCCACTCGAGGATTGACGAAGTTCAAAAATCCAAAAATTTTGTCATTGAAGTCAATGGGGGGAAAAGTTTGAAAATTTCCGCCTAAAATAAGGGTTTAAAAAGCTGTAAATGGCTCTGGGACCTGGAAAATGATCCAGGGAACATGTCCCCGTGGGAAGAACAGCAAAAATACGGAAATAGCACACACACACGCTACTTCCAGGTTTCTGTAACCCTTACAAGTGCCTTTTGGGGCTTAAGAGGTCCCGCAGCTCGAACCGGGCTTATAAGTGCCCTTGTGGCACTTGAATTTCATTATTCAAATATGATTGGTTAATGTGTGATCATATGATTGCAAGCATTGAAATATTAACCAATCACAATTGGATTTGATCCTTCAGCAAACCTATATAAAAAGGGGGAAACCCAGAGGAGCTCAGAAGTCATCATAGTGATGGTAGAAGAAAGGAGACGCCGGCAATGTTGATGTCACCAGCACCGGCGGTCGCAGTGACATCGCCCTAGTGTGGGCCACATCAGCGGAGATGGTATTGCTGGCTGGGAAGAAAGAAGACACGCCCCCAAGGGCTCTTCTAAGACCCAATGGGGGACCTGGTTTCAAGCTGCAGGTCCCCCAACAAAGGCACTTGTCAGTGCCGCAAGGGCACTTCTAAGTGCCAAGGAGGGGGGCCCGGTTTGAGCTGCGGGACCCCTTAAGCCCCAAAAGGCACTTGTCAGTGCCACAAGGGCACTTATAAGTTCCAGGGAGGGGGGTCCCAGTTTGAGCTGCAGGACCCCTTAAGCCCCAAAGGGCCCTTGTAAGGGCCACAATGTTCCTTCTAATGACCCTGTGAGGGTCTCAGGTTGAGCCACGGGACCCCTGAAAGTCTGGCAGAGAGACTTTCGGCCGTTCAGAAATCCTCGACTGTTCGAGGATTACCAAACGTTCGAAAATCCTTGAACACTCGGAAATCCTCAAACGTTCGAAAAGTGGATTTCAGGAAAATCAGGGGTTTGGATCTGCGAACCGGCCATCCGTAATATTAAGTTAGTGAAATAGCTTTATGGGTGGTCCTGATTGTTGGGTTAAACGTTTGTCAGGGAGATGGACTTGCCCTTGAAAATAATACTAATATAATGCTAATATAAAACTATATTTTCTTACTACTTTATCAATCAAAAATGTATTTTATAGGGTATTTTATGTTTTCAATTTTCCTCATACGTAGAACCCTCATTTCTGAATCTGTGCAAAAAAACTTTCTTTTTTCCCTTATTATTTTAGAGATAAAGATTGGTCTTTCTAACACGCTTAGTGACAATGTTGCCAATTTTTTTCTATGCAGTGAAGATGAGAAGTCAAAAATATTGGTAGAAATTCGAGAAATAAATTCCTCAGCTTGTCATTATTCTGACAGTTGATTTTTGACAACGTGCTATTAGCTGGTATTTCTTGCATTAAAATAAAGTGCAGTAAGAGGACTGGATTCTAAAAGAAAATGGATAATAACTGAAGGTTGTCAAAAGGAAAACCACAATGCCAGATTTATATCGGTAATCAGAATATAAAAAGATCTAAGACCACTGTGTTTATGGGGGAAAGAGAGACAGATAAATCCCTGTACATAAAAAAGAAATATTTATCATGAAGCACTTTATTGATAACAATGATAATAATATAGGAACAAAATGCAGATTATAATTAATAATCCCTAGGAAAACGCTCAGTTAGAAAAGCAAAATATAGATAACTGTACACACACAAAGCCCCTTAAAGTGAATCTATTTAGAGAAATCATTTAATATAAAAGTATAATAGAGAATTCTAACATGTTACTGTTAATACCTGCGCTGTTGCTGCATTTTAAATGAAGGATTATTAAACCTTTATCATCCTTAATTAGTGAGACTGTACATGGACATTTTGCCATTTAATGTGACCTGACTACTATTGAAACAAAGGGTATAAAATCCTCTTTAATACTTCATAAGATTTTAATGCACACATCATTACTGTATATACAATCTTTTAGATCTGGTTAATTAGAAATAAGTAACTGTATATTTCTTGTTTAACCATATTGCACTTTCCTAATACACTAGTAGCTTTATATGACAGTGACTTCTCACTGTCTATCTATTCTTTGAAGGAATTTGTACACTGAAAAAAACCCTTATTTCAATCTATAAATGAATACATGTAAGTAGCATTTACTCTGCTGTGTTTGTGTTGCTGCATGACTTTAATCCAGTACTTGTTTTGTTCAAGCTCAGTTCCTTGGTGCCCCAGGCCCCAGCCAGACTATCTGACTATCTGTGAGGGCAAGCAAGCTCAGTAATCCCTATGAGGCAGCAATGGGTGAGGGAATTTACCACCATGCAGTTCATGTAACAACTGTCATCATTCCAGATGCAGCAAAACTATACATAACAGAATAATAACTTGATTGACAGCAGAAATGTAAGATGTTTCAGATTGGATAGATAAAAAAATAGGGGCAAGATCAACAAAAATATAGGTACAGGGATAGTTGGGAAATTATATTTTCCATTAATGGGCAATTAAAAAAAAAACAAATTTCCCAGTGTACACATCTTTTAAGACAGACCCTTTAATGTCTGAAATAACTATAAATAGTGAGTAGATTTATGTTGGCTTATTATGTCTTCCACACACAAATCCATGGACATTTATTTGTCTTAAACAAATTTTACAATTAATTATTTTATTGCCGTTTCACTAGTAATGGGGCTCCTGGGGTTTTCTTGGGTATGGTAGTTTCAACTGACATTTTTCTGAAATGACAATGGTAATTTTTGACCTGAAACCTGGTTTTGGACATAACTACTGTTCATCCCTACTACACATCAGCTGTGGCTCTGATAAGCAGTGCCCTCACATTTTAAGAAACATCCCTGCATGGAAATGCAACATGTCTCACTGCAACAATTTTGTACACACAGCTAATAAATACTTTTTTTATTGGCCTTTTTTTATGAATAGATTTGCCATAAATCATATTCACTTCTGACTTTATTAGTTCTCCCTAGAAGATGAGAAAATGTAGTCTATCCAATATTTCCATAAAGGAAGGAGATTCTTCATCATCAGCACCAGACAGTGATTATGTTTCTATAAAGCACACATATATTATCACTAGAGATGGACCCAAACTTGAACCTGAACCCAAGTTCGGGTCAAACTTTATGAGTTCGTATGAACTCGAACTATCCGAACTACATACTAATTTGGATATTTCGAACTCGCAAAAACATTTCTTGAAAAATTGAAGATTTGAAGAGTAGCGTGCGTGAGAAAGAATTTGATTTTTTAAACTTTTGGATATTTGTACGTGTTCACCAGACCATTCCTCAGGTCCCAGAGCCATGTGCAGTAAGTTACCATTGCTATTTCAACTGTTATTTCATCTGAATCTTTCAAACTATTTGTCCCGGTTGACTTTAATGGATTCATTTCCAAACTATCAAACTTTTACTGAAGTTCGAAAATTTTAAAACGAACTGAACTTTATGAAGTTCGGCCATCTCTTATTATCACAAACATTGGAAATTATGCTGGAATATAATCAGTGAAGGGGCCCCTAGGATGTGTAAATACAGTACATAAAGACAAATAAAGAACTCCATCATTCACCATCAGAAATGGCAGAGGATAGAGTAGGTAATTGTCTGCATGACTATTATTCACCATTAGCAGATAGAATCCAACAGTATGACAGCAGGGCACATGTAGTTAATTCACAGCAGGGCACATGTAGTTAATTCACAGCAGGGCACATGTAGTTAATTCACAGCAGGGTACATGTAAAATAGAGCATATTTTTAGCAGAAATTTCATCAGCATTTGAATCTGATTTTACCAGTAAAATGATGTGCCAAATAATGGGGAGTTTTCTGTTGGCTGCTGAATAAAGTAGACCAAGCTGTCAAATATTACCAAAATATTTGAGTGCAGATTGTATGGTAGTTAATGTATAATTCGTGCTGCCTTAAAGATATAAACTGCTCAATTTCCATTCAGAAATAGGTGTGAGATATTTATAGATTACAGGAAGTTTTCTGCCTTGTTGGTGGTCTATATTGCATATAACTATCATCAGTAGTTACTACATGATATTATAATAAATGTGCCTTCCACATATAGGGGTATACATATGAGAGCAGACATGTCTTATTCGATATGCAATAAATGTGGAATAGCGAAGGTGAGATAAACAAACATGTATAGGGGTGAATAATAATCGGGAGGATATACATGTATAGTATTGCTACTAATTTCATTTTATTATTGTATGTGATATGCCCTAAAATTGGTCAATTGATCACATTTCAGTTTCTAGCTAAATAAAACTACTCCACCCTAGGATGCTCAGCACTATCTTGACATGTCCCATCCTTAAAAAAAAAAAAAGTCAGGGCCTTCAACTAAGAGCAACTATGCACCTAAGATCTAAAACTTTGACTATTTAAAAAAAAAAAAAAAAAAAAAAGAGCAGTTAATTTCTGTGTAGGGAAAAATTCACCCAAAATACTATTTAGATTTTTTTTTAGAAATTGTATATTTTCCCACCCCAATGACCTTAACTTGCCCATTCAGTATTTTGTCTGTTCATAAATAAATGCTTGCCAATAACTGACACCTAATTGTGTCTGTTATGGTCTTGCCCTTGACAGAGCGCCTGGGTTGATTCAGTTGCTCGGTAGAGATCTGAGCATATTTGACCCATCCAACAGCCAATCAATAGAAAATACTGTTAGAAACATCCCAAGGAAGTGTGCATTCTGGGAAGAGGAAGGACCATTACAAAACCAGAAATGGCAACTCACTACTGACCACAGCAAAGCATAGCAAAGGCTATAAAATCAGCTGAAGAGAACTAGGCAGAAAACTAGGCATATGTAATATAAACTTTAAAAAATAATGATATTTTTCTCAGAATTTTTCCTTTAAGAAGATGTGCAACCTTTTGCCTGAGCTATTAATCTGCAGCAACCTATCAGTTGTTATCAAATGTTTCTTAACTAGATCAGTAAAAAGTTATCATCTGATTTGGTTGCTGCAAATTAACAGCACAGACAAAACTTTGCATCTCTTATTAAATAAGCCTAATATGTTTTACTGCAACAGCCCCAAAAGCTATTTCTGTGATACAACCCTAAAGCTTGGCGTACACATTTATTTAATTTTCCATTTAGTTTGATTTTGTTGAACAGAAATTTTGACCTGTGTATGGACATCTGTTTTATAGACAATTTTGGAAAGTCTTTTAAGTATAAGGGGGTCCAGACCAGTTAGATTTTTTCCAGTCATTTCATCTTTGGCTGTATTGTCCTGGGCAGATTTCAAGCTTAAACATAAATGGAACAAAGTGATAAATTCAATGAGAGTTTTGATCTGTAAGTATCAAGTGGCTGCACCTCTTTGCAGCCATCAAGTTTGTATGGTCAGCTAAGGGCCCCAGCTTAATCCATTTCTGAGTAAAAAGACTTTATATAATGTAGGCCTTTTAACTTTTCAGGGGATAGAATAATATATAAGGTTTTATAGAGCAATTTTGTCATGTTAGTAAAAAAGATAATTTACCACAAATCAGCAATTGTATTAGAATACAAATTCCCTATATCCTGCTAATGCACATAGGGTCTATGAAGAATAATTCAATAATGGTTAGCAATGCCTGGCTGTGTGTGCATCGAAAAAGACACCCACACAGCTGGCATAACCTACTCAATATGCGGATTGCGCCAGTCTGACCACTTCTATTGATAGTGGTGCAATGGTTGAATCCCTTCCGGGACTAACCAAACGCAAAAACCACATTTCGAATCCTGGAAGGGAGGTTTACCCAGAGCGATAGTGGCTTTGGGTAAATCTTTCTGTATGTGTTAAAAACCAGTTAGGAGAAAATGCATTAGTAGCCCACATTGCCAGTAACTGGCTAGGGCAAATATTTTAAATCAACAGCTTTTTTATTTGACACTGATTAGTAGACTAGCAGGTATATCACTGTCTGTCTTTAGTTTAGGCTTGTGTATAGTACAAGGAAGATATTTTTAGGGGAAATGTTGAACTATAGTATATATAGGGGCTTTTTAATAACAGGTGCAAAATGTTGTCCGACAAATCAGAAGTTACCAAATGTTTATAAACAGTGAAAATGAAAAGTGTCTGGGGCAGAAAACGTAGCATTGATAACTTCTACCTCCCAGCTTTAAACTTGCAGGCCAAAGCAACTGGTTGACATAATAAACTCTCATTGCTTCCTAAATGAATCCCAGATCCATTCATTTGTTTGCTTCCTCTTGCTAATAAACCTGGGTTAGAGTCTTATTAAATATTTTACAGCAATTTATCAAAAATCCAGGATGTCAAATTCTATTACAAATAGGAACATTAATTAAGATCAGCTTAATGCAAGTGACAATTCTGCACCAATGCCAACATCAAATTGAATAAATGATCACTGCCAATTGTCAGTATATAAAATATAGCCAACTGTGCCAGAAATCCAAATTCACAAGTGTAATTAATGTAACTGGCTACAAAGAGCAGACATTGGTCTTCTTTTGTAAGACAAACTATAAAAATGAATTGATGAATTGATCTAACTCTTTACTCAGCAACACATTTACATATTTTAAAGATGTTTTTCAAACATCTATGACTTAATTTCAACACACTTGCTGTATCTCCCAACTAGATTTATTACAGATACACTATATGCAGTAGTACACTCACACTAAGAATGGTATTTATAATGCACCAATATTGTAAATAACAATAAATTTAAAACGTACCAGCTGTAAAATACTGGTCAGGATCGGGATTATGGTGTTCATTAAATAATATCTGTTAATGTAAAACAACATGCTCAGATCTCTCTGAAGAACTGAATTAAAGGAGAACTATAGTGCGTATAAACTTTTTCCAATAACAGTTAAAATCAAAAGTACCTGGAGCAGGGAGATAGGTATTTCTACCTCGCAAGATCATATCTCTGAGGACCAGTGTCACAAGTAAAATGAATTCTGCCAGGCTTCGTGAGTGCTTCAGCACTATCTTTAATGATAATACAAACTTTGGATCGGGTAAAGCCCCGAACCCTAGAAAAACCCACTAGACTCTCAGAAAGTTTGAGAGGCACTTAAACGGCAATAAAAGGGAAATAAATTTCCCTTACAAAATCCGGGGAATGAATAATAGACAAGCTGTGCAAATGAAACCAACCAACCATGTATATGTTTCAAATAAAATACAACTTTTATTATGCATAGTAATATAAAAACCATCTACCTCCACAATGAACTTTGGTCCCTAACCCCTATAATACAAGGCTAAAAATAGAAAATACTGCACACACCTGGGCGTCCCTAGGAATAAGTAGCCTAAAGGTGTCCTGGAAATATAGCAGCTGGAGAATGAAATAAATATAAATGTGCTTATAAATAACGTTGTTAGTATGGCAACAAGCACATGCTCCAGGTAAGTATAGGCGATACAATGTTGGGGGCCCTCCGTGCAACCTCCGTCCATGAGGTCGGGGTAAAAAAGCTGAAATGGCAAAAAAGCATGAGGCAAAGGCACATACACAGAGGCATCGATCAGGCTGGTAATAGCAAGCTAGGTACTGTATATATAATGCTTAAGTGTCCTGGGTTCCGTAGGTACCAAACAAGGTCCTCTGTTCAGCCCTCCATTCGGATCATAGCGGAGTCCATGTACAACGTACCCATAATTCTTCCATATGGGTCCGCATTTACCAGCCTCTCTGCTGCTAATTCCAAAACACCAACGTGACCGGTGTTTCAAAAGGCAAGTCCTTTCTTCTTCCTGGTCAAAGATCCACTCGCGTGTTTGGCAGTTTAAAACATCCAGTCCGGATCTCATCCGCACCTATAATTAGTGTCCTGGGGAACAGGTAACCTGTTCATTGGGTTCCCACTCGAATAACCCATGCTATGAAGTGTCCGAGCTGATAGAAAACTGATATAATTATAAATTCAACCTGTTCATTGGGAATGTACCAATCTTACATTTCTATTCAACATTAATTCACAACGTCCCCCAATAGTCCTCTGCAACCATTGGGGAGCACCATACATGGTCAATATACACAACATCTATACAATGTTAATAGTAATTATTACCAATGGGAATGGCTAAAAACATTTTAATTGTTTATATGTACTGTTACAATGTTGTACTACCGCCTATTGTATATCTCTGTAACATGTAGGTATAGTTAGAGGTATTCTGACAGTTCAGTGACATCAGAGGGTATAGGCCTTTGTGGACACAGCCCTTCAGTATAGATAACATGGCTGGAGGCATATTTCATAAAAAGCTTTGAAACATTAGTTTCTCAATAAGCCCTTTTGGGGCAAGGTAATCAACAAAAATCCACCGTACTTCTTTTTGTAAAATCAATTTATCCCAGTTACCTCCTTGTGGGGTTTGTTAAGTTTTTCTATCCCCCAGGCTCTTAAGCCTTCTGGGTTCCCCCCATGCACAAGTTCAAAATGTCTCGCCACTGCGCTTTCAATATTTTTGGCACTGATGTTTCTAACATGTTCCAAAATTCTAGTTGGTTGCTAGAGTTCTAATTGTTTTTCCTATGTGCAACTTACTGCATGGGCATTCTAATGCATAAATTACTCTGGTGGTCTTACAGTTGTTAAACTCTTTGATAAAATAAGTATGTGCCATACTGAAATAGTTTTCAATCACAGTTATTGCTTGCAGTGTCAACCACCTGACTGTAATAGTGTGACTTCGAAGTGTTATTAAAGTATAATTCAAGTCTGCCTACAATGATAATGGATGTGTGGGCCTATAATCAGATTCTCAGAAAGTAGCCTCCCTGATTCTCCAATTATAGCAGAATTTGTAGGCCTAAATTGTACAACCAGCCACTCCACCAGCCAGCCTTCCACCCTGTCTGACAGCAGGACAACATGCCAGCCAACCCACTAGCCAAAATCCATACTATAAACTTTTTATATTGTTATTAGCCTTTGAATAAATAATAATTTTTTGATTATTCATTAATTAATGATTGATTCAGCATTAAGCAAAATTGTCAAAACTAGTTTCATCCATCTTAAAGGGCATCTATAGTGGGAAAATTACCTTTTTTCCCTTCTTTCCATGTGTTCTATAATTCCCCACAACCCCCAGAGTGTCTTCACTTTTTTCAGATTCCCTCTCTGTCCTGAGATACACCAGTTAGAAGAATACATGATTGCATTCCTCTACTCCTACTTGCACTGTCATTCAAATCCCTGTGACGTGATCCCCCCTCCCTGCTCTGTAATAAACATAGAGATAAGAGCATTAGCAGGGGGAGAGAGGTAGCTTTGATGGTAGATATAAGGCTGCACTTGACCCCCCTTCTTAATAACTTTCACTGATTGATGATGGGTCACAAAGTGAGAGATCGTAAACTGTACTCCTTCTTCTTTCGTGTCTCCAGGACAGCTTTCTATTGGCCACTGTGCGTGGGTGTGTTTTTCAGGATGTTGAACTTTTAACTCCTACTGCACATGATAAGCTTGTCGGTTAGCTGGATTTGAGACATGGAGGAAGTAACAGAGTTGAGGGGGAAGGGGGAGTGCTACACAGAGATCTGACACCATGGTTAAACAAAGTCACTGACAGAGATAGGATTAAGGCAGCACAGAGTACATGAATTTAACTTTGCAAAGGGGCAATGTGTTTTTTTCACTATAGATGCCCTTTAAGAGTAGAGGACCTGCAATGCATGGGTCCCATGTCTCTTCCAGCCATGTGGAGGAAGTTACTGCAGCAGGCCGGTTTGGGCTGGTTCAGGAGCCTACGCAAATGCAGGTAAGGTTAAAATAAGGTAGGTTAAAATAATAAAATTACTGTATACAAAGCTGACAGGTTATGCACACTACCTGTGTGATATAATAACATCCCCAATGATCATAAACCCTCACTGAGTTCCCAACTTAGTGAAGAAAATGCAGTGCAGATACATTTAGGGGTCTGGCAGTAAATACATTAGAAAAGTGGAAAAGCTTGATCCCTGTGCATGCTGATTACACTTTCCTTTAAGTCTACCTAGTAGGAAGGAGTACAAGTCTCTAATCCAAGGAAGATGTAATACCTAAAAAATATATAAGCAGGGATTATTATTGCATTCATTTCTCAATGTAGCCGCCAAATAAAACATTATCAAGTGCAGATTATTTTGTTTTGAATATTCCATTACTGAGCTCAAACAGGTTTTCCAAAGCTCATTTTTAGCTTAAACGTCAGTGATTCAATGTAAATACACATAACATGACTCATCAGTTCATGGATATTTTGTGTGAAACTGTCCAATTACCGTACATTGTAAGTGATTTCTAAGAAGGATATTTTGTTTCAAATATCTGATTTTATTAGTACATTGCGATTCATTGTAAATGATTTGTTCCTGGGAAATATATCAAACTACAGCGTATGCTTAATACCATCAGACCAGTTTCAGCAAACTATCATATGGTTCCAGTTTGTTAATGCTTTATTTACAAGCATTTCATCAGAAGAACTTTACATTTGCTATATCTTCTTTCTTCTAAAAGTCAATATAACCTCCTACCAAGAGTTAATTATTACCAGAGAGTCATTGTTCCAATAATAATACTAATGGCAGAGACCTGGTAAATTATTTTGAAATTATTCCAGTTAGTAATTACCCAAGTTAGAATTGTAGATTTCGAATCTCTGTCTGTACCTTACATTCTACAATTGAATTTCCCTATATGTATTGTTGGAGCATTCTAGGTCTAACACTAAAGTGCACATGTGTAGGAATGCACTCGGCTCTAATGAAAGCAACTAGAGAACTTGCTTAAAGGAGAATAAAAGGCTAATAATAGATTCAGGTATATAGGAAATTGGGCTGTTGTACATCCATATTAAAGGGCAACTAGAGACCAAAAATATAATACATACAAAAATAGAATTCTAGTGCACAAACAACTGCTTTATAACTGCTTTTTAACCATCATAATATTATTTGTTGCTTTAAAATGTATAACAATAGCCCCCGCAACAGGTGTGGAGGCTTTGAATTAAGCCTCGTACACATGTCAGATAGTAATCGTCCGATTTCCAATACGAACGATCAATGACCGCAGCGTCTTCTATAGTTATACCAATGATACCTGTACATACTTTAACGATAGGTGTAAGATAATTTTAAAAAAACTGTCTTTTCACTGAGATGGAAGTACGACATACATTCTTACATTTTCGTTTAACATAGGAAACACATAATACGTACAGTACGTTCGTATTCCTTCCATTGGGGAAAACACTACGATCGTTGTTAGAATACAATCGTATGAACATAATTTTGTTTGTGTACATTTCTTAACGAACGTTATTTTCAATATTTCTTCGAACAAAGAGAAGATTGCAGTTGCTTTTCTTTATTTGCTTGAGGAATGAAAATCGGAAGAAACACAAAATGTGGAGCAAAAATTGGCTTTTGGGCAGGAACAACCTTTCTCATGACAATCTTCTGCAAAAAACTACAGGTATCATCACCAGCAGATTAACACAATTATTTACGGATGTCTGATGCATGTTTCCAGAAGTTGTTTTTACATTTAGTGACACCATTTATAAAGAAGCAAGATACTTGCATGAGGAAAGCAGTTATCCCTGAACAAAGACTCACTGCCACATTACGCTATCTTGCTATGGGTCGATCGCTGCAGGAACTTAAATTTACGACAGGAATTTCCCCTCAGGCACTGGGGATCATCATCCCTGAGACATGTATGGCAATAATTGAAAGTTTACAAGTGAGTACATGAAGGTAATATTTTTATTTATTTTAGGAAAATGTATTGGTTATGTATAAGTTTTTAAATATAACTTGTTGACATTATATTCCTTTGTGCACTTTTTTTTAATCTGTGTTGGAATACCTCTCGAATTTTTAACGTTGCAATAACATTTTTTAAATTGTTTTGCAGTTCCCTACAACAACAGAGGAATGGCTATCTATAGGAGAAGAGTTTGACCAGATGTGGAATTTCCCCAACTGTGGTGGAGCCATAGATAGAAAGCATGTACGCATCACACCACCTCCAGCCAGCGGGTCTTATTTCTTTAATTATAAGGGCTATTTCAGCATTGTATTGATGGTTTCAGTAAATGCTAAATTTGAATTTGTTATGGACGTGTTTCTGATGGAGGAGTTATTGAGCAGACACAATCAGAGATTATTCTTGATTGTTTGGATTCTTCCATCAAGAACCCAAACAAAAGGGGCAATGAACTTTGTGTTTGTAGCAGATGAAGCATTTGCATTATATGAAAATGTCCTTAAACCATTTGGCCGTAAAAATTTGGATAATGAAAAAGCTATATTTAATTATAGACTATCACGGGCAAGGCGGGTAGTAGAAAATGCTTTTGGAATCTTGTCAAACCGATTTTGTGTCTTTCATACAGCAATAAATCTTCGCATTGACAAAATAGATCAAATAGTATTTGTTGCTGTGTTTTGCATAATTTTCTTAGAAGACACAATGCATCGAGCTACATGCCTATTACGATGTTAGACCAGGAGGATATTGTTAATGGGGACTTTATACCTGGTCATTGGAGAGAACAAGCTCCCTGTCTTGCAAACCTACAAACTTCTGTGCCACGAAATGCAAATTTATATGCAAAAGAGAACAGGCAAAGTTTTGTGAATTACTTTAATGGTTCGTTAAGATACGATCTTACGTTCTATTTTCCTGCCCCACCCCTGTTAACGCATCATAGAAATATTGATACATTTCCCCTATATATATCAATGCAATAACGCCCACATTTCTGTGGGAAGATCTGTGCTGGTAGGTGTGGAGAGCAGTCAGAAGAGGAACATATGGAGGAAAGACAAGTTTTCAACTTGGTGTAAAGATGTGTGCTGCTAGGTGTACAGTTGGGGAGCAGTTAAGGGAGGAAAATATTGAAGAAAGAAGCCAGGAAAGAGAGAGAGAGAGCACAGAAAAGAAGGTAAAGAGGCCTGGAGGAGGGCAAGTGCCATGAACAAGTCAGAAATGATTTCACTTGTGAAAATACTAGATAAAAATGACTGCAAAAAGAAAATTTATCAAAGGCCAAATGTCAGGAAAGACAGAAAACTCAACATGCTCATTTGTGAAATAGGAAATAAATATAAAGTGACCAGGTCAAAAGACCAAATTCGAAAACGTTAGTCTGACTTAAAAAATAGGGAGCAAAGACAACTTGAGAAATTTCAACATATTATCAAGCAGAGTAAGTATAACCACAAATTTGTTATGTGGATTGCATAATGTGAATCTTTTTATTGATTATAGTATTTCATATTTTTAATTTATAATACTATTGTTAAAATATATATATATATAAAAGAGTCTGAAAGAAACACTGATTACTAAAAAGACAATACAGTGTACTGCCTACCTTGCAGATATTAGGAACAGAATAGTACACATGCATAACGAATGTGTAATTAAACGGACAACTAAAAATACGTTTGTTTCACACATGGTACGCTAATTTTTTAAATGACCGTTTTTCGGTTACAAAGACAAATAAACGTTCGTTTCACATGTGGTAATAAATGTTCGTTTCACACGTGGTATGCTACAGTTCATTTTTTTCCATTGCTTTCCTTTTTCAATGTCTGTATTATTCAATTACAGAGACAAATAAAGTTAGAGGAAAACCACAAATTCCATGTACAGTGTCTGACTGTGATGGCAACCACAGAAGACATTTGGAAGGGCAAAAATATGACAGAATATCAGAACCACAGGAGAAGGATCTGAAAGGTTTGTAAAATATTTCCTTTTGTATATGTAAAACTGAAATTTAGATTATATTTTATTTGTAATAAACATCCCCCCCCCGTTTTTTAGCAACATTTGATGATGTCCAGCAACCACACAGTTCCTCAGCTGAACAGGAACCAGCAATGGACACTTTGGAGATATCGTCCGAATCATGGGAAAAAACGATTACAAATGATGAAAAATTAAAGGACTATGTTGCAGAGCGACTAGAAAAATGTCTAGTGCAGCTAAAAAACATAAAAAATAGTGTACAGCACCTAGAGCAAGAAATTTTTGGTCTGAAAGGAGCTATATACAATTAATAAGTAAAAGTATATAAGCAATATTTTTTATGTACAGTTTCCCAATGTTACAAAAATAGGTGCAGCACCCACAGTTAATGTTGTTAAGTGTGATAATTGTTATTTATTATTAATAAGAAAAAATATATAGTCTATATTTTATATTTACAGATTACAAATGGTAAAAAAACACGTGCAGCCATAGAAAATGTTTAGTGTGATATTTGCTAGTTACGGGTAATAAGCAAAACGTTTATTTGTATTATTATTATTGTTTAGAGGGTTTGCAAATCAGCACACAGGTACTGTGATCAGCTATTTTAAAACAGCAAAGGTGCGTGCACAAAAAATGCACCAGAAAGCCTGAAGCCAGCAGTAGGCTCTTAGATATTGGCTTATAGTGCTATGTTGTGTGGCATTAGTTACTCACATCAGTACAATTTACTGATAATGCTAGCTGTACATCAGGATATATCTGTGGGTATTGCGCTGTTGCACATATCTTTTGTGAAACTTGAGATTTTGAGATTTTAAAGTTCTATTGTTCTATTGATGATGAGAAGAAATCGGTGGCAAGAAAAAGCAAAATGCGTTTTCTTAAAACAAAACCTGTGAGCAGTATTATTAATTAATGTTTTTTTCTCCTATTCTTCCAATAATTTATTGGAGGTTATATGTATAAAAGATTCCAGTATTTATGAAGGTGGGAAGGAATTTATATATTATAACAGTAGGTTGCATTTCCTCCAGAGAATTCATCAGAGTGCACTGAAGCTTCTAATTTATTAGACACAAGTTGCTTTCTAAGGCAGTCTCCAACCTTTTGTATTCATTAAGAGGCATTTAACTGTTAAAGTGCTGGAATGAAATAACCTTAGAAATAGTATTCTATTAAAACAGTAAAACAATGTTTTAATTTTATTTATAACTTTTATTTGAAATTCCATTCAAGAATTGTTAAACTGGAAAACCTACTGCTGGCAGATGGTCCTTGAAACTCCATCCCCTTTAGCAGACACCACCAATGTTGCCGAAGCAGGCATCACTGGTGCCAAATGGACTTTGGAACGAGGGTACGTCCCATCTTTCCGGAGCTACCGCCCCGTGGGCTAGCTCTATTAATAACACACAATTCAGCTTCCGAAAGAACCACCACCAAGGAAGGACTGACCTCCTCAGGCCTGAATGCCCCCCCTAAATTTCAAGCAGTTCCCAAGCCCTCTCTAAAGTCAGAGTTCATGAGGTCATAACCAATATCATTAAAATGAATTCCATCCTTGGAAAACCACACCTCTCTATCCAGATCAAAGTCCCTATGGCTGATCATGTAGCCACCTTTCCAGTCAAAGAAATTGCCCACTGACCTGTTAATTTTGATCCCTGTTTTTTCCAAAACTTCTTGGGACCCGCCACCCCTCCAGTGTAATCTGGTAATTATATCAGACCAAAGAATATGTAAAGAAGGAAAGTCAGCCCTTTAAGGAAATGTAATGTCCTTCTCAAGGATGTTACTAAGGATGGGTACCAGGTCATTACCCCCCAAGTGTAGGATTAGGATATCAGGTGGGACATGTAAGTGAGCCCCCTTGAAGAACTACTGTAGAAATTTCTGCCTGAACATACCTTTGTGCCCTAACCATGTTCCCATTAGCTGCTCCTTATCAAAATCCAACTGCAAACTATTGTTTTGCACTATTGCCTGTCTTTCTGCGTTAAAAACACAAGTGACCAAAAATCCAGATAATTTGAGAAGCATCTACAAAAGATAAAACAAGCCATAGCAACCATAAACAAGCAAAAACTCACATGCCTGCCTCAATACAACAGAACTCTACAATATTTTTTGCAGCCTAATATAGGAACAGAAAAGTTGGGACCTTCCTACCCTTTTGACCTGACCTTCCTGAAGGCCCCTAATGGATGCTTCTGTGGTGGCTCCATTACGGAATAAGTGGGAGACAAAATGCATTTCCAGCAAGCCCAATCTGGTCAGACACTTAAAAATGAATGAAATAAATTGAAATCTGGAAGGGGAATACATATTGGAGTGGATAAGTAGGGACCTCCCCCCAGGTGGCCTAATCTGCATGTACCTAGCAATAGTTGACACAGGGCACATATTACCCCCAATTGGCCAAATCGGAATAAGTGAACTTTTTCTCATTGCATCAGTCTTCGAGCGGTGGAGATCTCTAGTACCCCTGCAGAACAGTTGACATCCATCAAAAGGATACCACTCTGACAGACCCAAGAATGAGCAAACAAAAAGCTCAGAAGAAAGCTCTGACAGGTTATTTTGTTGTGCTGCCACAATGACCTGCCTTTGTATTTTCCTAAAAATGTTTCCCAAACCGCTAGATTTGCATGTGCTTCCTAATCTAAAGAGACAAAATGATGAGGCCTGTTAATGGCCAAGGACAATCGGCGAGAGAAAATCAGTCGCTTGCAAAGTTCTTTCCGAAAAGAGCCTGTACATGCCGTAATGGGAGGTACTTACTATGCTGAGTCTGTTAAACAAACAGGGCTAACTCATGGAACTTTTCAACTGTTAGCCAAAGTATCCTGGTCATCGAGTCTACCTCAAGTCCAAGGAACTTAAGCACTGGGTGGGACCCTCTGTTTTGTCCGCGGCAAAAGGGACCCCAAAACAAGTGGTGATTCTGCGCATGGTCTCCAATAAAGATAAACACTGTAGGGAATCTGGTTGACCTACGAATAAAAAATCATCTAAGTAGTGGATCACAGAGTCAATTTCTGCCTCCAAACGGACCACCCATTCCAGAAAGTTGCTGAAGTGCTTGAAACACGCTCATGAGATAGAGCACCCTATGGGTAAGCACCTGTTGAAAAATATTTGTATCTCCACCTGCAACCCAGGAGGTAAAAGCACTCAGGGTGGACCAGTAGGAGGTGGAAGGCCGGCTCAATATCTATGTTAGCCAACAAGGCACCTTGGCCTGCAGAACATAATAGCCTTTTATAAATATGTATATGACATGCTACACAAGTCCTTGTGAATATTGTTATTAACTGAACCACCCATCTAGAAGGACGAGGCAGTATTTCCCTGGCTCTTACTTGGGTGCGATGCCCAAAGGGGAAACCCTTCGGTTAGGGAATGGTGGGTGGTCAAAACAACCAGCCATCCTTCCCAGCTGCATTTTTTTAAACAACCTGTGCCATGTGTTCTAAAGTAGAGTGTAAATTATTTGCAAAAGTAGGTGAACTAGTGGTTTGGAATGGGATGTGGAAACCTGTAATTAAACACACAGTAAGCTATATATTTTTAGGAGCCATCATTGGGCTCATCCCCTTTTCCTAAAGGATTGAATGACCTGCCACATGATCATGTCATCTTAAAAGATCTTGTGAAACTGTGCATTCTCCTGCAATTAGAGCATTCATGCTTAAATTTGCACCAGGGCCCAAATTTGCACTGACCTTCATTAAAAGCCCAGCAAAAGCCCATTTTTGGAACACTGGCCGGACAGGCATTCTAGAATGTCCCACTGGCTCCGCACTGAAAGGGGGTCATAGACGGTCTGCTAGGACACATCAGTTTGAACAATAACCCCACATCTGTGATCCTATTGAATGTATTGCCTGGCCGCTTTTCTGTCTAAATTGCTTGTCACATCGTAGCCAAACTTTTCCGCTTAACGTACAATATGCTTCAAATATGCTGTCTAAGTAGCAGAAGAGGGTGAATCCTGAGGTTCCCTCTACCCCATGATACGACCAAATATGACAAAAGCCTGTCACAAAAAAAAACAGTTTTGTAAGTTTTTGGGAATGAGCCTAAGTCACCTAGCCTCTTCTTCCTCTTTTTTAAACTCATCCTGCCTGCTGGCTTTGTCCCCTTGAAAACGCTTTAGGCAGGAAGGAAATATCTATGAATGCCTCTTTCCAATTTTTTCCTGAACCTCCTGTTTCAAATGAGACCCAAGGGGACCTTCAAAGCACACATAGACAGAGCCTTTAGAAAAACAGATAACTGGGCATTCCCGGTTTTGGTGCTTTCGGTTTTGTTGCTCAGGAATTTGATGTGCTGTAATGTCAATAGAAAAAGGGGGAGGGGAGGAAACCTCGACAACTAATAAAACTCTTTTTATTGTCCCCCACCCTTGACACTCCCTTACTTCCTGAAACAGTGGCCAAGCACGTCAATGCATGGCAAGTAGGACTGCAACATTCTCAAGTTCGTCTGATCATGATGCTGAATCCTATCATATGTAGGATCAGGTGCAGGATCCAGTTGCAGAAAACACTGCTGCTAGGCAGGGAGCAAGAGCTGGCCTAGAGGCCACTGCAGGAGTATGTCCCTGTATGTAGGACTGAAGAGCAGAGGGGCCTCTGGGAGCCACAGCCACCAGATCTACCGGACAGCTTGCTTGAGTGGGGGGAAGCAATGCAGGTTGATGTGAAAGCCAGTGATATCATCTTACCACAATGTCCTTTACTCTTGAGCCGGTGCAGGTTAGGTGAGCCATGTCCCTGTTGTTGCTTCTGCGTATGTGAGCAGGGCCTGGGAATGCCTCCAGCACGCTCTCCTCCTACTTCCCCATTCCATTAGACCTTCTGGGGAAGCCAGGATCTATTGGAGCTAAGGCTTGAGCCACCGGTTGCCTTTCACTGCTGCTTTTTACCAGAGTTGAGTAAGGAGTTCTTCTGCCCCAGACATGGGAGACATGGGTGGCAATAGAGGGGGGAGGGGAAATGAGCCCTGTGAGGAGGAAGAGATAAGGGGGAAAGGCAGATGGAAAGGGCCTTGCTGGATAGATAATAACTGTGTGATCAGCTACCTACTCTGATTAACTTCTTCCTACCACTTTTAACTGGGGAACTGAACTTATATACCCAACCAAAACTCCTCACATCCCTGACCCTTCCTCCAGGGTAGCCTGACCCTGTATTAACCAATAGGGTACCGAGGCACCACTCTATGCCCTGCCATGCATCCTGTATGCCTTGAAGTTGCTAGGGATTTCTGAGATAAGAGAGAAATTCTGTACATTTTGCCATGCTCAAGCCATAAAACAGAAAAAGGAGCAGACACAAGGTGGTTATGATGAAATTCATAAAAAACCACTGTGGCGAATGGGAAGTTGCGCTTTTCGCATAGGCCAGGTCTCGGACACTGAGCTGTTTTATGGTATAAAGGCATTTAGGTCCTCACCCTGAACCCTTTTTAAAACAGAAAACATCTGTGGCTGTCTGATCATGCTCAGTAGATCATTAGATCAATCAGCAATAAGAAGATACACGAGATTTCAAAATGCTTGCGTTCAAGAACAGTTCAGGATTAATAGAACATTTAGGAAATTTAACTTATGGGTCTTGTTTGTGACGTGATCAAAACACACAAATTTTGAGGAAAAAAAACATGCTCTAAAAAAACAGTGCACTGTACTCAAAAATCTCTTTCTGTATTGTCATCTTTCTGAATTGTCCATATGTGACTATTAGAGATGTTTCCGGGTTTCGTTGTGTTTTAAAGTAAAACTGTGGGATTTAAAATCATGCAGAGCCATCAAAACTTTTTGAAAGTTTTGTCATCAATGCCATTACAATTTTCATTTGCTCTAAATCCCCAATCACAGCTATTATTTTAAACATCTCTTCCCATTTTGCTGATATAATTTGGTAAAATATTCAAGTTTAATGAGTAAGTGATCCCTGCATAAGATTCTTTATATCTTTATATTGCAATACAATTTATTGAATTTCATTGAATAAAAAAATGGTGGATGCAAGCACAATATTATTTAGATTGGAATCTATTCTGAATCAGTGTCCCACTAGGCCCCTTGGACCCACTAGAGAATGCATAATATATTATAGCTTCTCTAAAGCAGAATACTTTAGGCTATAAATGAAACTATAATTATCTGAACAGACATTGAGTAAGGGGACTGCATTTATGCATTCAGCAATTCTGCTAAAGTGACCCATAAATGGTCCGTGGCAATGTCATAGAAAATCTATATATGTATCAATGCAAACAGTATAGTTCCTTTCCAAAAACTCTGTGTATTGATTGCACATACATTACCAGTAGGCTCTTGCATATTACATATTCACTTACAGGCCTCTTAAGGCTGTTATACACTATTGACCACCAGTATACACCATTGGCCACTAGTATACACTACTGACCACCTGTCCTGATATATCAGTAGAATGGGATAAAATATCAGCTGAAATTTACTGCACAACAGATTTTCAGACATTTTCTCACAAAAATCAGATATGTTGGTAAATTTCAGCTAAATGTCTCAAATAAACCATCAGGCCTGTGATGCCAACATATCAACAGTATCAATTTAATTCCCAACCAACAGTCTACTGATTGCTTAATTGTATGGTAGTTTGAATATAGGTCCAGGGTTGACCGTGTACTAACTAAAATGCAGTACTATTTTTAAAAAAATCCAGATCACTGGAAAAAAACAATTTATTAATATGCTTATGTATTTACCTTGTGTATTTTATCTGTTTAAGGGATTTCATAATTTCTGTCTATGTTGAGCATCAAATCACAGTCTCTCAGTGGAGGTGTAGAAAACAGGAAGATAAAGATTGAGCACAAACCTTGAGAAACCAGAAAGTAAAAGGATGCTGATCACCCAGTACCACAAACCCCTTTTCTTTTCTTTTTTTTTACAGTAAGGACTACTACAAACAAGCACAGCTGTAGCCAATTTATCCTTGACCAAGTGGTATATTCAATGTCCAACCAGTAATCTATTAGTTAGCAGTACAATAACACATGTACACTATTAGGTCCTTATTGTGTTTTTTTAATCATATTTGCTTGATGAACAAGACAGTCTGTAAGCTTTTTTTTATCAAAATGTACAAAATTCTTTTCACTACTGCCTGTAGCTAATGCAGATCATCATCATTGAGGCTTTACCACATTGCCGCTACACAGGTCTAGTCTACCACTGGTGAATAGGTATCACTCCTTCTCAATTCCAGTTTACAGTATTATTTCATTTTCCCTGTCTATGCTAGCTAAGCAGTTCATTTTCTCATAGGTCTGAAATACATGTTCACACCAATCCTGTGGTAAATTTTCTTCCAATCCAATAAAATGATCAGTCTATTCCATATTTATATTACAAACAGTGACTTAGATTATATGGAAAGTAGAATTCATGCTCACTGCATATCTTTATAGCAATAAAAATATCTGAGCAGTCTCTTTTTAGAAGACTTTCTGCGTTTAAACAAATTAGAGGGAGGGAAATTAGATGGCAGGCACTAAACCTGCGCTGCTTTCCAATAAATAATTCAAGCCATTTTTCTTGCTATAAATAATGCTGTGCATGTTCTTTAGTGGAAAACTTACTTGGCTTTTAGAGAACAAATGTGGAGTTGGGGCATTTACATGCATAATGCATACCGTATATTTCTTCCTTAAAATGCTCTAAAAACTAATAAGGAACAGTATAAGAATTTGCTGGAGATAAATATATAAAATCGTGAATGTAAAAAAAAGTTTTATTTTCTTACTAAAGCTTATATATCAGGTCCAACCTGTGGCCCTCCATATGTTTGCAAACTACAACTCCCCAGCATTCCCTGGCTGCAGTAGGAGTTGCTGGAAGTTGGACATCCCTGTTATATATCATAGTGACATAAAAAAAAAGGGGGAAATATTAAGGATAAACCTGCCTTACCGATAGCCTCTTAACTGCTAGACTGATTCGTCTAAATTATTAAAATTTACGATTTCTAAATTTGAAAATTATCCAGGCAGCCAATCACAGACACAGCTGCCGGTCCGGCCCCTCTCTGGTATTTCTGGTTAGGGAGTGAAAGGAATGTAAGTACCATCAGAAACCTTTTTTTTCGTTTTAACACAGTGATCGAGGGTGGGCAAGGGAGAGGAGCTTTATATGAAAAGTTGAATTTTTGGGTGGACATGCCTTTTAACTTTTGTATAGATTTCACTGGTCATTCAACTGCATTTCTCAATTCAGAATTCTGAGACAGTTGGATCACTAGCAAAACTAATTTCCAATTGATTTAAATAAATACTACAGATACACGTCCAAAAAATGTAAAATGTCTTTAGAAAGGGATTTGTAAACGTATGACTGTGCAATCACTTGATCAAGTTAAAAAATATACATTTTCTGCAAAGCAAACAATTTTACCAAACCCCAATAAAAACTTAAGAAAAAACAATAAAAACCACCTTAAAATTAAAATAAAAATCCTTTGAGATAGAGATAAAAAAGGGCTTATTATATATACTAACCAAGGGGTTTAGACATGCATGGAAACCAGGCCAGCTGGGTTTCGGGAGTGGAAGAGTGGCAGGGAAGGGTTGGAATGTGGATTGCTAGTTTAATATAAGGTGCATATGTTTGGCTGTGCTATTATTTTGCAGCAACCAATCAGATATTAGCATTTTTATACTTGTGTACTGCAGTTTGATAGCATCAAATTGGTTGCTGCAGGTTTATAGCACATTTTATCAAAGTGATTTATTTGCCCCAATGTTTTTCTAGGTGGGGCACCCCTGGGAAAGAGTAGAAGGCGGCTTGTGTTTAAAAAAACAAACAAACAACTATTCCACATTAACTATGTGGTGTTTCTTAGTCAACTTAGTTCTCAGCCACACTGATTCTCCACACTTCCTACCACATGAATATTTATTACATCAGTTTAATGTGGCTTTAAGACTGAAAATGACATCATCGCCTCTTCGTAGTTCTTCCTATATCTGTTTACATCAAATGCTCCTATTTTTCATTCATAGTGTACTACTTGTTCATTTGTGCATTTTAATAGGTAAGATCCAACCTGACCCAGTAAACTAAAAAATTAACATAGAGATGTATTTCCTTGAAACATTATTTTTGTTTTGTCCACCCCCTTGTACTAAAGTAGGTACCTTTTAGGGAACTCTAGGCAAGCAAGTAGAACCTGTTATAACAAGAAAATGTGCTAATAAAACAGACATATTTTTCATTCAAATAGACTAGCGTAACTCTTTTTAATTAAATGTACATATAAATACCTAATAAAGACTGATTCTGTCAATCCAGATTACTGTATACATATGACAATTTGTATGATTTATTAGCTAAGATAAAGGACAGCATTATGATAGCATTTCTCTGTCTAGTGAAATGATAAAAAAGGAAAGTTATAAGAAATATGCTGTGCATTATCTTCTGTTATATGGAAAAACCACAGGGTCCCTTGTCAATTGTACACTTTTGCTTATACATGCTAAGCTTCTGGAAGAAATTCATAATTAGAACACACATCTGACTGTCATGCTTCAGAAATCAACTCAAATGGATTGCTTACAATCTCCAATCGTGAAGGACAAACAACTGAAAAGAAGTAAATTATTGGAAAGCAAAGCTATTCCCAGACTAAGCCTATACAAATAGAAATGAGGTTTCAGAGAGAAATTAAAACAAAATTGAGTATTCACAATTGGTCAATGTCTAAATGGCTTCAAATATTAATAAACAAAACAAAATATTAAAGTCTAATGTTATATGTCTATTCAACTATGTATAATTAATAAATTATACAAAATAATGATCATTTTATTAATTGATTTTATGCCTGTACAAAAGTATTTGTGTTTTTTAATAAAACAAATTTACAGAATAAAGCTAAAACTGAGATACAGAACATGAAAATCATATGAATAGACGTGAATGAAACCAGCATGTTTCGACTCTCAAAGCTTGCCTACGAAAATGAACTTAGTCCATAATAAAAAGATATCACCATATACGTACTCGTCTGTTTTATTGAAATACATATTGTATATATATGGCTTGAGAAAGGTCTAAGAAACAAGACCGAAATGTTGCCTTGAAATTTGCACCAAATAAATTGATTTAAGAAGACCCAGGAGTGCTCCTCGTTTTTCATGGTTTATATATATATAACGTTCTGAAATTTCAAAAGTTCCGCCAGATCCGTGAAATTTCAAAACCAGGTTGGTTGATAACTGGGACCTTTCACATTTACTACATACAAAATGCCAAGTTTCATTCTGCCAGTGTTTCTGTGGAATATATTGAGATTCTGAAAATAGAATTCACACCAAAGTAGAATTTTCTGATTTTACAGCGATTTTAGAATTTCAGACTTTGGACATTTCCAAAAATATCCTCAGAAACAAAACCAGGACTTAGCTCTAATGGGGAACTATAATTGTATTAAGACAGAGGAAGGCACAACCTTCTAAAAACCCAGAGAGAAACACACAATTATTGTTTGTTAAGGTAAAACAACAATACAAAGAGCAGCACAAGCCTTGTTTATGTTTGTGTGTATAGAGGGACCTCTAAAGCTGGGTACACATTTTACCGATAAAGGGTCAATCTCGTTGGTACTGCTGGGATTGGCCCTTTATAGCTAAAGTCTATACAGCTGAAACAATCATTTCCGATGCAGATGAATGTACAGCATTGGTGTCGGAAGCGGTCGTTACACACAAAAAAATTCCCTTTTTCGTGGTCAGCCCCTATACTAATGTATAGGGAATCGGCTGCAATCGTAGGGAGTATGGCAGTCACAAACGTTCTCCCTATATTTTATAAATTTGCGTTCCCCCATCTGTCAATGGTGGCACAATCTGTAAGACCTTTTGACAGATTGGTACAGTATGTACCCACCCTAAGGTAACCATTCTCTTTATCTTATTTAATCTACTACATGATGCTGAAATCTTATATGCCTGTGAGCAGTGTGAAGCCCCTCTTTCTTACCCCACGCCCATGGCTGCACTTCCTGGTTTTAGTGGCTTAGCAGGAGGAGCACACATCAATCAAGTGCACAGCACAATCTAGCCAGTGAATGTAAACTAGGGATGTTCTGGAGTGCATGTCCAATGGCAGAGCTTCCAGGTCTGTACCTAGGACCAGATTTCAGCCCTGCTTGTGGGAGTTTGGGGTGGTGTCGCCAGAGAGCGGAAGACCACCCCAAAATTTGTGAGACTCCCGGAACTAGGGGCACTTCAGGTAGGGAGATTTACTCCCTGTGGGTAGATTTCCTAAAGGGTGCTTAATTGTGTCTATGGGTAAATCCTGCAGAAATTGACAATATTGAATCACTTGCCACAGCTGTGTGGAGGTCTTTTGCTATACAAAGCCACCACAAGCAAGGCGTTACATTTGCATTGGCTGTTATTAAAATGGTTAGAATTATGTGAATTGGTCTGAATATCTTTTGTTGCTGCACATTAATAGCACAGACAAGATTCCTTACCCCTTGTTAAACAAGCCCTATACTTTATGTCACAAGGCTACAACATCAATAGTAAGAAGTGATAACACACTGCTAACGTGTTTTATTTAGAATAGAAAAGCTAATATATATAAACAAACCCAGTTCCCATTTTAACATTTATTTTTATTTCATTAGATCAATGGAAGATGGATAAAAAAAATTTGTGTTACGGATTTTGTTAAGCAAAGGCTGAAAATAAAATTTATATAAAAGAGTTTTCTCTTATTTTTGAATTCCTTTTTTGTTGTTGTTGAATTTTTATATCTGGGCTAGACAAATCCTAGGAGCCAGGTAGACAATCCAACCAGAAATGGCTAACTTTTGGCTAACTTAATGGCTTCTAGGTTATTATGACTGTCAAAATGAATTTGTCCACCTACTTAGATATCAGATAGATTAAACATTCATCTATAGACAAACATCTAAATTATCTAATGCCTCAAGACTGCATTTTATAAGTAACTGTTATTACCTTGAGATAATCCCATCTGGCCCATTCATTTTGTGATCTCAAGTTGATTGCATAAAAAAAGGATAGGCAATTAAACATTTGTCTTAAGATGAATGTTTAATATGATATCTAAGTAGTGTATGGGCAGCTTAAGGGCTTCTTTACACTTAATATAAAATGTGCTTGTGAAGGTTCTCATTCATCCAGGTCATGGTATATCTGTTGTATTCAATTAGATAAACTGGACTTGAAGTTAAGTTCTTGAAGACGTTTCGCTAGTCATCCGACTGGCTTTCTCAATTCAGAATGTACAAGAATCTGTGGCAATTATGTACCCTGGAAAATCCCAATTAGCATATCACAGCCAAGTATTAAGGGTGTGATTGGATAGTGGCTAAGAGGTGTTATAGGAATGCCCAGAGTAAGGTGTAAAAACAGCATTGTACATGGCAGACAGTTGGTGTGGGGGGTTCGACACCAACTGTCTGCCATGTACAATGCTGTTTTGACACCTTACCCTGGGCGTTCCTATAATACCTCTTAGCGACTATGCAATCACGCCCTTAACACCTGGATGTGATATGCTAATTGGGATTTTCCAGGGTACATAATTGCCACAGATTCTTGTACAAGTCATTCTGAATTGAGAAAGCCAGTCGGATGACTAGCAAAACGTCTTCAAGAACTTAACTTCAAGTCCAGTTGATCTAATTGAATACAACAGATATTTATATAAAATGATGAGACCAGTATATAAATGGAGCCAATACCGACCGATGGATATTTTCTGTTTTTCCCTACCACACATAATGCCGACTACGGTCGTTCAACACCACTGTGGTCAGTTAGGAACAGCCCCTACACACTGATGATAAATGGGTAAATCCCATCATTCCCCGATCACCTTAATTATGTGAGTGACCTAGAGCCCCCTCCTCCTTTGCTCTCTAATGCTATTTAGAAATTCAGCAACATGGATCACTAAACAAAGATACTGGAAATCTCCACACAAGTTAAATTGTCAACTGGTTACATAGCTTTTCTGTACTAAGGAACATTTCTATCACTGCACAGCAAAATGCTTAATGCTGAACTCTTGGGAAACATTAGCATTATTTAATAAGAGGTGCAAAATTCTTAATCTGTAGCAACAAGATCAGATTTTATCGAATGTTTTCTAACTGTTGGAGACCAGTAAAAAAGTAACATCAGCAAATTAACAGCCCAGGCAGTTTTTTGCACCTCTTTTTAAATAAGCCTGATAATGTTTGATACAATTTACAGTACACATAATATTTTTACTATAATCAATTATGTATATTTAAGTTAGGTTACAAAATATAATTTAAGGGAGATAACATAAAGTAATAGAAATGTAGTGCAGTTATACTCTCCCAATACTCTTATAATAAACAATGAAAACAACAATGAAAACAAGTTCTCCATTGCACATAATATTCTCTATGGCGCATGCTTTTTTAAAAGGAAACTTCCCAGTTCTGATCTATAAATAAGGACATAGCGTACAAAAAACATTAGATATAAATGATAAGCTCTTGCTGGCTATTTTTGATCTTACTTGTTTTTAGTTTGCACATCTTACTTTTTAGAATGAAACAATAAATGTGACATTTTATTTAATATAAACGTGTGCCCTGGAAGATTTTTTTTTAAAAAAAAATGTTGACTTCAAATTGAACGTGTCTAGCAAATATAATATCAGTGTCAAAATTTATAAGCAAACCCTTGGTTGCCTCAAGGCACATCAGTTAGCTCCAGCACACAGTTCGCACCGATTGCGTTACCTGCCTCTATTGTAGAGAGTTGTCTGAGGACATAGGGGAAAGGGGGGACCAGAGGGAAGGAGGGGTTGTGTGTTAAGGAAACCTTTAGGGGGGACCAGGGGGAAGGGGGGGTGAATTTAGTAGGAGAATGCAGACACAGGGGGCCAAATTTGTGAGAAAAAACTATGCAGACTAGGTAATTATAGAATTGTATATTGTAACCACATGGAAAACTTTATGACTTTACATGCCCTTTAAGTCTAAAAAGTGTATGGCTGGCCTTAGACTCTTTCTTATTGTAACATACTATTGACTTGCCAGTCTGTTCATATATGTATTTATGTTATGTATGAGCTTGCACAATTATGTATAATATGCACTACCATTGTTTGTACCATGTATGCTGTTGTAGTATATTTAGTTGTATGTGGTATGTACCATAAATGTTGTTAAAGCTACTGTATATAATCTATAATAATATATCTGTATTAAATACATGCAAACTACAACAAAACAAAAGTCTCATTCTGATAAGAACATTTTATAGTGGCAGCAACTTTGTTTACATTGCCTTAATGTATCTAAGGATTTATCCCCACATGATGTTGGGTGCATGTGAAGTCTGTGTTATGTTACCCCACTGAGCAAGGTGTTGGCAGAAAGTTGTGTAAATTTTGTCAAAATGTACTGTAAAATATCCGAAATTCTGTGTCGATAAGTTGAAAATCAGTGTCTGTGAGTGGGAAATCTGTGACGCATTTTGAAATTTGATGTCGAAAAGTCAAGTTCCACTTACATTTGCATTGATTCAAACATGCAGGAAGCATGTACATATATGTTTCATCATATACATCTATAGAGCCAAGAACTATAAATCTCATTAGTCTAATGCTGGATCTATGATTTAAAAACCTCAACTCAAGTATTTGTGTGGTCTCACCTATACAAGGACACCACAATACATAAACTACAAATCTGCTATCATAGGTAAAGTAACCATTGAGAGCAAACCTGTGTGCTGTGTGTTCAAATACCTCCTTATATGCAAGATTATATTGAATGTAAAGCAAACAGGGGAACACTCTTGGCCTGAAAAAGGTATGAGATTTAGTGGTCTCAGACTTAAACATTTGTTTTGTAACCTGACTTCTAATGCTTATTAGAAAATATACCAATGTCTTCATACCATCCTGGTGATCTCACCTGAACAAAGGCTATATCTCATCATTAGGGGCATCCTCACTGACTCGACCCTGTGTGCTCCTTTCTAATGTTTTGTCTAACACACACTTAGGATAACCCCCTTCACAGAACTTCTTATACATATCACCAAGTTGGACTGTTGGGATCTGATGCTAAACTGTAACACTGGAATGGATGCCTTAATATAGAAAACACGTGCTACATAATACTATATAATAAGGAATATAATTTAAAGGAAAAGGACAACTCCACCCTCATAAAAACATCTTTTAGAAAGAATTGCCTCTTTAAAATATGTTGATATATCATAGTTTGTCCTATGAATTCATTACTGTATGCCTGCTATGCTTCTGGGTGCCTTGTGGAAACTGAGCAATTTAGAAACCTGTACTGAGCCTGGGCATGCTCAGAAGAGGCAGACAGGGGATTAACATTCAGTCATTGGCTGTGATGTCAACTGTCAATCCATAACTGAACCAGGAAGCAGAAACAGGAGCAACCGGACATTGTGCAGGATTTCAGGTTAGACTTATATATTTACTATTAACGCTTAGTGTTTGGGGGAGTGATTTACCTGTATGTAAGTTTTCATTTCAGCGCTGGACTTGCCCTTTAAAAAACTGGATTTTGCATGCAGGAAAACTACATTGATTCTGAAATGTCAGCATTTTTGGGAGTACACCAGTATCATTGCATTAAAAAGGGGAGATATAAAGACCTTTATAAGACAAATAAAGAAATATAGTAGCACTGCTTAATATGAAGAAAGCTAATGCAAGAGAAAGGTTATAAATTTAAGAGTTGGGAAAAATAATAAAATCTGCCAGGGGAAGTACCTCTGTCAGTATGGGGTGTATATAGTATATAACATTAGCCTAATGTTCCTAAACAAAAATTACCAATGAAGCACATTCACTGTGTAACATTGCTCTTTTAAGAAATACCAAAAACTGATATCAGCATAGGTGTAATGCAAATTCCAATTGCTTCCTTTAAAAAGTTGTAAAACAGCATCAAATTACGTGATGAAGAAGTGTTTTGTTTGTTCCAGGCATAAGACGTGAAAAAAAAAGCAACAAAACCTCTAAATAGAAAGTTTTTTCTTATCCATTCAAACTGCTGATTCAAACATTGCCAAGGGCTATTAATTGTATTTCTATCAGGAAGTCATAAATCAGCACAAACCAAGAGAACTGATGTGTGTTACACAGTTTTGAATTTAATGATACCATTTATTTTCAGTAATAATTCCTATACAACTTCACGTAGAAATAAAATGTCTACAGAGAGTGAAAAAAAATACACTATAATAAAAAGAAATTAGGACAGGTGTAATGTGTTTCCAATGGAAACCAGATTATGTACTGATATACCTAAATTTATGCATTATTATACAGTATAATGATACTAATAAATATTTATCTACAACGTGTGAAAATGATAACTATATCTTATAAAAAGCTATGTTGTTTCTCTACAGTAAATCAAAAGGAATTAATTATCTAAAATATAGTAAAGGACTTTTTTTGGATTTTTTGGGGGGCTAATTTAAGTTTTCTTCTATATTTATTTTAATATATATTTTAAATAGCTGTGTAATAATATTCTCAAGTGTAGACTGTATATGCTTAAGAAATAGAATAATTTACTTGAAAGAGTTATAAAAGGACAAAGCCATTGATCAATGGCTTTGGCACCAGTTGTCTGCCATGTACAATGCTTTTTTGACACCTTACCCTGGGCAGTTTTGATAGCAAAATAATATATGTATATATATATATATATATATATAGAGAGAGATAGAGAGAGAGAGAGAGAGAGAGAGAGAGAGAGAGAGAGAGAGAGAGAGAGAGAGAGAGAGAGAGAGAGAGAGATGTTCGAATTCGAAAATTCGAAAACTCGAAAACGGACCCATAGAAGTCTATGGGAGAAAAAAATTTGAAAGTTTCTATCAATTTGAAGGGTGAAATAGTAATAGTAAGTTACTGTAAATAACACAGGGATCTGGGGAATGGTCTGGGGAACCCGTAAATAATAAGTAAAATTCATTTAAAATCTATCTTTCCTCACAATCAGGCTGTTTTCGAGCTTTCGCGGGCTATTTTCGAGGGTTACCAAAATCGAACATTACCTTCGAGGGTTACCGATATCACAAATACGAGGGTTACCGAAATCAGCTTGTACATTCGAGGGTTGGCTAAATCGGCACATACATTCGAGGGTTACCGAAATCATCTACTTTCGATTTCGATAATCATCTACTGTAGATTTCGATAATTATCTACTTTCGATTTCGATAATTATCTAATTTTCGATAAAAATCGAAAACTCAGAAAATTCAAGTTTCGAAATATCCGGGAGTTCCGAAAGTTTCGTCGGGACTTCAAAACCGCCGGATTCGATTCACATTTGATGTGAAATAAAATAGCAACTTTGAATGTATTAAAAAGTCCTATGAGTGCAGTCTTTACTTTTGCCTATGGATACATTATGACATGCACCCGTGATAACACTGATGTGAGAGGAGTGCTTTCCGTTGATTTGGACTTATATATACATATAAAAATGTAAGACCTGATAGTAGTCCTTCGGTCAATGTTCCACTGTCCGTGCGTCTTTACTCAGTAATATGCAAACTTTTCATTCAAATAAAAGAACTCAACGGTTTTTAGTTTCCAAAAAACATCTTGCTTTATTTTAACCCTGTGAATTAAGCATTTCAGCCCATTGTAGGCCGTCATCAGGATCCCTAATTGAGCCCTCATAACTCATAAATAATGACAACCACCAACCACTTATAACCCTATCACCTGTGTGATAAAATCCAAATACCTTTATTTGCACGTTTGTATGGCCATGCGATTACCAGTAATACTCCCACACATATTGCCACACTATAGAATAAATATATTATAGAATAATATAAGATGCTATTAATGTATTAACCAGTGAATAAGAAAAAGAAAGAACTGGGATCTGTAGCTCTCAAGCCAAATTAATGGATTTGTGAAGAATTTAAAAATATATACTGTGTATATATTTTAATTAGTCAGAATAAAGTGAATTGAATTATTTTACCACTTATTTTCAGAAATACAGAAATTATAAAAGGGATACTTGCCTTTCATCTCTTGCTGGACGGCATTAATGAAATGAGGCTTCTGCCTCTTAAGGTCCAACCACTGTCTCTGGAGGGCCAAGAAAGTGGTCTGGATGCCAAAACATTGTGCTGCAGGCCCTCCTTTATAGTGCACTTGCAGTGATATACATACCTGGTGCCCACTGGGAAGGCATCATATCCATTGGTCTGGAGATACCTGGCCAGGTAGTACTGCCTCCCAAAATTTGCCATTTTAATGAAAGCCGTCTTTTCTGGACTCTATGGGGGAGATTCAATATACTTAAAATAAATGTAAAAAAATAATAAAATAAATGTCATATTGTGTCAACTTGGGTTTTACACTGATTTTAGGCCACTCTGAAGTTTCCAAATGTTTTATGAAATGGCACAACTCCTGGCTTCTTACCTTTACGTGATCCTTTAATGCAATACCGGATGTAATCTCCTTTACTATTAGTATTGCATTGTGGGATTGTGCAAAGTTGTTGATTATACTTGTTTATTAATTATACTTCATTATTATTATTATTTACTTATTATTATTATTATTTTGATTGCAGCATTACATAGATTTATTCACAATTTTGATTTACTTACCTTGCATTTAGAAGGTCTTTGACAACCTTGCTATTATATGCTAATTGAGATACATTACAGGGTTATTATTCCCAACAGATTCTTGTAAATGTCATTCTGAATTGAGAAAGCCAGTCAGATGACTAGTGAAACACCTTCAAGAACTAAACTATAAGTCCAGTTGATCCAATGAAATACCACAGATACCTTACAGAATATCACAGAATGACGGTGGAAAATTCAAGATCTTTTGTAAATGTAATTCAACTTTGATTGAAGCGGCATGAAACTGACTGAAAAGTCATTTATATTTTAATCTTTAAAACTTCCAAGCTGTTATTTAAGTAGTTAAGCCTAATTAGGTTTACAAATTGGATGGTAGCCTACTACAAAGATTGTCTGCGAACTGTATTAAACAGTTGGGGGTGTTGGTCCAAAAAATATGGATTTTTTTTAGCACAAGAGAAATACATTTTTCACATATTATTTAGACATTGTCTCATAAATAAATGTGCCTGCCTATATGCTTCTATTTATGCAATGCTTGCTGTGCTCCATCATTGACCTTTCAAATTTCTCATTTGTTTTATAGCATTCATTCAGGAACTTTAGAGAACTGCTGAGTGGTTACATCAACATTGATCTTAAAAGAAGCTGTAAACAAAATAGTGTTTGCTATAATATTATGTTTTTATTATTGTATTTTGATTATTATATCCATATAGCCATTATATTCAGGGAGATTTCCGATTGCCACTTGGAGTCCCCTTCATAAATTTGGTGGGGTTTTTTTTGCCTTCCTCTGGATCAACAGGCAGGAAATGAAGATATTGCTAGATGGGTTGGACTAGATGGACGTATGATTTATTCAACCTCAAATACTATACTATATATAAGTAAGTACAGACTATCATTTATTGTAATGAAGACAACCTACAGTAATATGTATCTTTCCATACAAAAGAAGAAATCCTTCCTAATGCATTGGACAGAGTGGGTAACATATGCTTCAATAAGGTCTTCTCTCTACCTGGTATCTCCTTTACAACTCCCATAACACCAAGTGGTATATTTACTTGGATTAATAGCTATGTCATGGACTGCTAAAATACAGTATGTAAACATGATTTATAACAATGTCACAAACTATGATTGGACTGTACAGGGCAGGGTTCAAAGGAATAAATCTTTTCACAAACTCAACTATTAAATGTAACAGCTCTATAAAATAGGCTTGGATGCTTTAAAGAATCAAGTACCAAATGGCCTTACACTTGTCTGTATATTAATAGCTGTGCTGACATCACGTTAATGGGCTTGTATCACTTCAGGGCAAAGTGAAAATGTTAGTTGGTAATTATGTATAGAAAGTTCAACCCAGCATTTTGGTAATTGAACATATTAACATAATTTAATGGAATAATACAAGAAAAATAATTATTTAGATTTACTAAAGTGCACATTAATGGCCCTGCTAATTTTTATTTTCCATTTTTAGCAATTTTCCTGATTTGTGCCCAAAGCAAAAAAATGCCTGTTAATAACTTTACTGGAGAAACACAAGCTGCTGTGTTTTCTTTAGGGAAAGTCTGATACATAAACATTTTGCTTCTGAAATATCCATCAAAGGCGCTGAAATTTAACAGGCACAGATAAAATTTCACCTGCCAAAGTGTAACAGATATTAAAGGAATAGTTCACTGAAATAGGGAGATATTCCTTTAATGCATTGATTGAAGACCTGGAGGTTAAAGAGCATTGTCTTACCTCCCATTCGTCAATCAATTTCTCAGGAGCCAGGAACGAAGGTAAGAGATATTTACTGTTCGTGCAATCCACTGCGGCTGCACTGACTGCTTCCTGGTTCAGTTCCACTATAGCACGCATGCACAATAATTCGTGTTAGTTGATCTGAACCAGGAAGTGGTCGGGAATTAACAGTGTGGCAGCAGTGGTTCATGTGAAAGGTAAATATCTCTTACCTTTGTTCGTGGCTAATTAATTGAAGAACGCGAGGTAAGGCCATAGCTCATTAACCTCCCGGTCTTCAATCAATACATTTCTTTTCCAGTGAACTATTCCTTTAACTAAAGAGCATCTTCCTCTTCCACTTAAATACTTACAAGCTGGTCTGAAAGTATCTGGGCAGGGTTTGGGCATGTATTGGGTAGTCATAGAACATTCTGCCTTGTTTTTTTCTACAGTATAACATTTGAGTTGAACAAATGACAAAAAATTTGACCTGAACAACATATGTTAAAACACCAGAAACAGAATTTTTTAAATGCATACTAGATGGAATGCTTTTATGATCACCTTAATCCCCTCATGATCCATTTGTTATGGGTGATACAGAAAGCCAAATAATGAATGTAAAATAAAATGAAAATAATGTGTTTTCACATTAGGCAAAACAATGCATTTCTATATATTTCAGACCACAAATGCGTACTAGTACTTTATGTCATGGAACATTTAAAAAAAAAAAAAAAATTCACGTAGAATTGGTATGAAAAATTGCCAAGAACGATATCTACTGAATTCATGTCTTGGGCGTGAATATCTTTGGAAAGCTTAGGTTCAATTCCCCTGTCTAATATTTTGGCATTTAATAAATCAAACACAATGTATCTGCCACTGAAAATCATTGTATAAAGGAATGTGAAATCATTGACCATGTAAAGAAATAAATGTGTCTTGGTGATTTTTAATATGCTTTATAATTTTCACTAAAGATATGTTATTACACAAATAATTGAAACAATAATAAAGAAAATTAAAATGATTAATAGATGTAACGTAGAGGTATATTTATAAAATGAAAGCAAATAGTATACTGGTAAATTATATAAGGGATAATGCACCCCTTACAGTGTAATATTAGGATATTACACCACCGAGGAGTTCCCTGACCATATAGAAGCATGAGGCCGTAGGCCGAGTACTTTTATACAGGACAAGGAACTCCGAGGTGGCGTAATGTCCTTATATTATAATGTGAAGGGGCGCATTATTTCTTTTAATACATAAGTATTGGATTCCTTCACCCCATTCACATTTTAAATTCTAGCCTTGTCCCTATTTCTACCTTAAATCCCCCAAGCTACCTTATATACTCGAGTATAAGCCGAGGTTTTTAGGTTTAGAAATTAACCTAAAAACCTTGACTCGGCTTATACTCGAGTCACAAGGAACTTACCTGCAATCCAGAGGCAGCCGCGAGTCCGGCCGGCAGTTCCCAGTAGTTCTTCCGGTTGCGCGATGACGTCATCACGCACGCTGGCAGGATGACGTCATCGCGCAGCGGGAAGCAGTAATGGGAACTGCCGTCCGGACTCCGCGGCTGCTTCTGGATTGCAGAGAGAGGAAGACTGAAGCCAGGTACGGGTAAGTGAGCTGGGGGACTGGGGGAAGGGCTGGGGGTAATGGGGGGAGGGCTGGGGGGACAGTATGCCATGCAGACACCCACATTACCTTTTTACTATAGGTGGTTGGAAACTACAACTCCCAGCAACCAAGCATGCTGGGAGTTGTAGTTTCCAAACATCTACAGTGGAAAGGTATTAGGGTTACTGTATACCCTTGGCTTATACTCGGGTCAATCATATTTTCTAATTTTTGAGGCAAAAATGGGTGCCTCGGCTTATACTCGAGTCAGCTTATACTCGAGTATATACGGTACCTTCTGTAACTTAAACCCAGTAGAAAGGAACATCCCAGCCTAGCATCTATATGGTTAAACAAATCTTTGTGGAGGAGGAGGAGAGAGACATTGGTTATGAAGTGACAGGAAGCAGCTCCAGCAGGTTCTGTTAGTGACGTTAAACACAACAAAAAATGATGAATCATTGTCCAGGCATGAACACTGAAATGGGCGGAGTAGTGGGATATAAGTAATATAAGAAATGAGTCACTTAGTTACATATCTGAGTGATTTTTATAAGGATATATACCACTGCAGCTCCCATTATAAAATACCCCACTTATGTATTATACTTATATACTGTATAGGGCCAAATTTATAAAGGTATCCTTAAATAATTCTTCTTGTGAAATACTGTACCTCCCTTTTCAGAGCCAGCAGAATTTTTCAGCTGTGCCATTCTTAGAGCCAGAGGAATTTTCAGGATTTTGCCTAAATCAGTTTAGCCAAATTTGACAATAGGAAACCTCCCATTAAATAGGGAATATTATATATCATTTTTTCCCAGCACAAAGCGAATTTTATTAAGATGACAGACTTTTGTAACTTTTCTGGAAAGTTTAATGTATTTTTGGGTGAAATATGTAAACAAAATGTAAAATTTGCTATTGATTTCTTACATTTTTATTTGTTGAAAAGTTACGTTTGCACAGAAATCTTATTGTTTCTAAAAGCTCTATTTCTTGAGTACAACAATACCAGACTTATATAGGTACCCCACTTTTATTGTCCTTGGAGCTAAAATAGTACTTTCTAGAATTTTATGCCAAACTCAAATTGATATGCCCTTCCAAGGGTTAACCATAAGATAGTCGTTTCAACAAAATGATACACAGACAGATTTTCATCAAATTGGAAGGTTTTTTTTATGGTTATCTTTTTTTTTTTTTAAATAAAAAATTAAAGGAAAAATCAAAGGAGAATTTCACACAAAAACTGCAGCAAAAAGTTTGAAACCAACACAAATGTGAAAGCCTAACCTCTCCTGAATAAAACTGTATGCCTTAAGTGTGGGTGTAAACAGAGACATGGCCACCAACTAACTCCAAATGGGACCTAGGCATTAGTGCATTTATAGAATAAAAAGTCAGGGCTCTTTATTTTGAACAGCTTCCACTCATTTAAAAGAGGAAAAGATTCAGTTTGAAACTGAACCTAAACCCACCCGACAAGTAAAACACCCCACTAAACATTATTCACTCATATGCTCTAAATCAAACAGTATGCCATATTTGTGGGGAGATAGGGCACATATCACATAGGCTGAAAGGGAGACAATGCATACTGTAACTTCAGGGTTGTGCTCTTGCACTTTTTCAGACTTAGCACCCCCTTATTCAAATGTAGAAATCTTGCCCAAACCCCCATGACAAGTAAAAAACTCCTACTAAATATCAGTCACCCATCAGTCACCTACTAACCCCATATTGGATCAATGAAAAAGTGCAATTAAAGGGGCATATTTATAAACAATCACTATTTTCGCCATTTAGCTATCACAGGACATCGCAATGACAAAGATTGCTATTTTTGCCTTATTTATAAAATATTTGTTTTTGCTTTTTTGTGGAAAAGTAATGCTGCGGTGATGTGTGATGGTAATATCGCCTTATTTATTGTGTTAAGTCTAGTATCGCAGCGAAAAGAGAAATACCACACCAGAGAAGGTGAAATTTCAGAGCTATTTTTGTCATTTTCTTTTATTTAAAGTTTTTTCTAAATAGGTGAAATTTCACCTTTTTGAAATCTTTTCTGTCTTTTGTTGCATTTTTTGCAGTTTTACCAGAGTTACTAACTGGAATGTTCCATTAACATGACTATTTCTTACACAGCACTATGGATGTTCCCATATTAATGTAATTGGTTTGATAATTATCTGCAGTTTGCTGAATATAACCAATGCTAAAAATTTAGTCTTATTAATAAAAAAGAGAACATTTGTCTGGGTGAGTTTTACACTATTTATCATATTTTTTGCTGAAAAAAAATATGTGTTTGGCTATTTTTAAATAACAAAGATAGGTGTCCAGTGTGTATTAACCAATTTAATGCTACTTTGAAAATTCACCAGGGAGTATTACCTATTTACCATCATTTGTGCTGAATTTGACTTTTTGCTACATTTTCCGCATTATTAGTAGAGATGTCCGAACTTCGCAAAATCCGGTCCGCTCGAGGATCCGAGGATTTTCAAAAAAATTAGAAAATCCGCGAGTGGACCCGTTAAAATGTATTAAAAGGAAAGTTTGGCAAAATCCGCATTAAAAGTGGTCTGAATAGCCTTGGTAACTTACACTAAATCACTCAGGGACCTGGGTAATGACCTTGGAAACTCGTATTAATGCCTACAATACCTAAAAATTACAGTCCTCTAGCGTGAATTTAAAAAAACGGTATTCTTCAAAAATACGAGAATTTATTATTAATATCTGTATTTTCCCAGTGTAAAATCCACGCTACATGATGCAACATTGGGTACTGTGGGTTTGACAATGCTTTTATGGGGGCTGCACCACTTCCAAAATTTTTTGTATGTAGCACAGTCCTAGTGATACAAAACCAAGAATGTTCTGATACAATTTAGCAATAAACGTAATGTTTTATGCCAGCCTTACCTCCTGCTGTTTATCAGTGATCCCCCATGATGCAATAATATCGCTTTAAGTGGGAAAAAAAGGGCAGTATTTTTCCATCCGAATGACCTTAACCTGTCAAATCATCATTGTGTCTGTGTATAAAGAAATACTGACTTCCTGTTTGCAGGACCCCTAATAGAGATCATTATGGTCTTGCCCTTGACCCAGTCCCTTTGTTGATTCAGTTGCTCAGTAGAGATCTGAGCATGTGTGACCCATCCAACAGCCAATCAGTAGAAATCACTGTTACCATAACTAGGTATGCATAATATAAACTAAGAATTTTAGAAATAATGAAGGTTATTTTTTTCCTAAAGTGCTTTAGGAAATATGCTCGAAAATCTTCAACAATTCTCTCAATATCTTCCTCCACAAAATTCGAGAGCATACGGCAGGAAATCCAGGAGAGCATAAGGCGGGAAATCCGCCACTGGGGCCAGTGCCTGGACCGCCGCCTGACCAGACTGGAGAGGAGAGTTACCAGGCTGAAGGCAAATTAATTTTTTTTTTTTTTGTAAATAGTTAAAAAAATTATATATCATAAAAATTATTGTTAAAAATAATGTTTTTGGGCTTTATTTTTTGATATATCAGATTATTCAGATAGATTCATAATCAATTTTTATTTGAAAAATTACAATACACATATCTATTTAGCTAGCTATATGTCTGGTAATTATAATTGTATATACCTTTCCATTAATGCCATTACACACACCACATTGGCCACATTCCCCTATATAGTAGTTTGCACACAACAAGGGGAAGAAGGCGATGGGGGTACTGGGTTACATAATGTCCATTGCAGTTTGCCACCATTGTTGAAGAGCCAGGCAGGCTTGGCCCCACTGCCATCCTCAGTACCTCCTGGAGACCAGGGTACTTGGTGAGGAACTGCTGGATGACCAGGTTAGTGCATGTGCCAGGCAAGGAACATGTGTGACTCTGCCAATGCGAAGGGCAGACAGGATGTTGGTGGCATTGTCACACACGACCTTGCCTATTGAGAGGTGGTGTGGGGTCAGCCACCTCTTAACCTGCCCTTGCAGTGCTGCCAGCAACTCTGCCCCGGTGTGACTCCTATCACCGAGGCACACAAGCTGCAACACTGCATGGCACCGTCTCGGGGGGGCACGGAGCTGTCTGGGAAGAGGGCTCACCAGATGAGGAGGGGGGTGGAGACTGGTGGATCACCAATGCGTCTGCCGGCTAGCAGAGTGACCCATTGGGCGGTAAATGGCACATATCGCCCCTGGCCATGCTTGCTGGACCACGCGTCCATAGTAATGTGGACACACTTGCCCACACTGTGTTCCAGCGAAGCAGATATATTACTCTGCAGATGGTCGTGCAGGGCTGGTACTGCCTTCTGAGCAAAGTACCTTCGGCCAGGGACCTGCCACTGTGGTGTGCCAATGGTCACAAACTCCCTGAACGCTGCACTGTCTTCCAGGCTGAAAGGTAGCAGCTGCACCGCCAGGAGTTTAGCTAAACTGGCAGTGAGACGCTGGGCTTGGGGGTGACTGAGGGACATTTTCTGCCTCCGCTCCAACAACTGGGGAAGAGAGACCTGCCTTTTAGCTCCAGCAGCAGTGTCAAGAGGCCTCTTAACACCGCGTGCTGGGCCAAAGGCTGCCTCTCCTCCCTAACTTCCACCGAGGAAGCAGCTGATGGGGCCGGAGGGGGAGGAGGAACGGTGGCTACCTGGGCACAAGGTAGGGAACTTGTGGGTGCCTGCACGTTCCCTGTCCGCTGCTCTCACCGGGCAAAGTGGTGCAGTATCATATGTCTCCTCATAGAGGAGGTGCCCAAATGTGATGTGGTCTTCCCACGGCTAACACGTTGCAGGCACAACTTGCACAGGTACGGGCCATGTGGGCAATGAACTTCTGATAGTGGGTCCCTGCCCACAGTAGGAGCCTCAGGTGAGGAAGGAGCAGGCACAGTATTTACAGTAGCAGCTTGGCTGCTCTGTGCCTGTGAGGAGGTGGATGAGGAAGGCTGGGTAATCCACTCTACTACCCGCCTTCCTTGATCAGAAGGGATAGCCCTAGCACGGCTACCCCTAAACATATCGGGTACGGTTACCAGGCTGCTCTGCGAAGGGCCAGGTAGCTCCTGGCCAGAGCCTTCAGTAAGGCCTCCTCCTCTGCCTCTCCCTCTCCCTCCACGTGCAAAGCACCCCTGCCTCTGGCTCTCCCTCTTGCCCTGCCAGGCATTTCCCTCTCCCAAATTAAAAAAAAAAAAAAAAAAAAAAAAAAAAAAAAAAATATATACACACACACACACACACAAACACAAAAGACAAAACGACACAGAAACACCCAAGCAAACAAAGAAACACAAAGCTTTTTTTTTTTACACTAAAAGCACAAATATGACACAGACACAACTGACAGCAAACAGCAGATCAGACAGCAAAAGCTGCTGATTGCTGCTAAACGCAGCACTGTCAGTTACACAAACACACAGACACTGACAGACAGATACAGAAAGACAAACAAAAAACAGGACACCTCTAAAAGGTCTAACACAAAATTTGTCCAAAGGACTTATAGGGGGGTTAGTCCTTAAAAGGACTTTTGGGTCTCACAAGGGTAGTCCTTAAAAGGACTGTTGGGTCTCAAGATGTGTGAATACAGGGTTGTTAACAACAAGTGCTAAACCACCACACTGAAATCCACACACAGAAAGCTCAAAAAGCGCAAAAATCTCTCTCCAACTCCTACACTGTCAGGTCTCCACACTCCAACACACTGACAAAATGGAGCCTGTGAAGCTGCCTTTTATACCCAGAGGGTTGGCAATAATAAAGTTAGCTGCCATTGGATAATTTGGGACATGTGGCTTGCTCCGTCTTGAAATAAATTCCCAAAATGTGAAAAATCCGCAAATTTACGAGGATTTCTCCTATTTTTCCGTATTTTCGAAAATACGAGAAATCCTCGTAATTTAGAAAATTTTCTAAAGCGCGGTTCGGAAAGTTCGGAACGCAGAAATCCGGAAAATCAACGATATCGGCCGTTCGCGAACGAGATAAATCCGCCGCCATTACTAATTATTAGTGGTACTTTTTGATACATAATTTTCGCCTTTGATCAAAATTCACCTTTTTAATAACTTTAGAAGAAAATGTGAAAGTTTAAAATATTGTGGTAAGGTTTGGTAGCAAAAATAATGCCCCTTTATAAATATGACCCCCATTTGACTTTATTGTTAAATAAAGAAATGAGAAAACACTCCACAATGTACTGACACCTTCTATGGGCACATTGGCAGGCTAAATAAATGGGCACTTGTGCGTTTTCGCTACCTCAGACTTGGTGAATTGGAATGGCTGAAACACTTTTCGACATTTTATAAATATGATCGAGCGGTTACCGCAGTAATGTATGATGAAAAGTAGCAGTATTTACTTTTTGCCACTGGTTCTCACTGCTTTATATGTAGTGAAAAGTACAAATTTGGTGAAAAGGCGCCGATATCAGGCGAAAAGAGGCGAAAAGTTTATTGAACTTTTATAAATATGTCCCAAAGAAAAAAAATAACTAGCTTCATTTTAATATATTTTAGTTTTTCTTGCTACACACCCTTCAAACTTAGAATTACCCTCCACAAATTCATTCATATCTGCAAAATTTTCTTTGTAGAAATGTTCAGACACCTAGAGACACCTCCAGGAACAAATAAAATTTCCGACTAAATATCGATCCTCTACATGTCCTGAATAAAATTGCACCGTACTTGAATCAGTGCACAAAGAGATATGGCCAGCAAAAAGCCTGAAAGGGAGCCAATCCAACTTCAGACTAAACACCCCTTTTCCTGTAAACCAGCCCCACAAACTATATATTATTGGAATCTTCACATCTTCAACTACTCTGAGAGACCAAATGGATTTTACAAATTAAAAGCTTAGCTCCTAGAGGTTTCAATAAAGACATTCAATATGCATGCTTTCTACAATTTAAGTAACCACTATATTTACAGTATTTATAGGGCATGCCCACACTTAGTATAAGGTAGGTAACCCCTGCTAACCCCCAACAGGCGATTTATTACTTTTAAAATAGGCTTAAATTGCTGCTTACAGACCCTTGTCTCCTGCGTTGTCTCTGATCCAGCTCCCTGCTTATGGAAATTGCAAGCAGGTTCCGGACTGGCAGACGCATGTGATTGGCTAAGATGTTTTTTTTAAAGAAATGTTTTGGCAGTTGGGGGTGGGCAGGGAGTACCTACCTTATGGCCAAAGGGATTCACGCTAGGTGCCACGGCTGAAGAGATGGATCCGGATGGTAGGGGGGGGGGGGGGTGTTAGGGCACCCCTTCTCATCTCACAGTCCTTGTTGAGGTTAGGAAAGCAGCGGGGACCGGATAACTCACTGACAAATTCTACTCTTAACTTTCCTGGACTTTGGAGGAAGGCCTTTTGCAGGAGAACCATATGGAGCAGAGATGTAAGGTAAGGATTTTTTTAAACCACACAGTGGGGGCAGTATGGGGTTAAATTTTAGTTTTGGGGGTGAACATGCCTTTTAAGTCTAAAAAAGGTTCTTAGTAGGATCATAGCAGTTCTGTATAATATTGTCTCTCCTTATTGGTTACACTAATTTTCTATAAAAATTAAGAATTTGTAATTTTTGTAACTAATGTTCTATTTAAGTTGTAAGTAAAACCCTCATTTACCGAGAGCCGCAGTGTTATTTTTTGGAGTTAAATTCATGCTAACCGATTCAATGTTGGACTTCAACTCCTTCCTTGCGCCAGCTGCACGAGTATTGAAAAAGACACCGCACAGCCAGTGCAAGAATTTCAATATGCGTTTTGTGCATAAAACAGCGTAACTGTTTAATGTCAGCTAATAGCTGTATTGAATTACAATTCCGACATTTACCCTGACCAAATGAGGCTGATAGTGTATACCTAAGCCAAAACGTTGCTCGTATGCTCGTTCTCTAAGTATATATTGTAATAGGGAAGATAGAAAATTTATTTAGGATCCAAACGTTTAATGAGTAAGCCATACAAGCATTTGTATGTAATGTCTTATTTCTAGTTCATTTAAGCTTAAAGGGGGAAGATAAAAAGAGATCTGGGCAACAGGAAATTAGACCCTGATGAAGCATCCAATAATGATGTAAAATACACTTTGGTTTGTTTGGTGACATCTGTTTATTTTTTCTGCCTAAAAAGACTCTGACCCGTGATCCCTCTGACTGTTAAATAGTGAGATGCAGGAAACAGTATTACTGTGCACTTCAAATCATGCTTGGGTTGCTCTGGTCACTGGGAGAGTGGCTTGATGGTAAACCATAAGGTTATGCTGCATGCAGGGTTGCCAGTTTTTTTTCCACCCCAAACAGGAGGGGAGCAGGGCTGTGACATTACTGTGGTGTCACGGTGGGTGGGCGGAGGTGTGGTTAGAGCTGTGGTAGCAGCTGGGGGAGTGATTAGGGGCGTAACTGGGCAGGGAGTAGGTGTTCCAGGGGTGTGGCTGTCAGGGATGGGATTTGGGTGGAATTTCAGCTCTGACTGCGGGACTCAGGATTTTGTCTCTGCAGTTGGGACAATCCCGCCCCCAAATCGGGATGTCTGGCAACACCGGCTGCATGTCAGGTGAAGACCAAGGGATATAAGTCTTAAACTAATTTATTGATGTGTCCATTCTTTGTTTGGAAAATTTCTGCTTACTATTTGTATATTCTGGTTACCAGAGATTATATATATTTTCAGAGTTTGTTTAAAAGGTATGTCCAGCATAAAAAAAAAACTTTTTATAGTCTGGTAGAGCAACCCCAAACCCTATTTTCCCTTTATTTAGAAATCTCTAAATTAAAGACAAGCAGGGTTATTCAATAAAATTTCTTATCATTTAAAATGGTGCTAATTTTGCCCCAACCAATCAGATGTTAGCTTTCAAATGTTAAATAAGATCTGATTGGTTGGGGCAAAATTAGCACCATTTTAAACGTTAAGAACTTTTATTGAATCTTCCTGAAGATCCTTTTAAGGGAGTGTCAAACACAAAGGGTCATATTTATAAAGAATCTATAGCAGTAATTACTGTATCGAAAAATACAGCCAGTAGCGGTAAATTTTCAACTGTGGCAATAATTTTCATTGGGTGCAGTGAAAATAACCAATATTGGTACATTGGGTGGTAATTTTTGGCCATTAACACACGCAGGTATTACTACTGTATGTGGTCATCAAATAACATTGTGGTCACACCAATACCAACATCAATATCAGTACAGTCATAAAATGGCACTGTGGTTGGAACAGGATCCATTGTTATTTACTGATATTGATCCGTAATAAATATGGCCCATCATTATAAACATTGTCCTTGGATTGCAATTTTATTAGTTTAGTAAGTGTCTAACTAAGTCTAACATAGCACGTAGAATTTGGGCAGGGTTTTGTTTTGCCTGCCCCACCACCTGCAATTCTTGAATCTTTCACCCGTCACCTATTCTTAACTCTTCGACCTTCTGTTGTTCTTGCCACTTACAATGTGTACCCTCGATCCCATGCCCTCCTTCTTACTCAGAGACTGTGCTACAATCCTTTCCTCTGCTCTTGCTCACATTTTTAATTCCTCCCTGACCTCTGGGATTTTTCCTTCTGCCTTAAAACATGCATGCATCAAACCTCTTCTTAAAAAACCCTTTCTGGACCAGACCTGTCTCTCGAACTATCGCCCTTTCTCCCTTTTACCATTTTTTCAAAAGTCTTAGTACGTCTTATCTCTACACGCATTACTATTTACCCCCATGCTAATAACCTATTGGACCAATTGCAGTCAGAATCCTAACCGGGTCATTCAACTTAAATGGCCGTCTGCAAAGTCTCAAATGACCTACAAACTGCCAAAGCCATTTTGCCTCATTCTCCTCGACCTATCGGTGGCCTTTAATACTTTGAGCCACTCTCTTCTTATGCAAATTCTAAATTCTCTGGGCATCCAAAATAAAGCTGCGGCATAGTTGTCTTCTTATCTCTCTAACAGTTCTTTCTCTGTCTCTTTTGCTAATAAGACTTCCTCTCAAGCTTTGTGTGGGGCTCCCTCAGGGCTTGGGTTTAGGACCCTTGTTGTTCTCCCTGTACACTATATTTTTCAGAGAAAGTTCTTTTGGCTGTAAGTTTCACCTATATGCTAATTATACCCAAATGTACTTGTCCACCCCTGCACTAACCCCTGAAGTTCAATCCCAAATATCTAAATGTCTGCTCTCTATTTTCTCCTAGATGGCATACCGCTGACTTAAATCTATCTAAAAGAAAATTAATCATTTCCCCCTATAAACTAAGACCTAGTCCACCCTTCTCCATCTTTATTAACAATATGGTCATTACCCAGTTGAATCTGCACACTGCCTTGGAGTTATTTTTGACTCCTCTCTTTCCTTCCATCATCACATTAACAATGTCACTAGAACGTGTCATTTTCTCCTTCGCAATATTGCCAAGATCTGCCCTTTCTTCTCTCACTCCACTACTAAAATGCTCATGAATGCCTTATATTCTCCCGTCTTCACTAGTGTAACATTCTGTTACTTGGACTCCCGGCTTGCCATCTCTCTCCTCTCCAGTCTTAAACTCGGGAGCTTGGATCATCTCACTCTCTTCCAAAAGAGAACCCGCAACCCTGATACTGCAGTCCATAGTGTGGCTTCCCATCAAACAAAGAATCATATTCAATATCCTTCTATTAACCTTTAAATACCTTCACTCTACTGCACCTCCCTACTTATCTTCTCTCTTGGTCCCTAATGTTCTTGGACATGCCCTCCCTTCCTTGCAAGGCAATCTTCTCTATAAACCCTCTACGAACACTGCTTCCTCCCTTCTTAAACCTCTCTTGCTTCTCCCTAGCTTTGGAACCTTTTCCCTCTCTCACTTCGCCAGGTGACATCCTTTAGCTATTTAAATCTAAACTGTTATCCTACCTTTCTGAAAACCAGCACTATTAATGATTGTTAGCTATATGTGCACTTTATCCCTCCTCCCACTTTTATCTGTATGTTGTCCCTCCCAGTTAGATTGTAAGCTCTTCAGGGCAAGGATCTCTTTTGAAATGTCAAAGCACACCTCACTTTATTTATATAAATTTAATTTATCTGTATAACAGTTTGCATTTATGTTTGTATGCTCTGTATTTTATAATGTACAGCGTTGCGTACCCAAGTGGCGCTATATAAATAAAATTATACATACATACATACGTTTATAAACATTGGCTATTTTCCCCATTTCACTATAGCAGGACATGCCAACGGCATCATTATATTCCCTGTATTTATAAAGTTGATAATTTTTACAGAAAATGGCTGCAAGTGAAGGTAAAAAAGTGATCTTAATAAAACTGGAAATTGCTAATCGTTTTAGAGTAAATGCAGGAAAATAGTCTAACACCCCCCCCCCCGGACCCTTATTAGTATTAAGAAACACTGGACAATGTACTGATGCCTTCCAAAGGCCCACGGCAGGCTACATATATGGGCACTTAAGCATTTTCACCCAACTTAACTCAGGAAACACAATTATCTCTGTTTTATAAATACCATCAAGTGGTTACCACAGCATTAGGCGGTGAAAATAATATTTTGCCACTGGTTATCACTGCTATATAAATTCCGCTAATTATTTCAGAATTCACAGAAAACAGCAGCATTAACAACAGCACAAAGTTAACAAGCCTTTATAAATATGTTCCTAAGTCTGTCATTTGGTCCTGTCTAAAGGTGTCCATATATTGGAACTCACAATCCAAAGTTGCCATGATATTTGAGTGATGCTGAAGTAATCGCCTGACCCGTTCTTTTTTTAAACTGACTTTGCGGCAACAAAATGAATGGGCCAGACGGTACTGTCAGAAGGTGAGAAACCGCCAGAGCTATAGGTACTAAATAGATTCAAACGTCTAGAAAGAAAGAGAAAGGAGGTCTCTGATGAAGGGGCTGAGTCCGTGAAACATGTCAGACCTAATGGGGTGTTTCCACACGCGATTTTACTTTTGACTTGTAGGAGTATCAATAAAGCGTGATTTCTTAAACATTTGGATTGGTTTCTTCTGGTACAGAGCGGAGTCTGCTTTTCTTTTTGGATGTTTGACTTTATATGTGAGCAGGAGGAACCACTATGGAGAGCGACCTCCGGCACGCAGAGGATTCACCATTGCCATTATACATACCATGGTGAGCCCCCACGGACGGGTCGACCAAGATTGTGAGTTTACATGTAATAGATTCTATTGAATATATAAGTAGTGTATGGTCTCCTTAAGTTTATAACATAAAAAGGTGGCAAATCAATTCCCTAATAACTAATACAGTAATATAAAATTATCCTCTCTGTTCTACTATGAATAATCGCCCTACAGAAATAAATATAGAACCAGGAGATAATGAAGATTTAATAGTCCACAAATGATAAGCTATTATGTTATTATTCATTCTCTCAGCAACCCCTCTTAATACCATTCAAGGTACTTGATACTGGATCATAATTGTTTGCATCTTTGTTACAGAAAACTGTAGTGTTTGTAAATGAATGCTCATAATTAACAATAAGGATTTCTGTATAGACATGTTATGTGCAGCCTTTCTTTCCGTGTGCACTGGAACCTGACCTTATTTTTCTTCCTATCTTGAGATGATATATGATTAATAGATTGTTGGATCATCCTCTGCTCTGATTGTCTCTGTTAGCAGCTTGCTGACCCTGGTGCTTCCTACTGAGGTCATCAGAAAGTGCAATGGGTTTAAAGAGAATTAAAATCAATAAACGCTAAGATACAGACACGAAAATAATAAATCTCATGTAACATATCTATTAATAATTACTAATAACTGAACCCCTAAAGTACAGCTATTGCCTACAGTACTGTAAAATGTGATAAGCATGTAAACAGGGTAGAAAGGAACAAGGATACATGGTCAATATTGTTACTATAATGAGGTGTGTGCCTGTAACATCATCTATGCTCCCTTACATAGTACAGTGCACAGGAGCATGGATGTAGTCGGCACCTGTCAGATGAAGCAGCAGAGGAGCGCGATCACTGGTAAGGTTGCTGTGTTCCCTTCTGTATCGTGTTGGATTAATAAAATAACCTGAGGGAAGACATAGCTTCTTTACCTCCCGTTCTTCAGTTTAAATGAAAAAGGTAAGTATCATTTTTAAGTGGAGATACACTTAACACCATTGGCAGCAAGAAGTCTATGTGCATCATTGCTAATAGTCCCAGATTTTGTCCCTGCTTCCAGCATCATGTTCCATGGTTGCTATAAATGAAGAATATATACATCTTTATAGGAAAATCAAGGGAAATATATTAAAGACTAGTGATGTTCGAAACTGACGAGTTCTGTTTTCAAAAATATTGGGAAATTTGGAAATCTGAAAATGGACACATAGAAGTCAATGGGTAATAAAAACCCAAAAGTTTTGATTAAATTTAAGGTAGAAATAGCAATAGTATGTTGGTATTAATGGTTCAGGGACCTGGCAAATAGTCTAGGGAACACGTACATATAACCAAAACTTAAAAACTTTCTTTCGTCACATTCAAGCTGCAGTATTTTCGAGGTTCTACATTTACTATTCGAGGGTTCAGAAATTCTAATTTGAGGGTTATTTACTGCCGCCTAGATCTCCTAGCAAGCTTAACATTTTGCTGAAACAAAACTCTAAGCCCTCTCAACATTGTATCATATACTTCATAGGTAAAAATAAAAAACACATTAGGACATCTCCACCCCCTGAACTAAAATTTGCTCCACTGCTGGCCCCACTGTGTAGTGTTCAAAAATCCTTACCTTTCTTCTATGCTCCTTATGGTTTTCTGCAATTCCTGATGAAAGTCTAGAAAAGTGAACAGTAGGATCCTGTCTGTGTGTTATCCAGTATCTGGCTCATTCTTGTACTCCTAGAGGACTTTGACGTGTGCAGGGGAGCTCTCCTCCCTCCCCCCTCCCCATTCAATTTAAAAGAAAAAACTACTTTTCTGTAGTTTAGGGGACCCTTCAACCCTAAATGCTAGGGTTTTAACTTTAAAAGTCATGCAGAAATAGACTTACCCAACCTTGTTCACTCGTCTCTCTCAATAACCAGCAGCCAGTCCCACCCCTGCTGCTTTTCTGTTCCAGGAAGTAGCAGTAGAGGCAGAGGTCGAAGGAATAAAGGTAGGTAAGTCTTTTCCTGGGCACTTTTTAAAGTTAAAATCCTAGCGTTTAGGGTTGGGGGGTCCCCTACACTACAGCAAAGTTGTCTTTTCTTTTTAATTAAATGGGGAGGGGGGAGAGCTCCCCCACACTACAGCAAAGTTTGTATTTGGTGATACCCTTTAATGCGATTGCTTAGAGCTTTGCTTCAACAGAATATTGTGTTGTCTACACACTGTAGAGATCTTTAAAAGACATGTTCAGCATAAAAATATATATACATATATATATTCTGCTAGAGCACCTCATAATTATTCTTGCATTATTAAGAATTGTCAAAGATGCCTCTGAAGGGACTAACCTGACTCGGTCCCATTCTGCCCTGCCAGTTCTACTTCCTGAACATTTCAAGAACATTACTGTTTGCTTGTACTGACCCTGTCAGCATGACGCCAATAGCCTTACAGCTGCGACCAGAAAGACTAGAAAGAAGAGCCAAAGGGCAGAGCAGAGCAGTGAGGTATTGGGTCAGGTAAGTCCCTTCAGAGACATCTTTCACAATTTTTGGGGGGGTCCTCTACCAGAATATAAAAAAAGGTTTTTTTATGCTGGACATGCCCTTTCAGATTCTGTCCATAGGGAGAACATTTGGGACTGACACATTCCCATTCAGCCGCCCTATAATTTTTCTGGAAATGTTTCTGTCAGGTTTGAGAATTCCAGAGACCTTGGGAACGCTAATTTCTTTTTAATTAAAGATAAATGGGGAAATTCCATTATATCCAACGAAATTGTCCCTGTATCATTAAAGTATGTACCCAGCTTTAAGCTGGCTAGGAGATTGTGACCTAATAGACAGAGGATTTTTTTCATGTTAGGCGGCCTGCAAAACGTTCCAGCATCAGAACAGCTAGTCAGGTTGGTGACAGACACTTGAGGGGCCAGTGACTGGGACAGTTAAGCTTTGGCCACTCTACAACAGAGTAGCATTGCTGTCTGTTTGCCCTGCGATCTGTGCAATTTTGCGTTATCGGAGCACATGGCTGAAAACAGATTGCATTGCAGGAAATTTGGCCACCAACATTGACACGCAGTGTTCTGCGATTCTCACACGCTAATGAATCGCAAGTGCAATTGTAAGCACATGAGAAGCCACAAACAGCAACACATGTGTAAAGCTTGCGCACATTGGAGTACATTTCAAGAACATTACTGTTTGCTTGTAATTAGCCTGTCAGCATGACTGAGCATGTCTGGGAGACTGAGGGGCATATTTATAATGATGCAGTCTCGCTAAATAGGGATACCGTACCTTTAACGCTCATACCGTGCCTTTACAACCACCATCATACAATTATGATAATCTGATTTCGCTTTATGGTTTACTGTATTGGGAAATAAGAATTGTCTGACCGGCCCCATTTAGAAAAATTTCTGACAATCATCAATACACAGGCTGACAAACGTAGTGTCTATGGCCATCATAAGTACTAGGCCTCACGAGTGTGCTTGCAATCTGGTATCGCATGAGAATCACAGGGCAATACATGTCAATGTGGGTGGCCACATTGCAGACACTGCACAGCAATCCCTTATCGGAGCGCATACAGTCAGCATGCGAATCGCAAACGCCCTGATTTACTCAAAGTTGAGCAGATCGCAGAGCAAACAGATGGTTACGCACAGCATGCTGACAAAATGGTGCCCAGAATGCTGACTTTTAGACCAAGGGGTTTGGCACTGCTGTGGTTGGTGATTTATATATCCATGAAAGGGCAAACTTTCATGGATATGAATATACTGTTCATCACTAGTCCACAGTATTACTTTATTGATTTATTAAACCTGGAACCCTGATCACTTTTTAAGAGGCCTATGGTAGTACTATTGTTACTTTTTGGCAGGCAGAATGATATACCATGTGTTATGTATATATATATATATAAATGATATAATACACCGCACTCACAATTCATGCAATGATCCTTTATTATGAGGCTCGCTGTAAATCCGGGCGACGTTTCGGGAACAGCATGTCCCCTTTCTCAAGCCCACAGCGTCACGACCATACCATAATACAAAAAGAGTTCATAATACACTTCAATAGTACTTTCTATATATACTCTCCTCCCAGGTGTATCTGCCCCCCGTTGCACCAATCACATGCTAGGTAATATAACAGGTGAACCAATATACATAATCACATACAGGTATAGGAAAAAAGACAGACAAAGGGAGATATCAAGGCGCCACCCATAGATCCCTGAAGACATTGTCACATAGAGAAATGAGGATCCCAAAATTAATGCAATAACAGCTGTATTAATTATACATAACATCACAAGTATACATTAGTCATAATCATGATTCAATCTGTAGGGTGGAGGGTACCACTCTGTGCACCCACCATACTTCCCTTTTCTTAAGCAATAACTCCCTATCACCCCCCTGTTGGGTCTAGGGACAGATCAAGAATTAAAATCTCAAGTCAGACCCTCATGATGTGCTTCATGAATAAAGAGTCGGTACAGGTAATTTGGTATTTTTCATCTTAATGCTGGATTTGTGTTTGTGATATACGATTTTTAAACCGGTTGTGCCGTTCACCCACATATATCTTGTTACATGGGCATACACGAAGCGTATACCACAATTTAGTATCACAAGTGAAATGGCCTCTCAATTGAAATACTTGTTTGGTATTGAGATGTGAAATACATTAGTTTTTATGACATGTTTACACTGTTTGCAGCTTCTGCAAGGAACATGCCATGGGATAATCCTCCTTGGTTTTATGTGATACAGCCAAATCGGATGTCACAAAATAATTAGCCAAGGTTTTTTCCTTTTTTATACATATTCGTGGGGGAGTGCAAATTCCTGAACAGATGGAAAACCTTCCTTCAATAAGTTCCAATGTTTGTATATACATTTATTGATGAGGGAACTGTGCAATGAGTATTGGGTAACAAATGGTATACGTGTGCTGTTCTTTTCATTAGATCTAATAAAGCTCCTGGAAGATTTATCAAGAGCTTGGTCCAAAACCCGAGGAGGATATCCTCTCTCCTGGAATTTCTTATACATCTCTTTCATCTGAACAGTTTTCATAGAGGGATCAGATACTATTCTAGATACTCTGGTAAACTGACTAATGGGCCACTGACTTTTTAGTTTTTAACCGGATGAAACTGCTGTACATAATTTGGTTGCGATCCGTGGGTTTGGAGTATACTCTCCGTACGAAAGCCCCCTCTCTGGATCACTTTCACATCCAAAAAATGAATGTATGGTCATGATACTCTAAGGTATATTTTGTGGGATGTAATGTGTTCAATTGGTGATGGAACTCCATGAGTGTCTCAATGTCGCCCCGCCATAACACAAAGACGTCGTCTATGTACCCCACCAGGCCACACAGTGCCTGCAAAATAGTGGAAAGCACATAGACAAGTCTACCTCCTGCCAAAGCAGTGAAGGCATTAGCGTACGACGGAGCGACAGAGCCTCCCGGTGCTGTCCGGATGGATCGTGAGAGCTTTCTACACGGAGGGAGAAACGCGGCGCATCATGGGTAACCTCGCGGATCGCGAGACTTCCTGGTTGTTCCCCATCCACCACGGGAAAGAGGCAACGGGAGACTTGATGTGACGACGCACGGATCTGGAGCTACACGCAATTACCCTGGCTGAATACTACACTCAGCAAAGGATTCCCAGGGATTGCGAATACATCTCAGACCTACGTTGTTTGCCGAAATGGGGATTTCAAGCACAAGTATGTACAAATCTTGAATAAATGCTTACTAGAGATCTCATGACATTAAACATTGAATTTCTTACTAAAGAAATAGAGTTGATTGATAGTAAATTAGCACAGGTCGATTTGGATTTAGCAAATCATAACCAATACTGATTTTGATGCATTGAAAGTGGAATGGCAGCTAAAATGGAGGAATATCGGAAAGGTGGGGAGGAGGCTAAAAAGAAGAAATTCACTAAGACTTGATTGATTATGAGAGAGGGTCTGTGTATAATTGGTCCCAAATACGCACTTATTCTAATAAGTTTCTAGACAAAGAGCCCGGTCCCTAGAAAACACAAGGGGAATAAGGGGCAATTGGTCTCATGGACAATCTGATTTTTTATCCCAGGGAAGAGGAAATACCGGACCCGGAGAGGGGGATGGAAAAACCGAGAATACGACACGTGAAAGCGCAACGTGTGACCCGACCAGATTGAAACAGCAACAATCGCAGGATGTAGCGGTAATTAACATTTCTAACTATCTTAACAGATGCTGAGATACAACTGTTGAATAAGGTTTGGGATTTTGTCCTATATACCTATTGACACCTTGCAATGGACATTGATTTATATGCATTCTTTCGCCGTATTAGGCTCAGGACCATTTTTTCATTAAAACCTAAAATGGACACAGTGGGCTCTGGACTTTGTGGTTTGACACCCCAGGACTTTAATCTGTTTAAAAAGTCAAGATTTATGCCACCTACCACTTATCCAGTGGTTGAGACTTTTGTGGGAAAAGTTAAAAATGATATTGCTCAGGTTTTGCTGACATTAAGTCCACACATATTGGATCTAACCTCACACAGCTTGAGACTGAAGCCATTAATAGTCTTAATCATATTCTGATATCACGATCAAACCGTCGGATAAGGGCGGGCGATCGTGGTATTAGATACTGAATATTATGTTGGGGAAATTATGACTCAATATCAGATATCATGTATATGCTAAATTACCAGGAGACCCCATCTGGGATATCTCAAGAGTATAGAGAAAATCTGTCGGACTATGTTTCGAAGGGTGTAATACACATATCTCTTAAGGAAATGTTGATAGTTTCTAACCCTGTGACTCCGGTCCTTTATATACCCTGCCAAGATACACAAGGACCCTGTCCGGCCGCCTGGGCGCCAATAGTGGCAGGCATGGATTCTGTTTTTGCCCATTGGCCGTCCTGCTGGACAGGATCCTTGCACCCTTGGTTCGGGGTGGACTTTCTATATCCAAGATACTCAACACTTTTTGACCAAGTTAGCCGCAGTGAAGGTAGCTACCCTGAGCCTATATTGATGGCTACATTGGATGTAGGTAGCTTATATACCTCTATTCCTCATTTAAGGAATGTCGGCATGTGAAAAGTTACTAAGTGAGAATGCCAACTTTAGTAGAGATCAAATAAAAAAATTTTTATGGGTTTATTACATACATACTCACCCAATCATACTTCAGGTTCGACAAAAGTTCTTCAGACAACTCCGTGGGACGGCCATGGATCCAATGTCGCTCCGTCTACGCTAATGCCTTTATATGCTTTGGCAGGAGGTAGACTTCGTCTATGTGCTTCCACTATTTTGCAGGCACTGTGTGGCCTGGTGAGGTACATAGACGACGTCTTGTGTTATGGCGGGGCGACATTGAGACACTCATGGAGTTTCCCATCACCATTGACCACATTACAATCCCACATAAAATAACCTTAGAGTATCATGACCATAACATTCATTTTTTGGATGTGAAAGTGATCCAGGAGGGGGGCTTTCGTACGGAGTTATACTCTCAAAACCCACGATCGCAACCAATTACTTATGTACATGCATGTTATCATCCGGTTAAAACTAAAAGTCAGTGCCCATTAGTCAGTTTACCAGAGTATCTAGAATAGTATCTGATCCCTCTATGAAAACTGTTCAGATGAAAGAGATGTAATATAGAGATATAGTGCGCTAGACTTGGTTTGACGGGATGACGTATGTCTTATTCAACCTCAAATACTCCAGGAGAGAACTAGACACAGTGTCTACTGTGTCCAGCATGGTATTGATGTCCTTCGGCGCGATTGGTATAAATGTCCTTACCGTGGACATTATGTAAAAACATTTTTAAAACTCGTTTACTATGATTCCAAAACATATCAAAATTGTCTTCAATCTACACGTTTTGACATACCATTACTGTTACTGTCAATCAGAGTTTGCATGATATCTTATCCTGAGGTTGCGTCAATTGGTCCGACTTTGTTCGTATAGTCACTTGGTTCACTAACACACGCGTAATTAAAGTCAGTGAATGTGAGTATCATGAATTGACTAAACTAGTGAACAGTAAACAATAAAAGAAAATAAAACACTTCCTGTGATTGTCCTTATTCGCATGGTAATGAGTTGCCGCTGCCCTCCTGGCTCCGCCACCGGGGTCCTCACGCATAATCGCCTGCATTTGATATGTTGTTCAGCTACCAGTTAGTTCGGTCATGTATAGTATCCCGGAGTTAGACATTGGTGTTGGGTTGCATTCACAACCATACCACCCAGATTTGCTGGAATTTTGTCAGTACAGTCCGATGTTGCCAGGACTTTGTTCAGATTCAATGAAAGGAACGCACACTAACCATTTGGTGCCTACCTCATACGATACTCATTGCAACAGTTCCCCCCCCTTTTCTTCCCGCATCAATAAATGTTATAACCACAAACAATTGGAACATTATTAGTGAGAGGGAAGGGTGTGGGGGTCCATCTGTTCAGGACTTTGCCAAACCGTTTTGTCTACTCTTTGCACTCCCACCAGCCACAACATATAGTCAAAAACAGGAAAAAACCTGGATAATTATTTTTGTGGAACAATCGTCTTGATCCACCAAACTTCCCTACACTTCAGTCGGTGTTCCCTATTCCTAACATTGTTCAAGGGTATGGATTCCAATACCCTGAACCTCATTTAGGTGGCCAAGTGTCCTTTGTCCATGTAATGTTTTGGTAAGGGTAGGCAATATTTTCAGGCAAAAAGCAATAACTGTATATATGTATAGGTTTGACCTCCGTGGAATTGGATTAGGCTGCACGGATGGACTCTTTGCTTACACCTTGGGATGGGCTCTCCCCACAGATTGGACTTTTTCTCAAGAGCCTCCCCTCTTAGATCAGGAGGTAGGATCAGAATGGAAATGAGTAGTGAAAGGAGTGTCACTTCCTGTTCATGGGTATAAAGGGTTCACTTTATTTTTCACATTTGATAAAAAACCACGAGTCCACACATGTAATGTATGAATAAAGCATTTTTGAGATATCCTAGGAGTCTCCTTTCCCTGGATCCACCTTTAATATTTTGATTGATTGATGTGACCTGGACAGATTACAAGCAGGAACCAGGAGGACCAGAATGCTTTAGTAGGTATGCTTTCTTTTTAATACACTAGATATTGGATAGATTCAAAGTTGGATTGTCAAATCTAGAAATATCTAATACACCGGTGGTATTACTTTTTGATGCTCCTACACTCTGAACATTTATTTCGTGAATGAAACCCAATGGGATTTACTCATTATGGTTCATGTGTATGTGCTTTTCCCAACCGTCTGAAGTGCCGAAGAACACCTACGGTTAGCCGGGAAAGATGGAAAATTTCCATCGGTCGTTATCGTTATCGCGTATGGGAATCGGTAGGATATGTGTATGTGGTTCCCACAGCATGTGTGCCGGCAGATACCATTGTGATCTGTCGGTACACATGCTGTACAAATCGCATGTGTATGGCCACCTTAAGTTCCATAATGCATGGATTGCTTACCTTTTAGGTTTAAAAATTTTGCAGGGAAATTCAATAAAAGTTCTTATTGTTAAAAATGGTGCTAATATTGCCCCAACCAATCAGATCTTATTTAACATTTGAAAGCTAACATCTTTCACCATTTTTAACGATAAGAACTTTTATTGAAAAACCCTGATGGTTTCCACAGAATAGTGTGTAGGTGTCTTATTGTTCCTTTAATATTCCAATGGTCAGAGTTACAGTATTAAAAGTTAAAGTTAAATTCACAAAGAAAAAAACAACAAAAACAAAATACCCCCAAAGAATTCCATTCATTCAGATTTTATTTAAGTCAACAGAGAGAAGGGCACACTTTCTAAAAACTGTAAAGACCAATATGAAAAAACTACAAGAGCATTAACAAAGCAACGGATATGGCTACAATACATATTTTACAGTTTTGTTTTTAATGATCTAATGATCAAGGCAAATATTTAAGTGCTATTCCGAAGCTTAAACAGTATTACAGGTTTTCAATTTAACCGTATCTCTTATGATGTAATACTACAGTACAAATTGAAATAGATCCAAATAAAGAGCTACAAACCATCAACGAATATAAGAATGGAGATATAAAAATCAATGATAAGTAATAATAATCCTCATATTGATGGCAATTAATGGTCAGAAATAATTAATTACTAAATAATTAATTTTTTATGCACAGAGGTGCCAAGGTAGAGACAGTCCATATCCCCATACTAGCCCCTAAATATCCCAATCTATTTTATTTTAATAAACCTTTTCAAAGTACCCAGTCACCATAGTCATTAGTCAATTTGGGTTTCATTTTCTGGACTAAGGGCCATATTTATAAAGGCGCATTATCACTTTTTTTAGTGATATCACTCCTTTAGCAATCATTAAAAAGATTGTTAATTTACGATTGCAATTGTAAATCTATGATAGTGCTCCTAAACATCCGATAATCATTGTATATCTACGAGGGCGAGCATACTTACGATCCACCATAGAATTTTACTACCGCATGGTATTCTGACTGAACGTTCTTAAATTAACAAAGTTAAATGTATGATCATGGCTGCTAACTTGCGATAACACGTGGTATCGCTAACTTGCAATACCGCGGGTTTTATAAATATGTCATCAGCCCCTGCAATTACAAGATGAATGAATAATCCAAGGTCACACAGTAAAAACACATTCTGTATAACTAAGTTAAAATTAATCAGCTTCCAATCATTGGATGATTGGTAACTGTATATTTGTGGTTAGGCTTTTGATCTTTATAAAACAGAACATCACATATTGAGAGTTGATTAATACTTTTAATAATAACTTTTTGTGTATATCCACCTCAGATCAAATACAATCTGAAGAATACCTTAGTGGTTATCGGATTTTTATATTAAGTGCAAAATTTTGCACATGTGCTAAATCTGCAGCAACCAATTAGATGTTATTAAAGGTTTTCTTCCTGTAGTAGACCAGTGCAAAGGTAACATCTTATTGGTTGAGGCAAATTAACAAATTTTGCATCTCTTGTTGAATAAGACCATGAGATTCTTTATTTGGCTACACAATCACCACTATATAAGGCAATAAATACATACACATATTGCAGATAAGGGCATTCATCCACCAGTGAACTGTATGAAAAGACCTGAAAGATCCTGATGCAATATTGCAACAATATAAGCATGCATCAATGAGTTTTCAATCTAGAGCCAATTCAAAAAGTCCAATGTTCTGTAAAAGGCATGGATTGTCACTTTCATAAGAGTGATGTATTGTATTACAAGGTCATCTGTTGAAGAGGACTCTCTTGTCTAAACAAACTTAATATGCATTCATTCTGATTGAGCTGATAGTGGTTTTAATACTTGTTGTCAACTGATCTGGAATTCTTGCTATGGTGCAACTGGGTGCATTTGAAAAATGATTATGCATAAGGCGCACTATTTTATATCTATATTTTATCCTTTTACAAATTAAGTTGCTCTTTTCATAAACAGCAGAAAAAAAGAGTAACCTAAACACATAATCTACAAATAGAGTTTATTGAAAAATGACTGTAAATTTAGAGATGTTTACGTTTACTTCAAATCATTGAGTAAATTTATGATTGAAAAAAATAAACACAAGCATTTTCTTTGCACTCTAACTAACCCACTTTCCGGATAAATGATATTGAAATTAATAATTTATGTTCCAGTTAAAGTATACTTTTATACAACAAAACAGTCATTAGTGTTTTAAATGCCTGTGTGTAAAAATAAATTTGAAAAAAATTGGAAAATATATCTTTTCTATGGCATGGATAAAGTACTTGCATGGTATACAAAATAATGGTTCATTGTTTTAAAAAATGTCAGTCGATATTGTGTATATAAAGAATCTGCAAAATAAATAGACTATGTTTTAGTAGAAAAATAAAATGATTCATGAATAAGTTGAAATAAATCTTTTCTAAAATAGTAGGTTGATAGCATAATATAAAACATAAAAAAAAAAAAGGTTCAATTATATTTTAAAGCAGCTTTTAACACTCCCCCCTAACGACTGTGAAGACCTATACAGCACCTGGGTTTTGCCCTGATGCATTTTACCAAAGGATGGAAGTAGCACTCGTTCTCTCCTGTTAGGTCCCACACATTTTTTAGTGTGTCTTCCCATTGGTCAGGCCTCTGGAGGGCTGGGGCTGACTGGGAGAGCAATTCCAGCTTTAAGTATACAGGGCAAAAATCCAGGGTGAGGACTGAGTGGTCTCAGCCCTCACCCTGGGTTTTACCTGGATGCCTCTTACCAAAGAAATGGGAAGTTTCATTAAGTATAATTGCCCTTTAAAATGGAAAAGACATTTTAGCATGGATGTTGGATTTTATCACAGGAATGAACAATCTATGTTCTGGTCATTTTCCCATTCAGTCCCAGTCAAAAATAAAACTATAATAAAACTATATATAAATGAAAGCACCCATTTATACTGCTGAACATATGGAGAAATCCATTTATGGCTCAAATGCTAGGAACATACTACTTGTTTTAAAGAAATAAACATTATGTTGCAGAAAAAGGAGTCATTTCTAGGAAAGAATACAATTGATTTTTTTTTGAATTTGAGTAAGAATGGATAAAATTCTAAACAAAGTATATCTCCCATTCTAGTATCCAATTCTGCATTATATTATATTGATATTATGAACAAGTAAAACAACACATTTACTATTTGTTTAATAAATCCTGAGCTCTGCTAGGCAAAGAAAAAATGTCTATACTCCCAAAGCCATGCATAGCCTTGGAATTTAATAATGGAGCTCATTATGCTGAAGGCAATTGTTTGGAGAAATCTTCATAATATAGTAACTAAAGGCCTGCGTATTTTGATTTGACAAAAGGCACAAAAAACAAAACAAATATCCCCAGAACATTAGGGGAAAATATATGGCAACATTGTAGCATTTTCTTCAAATTAACATAAATAATTGAATATTAATTTAAATGAAAGGACAACTATACTGTAAAAATTTACTTTTTAAAAATGTATTAAAAGCACCTGGGGCAATGAGATAGGATTGATTATTCCCATATTGTTTTGTTGAGGAGCTACAGTGCATCTGTTTTCATCTGCCAGGTTATGGCCCGGGGCCATTCTATATTAAAGAGAGTGCTGAAGCATACAGGAAGACTGGCAGAAGCAGTTTTCTTTGTCCTGCTGCTCCTCGTATAAATGAAATTGGGAGGTAAAAACACCAATCCTGCCTCAGGTACTTTTTATTTTAATTTTTTTAATAAACTCTATAAGCACTATAATTTCCCTTTAAAAACATATATTTCCCTTCCATTATATCTACTCTTTGCACAAAACTTTCTTGTATAATAAGCCTAAATACTACAGAGATAGAATTCTTCGTTTTTACTTTGGCCAATAGCTATAAACATAATGTTAACATCTGTCTGGTGGTCAAAATCAGAAGACGCTTTTTTTAATTAGCTCTTTCACAATTGTCTGTTTGTATGGCTTGAACTTATTTATTTATTTTATTATAAAGAGAAGGGGAATCTTTCATGTAAAAAGTTAAGGGGGGACTGTGGTCTCCATACAAGTAACTTTCAAATTACTCCAGGATCATGCTTCTATCTGCAGTCTATCCAGACTTGCAGCAGTATAAATGATTGTTCCTGATTTCATTATAAGCTGTGATATCACCAGCACCACCACTGGCTTGAGGATGCCCAAAAGTGTCATTATAAGCCCTGTCCCAAACTTTTATAAAATCATATTTAAAGCTAACCACACCCCTGAAATGAATACTTTTCTGTCCCTAAAGTATCCATTGACAGAGGATACCCCAGATATTGACTCAAAACTTGTAACTAGCTTTAGGGTGGGGCTTATGACACAGCTTATAACACATGCATGTCACAGAAACAGTGCAGTACAAGCCTATAACTTTGGATTGACAACAGATAGAGACATCACCCTAGGCTTGTTTGAAAAGTATGAAAGGCAATTATATGGAGACAACTTTTAGCACTTGTTCACACTACATCAGTTTGTATCCGTTCTTCAAACGCAGGTGCGTTTTAAAAAAACAGAGACTGTAAAACCCCATAGGATTTCACAATAATGTTCACACTTGCTGTGTTGTATTCAGTTCTGTCCCAGTTCGTTTTAAAAATGTACTGCTGCACGCATTTCTGTTCCCCTAAAATGCATTATAAAAAAGGTACAATGGATAACAACAGATAAAAACGTGTGCGTTTCTGTCCATTTTGCGAAAAGAATGCCTGGGAGTTTCTGTGATGTCATTTCCAGTCCGCGGGCTATAAGAAACATGCTGAAGAATAGCAAAATCACCAGAAAATCCAAGATCTCTCTCCACAACGCTATCTGCTACCACTCTCTCCTAAGGCTCCTGAAACCCCCACACTTCCAGGAAGTGACAAGTGTTCTTTGGCCCAATTTTTTTTAAATTTGAAGAATGATCAAAAATGCATTAAAATGCAACAGAAATGCAGAAAAAAAGCACACGCAAACGCTTAGCAACGGATATAAAAAAACTTGTCAAAACATCACTTAACCTGCCTAGCTTAAGTTACGTTTTTGTCCATTCCTAGTGTGAATGTTGTTTTCTTATTTACATAGACCAAGGATGATTTGTCGTACATGAAGACAAGAATTTCATAATCCTTTAATTTAAACATTTACTTCTAGACAATGTACAGAGAATATACCCCATTTAGAAAATTAGAATTGTTTTACTGCATATATGTTTACCCTTAAATAAAGACATTTTGTTCTCAGAAGGAGTAATAAAATATATGAAATGCTTCATGGTGCCAAAAACTTTATAGCTTTAAATGTTATATGTGTTTTTCACTATAATATAACCTTTAGTATATTAAAATGAAAATAGCCATTTACTGTTTTAATAGTAGTTCCATTTGAAATGTAGCATTAATATTTAGATTTTAAAGTTCAGTCACAGAACATAAAAAATGCATGTATCAGAGGTGAGCTAAATCAGATTACCATGCCTGCATATGGTCAATTACAGCATTCAGGTACATTATACATTATTGTTGGTGGGGTTTATGTCAATTTGGTGAGGGTTTGTGTTAGGCAGAGATAGGGCTGTTCTGAATGATTGGTGCCACCACATTAAAACAATAATTTTGAAAGCTTCTCCTTTAATTGACCTCTGTCCTATATATCAAACTTGTACTTGTTGTCTAAAAGCATTTTGTCATTAAAGTGTACTGTTTAAATTGACTCATTAGTTTAGTTTTGATCATCTTAGATTTGACCACATAACACTCCATTTTCACTTTTTCCCCTTGTGTGATATTTATTATTATTATTATTATTATTAATTTACTCATTCATTTCCAAAATAATTCCATAATCTGGAAAACACATTTATAAACATCTAAATTAGCAGCATTCCGATGCTCGGCTTTTTCATTATAGGCCCATACATCCACAGAAACAGAAGTGTTAGAACAGGAAAGTTCATAAGCTCACATCTGCAGCCTGTGCACAAATGGACCCCATACATACAGTGCCATGTTTCATCCGCTGGAAAGATCGTTGGCAGACATGTAATACATTTCTGATCTAGAATGATATGAATGAAATATTTTCCAAGCTGTATTTAAAATATGTTGTGTACTTCCTGTCAAGCACAAACACGATTGGATTGACCACAATGACATTCTATTTATTCTTAAAGCTGTTCTCCAACTGAAAACAATATGCTCCTTGTATGGTTTTGTCTCATGGCTATAAATTTCATGTAAGAGGGACATAGCACGACTGTTTTACAAGACGTCCACATAACCAAATAAATTCAGTATAATACCCCATCATTTTGGGCTTGGCATGAAGATTCATAAGGGAACAGTTCACAGTGTTTCTTTTTTAAACTACAGAATGAATGTGTTCTATGTACATGAGGGCTTGGTAATGCCCTTAACAAAAAAGCTGCATGAAAATGGGTCGCTGTTTCATAAAGCACGAAGGATACTGACAAGGAAATAGTTTACTGAAAGGTCACTGCAAGTGAAATAAAGGAGAACTACACGTTAAGGAATTCTTTCCATTTAGAAAATACAACCTTTTCTGCCAACTTAAAGCAATATTAAAAGTCCTGGCTTCAAACATTTTTGAACTATAAATAAACACTGCATAGTTTGTCTTTTTTTATTTCGTTTTTTCTTTTTTATTTCTTTGTCTTTTTCTTTTTGTGGAAAATAATTATTGCAGTAGAACGGTCCCTGCTTGAAGTTCAGTAAGGAGCAAACAAAACAGGAGTGTGACTGGTCCTTATTGGTCCTGGAGCTGGTCGCAGAAGTGCTGAAGGAAGTGCTGGAGAATGGAACAGAGCAGCAGTTGGTGTCGTCCGAAGGGCGAATTGGGAATTCACAGCTATTGCAGCGGCGGCAGCAGCTGCAGCAGCTGCCAAAGGGTTTGGTAGAATTCTCGGAGTCAATGGCTTTAGACGTTGCTTTGTAAAAGCTAATTTGATCTGTAAATACAAGATAATTCATTTTAGTATTTGTATTTAGTATTTTTTTTAGTATAAGACAGAATATTTTTTACATTTAAAGGAAAACAATTCATAATTTTGGAAAATCCTAATGTGAAAGCTTTTCTCCACAGAACACCTATACATTGTAAGATTCTTCTCTAATAAGTTGCATTTAGTACATGTAAGTAATAGATTCTGCAAAAAAAAAAGACTTCCATGTTGTTGCCAGTACAGCTCATTGCCCCTGTTGGCTTCAAAGAGCCACACCCCCTAACTCCAGGATTCACTGTCTCTATGCACAGTTTCTAGCTTCTGTACATTTACCTGTTGCTGGTGCAACAGGTAAATGTACAGAAGCTAGTTTCTTAGTTTACTTGTGAAACAATACAAAATAGTCTACTGTCTGAGTTTATTGCTTTTTTTGTTTGTTTGTTTCCATCATGTTTCCAGAAAAATATAAAGTTTCTACCTAGCTAAAAACTTTATATATAGCAGTTCTGTTTTTTTTTATATACAAACCAGTGTGAATTTCTTCCTGGAGCAATACAAAATATTGAACTGACTTTACTGACATTTACTGAAATGTTCATGCTTCTTATGTATGTGCAGTGGTGGCGCACTGCTAAAGTGATGGTTTTAGAAACCAACAGACAATTGGGACACAGGTTAAATTCTCAAGGCTCTTTAAAAAAAAAAAAATTGTTTCTATTATGTTCCTAGCAAAAGATAAAGATTCTACAGTTACTGATAGCCTACCTATTAGCCCTTGTGGGATAGTATTAAAAAGCTTTCTTTTTAGCAAGACACAATATAGAAAGTTGCAGGTTCCATTTCCCATACTTACTTTAATTTTTTTACTGAAATATTAATATTCTGTTTCTTACAGCTATGATAGCAAAGAAATAAACTGCAAGGATTACTTTTCTTTTTTGTATGAAAAGCAAAGTAATTTATCATTGTTAGGGACAGGTGTTAAAACAAAAACTGCACTGAAATCTGTGTTCTGTGGGGAGAGATAATCTCTGAGCTGTAATATGATTCCTGTGAAGTACTGCGTACCCTTAGCTGGGTGTTCCCAACTAAGGTGAATTATGGGAGCTGACCCCTAATACCAAAAGGATCATTTTATAAATCACCCAGCATCCACAGCAAAGGGAGTGGTGAGACACAGCCTTTTGTATATTTCACAGCCTTTTGTATATTTTTGAATTTACCCTTTCTATGTTGTCTACAGACTTTAGTTCCCTTTTAAATAGAATAGCCATGACATTTAGGCCCAAACCATTCAATTTACATTTTTTGGTAACAAAAGATTTGCAAAATTTGCTATAATGTGTGCAAATAACAACCATCTATGCCTAAATATGTTAAAGGACATGTCCACCTGCAAAAAAAAAGTTTTAATATACAATTATAATTATTTAATATACAATTAATATATTGTAGGGCATCCTAGCCCACCCCCAACTACCAGGTTAGTTTGTTAAAATAAAGCAGAACTCTATTTACATTACTTCCTTCCGCCGGTGCTCTAGGTGGGCTTGGATGTCCTATAATATATTAAAATTTTTAGAGGTAGAGCACCAAGCAGCAAAGAGGGATCCAGAGGGAGGGAGGAGCGTGAAAGTGCCTCCCTGCACATGTCACAGTCCTTACTAAGATTAAGGAAGCAGCAGGGACAGCATGAATCACAGAAAGCTCCTACTATTTCGTTTTTTTCAAATTTAAACAGGTATTACAGGGGAACCATAAGGAGCAGAGATCTAAGGTAAGTTTATTTTAACACTACAAAGTGGGGCCAATAGTGGGTTAAATTTTAGTTTTAAGGGGGTGGACATTATTAAATAACATAGGGAGAGTATAAGGCATTACAATCTTACAGTAGCTCGTGGAATACTGTAAAAACCTCTTAATAGGTATAGCATTTCCTAAGGGCTAAATTGAAAATTAAAAAAGTCTCCATTCCTTAAATATGTTAACACACTTGTTAAAAGGGGTTAAATTACCCAGTGTTTTTTTAGCCTATTGTTTGCTAAATCCGCTGTGATCTAAAATGTCTTACTGTCTCGTTAGCTTTAAAATAATTTCACCAGATCCAACCTTGCGATCGGATTTGTGTAAAAATAATTTCCATGGTTAAACTATTGAATGTTAAAAAGAAGCCTTTTGTGTAATTGTTTTTTATAAAAAGTTTCTCCTCACTGCCATGCATTTTGTGTAAAGTACCTTTATTTTCTTCAGTTTCCTCCTTTGTCCCGAGATATAGAAGTTAAAAGAAGTCAAGATTTTAACACACCACTCCCGCTTGAGCTATCAATTTAAATTCCCTAACACAGCATGCTGGTGTAGTGTTTAGGCTTACACAAGTTTAACAGCAAGTTTCCCAATGGCTCTTTCCTGCTCACTAAAATGCTTGGTAAATACTGGGTTAAAAACTGAAGGGATGGAGAAAGAAGCAGAAAGAGCAGGACTGGGTCCCCCTCCTCCCAAGCTTTCACCAATTTATTGCCTGTCAAAGGGAGATCGGGCTGCAGTGATAAGGCAGGACTCGGGTCTCTCCTAACTCACCCCCTCCCACTCCCTATGTAGTAAGTGTCCTCTTAGAGGCTTACCTACTGAGTTTTTTTTTTTTTTTACAAAGGTTAGAGTGACGCTGTAGGAAGAAGTGTTTGCTGTAGGAAGAAGGGGTGATTTGAACTTTTTCAATTCTGACTGTACTGTCATTCCCCGCCGGCATTTATTGTTTCTATTTTCCATCTCCTCTCCTGGTTTAGGACTTTTACATGGTAGCGATATGGTTTTTATAGGGGACGCTCAATTTTTATTATGGTCCGATGTTGTTGAAATAATAAAGGTTGTATACATTTTGTATTTATACGTGTGGTTATAATGTTTTCAACATTTATTTCAGGTTTGATTCTTTAAGATTGTAAGGGGTCTGTCACGCTAGAGGTTTCTATTTTGGTCACAAGGACTTGTGTGCTAAGAGGGGTACTATAGGGTCTATCCTATTTCTTGTATATGAAAATTTTTCCTGAGCATTTGCTTTTGTAAGTGTGAATTGAACCTAACACTGCAGCAATAGGCTGGGGGACTGAATTACGTCCAATGACAGGTAACCTTTATTTACATCTATTTCATGCATGACATTTTTATCTCGTCTCTTTTAACTATGCTTAAAAATACTAAAGCTGAACCAAACTATAATCATAAAAAAGCATGACTAACTTGTCAAAGGTATTTACAAATGCAATGGCATTTATATTATTATTAAATAATTTCCTGTTGAATGGTTAATGTAAAGGCTAACACAATCTCATTACACTGTGCACATTGTGTAATGACATGCACCAACATCAGTCTTTGAACTCTTTACGTGTATTATGTAAATGCTAAAGGAATATTAATTCTTATGAAGCAAGGAACACAGTTAGAATATCAATCTAAATCAATATCCATATTATACATATATCATGTCTCTTAATTCAATGACTTTCAATTACCTCACTAAAAGACCATAATAATATAAGATTAGTTTAGTAACAGCTATCCCATGAAATCGTTTTTTGACAATTTCTAGAACAGCGTAAAACTGCTTGTCAACAAATGTTTAGTGTATTGTCTAAAATAAATTGTGTATATTCATTTCTACAATGGCTAAAATCTGTCTTTAATAAAATACTGTAGTTCTTACATCAAAATATTTCATTTTAAATATACTATTACCAAATGTAAATAAATGTTAGTATACACCTAATCCACTTAAGGCTACAGTATTTTAAGTGCTGTATGAAGTCAGTATTTCAGAACCTTTTTTTTTTACACGTTTATTTATACATATTTATGTGTGTGTGTGTGTGTGTGTGTGAGAGAGAGAGGAGTCACTAATGTATTATACTGTATTAATGTACCCCATATTTAAATATATAGAAATATTTAGTCACCTTGAGGTGGCTAAATATTTATTTTACATTATATGTAAACTTTTGTTTTACCGGCATTTTATTTTTAAATAATAATAATGGCATTCTTCTTTTTTATATGGCTATAACAGTCTACATTGTGCCTTTTATTTAAATATTTCAATGGCTTTTTAAATGCTAAAGAAATAAAATAATACTGAAGAGCTGTTTTTAAACCTAGTTTGATATTAGACATGAAGTCTCAGAAACGAATCCGTTATTTATAGAGAATAAAAATACAGTGGGGAAAACATCTTGAAAAGTAACAAGAAGTAATTCTAAAAAAGGGAATTCCCTGGAAACAGAGAAGATGTTGGAGTTGAGCAGTTTCTAAGATGTAAACTATGTTAAAGCATATTTTTAAAAGAGTTACATTTCAAGAAAAAATACTTGATATGGTAAAATTCAAAGCACTTTTTCTGAAGCCATGTTATATTTAGATAAACACAAACGCCTTTACAGAGTGCTTATCTCAGTTTTACAGTGAACACCCTAGAGGACATGAATCTATTCTACCATGCGGAATGTTTTAATCGCTGTAGTTGCTCTCATAGGATGACTGGGAAAACGAAAAGATGTTTTTTAAGATAATCATACATTTGCTAATATCATTGACAAAGTCTACCAAAGGACTGTGCAAACTCCTACCAAGTTTTTGTAAAGAAACCTTTTGAAAACTACTATAAGCCTTAAAAATATATGTTGTAATTTATAAAGTGTAAATATCTTATTTATCACTGAAAACATGTTACTATGTACATTTTATGTATCAGGATCATTATTTAACACTCACCCAAGGTGAGTGTACCAAGGTTTATTGTGTCATTAAGATGGTATTAGGGTCAGTGGAGTCAATTAATACAGCCCATCTTAATTAATTGCCACCACTGCCCCTAATAGCATCCCTGTTGAAACTGTTTAAACCATCTGGCCAGTGAATAAAATAGCTTCCCCATACCTTTCACACAAGCATATGATGATGTATTTAGCTTTTCTGGGTCTTAAGTTATAGGCTTGTAAAATTACATGTCTGTCCTGATTGCCTGAGTCTGTGACAGTTACCTGATGTTTTGTGGATGAGCCAACCCCCACCAAAAGAAAAAAATTATCTCTTCTGAAGATAGTTACTGACCTGCAACCATTCTCTGTCATTTCCTTTACTTATGTACACCTTAGGGGGAGAAAACAAATTGTTTCAGGTTTGTGGCTAGCTTTAAAAAGAAGTTTGGTGGTGAGGCTTATGATATAGCAGATGATGCTCTATACCAGCAGTGGACATGTTCCAGACTGAGACCTTGAGGCAGTGTAGTTATGCTGGTGATGTCACAGATCACATCACTGGTAAGAGGAAACACACTTTATACTCTAGTAACCTTGGATAGACTGCAGTTAGAAGCATGATCCCAGAGTCATTTTAAAGAGTATGCTCTTTTTCATAATGGCCACTTTGTGCATTAGGAATTGTAAAAATACTTTCCCAAAATGTTTTTACAAACTTTTAAGTAAAAGTTCTAAATTAATGAACTGCTTACCCCAACTGGAGTGGCTGATTTCTGAGGTTTAATGTATGGACTATATTTCGGCTTTGGCGGCTTCCCAGCAGCTCTGTCTTTGTGCCGTCTACTGCTAATGTGCTGTGAAAGATATTGGGAGAAAACATAGCTAATAAATATTTTAAAACTAAAATAAAGACTGACACATTTTTGAAACTAGCACAATTTTAACATTATGATTAAAATTCCATCTATGGAAAGGGTTGGTGCATATCTTTGAAAGGCAGAAGATATTGTTTACAGCTAAGCTAAGTAAGTGAGTGAAGAGTTCATCTGGGGATGTGGAGAGTAAGCGGAGGAAAAACAGACAGTGTGGATAAGCACTAGTTTGATTTTTCTTCCAGTAGTTAGCACATAAAACAACTTTTCCATAGTACTGCATATTGCCCATGTTTAGCTAAATTCAACAGCATCTATCACATTTCCATCTGATTACCAAGCATGAAAAATCTGTTGACATCACTGCAGCTCCTTTTACTTGAAATCATTTTTAGCTTTTACATTTCCTCTAAATGAAAAAACACAGTTTTCTCTATGGGTGACGAATATATAACTAAGATGCTGAACAATTACTGCTTTCCCTTTGGTAAAATGTATGTCATACAGTGCCAATTACTGCAAAATGCATAACTTTACAGCATGGCAAATGCAGCGATAGAGAGAAAATGGACAATTTCATTCTGTTTATTTTCTTCCCAAATTGCAGGATCTCTTTATTCCTGTTTGTCTGGTTTTAAAGTTTAATACAATATGGTGCTAATGTGTCTATAACCCCCAACTAAGCAACAAAAGTACAAAACAGAATTAGAAACACCAGAAATACCCTAAAAGGATATTGCCGTCTCCAAAAAGTAGTGGTAGAAATGCCCATGATGTAGAAATGCCATAGATATCAGTAGTCCTAGGCTCCTGATGTTTGAAAACTGCAGCTTCAGCATTCCTTGGTTGCCCTCTGCTGATGCAGGGTTTGTAAACAAAGTTAAAGTTTTCAAAACATCTGGCGAGTTACTGGTTGCCTATCCCTGGCTTACATTAACAATACTAAAATATTATATAAATGGTCAACTGCACTCATCCAATATTAACTATATCTTCTCACAGGTGCCTCCAGGCCATGCAGTTCCCTTGTACTGCGTCTGTATTTCACACATAAATTGAGCAAAATCCCGGGCACACTATATTCAAATCAAGTTGCTTTTATTTTCAATGTTTAAACTCCACACAGGACATCATCATCAGGACAAACGTGTTTGTCAAAATGCCAGGATTGTAGGGGAGATAGAACCCCGAGACCCCAATGCTTTGCAGACAGCCAGATGTTCCTAAGAGACTGCCATTAGAAAGGGATAGTGTGGTCACACATGGTAACGCCGTGGACCACAGTGAGTCAGGAGCTAAGACTGATTCCCCAACTCTGCCCTCACCATTCAGTGTAGGGCCCCAAAACCGGACAGTAATGACAGACGCATCCCTAATGGAATAGGGAGCCTTGAGGCCATCAGCAGAAATCAGGGGCCTCTGTTCCAGACAGGAAACCAGTCTTCACATTCTTTTGAAACTTAGAGCAGTCAGACTGTCACTAGAATTACAAAAATATTTTTACCAGGGGCACTGACTCAAGTAGGGAGGTGCAGGACTACTAATATAACATAGGATCAAAGGGAGATAGTCCGCAACACTCTTATTAAACAAAGCACAGTGAATACCATATGTTGTGCAAATCTATAAAAATCCTTTAATTTTAAACAGGGACAGCAATATGAAAAACTTTTAAAACACTCTTTACCTTTACCAGGGTAAATCATTATATTATGGGGGTGCTCCTACTCACGACTACCAGTCGTGCAGAGCAGAAGGTACTGATTTAAAAACGTCTCCAAGTCCACATGGCAGGACTCGTTTTGCTCCGTATATTGGTAAGTAAAAGCAAAGTAGTCTCGCTGGAGTCTGTCTTTTTAAAGAGGGTATTAAGCCTGTGCGTGTGATGTTACACTCTCGCGAGATCTCGTGACTATCCAGCTGAGTTACTGCATCACTGAGGACCCAAAAGCTCTACAAATTAACCCTATCCATCTCTGTCTATCATAAAGGTCACTACACATCCAATTCCAACAGCCATATATAAACAAAAGATATTGTGCACTTCAATATAATACTATAACATAGTTACTATTCACAAAAGGTTTATACCAATAAATTGTATGTTTTAAGTATTTTTTATTAGAAGAAGAGATTTGTATCCTGATCAGGGCTTGTACGTATTTCATCCCTTTTTTTCCCCTTTGATAAAACAACATGAGCTCAAAGGTATCAAAAAGAACTTATCTTCTGGATGAAATACATACAAGCCCTGATCAGGATACAAATCTCTTCTTCTAATAATACCTCTGGAGGATAATACCTTATGGAACTAATTACTAGGGATGGACTAGAACTCGAACTCAAGCACGAGTTTGAGCCAAACTTTATGAGTTTGAACGGACTCGGACATATCGAACTATCCCGGACCCAGATTTCTCAGACTTGCAATGATTCTGGACTTTCGATCGTAAATTCGATAATTAGCAAATGTACTGGATATTGTACTGGTTAAAGGCACTGCCTTTGACATGGGAGACCAGGGTTTGAATCCTGGCTAGGACCAGCTATACAAATGTTTGGATTATTATAATACCCTAGTAATATAATAACCATATGATAACTTAGTAATATATATATATATTACTAGGTTATAAGTATCTCCACTCGGCAGCACCCGGGCATTCGTCTCTAGTACGGAGTGCGGACGAGCACACACTATTATTACTAGGTTATTATATGGTTATTATTATTATGGTTATTACTAGGGTATTATAATAATCCAAACATTTGTATAGCTGCCCCTAGCCAGGATTCGAACCCTGGTCTCCCATGTCAAAGGCGATTCCTTTAACCAGTACAGTATCCAACCCTCAAATGTACAATTTGCTAATAACCTATACAATACCCTAATAATATAATGACCATATAATTAATATTATAGACCTTCCTCGCCGATATGCCCCCCATACTGATGCCACATAATAGCGTCAGACAAAGTGAGGAATTTAATTCAATGAATTAGGAACCTAGGCATTAAACTAACATCATTATTAGCGCTAGCCTTTGCTGCAAGATAAGCAGAACTTGCATTAATTAATGTTCACAAATCTTGGATGTCCTTCACCCAGGTGGAGCCCAAATTATCCTTAAGGTGAGAACCTAAACTACACATATTTTGCCAGGTCTAGTAGCGTGTGACCTTCCAAAAGACTCAACCGAGCCTTTATTCATGTAGTTGCACATTTGAATCGGTACATGCAGATATCTCAGGATCATAGGGGTGACAATACACAATTATTTACTAGGTCCAAACCTCCTAATGACCAACTTGTTCCAAACCATTAGAGTTTGGATACTTTCTGCTATGAACAGTGCCGGGTTTGACACCTCATTATTCCTTCCACAATCTCTTAGAGGTTCAGCTTTCACAAAAGCAGCTTCTTAAGGGATTCCCTTACTATCCATCCTAAGAGCAGCTAGATCGTCTTCTGACAGGAGCTTCATTAGGCACCAAACAGGCAAATTGATATTCGTAAGGGCAACAACCAGGTGTGTGCTTTTCTGCCCATCAGCTGTTGCTAGTTGGCTGCCCCCTGTGGGACAAAGATGAGTTTGCAGAAATTTATGACCTGCAATCTTCATTTGTCCCAGGGAATATGACAGCCACTTATCAATAGTGCCCACCCTTACCCTCCCTGTAGAGTTCCTGATGTGGTTTGGGAGGACTAGTTGTCGATTCAAGTATTTTGCAGTGGAAACAATGTCATTAGCATAACCTGTAATTGCAATCTTACTAACATTCTGTCACAGTCCTGATTGACTTTATATCACCCTGAGATAGGGTTAACATATCTTCTCTTCTTCCAACTATGATGTCCAAGCATTTAGGATGTCCAAGATTTCACAAGTAACAGAAGCCACCGGTTCAAAGGGACAGAAAGAAATGAGCAATGCTACTGGCTGATGTGTTTCATTTCAACCACTCATCTCGGCTACTTTAAACAGTTATACTGTTTATACTTATACTTTTTATCAAAACTTGTTTGCAGTTCAGTTGTCTCCTTTATTAGCAAGTTGAGTTACAGGGAGACACCAGAGATACACCTTCATTACGTATCGGACTTTACCAGTTCCATTTCTTCATCCAACCTTTATACTGTAGTTGAGATGCTGTTTTATTACTTAATAAACTGTTCAATTTATTAGCAGCTGTGGGTTCATATTTCTTGCTAATGTATAAAGTAAATCTATAACAATTTAACACTGTCAAAATTGGTCACACTATCCAATTAGAATAAACAATGTATTAAATTAATGGCCTTATTGAAAAACAAGGATTCCATGTAAGCTGTGGACTTGCCCTCCCATGCCCACTGTCAAACATCAACATTACACTCAAAGCACAATATTAAGGTACAGACACCATCCAAATGTTAAAGGAGGCTCTACAACTCCCTTTAACTGCAGGCATAACGTAAGTATCAGGCTACGGGTGTCCTAACGAATTAATACAGTAAAACTAGAAAAATAAAGAGTTTTCTCTCTATATAACTATAATATTATTCTAACATGAGACAGTTATATATTATTTTTTCGATAGATCAAGAATATAGTTAAGAATTAATATTCTGTTGACTGTGTACAGTACTGTGTACAATACTGCCAAACAGACCAGAATACAGAAATAATACTAACAACCAGGTGACTTAAAGAAACGAGACTTCTAGGTAACTTCCATGACAATAATACATGAGCTGAGTGCAATCACAAAGTTCATGTAATGCTTTAGAAGTACATTAAAAAGTGCACAGAGGCCATGGAAGTTATACTGTTTATACTTATGGACTTTTTATCAAAACTTGTTTGCAGTTCAGTTGTCTCCTTTATTAGCAAGTTGAGTTACAGGGAGACACCAGAGATACACCTTCATTACGTATCGGACTTTACCAGTTCCATTTCTTCATCCAACCTTTATACTGTAGTTGAGATGCTGTTTTATTACTTAATAAACTGTTCAATTTATTAGCAGCTGTGGGTTCATATTTCTTGCTAATGTATAAAGTAAATCTATAACTAATTTAAACTGTCAAAATTGGTCACACTATCCAATTAGAATAAACAATGTATTAAATTAATGGCCTTATTGGAAAAACAAGGATTCCAATGTAAAAGCTGTGGACTTGCCCTCCCATGCCCACTGTCAAACAGTCAACATTACACTCAAAGCACAATATTAAGGTACAGACACCATTCCAAATGTTAAAGGAGGCTCTACAACTCCCTTTAACTGCAGGCATAACGTAAGTATCAGGCTACAGGGTGTCCTAACGAAGTAATACAGTAAAACATGAGAAAAATAAAGAGTTTTCTCCTCTATATAACTATAAATATTATTACTAACAATGAGACAGTTCATATTATTTTTTCGATAGATCAAGAATATAGTTAAGAATTAATATTCTGTTGACTGTGTACAGTACTGTGTACAATACTGCCAAACAGACCAGAATACAGAAATAATACTAACAACTCAGGTGACTTAAAGAAACGAGACTTCTAGGTAACTTCCATGACAATGAATACGTGAGCTGAGTGCAAACACAAAGTTCATGTAATGCTTTAGAAGTACATTTAAAAGTGCACAGAGGCCATGAGATTATACTGTTTTACTTATACTTTTATCAAAACTTGTTTGCAGTTCAGTTGTCTCCTTTATTAGCAAGTTGAGTTACAGGAGAGACACCAGAGATACACCTTCATTACGTATCGGCTTTACCAGTTCCATTTCTTCATCCAACCTTTATACTGTAGTTGAGATGCTTTTTATTACTTAATAAACTGTTCAATTTATTAGCCTGTGGGTTCATATTTCTTGCTAATGTATAAAGTAACCTATAACTAATTTAAACTGTCAAAATGGTCACACTATCCAATTAGAATAAACAATGTATTAAATTAATGCCTTATTGGAAAACAAGGATTCCAATGTAAAGCTGTGGACTTGCCCTCCCATGCCCACTGTCAAACAGTCAACATTACACTCAAAGCACAATTTAAGGTACAGACACCATTCCAAATGTTGGAGCTCTACAACTCCCTTTAACTGCAGGCATACGTAAGTATCAGGCTACAGGGTGTCCTAACGAAGTATACAGTAAAACATGAGAAAAATAAAGAGTTTCTCCTCTATATAACTATAAATTTATTACTAACAATGAGACAGTTCATATTATTTTTTCGATAGATCAAGATATAGTTAAGAATTATATTCTGTTGACTGTGTCAGTACTGTGTACAATACTGCGCCAACAGACCAGAAATCAGAAATAATACTAACAACTCAGGTGACTTAAAGAAACGAGACTTCTAGGTAACTTCCATGACATGAATACGTGAGCTGAGGGCAAACACAAAGTTCATGTAATGCTTTAGAAGTACATTTAAAAGTGCACAGAGGCCATGGAAGTATGGACATTCTCCTTAGAGGCATGTGTCAGGAAAATGTGTAGAGTGACTTGGTAAGAATGGGTTAACTAGTAGTATTGGTTCTTGAAAAGGACCATAAACATTCCATTCCACCCTGAACAGTCCTATTGTTTATATTACATTAGTCAAGCATGGAACCAGGTCTCCTTTTCCAGACAATGTGGGCTGAACCGTGTATCTGAATTCTCTCCAGCTAGGGGTCTGGTGGGTCCTAAGAGGTCATTTTAAGGACAGTCATACATGCAAAATAAATGTATTTCGGTATTGGAATGTGTAAGACAGAACCAATGTTATATTTGTAAATATAATAATATGCCCATTTAGGATACCACACATGGAGACCTTCTTCCCTTGCCAAGGTGAGATATTAATATCTGGGGAATATGGATTACACCAGGTCATGTTTTATTGGAGGAATTGATAATTAATACAGGAGAGGAATATGTGTCAATATCCCAATACAGGTACATATCTACATTTATATGGAGTCGCCTAAATGAGGGGGAATGAGTGCTTTTGGCTAGTCGTAAATTGTGGCATTCCTGGACACTCCCACCTCATGTGGAGGGCGTAGTTCAACAAATAGTTTAAAAGTCCATGTAGTCCAAAATAATGTGTTCATACTTGGGACATGCTAAAAACGTGTTGTATGGACCCAATGTTTCATCCTGCCCCAGGACACAGACTTCTTCTAGTGAGTAGGGTCTGTGATATTTTATCCTTTTTATTTTATATAACTGTTGTACTTATTGTATGCATTTTTTTATAACACCATTTTTTTTTATTTTTGTATTATATGCACTGTCCACCTTTTGGAATATTAAATCTAAAATTATAAGTTTTGTCTTTGATGCCTAAAAGAACTCAGTTACCTCTGATATTTTATATGTGGTTGAATGGAGTGTGCAGTGTAAATGCTAATTAACTCTGTGACTGCTTGTGAGACTGATGCTAATTACCAGTTAGTTGCTGGAGTGAATGGTGTAGTGTTAACCATTTAGCTGCCGGACAGGGGTCTGCATAGTCAGTGAGAGTCAAGAGTGTGTTTTGGGGGCGTCTTTAAGGCCGTAACTTAAAGTGGTGGCAGCGAATACCGATTAATTAGTCAGATCACGTGCCCAGCGAACTGGCGTTCGTGACAAATTGGCTGGCAGCGTGTGGATAAATTATTTTTTATTAGAGCATTAGTGCTTGGATTAAGTTATTTAAACCTTGTCCTAAGAACTGTATCCTTGCGAGGGTATCATTCTTCAAAGACAAACTCAGTGCATTTATTTTTTAAAAGACTACGTACAAACAGTTTTTCCCTTCCTTCTCTGTTTTTCTTTTTCAATATTTTTTTGGCAAGGTTAGCTGAGGATGGCAACCTTTACAAGAGACAAACCAAGGAGGTCCTGATCAATCTCTGTGAGGAAGAGTGTATTGATGTCCTGGACAAGTCCAGGAGCTGCTGATAAGGCATTGTTGGAGAGTGACCAGGAGCAGCAGAACTACACAATTGAGTCAGGAAGCGATGTGGATTTAGCTATTCCAGAGAGGACTGTTAACCTTGGATTCCTCACATGAGAATGGTACAGTGCAAGAAGAAAGTATTTCATCCCTGCAAAAGGATTTACAATTGTTGGTTCAGATGACCCCCAGCTACGTCTTCAATTGATCTTGCAGTATCAGAGAGGAGAGAGCTGAACGGCAAGCCCAGCGTGAAATGGAAGCCGCAGCAGCTGAACGGCAGCGCAGAGAGAATCGAAGCTGCAGCCGCAGACCGTGCATTTCAGCTGAGGTTAGCAAGCTCCAGCACCAGACCCAGTCTCCACAGTCCAGTGAGTCCAGGAGGGTCCGTTTGCTTTGCATGTTCACCCAAGTTTCCTGTCATGGACAATGATAGCAATTTGGACACTTTTTTGTTAAGTTTTGAAAAGTGCTGCAACATATCAGTTGCCACTGGAGCAGTGGCAAGATACTTGACACCTGGATTAAAAGGCAAAGCCTTAGATGCCTTTGTTGAACTACACCAGAGCTTGATGGGACTATGAGGCTTTGAAACGGCTCTGATTAAGAAGTTTAACCTCACGCCAGAGGTGTATCGCAAAAGTTTCGAGCGTTGCAGAGATGTCCCACTGACAGCTACTCAGATGTTGTGAGTAATCTGAGAACCAGTTTTCGCCAGTGGATTAAAGGACTGTCAGTTACCAAATTTGAGGAGCTGGAGGATCTTATGGTAATGGATCAGTTCCTTAATATCTGTCCTGGAGATGTGCGACAGTTTGTATTGGATCGGGAGCCAAAAACAGCGCAAAAAGCAGCAGAAGTCGCAGACACCTATGCAGCCAACAGGGTGCCAACATATCCAAAAGGTCCAACGTTACAAAGATCACCAAGCTGGAAGGATCGTCACCACAGGAAGCCGCACCGCAGAATGTCAAGGCGGGTGAGAATTTGTCTGAAAGGCCCAGTGTGAGCGTAAACCATGGAGATCCACGCAGATGTTTTTATGTAACCAGACGGGACATGTAAGAGCTTCCTCGTCCAAAAGAAAGGGACCAGTGTCACCAGTCAATCCTGTGGTAATGCTCGTATCTGGTAAGACAGAGAATTTATGTCATCATATGCAGACTGTGACTGTGGGAGATAAAGTTACCCAGGGGTTACGGGACTCAGGAGCTAACTTGTCTCTGGTGCTGTCCAGAGATGATTAACTTTGGGGACATTATTCCTGAAGACTTTATTGGTAAAGGAGTGGGTGGGAGTCATCCACGGGTGCCTGTGGCTAATGTTTACTTGGATGGGGTGTGGGAGAGGTCTGAGGGAAGTGGGGATATCTAATGAAATTCCTGTCAATGTGTTATTGGGGAATGATTTGGGGAGAATGGTCTCTGCTTTTGTGCCAAATGATCCGTCTCACTAGGTCCAGCCGCGCTGGAGTGTGACCACCCACTGCAATCAGTAAAGGGAACAGGTAACAAGGGCAAGGTACCTGGGAGGAGGGCTGAGAGACCAGAGCAGATGTCCGTCAGTGCCAGAACCAGTATTGCCTACTGTGTGAATGAGAGAGAGAGAGGGATCCCCCAGTCCACTCTCTGGTAGAGTCAGGTATAGTACCTGTAGGTAGGGATTGTCACAGTAACTGGGAGGAGGGCTGAGAGACCAGAGCAGGTGTCAGTCAGTACCAGAACCAGTACTGTCTACATGTGTGAATGGAGAGGGGAGGGAAGGTATCCCCAGGGTGATGTTCTGGGTAAAGTACCCGTAGTAGAGGGTTTTCCAGAGTAGGATCCCTGATCCTGTGCGCAATCTGCCTGAGGTCCTGGATAGCGTCAGGAATTAGTGCTGGAGTGTGTGGGGCAGTGGTAAGGACTCAAAGCAGGGTCCTAAGGGATGTTTCCACTCAGACTGAGGGAGAAGAGGGTAGCTGTGGGCATGCGGTAGCGCCAGTACCAACCTCAGGGTGGGTGGAGAAGGAAGGGTAAGGTGTTAAAGAGGGACAGCTAACAGACTAGAGTGTCCCAGGTAGATGGAAAGAGGATGGACAATACCTGATCGGAAACGACAACATCCAGTACATCACTGGTTTGTCCAGTCTAAGAGGGAGCGGGATTGGTGAGCAGGAAGCAAGTTAAGGTTAAGAGTGACCAGTATCTTCTGAGACCCGGGAATGGGAACATTAGAACCCACAGGATAGGTAGCAGTGAGGATAAAGGAGGATCTGTCCAGCAGGGGAGTGTGTCAGAGGGAGGACAGATGCCTGAGGTTAGAGTGGCCGGGTACAGTCCCCTACATATCACTGTACTCCAGGTGGTAATACAGAACTGTACCTGTCAGCACACAGAGTGGTCACACAGATGGTAGTGTGGGTGGTTTGCTCTCTAATCAGAGTGTGTACAGACTGGGCATCAAGAGGTTAACCAGTCTACTTGGGTGAATGACTGTGAACCCAAACCCAGTTCTCATAACCACAGTAAAGAGGATGGTGGTTTTGTAAAAATGTGCAGGTGGAATCATATCATGGAGCAATATGATTTACATTCACCGAACCAAGGGGATGCAGGTGGATATTCGTGTCTATCGAACCACCTGATTATGGACCAGTAGGAGTGACCTGTGAGTCACATCCCGTGCGCCAATTTTAAAGAGGAGTGTCAGGAAAATGTGTAGATGACTTGGTAAGAATGGGTTAACTAGTAGTATTGGTTCTTGAAAAGGACCAATAAACATTCCATTCCACCCTGGAACAGTCCTATGTTTTTTATATTACGATTAGTCAAGCATGGAACCAGGTCTCCTTTTCCAGACAATGTGGGGCTGAACCGTGTATCTGGAATTCTCTCCAGCTAGGGGTCTGGTGGGTACTAAGAGGTCATTTTAAGGACAGTCTCCTGCAAAATAAATGTATTTGGTATTGGAATGTGTAAGACAGAAACCAATGTTATATTTGTAATATAATATATGCCCATTAATAGGATACCCAACATGGAGACCTTATTCCCTTGCCAAGGTGAGATTATTAATATCTGGGGAAATATGGATTACACACAGTCATGTTTGGTATGGGAATTGATAATTAATACAGGAAGGAATATGTGGTCATATCCCAATACATGTACATATCTACATTTATATGGAGTCGGCCTAAATGAGGGGGAATGAGTGCTTTTGGCTAGTCGTAAATTTGGACATTCCTGGACACTCCCACCTCATGTGGAGGGCGTAGTTCAACAATAGTTTTAAAAGTCCATGTAGTCCAAAATAATGTTGTTCATACTTGGGGACATGCTAAAACGTGTGTATGGACCCAATGTTTCATCCTGCCCCAGGACACAGGACTTCTTCTAGTGAGTAGGGTCTGTGAATATTTTATCCTTTTTATTTTTATATAACTGTTGTACTTATGTTATGTCATTTTATTATAACACCATTTTTATTTTATGTTTTATTATTGCACTGTCCACCTTTGGAATATTAAATCTAAAATTTAATAAGTTTTGTCTTTGATGCTCTAAAAGAACTCAGTTACGCCTCTGATAAGTTTATATGTGTTTGAATGGAGTGTGCAGTGTAAATGCTAATTAACTCTGTGACTGCTTGTGAGGACTGATGCTAATTAACCAGTTAGTTGCTGGAGTGAATGGTGTAGTGTTAACCATTTAGCTCCAGGACAGGGGTTGCATAGTCAGTGAGAGTCAGAGAGTGTGTTTTTGGGCGTCTTTAAGGCCGTAACTAAAGCGTGTGGCAGCGAATACCGATTAATTAGTCAGATCACGTCCCAGCGAACTGGCGTTCGTGACACATTCCCCCCCATTTAATAAGTTTTGATATACTGTAGGTCTCCCTCCCCAGCCCCAACTGCTATATTAGTTTTAGCAGAAACTCCCCCACTCATTACTTACCTTGCCTCTTTCCTCCTGCATACTGTCCCGCCCTCTGCTTGCATGAAATGCAAGCTGGGGGCCGGACCGGCAGCCGTGTCCATGATTGGCTGAGAGGCGTGGATAATGCCGGACGTGGCTGCCGGCAGTGGAGAACACTGGACGTGGCTGCCGGCAGTGGAGAACACTGGGGGGAGAGTAAGGTAAGTAATGATCAGGGGAGTTTCTGCTAAAACTAATATAGAGGTTGGGGCTGGGGGAGGGAGACCTACAGTACCCCAAAAGGGATTTCAACTAGGGGAGAGCAAAATGGGTGGGAGAGGGAGGGAGAGGGAGGAGCGCTGCAGTGCGCATGGCAAAATTCTCCTGGGAGAGCCAGGAGGCAGAGTCCTATGGACTCTGCCAGGCTCCTGGTGGCCAGTTTTTGGGACTTTGGAGGGGCATAGCAGGGCAGCCATTTGGACAGCGATGTAAGGTAAGGATTTTATTACACTACACATTGGGGCCAGTAGTGGGTTAAATTATAGTTTTGGGGTGGAACTGCCCTTTAACTTTCTTCTCACATGAGGCTTATTTGCATACAGAGAAACGGAGCTATACACAAGTTTAAGTCTGGATTGTGGTACGGCTGGTTATCATTGGCCAACCTTACTTTTCTGTAATGCACAAGTTGTGCACATTGTAAAGAGGAAAAAACACAATCATGCTAAACCTCTGCAGGTTAAACATTTCTCTACTGCTGTATATCACAATGAAAGGCAGGAGTAGCAGTTCCTACCTCCGTATAATTACATAATGTAATATTAATGGTTTAAGGGTATTTGTTAGCATTAAAATGAAAACTATAGCAGATAGGCCCACACGGCATGGTGAATACCCTAACTTAATTTATTACTATGCTTTCATTTTTCCTTAATGTGCATCCTGGCAGTTTAGAATGCAAATATTATACAAAACACAAATCATTAGAGGGAAAAAAGGCAGAGATATGTTATGCCAAGATGCACATTAAATACTGCTCCATCTGTACTTTATACAGAAAAAAACATGCTAGACTTAACCCAGACAAGAAGGATTATTTCAAACAATCACAGTTTTCAAATCTTTGCCAAAGCCTATACACAGAATACAGAATGCCACAAACACCCCGGGGACAAATAACTATAAATTTACTGGCAGTTTAGTAATGTGCAAACATATCAGTACACTAAAATATACATTACAGACTACAACACATTCTTCCTGGCATATATCGGAAACTGCTAATTAAAATAATGTATTATATTTTGTAATCCTGAGTTTATCAAGTAATCTGATACCTCTGCACAGGTCACTGGGTGATCAGCCGTGATTCCAGAATGATTGTCCATTGTCCGTTATCGGTAAATTATGACCGTAAATGTTGTCCTCGATCGTACAGTTACACCGAACGTTCGGTTTGTAGAATACCATGCGGTAGTAACTACTGCAATATTATTCTATTGGGATCTATAATCTATGATCAGGATCGTAGATTTACGATCTTATAGTAACGGTCATTTAAGCGATTGTTAAAGTCACGGTATCGTTAAAAAGCGATACTACGCTTTTATAAATATGGCCCTTAGGGCCATATTTATAAACCGATACGTCAGGTTAGTTAATGTACGATCACGGTCATAAATGTACGCCGCGATCGTACATTTTTGACCAAACGTTCGTTAATTAACGAACGTTCGGTCGTAGAATACCATGCGGTAGTAAAATACTGCAATTGTATTCTATGGGAGCGTAAATCTACAATTTCGGTATCGTAGATTTACAATCGGTATCGTAAATTTACAATCGTTAAACCAATAGTAAATTAACAATAGTTTTTACCGATCATTAAAGTTGCGGTATTACTAAAAAACGATACCGCGGCTTTATAAATATGGCCCTTAGTATCATAAACTCTTCTGATGTATAGTTTTGCTGTAGCTGGAATGTCGACAGTTGGTACTGTATGTGAAATGCATGATGGGAATTTCACTCTCCCAATGCTGCCTTATGGAATTACGGAGCATGCTTGCCCTCACAGTCAGATAGTCTGGCAGGGGGTGGGGTGGAGGGCTGAGGGACTGAGCTTGAGGAAACAATCTGGACTTAAAGAAACGAGACTTCTAGGTAACTTCCATGACAATGAATACATGAGCTGAGTGCAATCACAAAGTTCATGTAATGCTTTAGAAGTACATTTAAAAGTGCACAGAGGCCATGGAAGTTATACTGTTTATACTTATACTTTTATCAAAACTTGTTTGCAGTTCAGTTGTCTCCTTTATTAGCAAGTTGAGTTACAGGGAGACACCAGAGATACACCTTCATTACGTATCGGACTTTACCAGTTCCATTTCTTCATCCAACCTTTATACTGTAGTTGAGATGCTGTTTTATTACTTAATAAACTGTTCAATTTATAGCAGCTGTGGGTTCATATTTCTTGCTAATGTATAAAGTAAATCTATAACTAATTTAAACTGTCAAAATTGGTCACACTATCCAATTAGAATAAAATGTATTAAATTAATGGCCTTATTGGAAAAACAAGGATTCCAATGTAAAGCTGTGGACTTGCCCTCCCATGCCCACTGTCAAACAGTCAACATTACACTCAAAGCACAATATTAAGGTACAGACACCATTCCAAATGTTAAAGGAGGCTCTACAACTCCCTTAACTGCAGGCATAACGTAAGTATCAGGCTACAGTGTCCTAACGAAGTAATACAGTAAAACATGAGAAAAATAAAGAGTTTTCTCTCTCTATAAACTATAAATATTATTACTAACAATGAGACAGTTCATATTATTTTTTCGATAGATCAAGATATAGTTAAGAATTAATATTCTGTTGACTGTGTACAGTACTGTGTACAATACTGCCAAACAGACCAGAATACAAATAATACTAAAAACTCAGGTGACTTAAAGAAACGAGACTTCTAGGTAACTTCCATGACAATGAATACGTGAGCTGAGTGCAAACACAAAGTTCATGTAATGCTTTAGAAGTACATTTAAAAGTGCACAGAGGCCATGGAAGTATGGACATTCTCCTTAGAGGGCATGTGTCAGGAAAATGTGTAGAGTGACTTGGTAAGAATGGGTTAACTAGTAGTATTGGTTCTTGAAAAGGACCAATAAACATTCCATTCCACCCTGGAACAGTCCTATTGTTTATATTACGATTAGTCAAGCATGGAACCAGGTCTCCTTTTCCAGACAATGTGGGGCTGAACCGTGTATCTGGAATTCTCTCCAGCTAGGGGTCTGGTGGGTACTAAGAGGTCATTTTAAGGACAGTCATACATGCAAAATAAATGTATTTCGGTATTGGAATGTGTAAGACAGAAACCAATGTTATATTTGTAAATATAATAATATGCCCATTAATAGGATACCCAACATGGAGACCTTATTCCCTTGCCAAGGTGAGATATTAATATCTGGGGAAATATGGATTACACACAGGTCATGTTTGGTATTGGAGGAATTGATAATTAATACAGGAGAGGAATATGTGGTCAATATCCCAATACAATGTACATATCTACATTTATATGGAGTCGGCCTAAATGAGGGGGAATGAGTGCTTTTGGCTAGTCGTAAATTTGGACATTCCTGGACACTCCCACCTCATGTGGAGGGCGTAGTTCAACAAATAGTTTAAAAGTCCATGTAGTCCAAAATAATGTTGTTCATACTTGGGGACATGCTAAAAACGTGTGTATGGACCCAATGTTTCATCCTGCCCCAGGACACAGGACTTCTTCTAGTGAGTAGGGTCTGTGAATATTTTATCCTTTTTATTTTATATAACTGTTGTACTTATTGTATGTCATTTTATTATAACACCATTTTATTTTATTTTTGTATTATATGCACTGTCCACCTTTTGGAATATTAAATCTAAAATTTAATAAGTTTTGTCTTTGATGCTCTAAAAGAACTCAGTTAGCCTCTGATAAGTTTATATGTGTTTGAATGGAGTGTGCAGTGTAAATGCTAATTAACTCTGTGACTGCTTGTGAAGGACTGATGCTAATTAACCAGTTAGTTGCTGGAGTGAATGGTGTAGTGTTAACCATTTAGCTGCCAGGACAGGGGTGTGCATAGTCAGTGAGAGTCAAGAGTGTGTTTTTGGGGCGTCTTTAAGGCCGTAACTTAAAGCGGTGGCAGCGAATACCGATTAATTAGTCAGATCACGTGCCCAGCGAACTGGCGTTCGTGACACATGTCCACCCCATTTAATAAGTTTTGATATACTGTAGGTCTCCCTCCCCCAGCCCCAACTGCTATATTAGTTTTAGCAGAAACTCCCCCACTCATTACTTACCTTGCCTCTTTCCTCCTGCATACTGTCCCAGCCCTCTGCTTGCATGAAAATGCAAGCTGGGGGCCGGACCGGCAGCCGTGTCCATGATTGGCTGAGAGGCAGTGGATAATGCCGGACGTGGCTGCCGGCAGTGGAGAACACTGGACGTGGCTGCCGGCAGTGGAGAACACTGGGGGGAGAGGTAAGGTAAGTAATGATCAGGGGAGTTTCTGCTAAAACTAATATAGAGGTTGGGGCTGGGGGAGGGAGACCTACAGTACCCCAAAAGGGATTTACACTAGGGGGAGAGCAAAATGGGTGGGAGAGGGAGGGAGAGGGAGGGAGCGCTGCAGTGCGCATGGCAAAATTCTCCTGGAGGAGAGACAGGAGGCAGAGTCCAATATGGACTCTGCCAGGCTCCTGGTGGCCAGTTTTTGGGACTTTGGAGGGGCATAGCAGGGCAGCCATTTGGAGCAGCGATGTAAGGTAAGGATTTTATTACACTACACATTGGGGCCAGTAGTGGGTTAAATTATAGTTTTGGGGGTGGACATGCCCTTTAACTTTCTTCTCACATGAGGCTTATTTGCATACAGAGAAACGGAGCTATACACAAGTTTAAGTCTAGGATTGTGGTACGGCTGGTTATCATTGGCCAACCTTACTTTTCTGTAATGCACAAGTTGTGCACATGTAAAGAGGAAAAAAACACAATCAGTGCTAAAACTCTGCAGGTTAAACATTTCTCTACTGCTGTATATCACAATGAAAGGCAGGAGTAGCAGTTCCTACCTTCCGTATAATTACATAATGTAATATTAATGGTTTAAGGTATTTGTTAGCATTAAAAAATGAAACTATAGCAGATAAGGCCCACACGGCATGGTGAATAACCTAAACTTAATTTATTACTATGCTTTCATTTTTCCTTAATGTGCATCCTGGCAGTTTAGAATGCAATATATTATACAAAACACAAATCATTAGAGGGAAAAAAGGCAGAGATATGTTATGCCAAGATGCACATTAAATACTGCTCCATCTGTACATTATTATACAGAAAAAAACATGCTAGACTTAACCCAGACAAGAAGGATTATTTCAAACAAATCACAGTTTCAAATCTTTGCCAAAGCCTATACACAGAATACAGAATGCCACAAACACCCCGGGGACAAATAACTATAAATTTACTGGCAGTTTAGTAATGTGCAAACATATCAGTACACTAAAATATACATTACAGACTACAACACATTCTTCCTGGCATATATCGGAAACTGCTAATTAAAATAATGTATTATATTTTGTAATCCTGAGTTTATCAAGTAATCTGATACTCTGCACAGGTCAGCTGGGTGATCAGCCGTGATTCCAGAATGATTGTCCATTGTCCGTTATCGGTAAATTATGACCGTAAATGTATGTCCTCGATCGTACAGTTACACCGAACGTTCGGTTGTAGAATACCATGCGGTAGTAAACTACTGCAATAGTATTCTATTGGGATCTATAATCTATGATCAGGATCGTAGATTTACGATCTTATAGTAACGGTCATTTAAGCGATTGTTAAAGTCACGGTATCGTTAAAAAGCGATACTACGCTTTTATAAATATGGCCCTTAGGGCCATATTTATAAACCGATACGTCAGGTTAGTTAATGTACGATCACGGTCATAAATGTACGGCCGCGATCGTACATTTTTGACCAAACGTTCGTTAATTAACGAACGTTCGGTCGTAGAATACCATGCGGTAGTAAAATACTGCAATTGTATTCTATGGGGAGCGTAAATCTACAATTTCGGTATCGTAGATTTACAATCGGTATCGTAAATTTACAATCGTTAAACCAATAGTAAATTAACAATAGTTTTACCGATCATTAAAGTTGCGGTATTACTAAAAAACGATACCGCGGCTTTATAAATATGGCCCTTAGTATCATAAACTCTTCTGATGTATAGTTTTGCTGTAGCTGGAATGTCGACAGTTGGTACTGTATGTGAAATGCATGATGGGAATTTCACTCTCCCAATGCTGCCTTATAGGAATTACTGAGCATGCTTGCCCTCACAGTCAGATAGTCTGGCAGGGGGTGGGGGTGGAGGGCTGAGGGACTGAGCTTGAGGAAAACAAGTACTGGATTGAAGTCATGCAGCAACAAAAACATCAGAGTAAGTGCTGCTTACATGTCATTTATACATTGAAATGAGGCAAAGTAATTTTTAGGGTGAACAATTCCTTTAAATAACAGCATATTGTTTGACATGTGGCTAATGTCTTTCAATGCATATTTGTAGACACCACCATGCATATTTCATGTACAGAATTTGTGTTGATATTGCTAACCATTGGGGGTTTGTGAGCAAAAATAATTAAAATAGGTGTCTGTATCCCTAAATCCACCAACAGGGTTATTTAATAAAAGTTCTTTCAGGGAGATTCAATAAACGTTCTTATTGTTTAAAATGGTGCTAATTTTGCCCCAACCTATCAGACATTATTTAACATTTGAAAACTAACATCTGATTGGTTGGGGCAAAATTAGCACCATTTTAAACAATAGGAACTTTTATTGAATCTCCCTGAAAATGTATTACTAAACAGTTATATAAAATATAATCCATATACAACACAATTAATAAAAAAGCTAACCAATCAGAAAAATCAGTAAATTAAATATACAGTACATAATATCATCAAATACACACACTATAACAAAATAATATTATACTGTACAGAACAAATAACTGCTTCTAAAATAGCTGCATACAGGTAAGACTGTTAGTGCTTTAATACGATCCAAAAAAGTGCTTCAACCAGTCCAGTCCTGTTCTGCCCTGTATCAATCACACCCCAGACCTACTGTACTCTCTGATCACTGTATCTAAGAATTGTACCTTCTGTGATTTCAGTAACGATTTCTACAGGGTATTTTTTCAAAAATTACAAGAAGCGTCAGAGAGGATATCCCTCTTCCTGGATTTGGTCTTTATTAAAAATCTTTCTGTCTCACAGTTTGCCAGTAACTCCTTACCATTCTCCGATCACAATCTAATTACTTTCTCTACCATCTACTCTCCCCTCTCCTCTGACACTGCATCTACTGTCCTTGTTCACAACACCTGAGCAATATACCTTCCGGCTCTATCCTCCTCTCAGTTCTAGCCTTGCTGCCCTCATGTCTAACTCAAACCCAGACTCCCTAATACATTCATATAACTTTATCTTATCCACTACTATTGACTCTTTGCCCCCCTACAAACTCACAAACGTCGTCCAGCAGATTAATCCCTGCCCTTGGCTCAATTCAGATACCAAGTCCCTACGCCACTGTACTCGTGCAGCTGAGCGGCTGTGGAAAAAGTCACGCAGTCAGGTGGACTTTAACCATTTCAAGCTCATGTTGCCGTGTCTTAATTCGGCTCTTTCATCAGCTAAAGACGCCTACTTTAGCACACTTATAAACAATAACAAAAATAACCCACGCCGTCTATTTTCGCTATTTAACAATCTCTTGCAGCGCTCCTCTACGGACACTCTTCATTCCATTAACACTCCTCTGGATTTTGCAGACAACTTTAGAAATAAAATAGATGATATCCGTACTCTAACCCCCTCACCCTCTCAACTCTTGCCTTCTTTTCCACCTGCAGTTCTGGAATCTTTTACCCTTGTCATCCATTCTTAAGTCTTCAACCTCCTGTTGTCCTCGGCGCTTACAATGTGTACCCTTGATCCCATGCCCTCCTTCCTACTCAGACACTGTGCTAAAATCCTTTCCCTTGCTCTTGGTCACATTTTTAATTCCTCCCTGACCTCTGGGATTTTTCCTGCTGCCTTTAAACATGCGTGTGTCAAACCTCTCCTTAAAAAACCCTCTCTGGACCCTACCTGTCTCTCAAACTACTGCCCAGTTTACCTTTTACCGTTTGCATCAAAACTCCTTGAACGTCTTGTCTCTACACGCATTACTAAATACCTCCATGCTAATAACTTATTGGACCCATTACAATCGGATACAGGATTCCGACCGGGTCATTCAACTGAAACAGCCCTCTGCAAAATTTCAAATGACCTACAAGCTGCCAAAGCCAAAGGACAGTTCTCGGTCCTCATTCTCCTTGACCTATCGACTGCCTTTGATACTGTGGACCACTCTCTTCTTATGCAGATTCTATATTCTCTGGGCATCCGAAATCAAGCTGTGGCGTGGTAAAGAATCCTATTCAATACCCTGCTTTTAACCTTTAAATCCCTTCGTTCCAATGCACCTCCCTACTTATCTACTCTCTTGGTCCCTTATGTTCCAGGCCGTGCCCTCTGTTCCTTGCAAGGAAATCTTCTCCCCCAACTAACACTACTGCCTCCCGCCTTAAACCATTCTCTCGTGCTGCTCCCTACCTTTGGAACTCTCTCCCTCTCTCGCTTCGCCTGATGACATCCGTTAATACTTTCAAATCTAGACTGTTATGCTACCTTTCTGAGCATCAGCAGAACAAATGATTGTTAGCCCTTTTAAGCACTTTGTACCCATCCACCCCACTTAAATTGTATCTGTATGTTGTCCCTCCCACTTAAATTGTAAGCTATTCGGGGCAAGGATCTCATTCCTAATGTGTCAAGGCTTATTGCACTTATATCAATTTACACATAATTTACATATATATGCTTTCTTAACCGATGTATGAAATTGTATCTAATTTTATTTTTATCTATCTGTAAAATGGCTTGCACTTATCCCCTTGTTTGTATACTCTGTATTTTTAATGTATAGCACTGCGTACCCAAGTGGCGCTTTATAAATTAATTAATTATACATACATACATACATACATATCCCTGAAACAATTTTTGTGTTGTACCTGTTTAAGCTGTGTTTCAGAGTTTACATGAACATCGCAAATTTCACAGTGAAAAGTTTTGTTTTGTAAGCCAGTGCTTCCCTTGTTAATAGGTAGTCTGCCTTTAATTCCAGCCCGAGGAAAAGCTTTAATTGTTCCACTTCCATTTCGAGCTTCAACCATAGTTTTGTGCTTAGTTCCTGTGGGCAAAAGAAGGAGGAAAACAAAATTAACCTCATTTTCGAGAAATAGAACTAATTATGTAACACACTTATACAGGAATATACAGGTACATTTTTTTTGTGGTAGAATACTGCCATACAATATCACCACCACCAATGTTAACCTTCAGCCAGTAAATAGAAAAAACTAAACAGCATTCCAAATATATTATTTTATATTTATATATAATTTGTGTATGAGAAAAAGGGAAAAAATACAATATTATACAAAATCAACTGCCCCTGTTGGATTAATCAAAAGCAACATTAAACTACAGAGACCTGTCTGAAAGAGATTTTCTTCCACGGTTTCAAGTCCTTCTTACCTCATTTGATTGGTAGGTCACTTAAATAGTGAGTCACTGTACAGATCAGTTACCTAGACTGTACTGCAGCATTCTGCCACTGCCATGAAGTCACAGCTATTAAACGACTCTGCATTGTGGAGCACCTCCCCTGCCCTGCATGCCTACAAAGTTAAAGCTCTCGGAGCTTAAAGAGGAGGTAAGGACTGGGGAGAAGAAGCACAGAAGAGAAATGTAAGTATTAAAAGCTTCCGGAATCAAGGGTGAGATAAGTATCTAATATGATCTCTTGGTTTGGGGGATGGGAAAAGTAAGTATTCATTTTCTTTCTAGGGGTGGACATGCCCTTAAAGATGTTTTCAAATAATCGTTTGGTAAATTTCATGTTGCTTAGCACATTAATAAACAAAGCAGATAAATAACTATAGTTAGAAGAATGGCATACTAGTTAGGGTAAACATCTAATAAACCATACTACTTAAGTTCTCTGTGTTGCCTTTATTTCCTTCTACCTACCAGTATGAGTAATTTGTCGTTTTTTCACTTATGCCAGTTTTTGAAACTGTAACTCTTGTTTATTTTTTGTATTAGTCGCATGGTAAGTATTATTATAAATAATATTGTGCAAACCTTTTAGTCAGGTGTGTTGATTAGTAGTTAATTTCAAGTTGTTAATAATCAATTAACGTTAAGTGAATAAACAGAAGAGTCATCTAAATAATTAAATCAATATTATTCCTTCTTGTACAGACATTTTATGCATAGTTGAATCTTGACATCAGAGATATGGCTTTTGGGCTATAATACAAGAATACCTCTTGTGGATAAACTTCTCCAGACAGTAAATAAGCCTACCTGGGTCCCTGAATTTCAACCTACATATGAAAATAATGATAAGATCCTGTTATATGTTATATAGTATAATGTTTTGCCGTACATCTGACTATAATCTTGTAAAACCCCTGACTTTATGTGAGTGTAAGAAATTATGCTGGTTTAAAGGCAAAGCATAGTTGATTTGATTTAGATTTTTCTTCTGTTAGCTTTGCATTTTATAAATATACATTATTTTTTTAATAACACCATCGTATCCAGCTAAACTTCCTACGTTCATTTCATTCACATAGAGAGAAATCTTGGCATGATTAGACAAACTTCTGGCAGAAGGGATAAGTACTTTTCTCCTTAAATAGGCCTCTAGTTGAATGTAGGATGTTAATGATGTGCTTGATAACACTGTCCAGGGACTTCGATTTTCTGTTTTTAATGTTAGATGTGTTTCATTTTAAATTGATGAATTGATATTAATAAAACATGCAGATCAACTTAAAATTAAGATTATATTTTTCACATAATGACCTACATTTTTTAATTAATTAAACAATTAAAACTTAAATGGCAATCAATTAATGTACACACAGAACTGTTTCATTTTTTAAGTACGCTAAATTAAAATAAAGGTCTGTATAGTGTATATTTTAGAAAAGGCTGGAATAGATTAGAGATGAACAAACTTGCAGCGTGTTTTGTTTTTCCAGTGGTTCTGTGAAATGAGTAGAAATTCTGCAGAACCAAAAATTAGAATCAAACCTGAAGAAACTCAATGGGAGCAGAATTTCTGACATTCAACACTGCATTTTGCTGAAATTTTCTAGACTTGCCCTTCAAAATCCCAAAATTTCATCTCTATCCATGAATTTTCAAAATATGCCATTCTGCCTAGAAACCAGCTTCAGTTTTTTATATGTAGACATAACAAAGATATAATAGAGAATTGTAATTTTGGGTAACTTTGTGAGAAATCTCTGCTGCAATTTTCATTTTAAACCAATAAATAAAAAAAAATACTATCCCCGATTTTATCTGTTGTATTCAATTAGATCAACTGGACTTGAAGTTTAGTTCTTGAAGACGTTTCGCTAGTCATCCGACTGGCTTTCTCAATTCAGAATGACTTGTACAAGAATCTGTGGCAATTATATACCCTGGAAAATCCCAATTAGCATATCACAGCCAAGTGTTAAGGGCGTGATTGGATAGTGGCTAAGAGGTGTTATAGGAACGCCCAGAGTCAAAACAGCTGGTGTTGAACCCCCCCACCTCTATTTAGGCTTGGTTTCACATAAATGGTCCTTCTTAACACCTCTCTTGAACCAGTCACGTTCCTTTGCCAATATGTTAACATTACAATCTTCAAAGGTATGTCCTTTATCCTTAAATGCAGGTTCACGGCTGAGTCCTGACCAGGAATTTGCTCTTCTCTGCTGGGCCATACATTGATGCAGTTGCTGTTTGGTCTCCCCCACATACAAATCGAGCATTCTTCACTGCACTGCACTGCGTATATGATGTCGCTTTTCTTGTGTTTTGGTATTGGGTCTTCGGATGTACCAATTGCTGCCTCAGTGTGTTGCTCAGTTTTAAAGCAGACAGGGATACGGTGTTTTTTGAAAACTCTTCTTAATTCTCACCCTCTACATGGGATGACCATGTTCTTTCTCCTTGTCTTGCTTTTCCCCTTCACTGTTGGTATTCGTGTTCTTTTCTTTCCTTCTACTTCTTTTGACAAAGGCCCAGTCTGATATCCACAAGTTTTAAGGGCTCCTCTGAGATGTTTCATTTCTTTAATCTTTGCCTCTGTGCTAGTGGGGATGTTCTCAGCTCTGTGTTGCAGGGTTCTGATGACACCCAGCTTGATCTAAAGGGTGGTGGGAGTCAAACATCAAATACTGGTCTGTGTGTGTTAGTTTTCTGTAAACTTCTACTTCCAGTTTACCATTCTCCCTGACTTCTACCAAGCAGTCCAAGAAATCCAGTTTGTTGTTTTGTACCTCTTCAATTGTAAATTTGATGTTTTGGTCTACCGCATTAATGTGTTCTGTGAAAGCTTGTACTTTCTTCTGGTGGATTTTAACCCCATGTACAATGCTGTTTTGACACCTTACTCTGGGCGTTCCTATAACACCTCTTAGCCACTATCCAATCATGCCCTTAACACTTGCTGTGATAGTCTATTGGGATTTCCAGGTACATTGCCACAGATTCTTGTACAAGTCATTCTGAATTGAGAAAGCCAGTCGGATGACTAGCGAAACATCTTCAAAACTAAACTTCAAGTCCAGTTGATCTAATTGAATACATCAGATGGATGATGAGAACCTTCACAAGCATATCCCCTTTTTCCAGACAAAAAATGAAAATTAGTGCTAGAAAACTACTTAGGGCATATTTATAAAGAATCGATAATATCGCAAAAAAATTACCGCCGCACATCGCGGCCGCGAAAATAGCGCTATCGCCGTATTTATAACGGCGAGCGCTATTCCCGCGATACCTATCGCGGCCGCGATGTGCTGCGGTAATTTTAAGCCCCTTCGCGGCGATACTGTATAGTATCGCCGGAAGGGACTTAAAATCCCTTCCCGACGCGCCTCCTACCCTGCCCACACCCCCCGGCGGCAGCGGCGACCACCCGCCGCGCCGCCGCTTCCCAGCAGCCCCTCCCAACCCGTTCCCCGTTCGCGGCAATCTCGGAACGGAGGTTAGGGGGCTGCCGGGAAGGGGCCGCACAGGTGGTCGCGACCACCCCCGCGCACCCCCCCCCCGGCAACCCCTCCAAGCCCCCCGCCCCGGCCGCTCCCGGGGAGGGGACGGGAGGGAGCCGCTGGGGGTGGAGGCTCCCTCCAGCGGGGCCCTGAGAAGAGCCTTTTGGGGGGGCTTAGGGGGTCCCGCAGCTCGAACCGGGACCCCCCTCCCCGACCCTTACAAGGGCCCTTGCGGCACTGACAAGTGCCTTTGGCGGGGGTCCCGCAGCTGAAACCGGGACCCCCAGTGCGGCTCTTAAAAGAGCCCTTTTAAGAGAGTGTGGGCGGGGTGGGCGTGTCTCCCGGGGCGGGTGCGACCACCCGCCGTGGGTTGCCTGCTCATCCCCGCCGCGGGAGGTTAGTATCGGCTGACTTCGCCTCCTTCAAGGTGGCGAAGTAAAACAGCCGATACTAGCCGAGCGAAACCAGTACCGCCGCTTTATAAATAGAAGCGGCGGTAACAGGTAAGTATCGGCGCGAAAGGTTAACGCTTCGTTAACTTTTCGCGGCCGTTTTCGGACCTTTATAAATCGCGGTAAACGCGATTTATGCGTTAATGTCCGCGAAAATGGCCGCGAAAAGTTAACGAACCTTTATAAATATGCCCCTTAGTGTCTACTTGATACAATGGTGATAAAAAAAACTTGTTTTATATAACTAGCTTTTTTTATTTAAAAGCCACAGAAAACGTACATGTGTGACATTACTATCATATACTAAGGTTGAGCTAATGTTCATGCTGCCTTGGTAACTTCTTAAATTGAAACTTCTTAAAGTACTCTGATCTCAGAACAACAATGTCTGTATCAAATATCTTTTGAATTTCAAATGATTAAAAGGAATATATGTTTCAGTAAAAAACACTTTTACCCTCAATAAGTATAAAATCTCACTAAGGAATATAACTCAAAAAACTAAAACTCACATCAAGTGAATTGCTAAAGCACCATATTCAAAGAAACGGTAATATCTATACTGGAAGTGTTTTCAAACTTGTTTGAAAAATCAGTTAAAGAATATGTTCACCCCCACTATAAAATACCTTCCACTGCTCCAGAAGAAGCGTCTGCAACCTGTCTCGTTTTTCAGGTCAAGATTTGACTGAAGTCTCCTATGTTCCATTAGACATGTATGGCTGCTATACTATGGTAGACTGCAGTCACCTATCTTCCATTAGGCATGTATGGCTGCTATACTATGGTAGAATGCAGTCGCCTATCTTCCATTAGGCATGTGCTTCCAAAAATGTGCTTCTTGGTTTAAAAGGAAGGTAAATGTTATAACATATCTTTGATTCTTTACAGTGCATGCAAAATGTACTTTGATTGGTAATCTATGGTTTCTATTACATATCATTCTATTATGCTCCGACGTGTATAAATTAGTGATGACTGCATTTCTAAACAAATCTGGTCTCAAGGCAGAACTGCCGGTTTAGAAAATTTGCAGATTCAGTAGAACATTTGGAATTTTAAAATGCAAGCCAAAATTCATTGTTAAACGTCGAAAATTGGTGTAAAAAAATAGAAATTTTAAATCACCGTTGACGTTTAAAATTCTGGAAAAAATTTTGTTTACGTGGAATTACATCACATTCAATGGAACCGCTGGCAGAATTGGCTGGTTTTGTTAATCTCTAGTTGAAATCTGATCTGATGATGAACAAATTATCACACAACACTTTTATCTCTATAGGTTGTTAGATAATAAATGTGAAGTATGAATTTCCAGAAGAAAACAAGAAATGGGAGATGTGTGGAAATTGTCACATTTCCTGATAATATTGTTCTTCGTATAAGGTTGGGCCTACTGTTCCACAATAAAATACAGAGAATGAATTAAAAACATTTACTTACAAATAAATATTTACATAGTTAATGGGTAAAATATTGTCATATAGTCACTTATAATAAGATTTTTTTGTGTGTTAAAATATGAGGGCACAAACAAAATAAGGTAAAAGTACAAGGTAAAGTCTGAAAAGGTAGTCCCGCATCTCGAGATCGAGGGGGGCAGGGATAGCTCCTTTACCTCCCGTTCTTCAATTAAGTTGTGTGCCTTTGCTCCTGGCTCTGTTAGATTCATTAAAGAACAGGAGGTAATGCAAAGCTCCTTTACCTCCCGTTCTTCAATTAATGCAATAAAGGAATATTTCACTTTCAGAGTGAAATATTCCTTTATTACCACTATTCACTTTTTAAAGTGAAATGCAGAAGTCTGTAGATTTAAATCTATCCAGTTGTGAATGTTTATACATAAAACATGTTATCAGTGATGTTTCTATCTTTCTATCTATTAGAGGTGTGGGTGTTTCTCTGCTCTTTCTAGACATTGACTGTGACAAAGAAAAGAGTTTTTAAAAAAAAAAAAGATAATTTTTCTTTTTCAAGCATGAAAATTCAACAGCAGAATATATAGTTGCATTTACTGATGTATGTATGTGCTTTTTGTCTGCCACAAGACAGTTTAATACATGGAATTATAAGAGAAAACCTACATCCACGTGTTCTTTCAGCTTATATTACAAACCTTGAAACTTCTGGAGTTGAACAAATTTCTGGATAAAGAACGTGTGTACTGGCCAAAATGTACATGGTAAATAAACAGTACTTACTGGAGAATTCATTCTGATAACACGGTGTTTGAAAATGCTAATGTAATCAGAAGACATGTTTGAAAACAAAAAGCTTTGGCAGGTAAGTTGAAAGCCAAGAGAAAATAATAAGTGGGCCTCATGATTTTAAAACTTGTGCCTGTACTAGATCTTAAAGAGCATCTAAACTAAAAAAATAGGTTTTTAAAATTGACCATTACTGGAGACTATAATTCTTCCCAACTTACACTGTATCATTTATTTGTTGATCTGTCCCCTATATCTAGATATCCAGCCTGAAACATCTTATATTACAGATGTCAATCAAGTGCCTTATTATCATAAACTCTTCTGCTGCATGCAGTTTTGCTGTAACTGAAATGGTAACAGTTGGTATGTGTGAATTGCACTGCTTCCTCATAGTGATTACTGAGCATGTTTGCCCTCATAGAGAGTCTGGTCATATGGAGGGAGGTATTTATTAAGAGTGGGGTATATTGAGCCTGAGCAAATCAAGCACTGGATTGAAGGCATGCAGCAACACACACACCTCAGGGTAATGGCTACTTACATGTAGTTATTGCAAGATTAAGAGAGACAAAGTATTTTTTTTAATAATAGTTGCCCTTTAAATACAAACATATTTTTTCTTTACAGGTTCTTACACTGTGTTTAAATTTTATACTAGGAGTTATATATTCAGTTGATTTAAAGGGCAGTTGTATTGCTCCAAATATCTTCTTTTTCCTAACAGTATCCAGGCCAAGACACTAACAGGGTTATTCAATAAAAGTTCTTATCGTTAAAAATGGTGTTAATTTTGCCCCAACCAATCAGATGTTAGCTTTTAAATGTTAAATAAGATCTGATTGGTTGGGGCAAAATTAGCACCATTTTAAACGATAAGAACTTTTATTGAATCTCCCTGTAAGTTACTAGGTTCTCATTAATGGGTTTGCCCTAGATGCCCCACAACATGCCAATTCTGGACAGATTTGCACCACCCGTTTACAGACTGGGTCTATTCTCGAACAAACCAGTCTTCCCACTGACTATGTGTAGGATTGTTCAGGGGCCCATAGGAGTCTATAGTTCTCCTTTGGGTAGGAAAAGTACTCAATGTTTCCATTGACATTCTACAGTATCTTTAGATAGAATGTCAGATTCCCTGTGTCAATAGTGTTTACTAAACATTCATAAAATAATAAAGTGAACACTTAGCCTTCAAATAAATGTAATGGTAACATTCATAGAAGAATAAAGTAAATGTTAAGCCTTCTAAGAAATTTGGTATAAATATTGAATATATTTTCATTGCCATTCTCAAAATACATTCACTGCATTTAAAATAACCATGGGCAAAGATTAGAATGTAAACCCACATCTAATATTCTTTATATCAGCACATTTAAGGAAGGAGGCTGTCGCATTTTAAAGGTTTAAAAAGCATTGTTGGTGTTTTTCTTGTCCTGATTTTTGATTACTGGCAAAAGAAATTCTAAAAAGCTTTTAGCTGGGAAATATAAATATTAATGATTTCATAATTTGTTTTCAAAAAACGTAAATGGGTATCTACAGAAAATGTTACCTAAAATATTCATTATGTATTGTAAATGTTATGCATTACTTTAGTGAATAACGATGTGGTACAGAACAGATAGACAGATAGTCAAAATGATTGATAACTGTTGGTATGCAGGAAAATATTAGGGCTAAATTATTAAAATACTTTTCTTTTAAATACACAAACACACAAACATATACAGTATATATAATATATATAATATATTAAATTGATATGATATGATATTACAAATGAATGCATTTTTCAGGATATATATATTTGTGTAATTAGAACGAGCTGACGGAAAATACCTTGAATAATTTTCAAAACCTTCCCCTATTGCCTTAAATGCTCAGACAAACACCCATTTCACTATAAGATTAAGACTGTCATTTTTAATGACCTCATCTGAAGCAGAAGCATATTACTAGAATACATACTGAAGCAAAAATTAAATTTAGCATGACATTTTACAGTGTGTAAGTGGATTTGCATGCTTCACCATTCTGCTCTTTTGCATTTTTACTCCTGCTGGCTCTTTTAAAATATCTTTATTATGTTGTTGTATGTCAAATTTAGTTCTGGGCGTTTCACTAATGAAACTAAAGATGTACTGCTTATGAAAACATGACCACATTTAACTCCTTCTTGCCTTTTGCAAATGCTGATGTTTAAATGAGAACTATTGATTAAACTAGCAAAAACAGGTTAGCAAATAATTTAACTAAGATGCACATAGGTCTTTGTATCTATATTCTTTTGTTGACACTGATATATATTAAATGAGAAATATTCTTGCATGTCTCTTTATGATATATCAATGATTTTTTTCTGTATGTGTGGTTACAGTCTTGGATGTTTTTCTGTTAGCATTAGAAAAGACTATAGAGAACAAGAGGATTTTTTCTAGCATTATACAAGAAAATGTTCACCTTACTTTGCCCCAACATTTAAAAGTCTATTACTTTGACTTACTAGTATGATATACTAGTGATGATAATGATTTCAATTCTGGTCTACTTGTAGTCATGTGAGGTATCTGCAATAGGATCCCTTTGAACTGTACTTTTCGATTGTTTATTCATTTAAGGAGACATCATCTTTAAAAATTAGGCAATTTTCTATCTAATGGGGAACTTAAATACTTTCAGGGAGATTCAATATGGCCAAAATCCATGTAAAACCCTATGTTAACCCAAAATGTTTTTGAAAATAGTGCTGTACTACCAATACAAAACCCCTTTCATAAAGTTTAGCGCTACTTTGTAGAGTGAAACTTAACATGGTTCTGTATGGGACTTTAACGTGATTCGATGATGCAATACCAGACATAATCTTGCTTACATCTCATATTGTATCGCAGGATCACGCAAAGGTAACGCGACAAGAACATATTGAATCTCCCTGTTTGTTTACCTTTGCATTTCTTCTAATGCTTATTTGAACTGAAACCACCTCTTGGTCTTGAGTTATATAGGGCAGTGGACATTTGTTCAAATGTAGACTGAAAAATTGGTAGCATATAGTTTTGTATAGCAAATGAAACAGCAGGGAACAGAAATATTTGCAGATTGTCAAGGGTAGCTTAGACATAAAGCAGAGAGCAAGGAACTCAAACAAAAAGGCACTGCTTGATATGCAAAATATATACCAGATACTATATAGACGGAAGTGGTGTAGAAGCGCCACTCTCACGATTCATTTACAACCACCTGGGTGCTTCCTTAGTAGTAAGTATAGATAAATATTGGGCGAATGAGCACTCCTAGGATTTGCAAATAGATAATTTATTCAAACAAATGTCAACGCGTTTCAGTCTGGCGTGGACAGTTCTCAAGACAATGTGTCCTTACAAACGAAGCAATTAAATATCATGTGATAACAAGTTAACCTTTCGTGATGTCAAGTCCCAACCCTCCTCCCACTCGCTCAGTGCCTAATCCAATTTGGTCCATGACAGGTAAATAGATTTTAAGTTCATATGGAGGTCCAATCACTGCTACAAATCCGTGATCGTTAGGTAGAGTCCCAAAGTAGGTAGGAGGGGATGGAGAGTATCGCCCAAAGTGCTAGTGCTATGAAACAAATGAGGTAAAAGGTGATACATTCATAAACACCCGTAAACACTACTCAACACTATACAAATCTTAGAAATACTTGATAAAAAGTATAAAAAGTATCAAATATCAATATTTAAATATTAAGTGAGATAATATAACACATATCGAAAAAATATTTTTAAAAAAACGCTATCTAAAGATAAAAGGACAAGTCTTGTAACTAGTGGTCTCATTAGGCTCAAAGAGAATCATATAAAACATAATAGGGAACAGAATTCATTATTTAAAACATGATAGGGAACAGATTTCATTAAGTCCCTTTGGTGATAGGGTATTCAAACGTCTTATCGGGAGGTCCAATGGATAAGAAGTTTGAATACCCTATCACCAAAGGGACTTAATGAAATCTGAATTGGATTAGGCATTGAGCGAGTGGGAGGTGGGAGAAGGGCCGGGACTTGACATCACAAAAGGGGGAGGAGTTAACTGGTTATCACATGATATTTAATTGCTTCGTTTGTAGTGGCACATTGTCTTGAAAACGGTCCATGTCGGACCGAAAACCGTCGACATTTGTTTGAATAAATTATCTATTTGCAAATCCTAGGAGTGCTCCTTCGCCCTATATTTATCTATACCAGATACTATATATATCAAACAGTATTAAAGGGTCACTATACTCACTCAAACAACTTTACATTATCTGAAACTACTATTTAAGAGAAGTAAAATGGTGGTACTGACATATTGCTTTGTCATAAAATTTTATATGTTTAGTGAGTGCTCTTTATTGCTCCCATCCTCCTTTAATCACTATGACATTTTTTAGCTCTGCACAGCCTCACCATAGACCCTGCTCTGCTGATACATCTCCCCCTCCCTCCCCTTTTTTCTTTTTTCTGCTGATTCTCTTAATTGTTGCAGGAAGTGTGCTGGCAGGCAGCAAAGATCCTAGTAAGAGGTCAGGGATAGGGGACATATTATAATTTATTTCTTTTGTCTGCTGATTCTCTTAATTGTTGCAGAGAGTGTGCTGGCAGGCAGCCAGTACGAGGTCAGGGATAGGGAACATATTATAATTTCTGCTTCTGGAGTGACAGGTCTTTCCCTGTAAAAAATGCTCTGACTTAAAATGCTTATTTCTCAGAATCTATAGCGCAGATTTAAAATCCGGAAAAAGGTTTTAGATAGTGGGATCTTACTGTACCTAAAGGTACTATATTTGAAACAGCAGTAAGAAGATATTAAACAACACAGGTCAAGTCACATACACAAGAAATATTTAAATCCTGCTGCAGTACCAGGAATCAGAATAGGACCATGAAAATAAGATGGCAGGATACACAGGAGCACCGGTTTAGAAAGTTGCATAATAAGTGAGAATTGATAGATTAGGAGGGAAGACAGGTGAATAGAAAAAACAGGAATGGCTTTCAGATGGAAATGGGGAAATAGACCAGATCATTACCTACACAAATGTGATCCTGAAAACAGCAGATGTCCTGGCCCATTTATTTAATATTCAAACACATCAGTGATAAAACACTTGACAGTATAAAAGTTATGTTTATATGCAATGCTGATCACATCACACATTAAAAGGAAACTGCATAATGCCATATATTGGGAGCCTGGGCTGTTATTTTTCTTGGTTTGTGTGTACAGATTTTGCTGATTGAGATGGCAGGGAAGCTTTCTAAAAATGGTTCTTCTTTTTATTATTATTGTGCATGTTTTTATGATCTGTAACCTTAGCAATAGTTTCCTTTTGCAAAAATCCCATTTTATTCCATTGCTTTTGCATTGAGCTTGCTGCAGGTTAATAAAATACTAATTAAAAGATAGTAACAGGTTTGATCACATGTCCTAATGGCAGACTAAACTGTAGTAAGCAAAGGTGTCGTTAAACCTCTAGTGAATTATCCCATCAATCTAGTAATTACAATGATTGGTTTGATCTTGCAAGGTGGGTGGGACCCTCTACGCATGGCTCATGCAAGTATTGCATAGTATGTTCCTGATAGCAGTTTAAGGAGGCAATCTATTATTTTTATTTTTTTTAAACTTTTACAATAACGTCTGGCTACATTAAATGGATTTAAGGGAAAATCATGGCTGCTATCTTTCTTGAGCTAAAAATATCAGCAATAGTCCATGTTGTGCAGGAATAAATCTTGTTGAATCTGATGGAATTTGCCTAATATTGACAAGGTGTATGGACCAAAAATTACCAACCACAGTCACATGGACTATATGCAACAGCAGAGACATGTGTATGACACCTTTAGCATTGCAGTCTTTCATGGTTCGGAGGTATACATGTAGATGACAGCAACACCTTAGTTACCAGGACTGACCTTACATAACAATTACTAGCCCAACTGGTTGTATTTAAATATTCCTACTGAAACGTGAAACACAAACAGAATGTAATTTCTTGAAAACAGGTTAGAGAAAAATTCTTAAATTGGGTAACATTGGATAAAACTTGTGTTAAATACTGTATAGCTATATAGCATATCTAAATAAAATATATAAAAACTAGAACTTAAAATGACATCTTACCACTGTTGTGTGCTTCTAGTTGTGAGCCCGAATTTACAGCGACTTTGCATAGTGAACAGTAAAGTAGCCGCTTGGCCTTTTCCTCCTCTGTCTCTCCAGAAGGACATAAACTGTTTGCAACAAAGTTTATTTTCTTTTCAATCATGGAGGCAGTTTCCCTTGTCATAACACTGATTTTCCGGATTTCTAAAGTGGTGTTGGCTGATATTGCTGGTATTCCTGTAGCAAATCATGAAGAAATAAACATAAATGAAATAATTTCAATCTAATCATCAGTAAAATCTACATACTTAAAAGTTACAGAACTTTTTTTTGCAGACACCTCTCAGCTACATTGTTTTTTAGTGCAGTTTTAATTGATGTGACTATATAAGAAGGCATGGACGAAGACACTCTTTGGGGGTGAAGGACAGGTATCAGCAATTCCTGAGAGGAATCAGGAACATATCAAAACCAAATCCTGATTGTATTAGTATCTACGTCCTTTAATAATCAATGATGTGGCTACATTCATAAGCAAGCAATGACACCATTCAGTTTTATCTTAAATAGTTACATAGTTAATTTTGGGTTGAAAAAATACAAAAGTCCATGAAGCTCAACCCCTCTATGGACCCCTCCTCCATAGTTAAAGGGCATCTATAGTGAAAAAAACACATCGCCCCTTTGCAAAGTTAAATTCATGTACCCTGCGCTGCCTTAATCCTATCTATGTCAGTGACTCTGTTTAACCATGGTGCCAGATCTGTGTGCAGCACTCCCCCCCTTCCCCCTCTCCTCTGTTACCTCCTCCATGTCTCAACTCTGGCTAACCGACAAGCTTATCATGTGCAGTAGTTGTTAAAAGTTCAACATCCTGAAAAACACACCCACGCACAGTGGCCAATAGAAAGCAAGCTGTCCTGGAGACACTGAAGAAGAAGGAGAACAGTACAGTTTACGATCTCTCACTTTGTGACCCATCATCAATCAGTGAAAGCTATTAAGAAGGGGGGTCAAGTGCAGCCTTATATCTACCATCAAAGTTACCTCTCTCCCCCTGCTAATTCTCTTATCTCTATGTTTATTACAGAGCAGGGAGGGGGGATCACGTCACAGGGATTTGATTGACAGTCCAAGTAGGAGTAGAGGAATGCAATCTAGTATTCTTCTAACTGGTGTATCTCAGGACAGAGAAGGAATCTGAAAAAAGTGAAGACACTCTGGGGGTTGTGGGGAATTATAGAACACATGGAAAGAAAGAAAAAAAAAGTTCATTTTCCCACTATACATGCCCTTTAAGGTGGATGAATTAATGAAACCACCAGGTATAATTTTGCTGGTGGATCCTTAGAACAGATCTAGGTTTTGATGCTGAATTTGGATTTCTGAAACTGGAATTTGGATTTAAAACCACAAAATTTCATTCATTTCATTGTTGCAACTTCAGCAAACGTCAGCTTCATTTTGTAATTTCATTGGTAGTAAAATTACAGCAGCAAAACTAGAAGTTAGAAGTTCTGCTCTGCAACCTGGTTTGTAACTAAACTTAAATTTTATAATCAGTCTAACTCAACAAAGCAATGTTCTGGAATAGCCAAGACTGAGCCTAGACCTTAATCCCTTAAACAATCTGTGGGGTGACCTCACAGACCTGAAGAGAGCTGTGCACAGGAGATGCCTTTTTTAATTTGGCAGATGTCGACTTTTGGCAGATTTCTAAAAGGAGAATTAGGCAAAAAGGATGAAGTTCATATGTAGAAAATAGCTGTTGCAATACAAGATGCAAGTATTTGTGCTAATAATTTACAGAATCAGATATGGCCCCCATTGATTGAATTGGGAGTAACACCAGAAGCAATCTGCTCCCAGCAATGCTCCACCTAGCAGTTTCTGAACAGATGTAAACTGGGTAACTGCAGTTTGATGACATCTGATGACTGCAGATTAATAGCATGGACAAACATTTTCACCTTTTATTCCATCAGCCAATGTGCACTTTGTAGATTATCTTTAGCCACTTCAAGTAATTTAATCACAAATTTTCATTCAGAAACCTTTTCAATGAATTCACACACAATTAATTTGAACCAAAGTCACCAAAATAAATTGTTCCAATAGACAGAGCACAAACACATAGATACAACAATCTGTATTTCACCTCTCTCTTGTGGCTGCTGGGTGATTTATGAAATTAACCTGTGAGTACTAGGGGTCCATAAACATAATGCACCTCTTTAGTTTGAAGAAAGTCCAGCCCAGTAAAGTGTATGCAGTACACTTCACAGGAAGCTCCAGCCTTGCTCATGGAAGCTGACAGCCATTGATGTTACAACTCAGAGAACCTGCCTTCTCTGACACGAAACAGGGATTTAAATTCAGTGTATTTGCAAGCATTCCTATCCCTGACAATTACACATTCCTTTGTATTTTATACAAAAAAGAAAAGTAATCTTTGCATTTTACTTGTTTGCTAGACTGCATGTAAGAAATAGAAAATAAAAAATAAAAGTAAGTCTCGGGAATCAAACCTGCAACCCCATGTACTCTATTTTGCTAAAAGCAGGACACTATATTTAGAAACATAATTTAAACAAAAAAAGGCAGTAAAATCAACTGACTATTTAATATCGTTCCTGGTAGGCTGCTCTTTACACTGCTAATGCTGGCTGGAAAATAAACTGCAGGGGCTTCCATATTGGTGTGGAGACAGCATGTAGACAGTGAATACTTGCTTACAAGGTTATTTTATAGACTACATGGGCAGTGAATTATATTGTCTACAACACAAAATCCTTCTTAGTTACAGAATATACTTCTTACATATACAAAAATGTACCTTACAAGAGAAGAATCTTACAATGTATGGGTGTTCTGGGGAGAAAAGCTTTCACATTAGGATTAAAATAAAACAAGTTAGTTTTGTTTAGTTTGTAACTATTTCAAGTAAACGGATAGAAAAAAATCAAGTGGATACAATAATAAGCCATTTAATTAACTACTAATTCAACATTCTTTTGTTTCAGATTGTTTAATTTTAGAGATACTAATTTAAGTACTGATTCAATTCCAGTTTCTCAAATTACCATCTTTCCAATAAGGCAGCTGTTTGTTAGAAAATAATGGCTGTTACCTGTATTACCTTTTTAACTGCTAATGGAATTTCTAATTTCTATTTATCTTTCAGGCTAAGAATATCTTTATAATTAGATGTATTGTAAAGGAGAAATATCACAGGAATACTTGAAGGAAGGGTCTTCACTGGCTAGAATGAAAAATGTGCATTCTCCTGACATGCCTTTTATGTCAGTCAAATATTATAAAAGTAAATTGAATGGAAAAATCAATTAGTAGCTCTCTAAAGTGTGCTAATCATGATTATATGGCAAATGAAAGGTTCGTCATCTTTTTTATGGGTAAAGAGAATAGGAGAGGATTTTGGTAAATGAAATAGACCCTTTCATGCATTTTTCCTGTAAGTGCACAACTATTTATTCTGTTTTGTTTTGTGGGGAGATGCAATATCACTTTCATTTGTACTTACCTGCCCGAGATACCGCAATTCAATAATCGTTTTGCAAGATTTACTGCATGGCGGGACTCAGTTAATGAGCGACTCCTTACACTTCCATAGTAGCACAAAACTTATATTTTTCTTTATTGCAACATTTGCCTGTGCTATTTATACAAAACGGTGCTGGCCCCACTAATGCAGTGATAAGACCATACTAACCCCAGATAACAAACATTATGTTACTGTAGTTTACTACACTAAAATGTGTGTAAATTTTTCTCTTTAGCCCTTTTGTCTCCTTTGTTTTCAGATTGCTGACATAGGAAGGGACAGCATTTATAAAATTCTCTATTCCCATTAAGAATAGCATACATAGGAACAGCAAGAAAGCGAGGGTCGCACTCCAAAACAAACTTGAATTTATTATAGACCACACATAACCGTTTCGGGGGGAAACTTGCCCCCTTCCTCAGGTGATCACCTGAGGAAGGGGGCAAGTTTCCCCCCGAAACGTTGTGATTTATGTGTGGTCTATAATAAATTCAAGTTTGTTTTGGAGTGCGACCCTCGCTTTCTTGCTGTTTCCAGTCAATATATATCCATTAAGGGTTGGATTATCTAGAGGAGTAGGCACCCACGTGTGGACGAGTGCAGAGGATTATCTTTAACTTTATTGGCATACATAGGAACAGTCTGGATTATGAGATAAGTATATCTTTTTTATTTTAATGTACATACATTACCACATGCTGTAGCTTCTTTCTTATCAAAGACCCATTACACTTTAGGGCTAATGCAATAAGCACTCACTATTGTTAAAAAGAGGATAAAAAGCCATGCTGCCCAATGTAATACTGGATTGGCGTTGGTTTTACAATCATTTTTGGGGCTTGTGTGAAGTCTAAAAGATGTTGGACTTTGTGCAGTGCACCTGATACAATATAAATGTAATTCTGCGCCTTGTAAAGTCAATTTGGCTGGCGCCCCTTTCCTGACCAAGGTCCTGTGAACCAGTAAATCTTGGAAAGAGCATCATTGCATCTCCCCTTAGACTGTGAGGTTTATCCTCTTCCCATATGGACAAAAAGACAAGCCTCTCACTATAATGTGATTAGAACTACATTAAAAAAAAAATTTTAATACTATAAATTTATGTTTCAACAGATGGAAATTGAAATCTACTTATGGTATTAGTAGTGTGAAATTTGGATGTTTTGTATTACATGACAATTAAAAATTTTGTTGCGTAAACCTAAAGGTTCTTAAAACTGCTTATTTCCCAGTAACACCTTAAAGGATTTGCATACTCAGAAAAACGTTTTTTGAAAATGTGTTACTTATATAGGGAACAGATAAACTAGTTAGCCTTTAGTCTTCTTGTTCTGACAAAATTTGGCCAGTAGGGGCCACTGTTTAAAACTATAAAAGGGAGAGCAACCATGTCCTCAGCCTTTTTCTACTTCCTGGAGTTTCCCCAGAGGATAGGGGAAGAGCCCAGGGGACCTAGGTAATAGGTAGGCCCAGTAAGTGGGAGATTAGTCCCTGTTATAGGTCACTCTAGGAGTGATAGATAGGAGAAAGGAAGCTAGTGAGCAGCCTGAGCTCCAACAAGGAGATTTAGTAAGGACTAGAGTCCCGGGTATACCACCCAAGAATAGGGACATAGTGCCAACATATGTGAGGGCCAACTCCTCATAAATAAGAGTCTTGTGCATAGAATTTGGGTAAGGCTGACAGTCTCTCGAGCAATTAAGCACTCCCATTTTACTCTCTCCTTACACTTAAGCACAATAATTTGAGAGAGAGAGAGGAGCGAGAACTCCTACCTCCTGATTTCTTTGCAGTATGAGAAAAATAAATATACAGATTATGAACTTCCTGTGTAATGTTTCTGGCCAACTACTTCACATTTTCCCACGCAAAAGATAAAAGAAATTCATTAATTGGAAAATTCTTTGTCTGACGCTTAAATAATCAACAAAATTTCTTTTTAGGTTCATTTCTCTTCATTTCTGTTTTTTATCCATCGGCTAAAAAACATTACACCTCTTTAAAATGATTGTGCTATACATGTTACTTTTATAGCATTTCAAAAAAGGGAGCCGGTAAATAATTTTAATATGTCTGTTTGTTTACACACTACAATACTGAAGGCATGTTGAAAAAAAAAATAAAAAATAGAAAAAACAAGGAGATGTTTGTAAATTTGCCTGTTTAGGTTTAGGTATATTACAACTGTGTTGGATGTGTAATAGAAATATTGTGACAGTAATGTCCCCTACATAGAGTATGGAGAGTCTTGGGTAAAGCTCTCTTTTCGCCATATTTTTGCAAAATATTATTTTCATTACTTTCATTGAATAAATTACCATTATATACCTTTGAAGTGTTGAATATAGACCCCGATCTCCCAAATTCTGGCCTCAATTTACCTTTACAAGTTTACCGACCAGCTAAGAGAAAAACGAAGCATGGCTAGTATAATATTATAACCCTAAGGTTTTTTTTGTCCTCTGGTCACCCAAGATTGCCAGATTCCAGGGGAGGGGGTGCCTCTTTCTATAAGCAACTCTCAATCGCTATCAGAAAATTAAATGAGAAAGCACACACAGGCTGTCTTGAGAATTATCATAAGGCAGACAAGCTGATGGGGGCGAGAGCATCTTCGGAGCATCATGAGATGTTTATATTACCCCTGTTCTTTTTAAATTATAAAATGTTTTGGGAAAAAAGGTTGTTATTTTCAGTTTAGTGTTTCTAATGACTTTTAGAACTATGCAGGCATATTAATGTGTGAGGAATGTAGGCAAACTCACGCCTGCCTAATGAACACCTTGAACAGTTCTTATCTGTCACTCCAAAATTATATAAGCAAAAACATAAATTAAGTTAGGGGAAAGATATTAGCACCCCAACCTAATATATTGGACCAATCAGATTCAAGATTTAAATTAGACCAATCAGATTTTAAAGGTGTGTTTGGGAGACACTATAAAATGCAAGTTATTTGAATTGCAGCTTAGTGTCGGCTTAGCAGATATATTGATAAGTTGCAATTTTGTATTTAGGCATGCAAACACAACTGTTAGCTGTTAGTCTAGTATACACCTGGCTGGGTAGGCTCAATGAGCTATCTTTAGCCCTGGTGAACCTTAGATCCTCATTATTTGGTGATAAGTATTAAAACATCAAAATGAATGACACCAGACACTGGACAAGCCAGTAGTAGTACTATACTTTCCTTTCCTATGTGTAATAGTATTATATACCCCCAACTAATTAGTAGCTCCTAAAAAGTCAATGCAATCTCCTTAAAAATATAAATATTCTTTTACAACAGGAGTGATATATCTGTGAAAGTGAAATGTGTCAGTGAAATGCAGTGCAGTGAAATGTGTCAGACCCCCTGAGTATGCTGATGTCCATACATAAGTATACAGTATATGTCCTTTTTGAATAAAGATGGCTTTTATCATATGAAGTCCCCGAGCCTTGGAGCGACATATCACCAATAAATCACAAATTGTTTGTAAGGAATATGGGTAGCTGGTCCCGAACTAGCGGAAGTGTGAGTCCTGCATGCGGGGGACGTGACATCACAATAGTGCCGAAACAGCATTTTTGGTTAGCACAAATTAATTTGTTACCTCTTTTCTTTCTCCTGTGGAATCCATTACTATGTTACTATATACAGACCTCTTGGTTTCCATTCCCACTGTACAGTACATGTCCTTATTCTACACATTATTCAGTGTAGCATCTATTGTCTGCAGTTATGCTACAGATATGGATGTAACTACCTACAGTATGTAGAAAATCTTAGTGCAATGGAACAAAATCCCTGAATATTTCATAAGATTCCAATACAACAATTCTTGACGGTTCTAAATTATTGTTCTGTTCTCAACTCTTCTGTCTTTTGTGAAACAAAACTCTCAATATAATAAGTTAAGAAATCAACAACCTATTCATTTTTGACACCTACAAAGATATTCCTTCCTGCTAAAACAACATGTTAACACAACATATACAAATCTGCCTACTGTTGCTTTAAAACTCTAGTATCCGCATTCCTCCATCTCTTGGCTTTATCGTGTCCCAGCTGGATAAGTCTGAAGCTGTGCAAAAACAAAATACATCACTACAATTTATCTTTCTGGTCTCTAGTCCTTCACTAAAACAATATCAAAAATCTCTGGGAACATCATAACACTGTCACCTTGTACTACCCCATGATAAACTGCCAGCTAATGAATAAATCTCATAGGGCAAGAGGGATGCAAGGTTCCTTCACATAATATCACCTTTCTGCTCTCATCATTAGGAAATCTTTAACAACAGCTGGTCTAGAGAGGTTATAGACATCTCATGCTATTTTCATCTCATAGAGGACCAAAGGTTACAATCCATAAGGAAAAAAATCATTGTCTTATTTTAAGGTACAGTATATACAGTGAAAGATTAGCACAGACTGCACACACGATCAAGGAGATGGCAACTGCCCTTTAGGATAGTAATACTGGGTGAGATTCCAGAATTCCAATGCTTATATTGTATTTCACAAATTATAATTTCATCTAGAATGTAATTGACAGGGTAGGGTTCACTTTCCTAACGTTTCAAAGCTTTAAGCACTTTTTAAAATAATATCAGGGAGATTCAATAAAAGTTCTTATCGTTTAAAATGGTGCTAATTTTGCCCCAACCAATCAGAAATTATGTAACATTTGAAAGCTATTATCTGATTGGTTGGGGCAAAATTAGCACCATTTTAAATGATAAAAACTTTTATTGAATAACCGTGTATGTCTATAGATTTATGTATTTATGCATATGACCTCATTATCCCATTGTCTGTATAATATACAGTATATTAGGATATTGTTCAGTGATGCATCCCCCAGTGGTGCTATATAAATAAAATTATACATTAAGACCAGCAATAAGGTTTACATTGTTTTCAATTCACTAATATTCAATATAAAATCACACAGTATTTATGAATGAATTAGGTAAAGATAAACATTTTTAGATATAAATAATAAATTGTTATATTGTTATTAATATATTTTTCCTGCTCTGATTGGTCCCCAAACTCTGCTTAGAGAAAATAAATAGCAGTGTAAACCATAGAGATGAAATGGTCGGTGTGATGACTCAGTGGTTTGTTGCCATGTCTTCAATGGGGATGTCCAAGTTTTGAATCATAGTTTTGCTCCCTTTTTTAATGGTGCTAGGGATTTAGGGGTGGATGCAATAAAAGGTACAAAGTTTGCCCAAGGGAATAATCTTCAACAGTCAATCTGATGTTATCCAACTGCAGTAACCTGCAGTGTCTGATTGATTGATGCAAATTATTAGCACAGGGAAACTTTTGCAGCTCTTATTGCATGATTGGGTCTGTATCTGATTGTCATGAAATCCTTGGTTACCAGCCTGTACAGTTTGCAGGAAACTACAAAAGGTTGTGGGCAGCAGGGAAGAATGTTTTTGTATATTTGGTTTATGCTAAGGGTAAAAAAGTGAGGGGTAATTTTATTAATGATTTTGGTATAGTTGCCATGGAAATGGAAGGTAAGGTGGGTTGTGAGGGTTTAGTTGTGGGTGCCTGTATCTGTGTTGGTTGTAGGTTGGCTTGTGAGGGACTCTGCAAATGTTAGAAAACTACAACGGTCAGCATTCACCAACAGCAGATGGCACCAGGGAATGCTGGGACTTGTACTTTGCAAACACCTGGAGGACCACAGGATGGGCATCCCTGCTAAACTAACAGGGATATTCAATATAGCAAATCCTCGCTTCTTACCTTTCCGTGATCCCATGATGCTATACCAAACATATATGCTATTATATCGCAAAAAGGTAAGAAGCAAGGACTTGCATTCCTTTAATGTCCACAACAATACAACATTTAATTTTGCACTATGAGGTTGTTTGTGTTAGTTGCATGTGTGTTTGTGTAAGTTGTGTGTGTGTTTGTGTCAGAGAGACACACAGGGTTATTCAATAAAAGTTCTTATCGTTAAAAATGGTGCTAATTTTGCCCCAACCAATCAGATAGGAGTTAATATTTGAAAGCTAACATCTGATTGGTTGGGGCAATATAAGCACCATTTTTAGGAACTTTTATTGAATCTCCCTCACAGTGTATAGTTAATTTAGCCTCGGACCCTGTTGCATTTTATACAGAAAGTGACAGTTGCAAAAAAGCGGAAGAATTAAAGTGAAGAAGAAAGAATAGGAATTTGGCTCTTTAAATCCCAATTAATACATTTTGAAGGCTATTTTAGGTGTAGTGGGGTCTGGGGAGGGTAGTAAATCCTTTTAGGAGTAGTGGGGAGGGGTAATAAATAATTTTATGAGTAGTGGGGAGGGTAGTATATCATTTTAGAAGTAGTGGGGAGGGTAGTACATTGTTTTGGGAGTAGTGGGGAGGGTAGTAAATCCTTTTAGGAGTAGTGGGGAGGGTAATAAATAATTTTAGGAGTAGTGCGGAGGGGAGTAAATCCTTTTAGGAGTAGAGGGGAGGGAAGTAAATCCTTTTAGGAGTAGTGAGGAGGGGAGTAAATCCTTTTAGGAGTAGTGGGGAGGGGAGTAAATCCTTTTAGGGGTAGAGGGGAGGGAAGTAAATCCTTTTAGGAGTAGTGGGGAGGGGAGTAAATCCTTTTAGGAGTAGTGGGGAGGGTAGAAAATTATTTTAGGAGTAGTGGGGAGGGGAGTAAATCCTTTTAGGAGTAGAGGGGAGGTTAGTAAATCATTTTAGAAGTAGTGGGGAGGGTAGTAAATTGTTTGAAGAGTAGTGGGGAGGGTAGTAAATCGTTTGAAGAGTAGTGGGGAGGGTAGTAAATCGTTTGAAGAATAGTGGGGAGGGTAGCAAATCGTTTGAGGAGTAGCTGGTAGGGAATGTTCGCAGACAATAGGTTGAAATGAGCCTGTTTTCTGACACATGTCCATGTTAGTGTGATCAGGCAGTTGTCATACAATCCCTTTGAATGTCCCCCTTTTCACCTAGAGCATAATCAGACTTAACATTTAAGTAACATAATATTTAATATTTTTATAGCATATATCAGCAGAGAAGGTGATTTTTAGCACAATGTACATTTGTAGAGCTACAAAATGCAATACTTGTTGTTTGCTTTGTACATATAGTCAGTTTGGCCTCTAACTCTAATAATACTTTAGTTAAGTTTCAAACAATGGCTTATACTGGCACATTTGACTGCAATTCTTTTGCTCGTTGTCTGAAATATCACATTTATTAAATAATGCTTTCTGATCACAAACGTGTGCACTTGCATTACATTTGTCTCGGGCCGTTAATCAGTGGTATTATTTCTGACAAAACACTGCACATCTCAATAACTTTTAAGATTAGCAAAGAGAAAATGTCAGAAGAAAAATGAGGCAAAGCAAGAGCGATATAAGAAGAAAAAAAAACCCAGACACCTACACGGCTATTGGATTTAGGCTGGAGATGATGTAAAATATATATAAAGCTTTATGCACCTGCCTAAATATAAACAACCTTTAAATATTGAAGATTTTATTCAGATTTACTTACTATATCAAACAACTTAACTACATACTCAACCAGTAAACCCTCCCCCATTATTTCAAGAATCGGCTTCCCCCCTTCAGTGCACTTCTCAAACCTCCAACACCGCCCTCCCCCCCAGCAACATAACTCTCACCCCTGGCACAACCATGTGGCTGACATGCAGTACTGCGCTGTGTACGTGGCCTATCCGTCAAACTGCAGGTTAGTATATAGGCTAGAACTGGGTGCTTAGGAGCTGAGAAACAATATCAAAGCAATTTTATATGTTTCACATAAATCTAGACTGTAACCTATAGTAAAAGGTATAACAGTGTTTGCTATTGAATTAACAAAATCTCTGACTGTATGATAATGGTGTCCAGTCATCTATTAAGCTGCATGATTTAATCCCTCATTCGTCCTTGATATTGACTTTATTTAAACACTTCTTGCTTTATATAGTTATGCAGCTAGGTTTGCCAACTCATTGAAAAGCCACATGATGCATATTAAAATTGCAGAGCTGGGTTAAAATAAATGCAATTTAAATACAATCAGTTCAGCCCTGCTAACAGTTAATCTGGCTGTTACTGTAACATGTAGGGTCACCATTAATAAGGGATGAACAAAAAACAAATTGAAAAACATTAATGCTAGAAATTTAAGCCTCAAGTGCCTGTTTAAATAACTTATCTTATAATAGATTAGGTTTTGTGTTTTTTCAATTATTCATGCACCTTTTCTGTATGTTTCCCATGGACTTTGCTGTTAATGATGTAAGCAACACATCTCCTGACTCAGGGAATTTGCAATACACTTTCATTTTTAACATACTGAGTATAAGAGTTCTACATTATGTAATAAAATTAAACAATGACAAGCCTTCTGTATAATTAGGTGTTGTGTACCTCCTACTTTTAACAGGCTCTAGTAAATGGGGTTGATAATTATATAATGTGTGACAAATCCACTGTTGTAACTGTTGGTGAGCACATGACAGTTGACCATTTAAAGGACATCATCAAAAATCATCAAGGATCATCATTTTCCAACTAATTACACAGTAATATGGATTAATTACCACCAATCTTAGATCTGCTTTTTTGCCCCATCTCTTCCCTTCAACCTATCCCTTGTTTGTTTTTTCTAGCTCTGGGGGTTTTACTTTTTAAAGGTAGGTGGGGCACAGCCAGACAGTTACGAACTGTCAATCACCCACTACCAGACCCAGACCATGGCACACTACATCACTACATGTAGAAACTACCCATTCTATAAAAGTAAAGCTTATTTTTCTGTCTTTGCATGGCTAATTGATTCAGCATTAAGATCATAAAAAGGAACAAACATTATCTGTTGCCTGCTGCTAACACCCAATCCTGCAGTAAAGGTAAGTACACACCTAGAGGTTTTTAAAACAGTCCTGTTCCTTATGGTGGATAGATGCTAAGATCCTGGTTGCACGATATTCTGATATCCCAATATCGTACGATCGTCAGATCCTGTATGTACACTCTGTAATCGGCACATTAAATAAACCTGTCAATGACTCCTAGAAAATCTGTGCACCAAAGGTAAGCTTTTTACCTTTTTGCAATTATTATTGTAAACCTGTCCTATTGACATTACTGCTTACAATCTGTCTTTGTCAGCAAACTAAATTGGAATGTGCTACTCCTTTAATGTGGTAGAGAATGATTACGCCCTGCTTGCTGAAGAAGAATAAGCTCATTTCTAACCCTTCTCATCAATGTTCACAGGATGCTGTTAGCATGAAGTGCAGGGATGGAATATTTTTTCACGCTTACGTACTTGACTGGCAAGTGTATGGGGTTCTGAATATAAGACCCTTGTGCTCATAACTGTTATGTGGTAGTGAGTGGACAGCTAATTTGACAGGGAACTGCTTCAGGCACATAGTATTGTACAGACTGTGTTTGCTTTAGGCAGTATAATGAGTAGTATACTGTGTTATCTTAATTGGTAGCATTTGGCTACTGCTGGTGTTTTACTGATGTTGTTATAATTATAGCATTACTTAGAGTTCTACTGTGCAGAGTTTGCTGTGTTAAACACAGTGGTTTATACCCCTGTTTTTGTATTTAAGAAATTTAAGAGGCATAAAAAGTAGGGCAACTACTGTTAAAGGTCCATTAGTGGCCAGAAACTTTGATATATTTAGAATACGGTTTAATTGTTGTCATTTTTTGTCACGTGCTATTGCAAGACTTGCAGCAAATCGAACAGCAAATGGTTACTTTGGCAATCCTAGATTTATTTTTATGTCAATTTCCACAGGCTGCCTAAAGTATATGTTAGATTTTCTAATGAATTTCAGAAAAAAGAAAAGTATTACTAACATTTAACACTGGGACCAGGTGGTCTAGACATTATTGACACACAATGATTTAAGCTAACCTGTGTTATTCTGTACCATTTGTAAAATATATTTGTAAATACTACTTGTATGTTTGAATTAAAAATGTCTGCTAGAAGAAATTACAGAGGAATATATAGAAAGTTTGAATGTGTGGACGACTGTGTCACACCTTTGAGTATAAGTGTTCTTCATAGCGTATAGCACCGGGGAGCAGAGCTATACAAAAATACAATAAAGTCATGAAATGGGGACAAAAATCTAAATACATAAATAGCTCAGTGCATAGTTAAGTAAATTTTATAAATAAATGAACCTTGCCACAAGAAGAAAGGAGGTCCCTACTTACAATCTAGTTAGAAGGGTAACATACAGATACATAGGAAACTATAGAAGTGCGGTAGTGAGACTTACACATTGCAAATTAAAACACTTATATACTAAGCTGGTTACAAGATAAGTAGGATGTAAGGCTAGATTTAAAACTGCTGATTGGGGTTTCTTGACGAAGAGAAAGATGAATAGAATTCCTGAGGATGGGAGCCACAAGAGAGAATATTTATAGACGAAAGGTAGCAGTATGAGTGGGGGGTCTGTACAGGATATGGTTCTGTGATGAACGAAGTGTGCGTGTGGGAACATATGGGGAAACTAGAGAGGAAATATAAGGCGGTACAGCAAAATGAATGGATTTAAATGTTAGGAGAAGTATTTTGTATACAATACACTGTTTAATGGGGAGCCGTTACAGAGGAGAATTAAGATCCTTTATTAGAGAGCGAAAGTTTAGTATCGACTGAAGGGGAGAAAGATGGGAAGCATCTTAGTTAAATCTTTGGTCCATTCCATACAAAACAAATGGAAGATATTGCTTGAACCATGCTGGAAGTATTCATACTGAATCAAGTGTTGCTAACTTTGCCTACGTATGTCAAATTGAAAATCATATTTAGTGCTCGCATCACAATATAAGAAGGACAATTGAATCTGCTAATGAACTTCAAGATCCTTCTATTACAGGCCCCTTTTCCTGAGTGCCTTAATTCTTACCAGTGTGTGGTTGGTGTCCTTGTCTTAAATGGGAGGTTGGGAGGATACACTTGTTGAGTGGCCAATATAATATTTTTAAAAACATAATTTTGTTCTGAGGGTCCCATTTTATTTTGAATATGGTAAATTGTGTTGGTCCTTCTAATTAGCTTTGTTTCTGCTATGAGGACAATCTGATCTTTATGCGAACGTAAGTAGGGCCAAATGTATTTAACTGTAAGATGTATCCCACCAATTGACGTATTTTCTTAAAACAACCAGTGACAATGTATGTGCCTCATTCTTTCAAATAATGGAGAAATGAATTAAGTTTCTTCTCAAAACCTTTTAAATAAGATTTTTTCACATGCTATTAAGCCACATCAGGTGTTATCTAACTGCAGTAATCAATTAGAAAGTTATCTGATTGGATGCTGCAAATTAATAGCATGGGCAAACTTTTGTTATTGCACTTGCCACTCTGTGGGATTACAAACCTATGGTTGCTTGTACAAGTTAACGGAATGTGCACCTTTGGATTTGTTGTAAGTAAGTAAAATGTCTGCTCTTCTTTAATATCGAATATATTTATATAAAAAGAGTAAGATAATTTGGCATCACAAATCCTGGTCCAAATCCTGGTTCAAGGGTCATTTCGACACCAACTGTCTGCCATGTACAATGCTGTTTTGAAACCATACACTGTGCAGTTTGGATAACACCTCTTAGCCTCAATGCATCCATACCTTACATTCAGAAGGTCCCTAACACCTGGCTGTCATATGCTAATTGGGACTTTCCAGGGTACTTAATTGCTAGTTGTATGACTAGCAAATCGTTTTTAAGAACTAAACTTTAAGTCCAGTTGGTCTAACTGATATAACAACAGATATATACAACACTATTTTCCTCTACCTCCATGTAGCTTCACCTCATGTAATGTCACCCTCGTACATAGCATTACCCAAAGCCAGACTGACAATGGTATAAATAATTAGCAGTTTATTCCATGTGATAATTTAAAAAGTTAAAAAGCTGCTGACACAGTCAGTCATCAGAGCATAGTTGTTTTTAGGAGGAATTACAGGTTCCCATAATCCCCTTATACTGCTGTCATTGTTATCTGCAGTTCTGGCACTTTCAGAAAGTGCAAGGGGTGTCATTTTGAAAAGGGATTAAAACAATGTGATCCAAAAAACAGACATGAGAAGTAAATGTTACATGTCTGCGGACAGGTGTGAAACTGATCACATAGACAGTGACAGAGGCCACACATTAGCACAAAAGGAATGCTTATAGTATAGTATTTGAGGTTGAATAAAGACATACGTCCATCCAGTCCAACCCATCTAGCAATATCCTCATTTCCTGCCTAACTGTTGATCCAGAGGAAGGCAAAAAAAACCCACCAAATTTATGAAGGGGGAAAAAATTCCTTCCTGACTCCAAGTGGCAATCGGAAAATTTCCGATTTCCACTTGGGCAATACTTATTGCCCTGGCACAGTACTGGTAGTAGCATGAATTAGACTACAGAAAGGAACAAGTATTTACATGACAATGTTGTTTTCACTTTAATGAGGTTTGCACCTGTAACAAAGGGAAGATTTTTTTTTTTACATTTAAAGATAATTTATACAAACCTTTACCTCATACATTTATATGGTCATGGAACTCCTTGGTGACTTCTAATATCCATATACTGTATTTTATAATAAAGAAAATAATGATTCAAGAAGCAAAAATCTAGGTGCAAGGCAGGGCTGCCATCAGGGGGGTAAAGGGGGTACTCCTTTATGGGGCCCGGATTTGCCAGGGGCCCAGAGAGTGAGAGAAAGGGGAACTTTTCCCTCCGCAATACCGCAGAACTCCATGGAGAAGACAAACAGGGCGTGTGTCTGCTGCATGGCCCATGACTCAGTCAGTAAGTGGCTTTACTGTCTATGTGGCTCCACCCCCTCCCGCCCTTTCCTGAACTTGTAGCTCTGCTGTTCTGTGATCTCCATAGAGAGCAGGAGGGAGTAACTGTAAGTTATACTGAACCCATTTCTGCTTGTGAGAGTCCATGGAGGGGACATTGTTATCATCTTTCTCACTGCTGTGTACAGGGACGGAAAGTGACTGCTCTTGGGGGGGCTGCTGGTGCCAGTACCTGCATAGGTACTGGCACCAGCTACAACTCCCAGCATTTCTTAATTGCATTCTGCTACCAAGGCATGCACTACACATGGGGTAGGTAATAGCCTAATAGGGTTACTGGGCTATTACCTACCGGTGTAATCCATATAACATGGCAGGTAGTGCGGTAAAATTTAGTAATGTGCACTCACTAGGGCACTCACTAAATGCTGTCTGTCTGAGAGTGTATATTACCAAATGCTGCCACACTGTCTTCATTTTGATAGTGATTAGATTGAACTACACATCGGGGTAGGTAACAGCCATGTGTAGTTAACTCACTAACAGGACAGGCATTGTGGCAGCATTTGGTAATGTGTACTCACTAGGGCACAAAGTCCACATTCCCAAAAGCTGCCACACTGCCTGCCATGTTATAGTGAGTGGATTGTACTGCACATGGGGGTAGATAATAGCCTAATAGGGAGTGGATTGCACTGCACATGGGGGTAGATAACATAAAGATGGTATACTTTAACACTGTAGGGGTGTGTGGTGCTAAAATGGTGTTGCAATGCTCTCACCTAATCTAATACTTTTACGTGTTAAAATAAAGAAAATAATTATTCAAAATACAAAAATCTAGAGTCAAGGAAAAAAGAAGAAAGGACACAGACTTACATTATTGAAAGCCTATAATTTTACAATTAATGGCTTCCAGGCATCATTTCTTACATGTTTGTGCTTTCTGGCTAAACTGTTTTTGGAATACCATTTTAAGGAGTGTCATTTGTTGTGAGGTCCTTTGGTAGAAATAATTATATTATTTATCAAATTTTAAACAAGGCCAATTAATGTTGTAAAGATGTAAATGTAGAGCAAGTCACATATGTAAAATATGATACATTATTACAGATTCTGGGAAAGTTAAAGTAAAGTCAGTGTATAGGTGCCTATATACTGGGCCAATATTACAATCAATCCGATACGTGAGTAGAAATTTCTTTCGATTAGCCCCAAAATTGTACATCTTCCTGATCTTATTATGCGACATTAGATTGTGAAATCGTAATTATGTTCGGGAAACTTGTTTTTTTAAGTCAATAGTAATTTTGATCATGGAATTTTCTGAAATGTCGATAAAATGTTAATGTAACGTAAACTCACAGTAGACATTAATTTGTAAACAAATTGAACAATATATATGGTATATCTATTTAGAATTAACATTGTGCATCCAACTATCGAAGTGTCACAATCAAAATAACCTTTTGCAGTTTATGGCCACCTTTAACCATATACTCATTCAATCCATTTGTTCATACAATTTGGATTTTTAGATTTAAAGGGGATGTCCATCCGTAAAACAAAAAACTGGTCAACTGTCTGGTACCTGCCCCCAACGGATATATTTTGCACTTTATTACCTGCATTACTAACCAGATATTTTAGGATTATTATTTTAACATGGCCCCTCTCTCAAGGCTGTGACAAATGATATCACAGCCAATGATTGACTGCTGTTTCTCCTGCCACCCCTCTGCACATGCTCAAGCATATCAAAATATCATTGAGTAAAGGGAGGGGGCAGATATGTTTGTCAAAAAGAAAAAATAACTCAAAATTCTGGTTACAAATTGCATGTAATAAATTGGTAAAAGTAGTTGATGTGGTTGTGGGCAGAATATATATATTAAATTATGATGTCATATCCCGAAGACGGCTGATACAAGCTGAAATGCATAGATATGTGTTTTAAATAAGATAAAATAAAAGTTAGGCTTTAAGACCTGAGAGTTCCCACATTCTCTTATATGTAACTGTTTTCGAGCTGGTACCCAGGCGAATGCATATGTGGAATGGAGTGCTGATCGTATTCTACTGTTAGTTCTCACGACTGGGCTGTAAATTTAGAAGGATACTCCTTGTTTAAGTAGGACAGATAAAAAAGGAAAGGGGGAGGAGTATGTGTTTATGTTAAAAAAGAATTGAAGCCAAATTTAAAAGAAGAGATAACTGGCAATATGGATGTTAAAGTGGAGGCAATATGGGTGGAATTAGGCAACAGGGGTGTAATGTCATTGTTGGTGTCTGCTATAAGCTGCCAAATGCTAGCAGGGAGGAAGGGAGTCAGTTTCATATGCAGTTGGCAAGGGCTGCAAGTTTGGGGAGTGTGCTAATTATGGGGGACTTTAATTACCCTGACATTGATTGGTGTTAGTGGAACTGCCAACACAGAAATTTTTTTTTTTTTTAAAGAATTTTTTTTTTTAATTTGCTGCAGGATAATTTTCTCTCACAGGTGGTTGAAGTTCCTACTAGAAAAGGAGCTCTGTTGGATCTGGTAATATCTAACATCATGGAGTGTATTATAGATATAAAGGTAGCTGGAGGCTTAGGGAATAGTGACCATGAAATAGTGTCATTCGGAGTTTGTTATCAAAAGGAAAAGTGGCCTGGGTTAACAAAGACCTTTAATTTCGGGAAAGCAAACTTTCCCAGGTTAAAAGTAGCTCTTCAGAATGTCAACTGGGATAATGTATTATTAGGTTAAGGTACTGAACAGAAGTGGACTGTGTGTAAGGGGATTTTAAGCCTTTGCACATATAAATTTATAGCCTTGGGAAATAAATGTAAAAAAAATAAGTTCCCACCCATGTGGCTGAATTCTGATGTAAAGAGCCAAATGCAAAGAAGGAAAAAGGCATTTAAAACCTTTAAGTCAGAGGGAACGGAAAGGGCTTTTAAGGATTATAAAAACTGTAACTAGAGATATTTTTACATTTCCAAAGTTCGAAAGCTCGAGTTTCGATTTTCGAAAAATAGGCTACTTTCGATTTTCAAAAATCATCTATTTTTGAAAATCATTTACTTTCGATTTTTCCATTTTCTAAAATCATCTACTCTCAATTTTCGTTTTTCGAAAATCGTCTACTTTCGATTTTTGAAAATCATCTACTTTCGATAATCATCTACTTTTGATTTCGATAATCATCTACTTTCTATAATCATCTACTTTCAATTTCGATAATCATCGAATTTTCAATAAAAATCGAAAACTCAGAAAATTCGGGTTTCGTAAATTCCGGGAGTTCCGAAAGTTTCGGCGGGACTTTGAAAGTTTCGGCAGGACCCTCGGATTCGATTCGAAACCCACAGTACATCTCTAACTGTAACAAGGAGTGTAAGAAAGCAATCAAACTAGCTAAAATGAATAATGTTAGGATAGCTGAACAAAGCATCACTAAGTCTAAAAATGTTTTTAAGTATATTAATAGTAAGAAGATGAGGACTGAAAATGTGGCACCATTAATTAATGGGTATAAGTTAGTTACAGAGAATGGCGATAAAGCAAATGTCTTAAATGTTTTTTTCCCCTCTGTATACACTATAGAAGATCCAAGTACAGATATCATAGAGTATAGTAGCAATAATGGTATAAAAGATGCAAGTGCACTTTGGTTAACCAAGGATACGGTACAGAAAGAACTAAATAAGGTTAATATGAATAAATCTCCTGGACTGGATAAAATACATCCTTGGGTATTTAGGGAGCTAAGTTTTACCTAGGCCATTGTTTCTTATATTTGCAGATTCCCTCATGTCCGGATGTGTGCCTCTAGATTGGAAAAAGGCTTCCAATATTCAAAAAGGGCAGTCGTTCACAGCCGGGTAATTACAGGCCTGTAAGTTTAACTTCAGTGGTGGGGAAGATACTGGAAAGTTTAATAAGGGAACATATTCTAGAGTATGTTTCAAGGACTGAACTAATAAGAAGTAACCAGCATGGATTTAGGAGGAATAGATCTTGTCAAACTAACTTACTTGGCTTTTATGAGGAAGTAAGTAGAAATCTAGAATCTGGCATAGCAGTAGATATAGTATACTTGGATTTTGCAAAGGCTTTTGATACAGTCCCCCATATGCGACTAATGTATAAGCTACGGTATGTTGGTTTGGGGAGTCACATTTGTACATGGATAGAAAATTGGTTGATGAATAGGATGCAGAGAGTATATCTGTTGTATTCAATTAGATCAACTGGACTTGAAATGTAGTTGATCTAATTGAATACAACAGATATACCATGACCTGGATGAATGAGAACCTTCACAAGCACGATGCAGAGAGTAGTTGTTAATGGGGCTTAATCTTTATGGACTAAAGTGCTAACTTCTAAGTGGGGTGCCACAGGGTTCTGTGTTGGGGCCGCTTCTATTTAATCTTTTTATTAATGATTTGGAAGTGGGTATTGTCAGCAAGGTTTCTGTGTTTGCTGATGACACAAAACTTTGTTGACCATTAAAAACTTCAGAGGATGTGCAATCGTTGCAGGGGGATCTAGATAGATTGTCACATTGGGCTGCTAAGTGGCAGATGAGATTCAATGTTGAGAAATGTAAGGTGATGCATTTTGGACTTAAAAATCCTTGTGCTACTTATACTATAAATGGCTCTGTGTTAAGTGAATCCCTGTTGGAAAGGGATCTTGGAGTTTCGGTGGATAACAAACTTAAAGAAAGCAAGCAGTGCCAGGCAGCAACAGCCAGAGCCAGCATGGTATTGTTTTGTATAAAGAGAGGTATGGATTCAAGGGTGGAAAATGTTATTTTCTCTTGACAAAGCATTGGTAAGGCCTCATTTGGAATATGCAATTTTGTAATACTGTGTACTAAAATACATCTTTGAAATGGAAAGGGTTCAGAGAAGGTCAACTAAATTAACAAGGGCATTGGGGGAGCTTGAATATGAAGAAAGATTCGAAAAGTTACTATTATGTATGCTGAAGAAAAGGCGCTTGCGTGGGGATATGATTACCGTGTATAAATACATTAACGTGTATAATATAATAAACTATCTGTGGCATTGTTCACCAATAGAGCATGTCAGAGGACACATGGCCATCCCTTAAGACTTGAAGAAAAAAGGTTTAGGCTTCAAGTTCACAAAGGGTTTTTCACTGTGAGAACGGTAAAGCTATGGAACTGTCTTCCAGTGGACGTTGTTATGGCAGGTTCATTGGTCAGTTTAAAAAAAAAAGCTGGATGAGTTTCTGCAAACAAGAAATGTTGCAAGTTACTGGTATTGATACATAAAGTAGAGTTGATCCAGGGAAATTTCCGATTGCCACTTGGAGTCAGGAAGGAATTTTTTCCCCTTCATAAATTTGGTGGGTTTTTTTTGCCTTCCTCTGGATCAACAGTTAGGCAGGAAATGAGGATATTGCTAGATGGGTTGGACTAGATGGACGTATGTCTTTATTCAACCTCAAATACTATACTATACTATACTATATTATACTATACTATACTATATACTAAACAGAGTTTAATTTTTTCTTCGAGAGTTTTAATAGCATTCACATATAAATTTGCAACGAAATGCTGTATAAATGTACCCAATACAGATAACGTATGGTGAGGTAAGTAAGGTAATCAACCCAGCAATAATATTAAATAAACTTTTATGTACACATATACATATGTGCCATTCAGGAAGAATTTGCATATGCAGGAAGAAAAAATAAAATTACAAAAAAAGGGGGTGATTAAGGTGCAATTAATCTGCAGAGCGTAAATTAAAACTGTCACACATCAACTCTCCTTACCTGAGTTTAGCAGTCCTTTACATATACCAGAATCTGAAATTCTTTTCATAATTGGAGAAAACCTTTAAATGTAAATTTCACAAAACCTAATGTTATACAAATGAGAACTCATGAATACTATTAATTTGATAATATGGTAATTTACAAGACAACCATATCTCCTACAATAGCTCACCGTCTCACTTAAGTGCACTATTCTATGCTATAAAGTTTGAGTGATTGATTTTATTAATTTTTTCCCCTCTGTGTATTATTTATAAAATCTGTCACACAAAGCTCTAGCATGCTGTATATTCATATTCAAGGCTTATAGTCAATTTTCCAAAATATTAAATTCAATGCTCATCTTTTTACCTTTAATGACTGGTCATTTACAATATTGAAATACTTCCAGAGTGTATCATTTTTCATGTATAGAACTCCTGTTTAGCATAACAATGTGTGAAAACAGTAGTAGATAAATCACACTAAAAATGTTAAATGTTTTGTTATGGGCATTTGTGCTCTACCGTCAAGCAGAAAGAAGCATTTGGCATGTGCATTAGGCAAAAATAAATGCATTCAAATTGTATTTTATAGGTGCCTTTAGAAATGTCTTATCTCTGATTCCCTCAAATTGGAACTATCACATTTAGTCCTTGTGGTATATATAACAAGGTTGATAGTTTGTGGGTGATGTCCAGCCAGAGGTTTGCTGGCTTGATAGCTTTCTTACAAGGTACAATTATATGTAATTATAGCCATGGAACTGGCAGAAATGCTCAGTTACAAGATGACAGGAGGAGAAAGAATTTAACTTTTTATTATCTTTAACATCTTTCCTTTTTTGGTATCGTATAAATAAAAAGTTCGGCCTGTTTTTTGAGTCCTTCCATTGTATTTGTATGTGTTAAATTTGTATGAGAGTTAGCTTGGTTACAAAGAACTAGGGGCTAACATAGAAACACCCACACATAAGAAAATGAATCATAGCGATCTCATTGTTCATCTGAAATGAACCACAGAGCTCCCTCCTATATTCCACAGTCATTGGCATTGTTTACATTTTTTTTTTTTTATATTGCACTGCAGGGAGTGGAGAATAAAATGAGAAGAAATCATAGGAAAAGGGAGCTATACGGTACACAGCAACTGGGAGACACGAAAAGTAAAGGTTCCCCTAGTTCTGGGGAAACTGTTAAAAAAATCCCTTGGGATCTAGTGGTCCAGGTCTATTAGGAGTGGTTACTGGGCTTCCACGGGTGTATCTGGCAGCATATCTAGCAGCGTCTTGGATCCCATAGATCGGAACAGCTGTGTTTTTTTACCTTTTACCATCTTTTGCACCAGTACTAATGGTAGTTCTGCTGCTTATGCATATACCTTATCTCGAACCTTTGTACTAATGTACCGCAGTAGACCACTGGTATAGAATGCAGCGTGGAATGCATACAGTGTAGAAGAGGCTTGCCGGAGGTGTATTTCGGTAAACATAAAAAAAACCCTTGACATAAAAATGTGTGTTTTTTGTTTTTACTACTTAAAATCAAAATTACATCATCAGTGTGGGACTTGTTGCAGGAAAATGAGAAAACTGACCCAGCAACTGAATCTTTTTTCTGAGCCTTGTCTAACATACAGACGCACAGAACATTTTAAAAAGGACAACCATAAATCAGATGAGGACATTTTGTCTCAAATATTTTTGTAGAATGAGTGTTAAAACATTTTACTGTGATGGTGAATAATGTTTACTAAATTAGGTTCTCAATTGTGTTTTCTTACTGGCAGAAATAATTGAAACAGTATTTATAAAAGAACCACAATGCAACACACAAAAATTAATTAAGTCTACATCCTGCTAAATGAAGTTAACTTGTCCTTAGACAACCAAACCTATAAATTATTTTTTACCCATGAAATTATTATGTAGAACTCTTTCCAAGGAGGGTCCTTAAAAGTGAATATTATCTTTAACATGCAAATGTATTGGTTTGCTAAAACCAAAATACTTAGCTTTTCATAATGTGTTCATGCATTTGCTATTTGTTAGACCATTACTTGGAAAAGGGGAATTTAATTAATCAAGCCAAACAAGTGATTCGTTCCCTGACTGAACATTAACCCACATAATTAAGTTGTTATTAATTTATGACTCATTGCCGATTTGCATATGTACCCAAAAGTATTATGCAGTTCAAGAATTGTAAGTTCAATGTGTGTACACTATTGGATTAAAATAGTCACACTATTGATATTTTTGCAAGGTAACTGATCAGAAATATATTACATGTCTAGCAAATATACTATAGACAGCCAGATAAACCCAAACATTAAAAATATCAGGGTAAAAATAAACATTTTGTGGAATGATTTATTTGATTGCACAGTTAGACCGTAGGCTATTGCTGGAACAGACTGAAATATGACAACCAGTGAAATAATGAATTAATGCCGCTGCCAGACGTATGCTTGTAGGCAAACAGATGAACTGGAAACAGATATACACACATGGGCAATCATTAGCAACACACATTTTATTTGTATCAATGCAGAATTTTGTGGACACATCCAACCTGCTGTGAGTGCTGTGTTATAAATGTTGTGTGCTTAAAAGAATCTGTTCCAACCGTCTAAGGCTCCATACAGAAAAGCAATGGCACACATTGAACCCAATGTTCGGTCAGATGGACGTCTGTGTGGCCACACCCTTGTGATTAACGGGCATTGAGCGTGTGCACAGGGCTTAAGTCGCACTTAACTGAATCCAAGGTATTATTAATTATAAAATACATTACCACTATAACATATTTGAAAATCATTTACTTCAGATTTATGACGCTACACTAAAATATGAAATAAACATTGACTTTGATCAAAGAAGTTAAAAGTAACAGAGAGAGAAAGGGGGGTCAAATCAGAGCACTCTTCACTGCACTGCACTGCTTATATGATTTTTTCCCCTTGTGTTTCGGTATTGGAAAATAAAGAAACCAAGCCTGATTAAAGGTGGAGGGGTTCGACACCAACTGTCTGCCATGTAAAATTCTATATGGACACCTTACCCTGGGCGTTCCTATAACACCTCTTAGCCACAATGCAATCACGACTTGCATTCAGAAGGTCCCTAACACCTGGCTGTGATATGCTTATTGGGACTTTCCAGGGTACTTATATTGCCAACAGATTTTTGTACAAGTCATTCTGAATTGAGAAAGCCAGTCGGATGACTAGCAAAACGTCTTCAAGAACTAAGCTTTAAGTCCAGTTGATCTAACTGAATACAACAGATATACCATGACCTGGATGAATGAGAACCTTCACAAGCATATGAGCTTAAGAAAGGTTTGTAGTTTCTGCAAAACAAATCCCTGTTAATTTCAAAACACTTTCTAAACCAAAGCAAAAGTAACTTTTTCCCTTCTAAAACAGAGATGTAAGGAACAAGCAACCATCTTACCCCACAAAAATGACAGCTGTTTGCTTTATGATGTAGAATGAAAGAAATAAATAAACAAGTTTTGAAGATAATTCCAGCCAACCACAAATTACTATCTTCCACTGATTTTAAGTTGTTGGCTTTGGTATTCAAGTCAGAAATATTCATCTAAAAACACACAAAATAAAATCTGTACTTGTCTTTAATTTGAAACATACAGTAATCTAACTGTAGTGTATAATTCCCCCTGTCTCCAGTCATTCCCTTAACTCTAAACTTCAGAATGTCTGCGATTTTTTAAGGAAGTAAGTATGATAACTACCATGACCTTTTCAATCTTCTAAAAATCTGTTTTTTGTTTGTCCAAGTCATCTGAGACAACATTGTAAATTTGATAATAACCACCGGGTTGTAAAAATCAAGGGAATACGTAACAATCTCCATCCTAATTGATCTTTCTGTTGATAATTCCTTCCATATTCCATTGTGCATTCTCTACTAAAAACAGCTACTGAATTCTTTTTGTAATGTGTTTTTATCAGTGCTTTATTTCCTTCATGCCAAGGTGCATTGAGACTTTGTAAGTCCTTCTTGTTTGGAGGCTTATTTACTTTAGTTTGTGACATTGTTATTATTTCATGTATGTAAATGTAGAAGAACTAAAGCTAAAAGGTAAATGAGAGTAACTAGATACTATAATTCCTGTAACAGTTATTTATTAAAAGGCATGTCCACCCCCAAAACTAAAATTTTACTAAATACTGGCCCCACAGTACAAAACAAAATCCTTACCTTACATCCCTGCTCCTTGTGGTTCTCCTGTTATGCCTCTTCAAAGTTCAAGAAACTGCTGGGTAGGAGCTGTCAGTGCCTCTTCCGGTGCCTGTATGTTATCTAACCTCCCTCCCTTCCGATCCCTCCATGGCTGGCAGTCTTCTAGTTCTTTAAGCTTTTGCCATCCTCCCATCCCCAACCACTCTATTCATAACTTTAAAAGTGCTTTCAATCTCTACCTACACCTCCTCATTCCTGTGCTGTTCTACTTGCAGTTCCGGTGGGCAGGGGGGCCGGACCAGAACAGAGCAGAAAAGAGGAGGTGTAAGTAGAGATTGAAAGCGCTTTTAAAGTTAGGAATAGAGCAGTTGTGGATGGGAGGGTATCCCCTTCATGTTTGCAAAAGTTTTTAAAAAGGGTGGACATGCCCTTTAACTAACAAGACATTTTTTTTTACCTTACAACTTATTAATTGATAGACTACCTATAGATGTTAGTCTGATTATTGATTAAAAGGGGGATTAGATTAGGCAAGTTGGAAACTCCCTGCTCAATGGGGGGATGAATCCGCAGGAATCCAATGGCTGCATAGTTTTTACTGCATCAAGCAGTCCAAATACTTTGGTTGTTTATATAATTTCTGCAGATATCTGATCCAAATCAATCAAGCAGCCGCATTCGACAGTCAGGTGCAACCAATCATGTGGTCTATAGAGGATTGCACGATCGGTTGTGATTTTCCAACCTGTCTGATCGTTCGTCAGTTTTGGATGAACAAAAGGTCGGCAGTCGATTGTGGCTGCAAATAGCTGTCAAACACTAAAATGTCGGTTGGTCAGGCCAGATTATTGTATTGTGTGTACCTAGCTTAAGAGGTTTTTCCAATTTAAGGCTGTTGCTATTTTCTATATCTTTGTTTTATCTTTTTATCAGTAACCAAAAAACAAGAATGCTGATAAGGAAACACAAGGAAATGTAATTTTCAGTAAGAAAACCCTATTTATAAACTGATGAAATTAGAGCATTTTTCACTTTCAATCATTTCTTAATATCTGAAATGTTTCTGAAACATTCTGAAAAACATTACTGTGATTTATTTACAGCAGCAACAGGCAGACATATTTTTAGCATTTGTTTTTGTTCATAAACCTGACTGCAAAAAAGCAGCTTTGCTGTCTACATACATAATTTGTATCTCACCATCTTTCCATAGCTACTCTCAACTTCACTCTGATTAGTTCTAAAGAGATGCTGAGAAAACATTTATGCAGCTGGTTTCCCTAAAGTACAGTATAAGGAACTTTGATATTTTAAGTTTGTGAAGGTTCTCATTCATCCAGGTCATGGTATATCTGATGTATTCAATTAGATCAACTGGACTAGAAGACAAACACAAGAAACTTCTCACAGCCATCATCGATCTAGGATTGTTACATGGTGCACAGACCAGTCGAGGCGCTAAAGACAATACTCTATGAATTAAAAGCAAAGCATTACATTACAAATCTGGTCATTTGGTTTATTTAAAACATAACTTGCGTGAAAGCCTTCCACAACTCACAAACGCTTACAAATAAGGCCTGCTGTTCATATGTGGTTAGCTGGATGATTTTCATTAGGATTAATAGATTGCACAAAGTTAACGAGATGCAGAGAATAAGCAAAGGCATCTATAATATTACTCCCAGATATTCCCTCCGGGTGTCTTAGTGTATAGACATATCTTTTAAAATGAAATACTGGAACCTTTATCAGCTGGCTTCACCGGGACGTTTGCAAAAAACAAATGTTTCAGATTACTAAATGCAGAAGCAGATCATTTTCCTTTCTTAAAAGGAGGATGATTAAAGAAGTGTAATACTTGGAATAATGGAATATTTGAGCGGTTTACAGTACTATAAACCATTCCGATTGCGCTGCTTCCCTGGTAATTTTCTGTTGCTATGGAAAACGTGCCATTAGAAACAATTCTTTTTTCCTCCCTCACTCACCACTCAGATAGAAATGTTATAACTTGGAAACTGCATTAATCCAATATTGACAGGGTATACTTACACTCTCCCAAATTCTATTCAGCCCCTGGAGAAGGTTTTTTTGTGTATCTTGTCTAAACTTTTCTAGGTTCAAAAGAAGTTTGTTTAAATGCAGTTTTCTCTGTGGGAAAAGTAAACGGGGTTCATACAGGGCAAACAGCAATAATATACACATACCGTATATACTCAAGTATAAGCCGACTCGAGTATAAGCCGAGGCACCAATTTTGCCTCAAAAATTGAAAAGATGATTGACCCGAGTATAAGCCGAGGGTATACGTAACCCTAATACCTTTCCACTGTAGATGTTTGGAAACTACAACTCCCAGCATGCTTGGTTGCTAGGAGTTGTAGTTTCCAACCACCTATAAGTAGAAGGTATTGGGGGTTACTGTTGGCTACTGTCCCCCACCCTAATACCTTTCCACTGTAGATGTTTGGAAACTACAACTCCCAGCAATGGTTGCTGGGAGTTGTAGTTTCCAACCACCTATAGTAAAAAGGTAATGTGGGTGTCTGCATGGCATACTGTCCCCCAGCCCTCCCCCCAGTACCCACAGCCCTCCCCCCAGTCCCCCCCAGCTCACTTACCCGTACCTGGTCTTCAGTCTTCCTGTCTCTGCAATTCAGAAGCAGCGGCGAGTCCGGCCGGCAGTTCCCATTACTGCTTTGCGGCTGCGCGATGACGTCATCCCGCAGCGTGCGTGATGACGTCATTCCGCCAGCGTGCGTGGATGACGTCATCGCGCAACCGCAAGAAGAACTACTGGGAACTGCCGGCCGGACTGCAGCTGCCTCTGGATTGCAGGTAAGTTCCTTGTGACTCGCGTATAAGCCGAGTCAAGGTTTTTAGGTTAATTTTTAAACCTAAAAACTCGGCTTATACTCGAGTATTACGGTAGTTACAATGACATTCTATTTTTTATTTTTAAAGAAAACTAAAATGAAGATAAATAGATTCTATAATTCCTAGCAGCCAGTTTTTGTAACTTAGAAATCAGCTGCAATGGTATATCTGCAATTAGATCAACTGGACTAGAAGTTTAGTTCTGGAGACGTTTCGCTAGTCATCCGACTGGCTTTCTCAATTCAGAATGACTTGTACAAGAATCTTTGGCAATTATGTACCCTGGAAAATAGCATTAGCATATCACAGCCCAAGTGTTAAGGGCGTGATTGGATAGTGGCTAAGAGGTGTTATTGGAACACCCGAGTAAGGTGTCAAAACAGCATTGTACATGGCAGAGAGTTGGTGTCGAACCCCCCACCTCTATTTAGGCTTGGTTTCTTTATTTTCACATAAATGGCCCTCTTAACACCTCTCTTGAACCAGTCACGTTCCTTTGCCAATATGTTAACATTACAATCTTCAAAGGTATGTCCTTTATCCTTAAGAATGAGAACCTTCACAAGCAGCTGCAATGGGTTTATTACAGAGAGGTCACAGACAGATCACCAGTAGTTACTACAGTATAAAGCACTAATAGGGCTATGCACGGAAAGCTGGTATTGGTTTTTCCGTCTTAAAGTCATGTTAACCCATGTACCAAGGGGAAACATGACTTTCAGACATAACTGACAGTGTTTGTGGCGGTATGCCAAAAACTGTGTGGCAACCGCCACAATGAATGTACAAAGCCATAAACAGCTCTTTAAGACAGAATCTTAAAATATTTGTAATGTGAAGACCCCATTAACTATACACCGAGATACGCTATGTCACAGTGCATTTTCTAGAGGAGGCAATAGAGAGATCTCCATGCCTACATGCATAGCCATAAAAGTGGAGCTAAAAAATCCATAAAAGCACACAGTAGACTCAGCCGCTACTGAAACATGGACTGCATGGAAACACAGCAGGCTCCGCCCTATGCATTTCGTGGCTGCTTGCCACTTCTCAGGGACTCAGTAAATGGCATTGAAGTAAATGTTACCACTGAAGAAACTGGAGAAATAACTGTATGTTCAGTGACTGGCCACACCTTGATCTCAGTCACATGCTGCCTTGTCTATTCTGTCCTGTTAAAAAGACTGGCTAGAGGACTACAGTGGGTTGTGACCAACTGTAACAAGTCCCTGCAGGATCTTAGGACTAAGCATGTGTAAAGTACATAATGGTCAGTGACCACCTCATGTTAGAAAGTTAAATTTCTCAACAACCATATAAAATGAGAGGGGATCACATTAACTGCTTTATAATAAGGAAATCTGCCTTCTAATTCAATGTTGTTCTGAACTTTAGTTGTCCGTTAAATACGTTCTTAAAGGACAATTATACTTACCTCCTCCCCGCTTCTTCTTATATACATGCTCTCTACCAAGGGTGAGGACCTAAGTCGCTAAGTCTCCACCCCTGGGGCGCTGTTATACTTACACAGCGCTGCTCTGCTAAGCTCCGCCCCCGCATCTCCGTCAGCGACAAGGACAATTGGAATATATGTAAGAAGCGTTTCTATATTGGAGCCATGCGGAAGCAGAGAGTGGGAGCGGAGCAGCGCTGTATATCAGCGCTAGGGGAAACAGCCAGGGGTTGGTAGAAGGTGTGTATATGAAGGAGCAAGGAGGAGGTAAGTATAATTGTCCTTTATAGGCACACAAAATAAAGGTGACTTTCAGACCCCTTTTTTACCCACGGAGCTGTCACAAAACTAATGTAACAAAACAAGGCAAATGGCTGGTAGTGAGAACTATGCACTGAAGTCTATATGAGTCTTTATAGAGATGTTTGAAAATGGCAAGTTTTGTTCCGTTTTTGAATTTAGGAAAATAGATAATCAAAAAATCAAAATGAAAATGATAAATTTTCTAGAATGCTGCTGATTTCAAATGCCAGACATATTTCTATTGGTTACCATTCATGGACTTTATTTAACATTTAGCATTTAGTTCTTCACAGTTACATAGTTGGCATGAAAAAATTAGAGTATTAGCTTTGTTTACTCAGAACTAAAATTATTAAAGGGCTTGCCCACTCCCAAATCTATAAAACTATCACGCCAGAACTGTGATTAGTTATAATCTTCTTACCTGTAAGTCTTATCCTGGTGAGATAGCCCAAAGTTAGGACCTTTCTCTGTCACGCTTCTGTTTCTTCCTGGTATCACTGGTTCAACAGTCAGCATGGGCGTGACATCATTATGACTGATGCTGTTACCTAAGCTGTCTCTTCTGGTCATGTGCGAGCTTAAGAGCTTGTACAGCTTTGAGGGCATGCAACAGGGCGTGTTCTACATATAGGCGACCTAGGGCACAGATGGCAAAATGCGGCATCCTTTTTTTTTTTTTATGTCCTTATCAGTCACAGAGCAAAGTAACCAATCTAGTTTCTTGTAGCCTCTATGTATGAGTATATAATCATCATCTTGGATACGTTTTCTATCTACATAAAGACTAGTACAAGAAGGTGTTGGGGTAGAGTTGAAGCTGGGAAAGGGGCACCATGGGAGACTGCTTAGTTCATCAAAATGTCCAGAACCGGCCTGCCACCTGTCTCATTCAGGGGTGAACATGCCTTTCCATAACCATCTGCTAGACATAAGTCATCTGCTAGACACAGCCATTTTACACAGCAGCAATAAATTGCATATTTATTGCTCATTCTACATCAATCAATTTCAGCACACAATCTGCTTAAAGCTGATCAGTAAAATTTTTCACCACATATCAAACTGCATTGATACATGTAGAAGAAAATGACAGAGTTATACTCTATTAAGAAAAATGTACATTATGCATTTAAAACTTAAAATATCAAGTATTATGTTGTATTCAATTAGATCAACTAGACTTGAAGTTCAGTTCTTGAAGACGTTTCGCTAGTCATCTGACTGGCTTTCTCAATTCAGAATGACTTGTCAAGAATCTGTGGCAATTATGTACCCTGGAAAATCCCAATTAGCATATACAGCCAGGTGTTAAGGGTGTGATTGGATAGTGGCTAAGAGGTGTTATAGGAACGCCCAGAGTAAGGTGTTAAAACAGCATTGTACATGGCAGACAGTTGGTCAGGACTCAGCCATGTATCGCATCTTAAGGATAAAGGACATACCTTTGAAGATTGTAATGTTAATATACTGGTGAAGGAACGGTGACTGGTTCAAGAGAGGTGTTAAGGAGGCCATTAATGTGAAATAAAAAGAAACCAAGCCTAAATAGAAGTGGGGGGGTTCGACACCAATGTCTGCCATGTACAATGCTGTTTTAACACTTACTCTGGGCGTTATAACACCTCTTAGCCACTATCCAATCACACCCTTAACACCTGGCTGTGATATGCTAATTGGGATTTTCCAGGGTATATAATTGCAACAGAATCTTGTACAAGTATTCTGAATTGAGAAAGCCAGTCGGATGAATAGTGTAAGTCTTCAAGAACTAAACATCCGACTGGCTTTCTCAATTCAGAATGACTTGTACAAGAATCTGTTGCAATTATGTACCCTGGAAAATCCCAATTGTGATATGCTAATTGGGATTTTCCAGGGTACATAATTGCCACAGATTCTTGTACAAGTCATTCTGAATTGAGAAAGCCAGTCGGATGACTAGCGAAACGTCTTCAAGAACTGAACTTCAAGTCTAGTTGATCTAATTGAATACAACAGATATACTTGATATTTTAAGTTTTAAATGCATAATGTACATTTTCTTTAATAGAGATAAACTACTGTCATTTTCTTCTACATGTATCAATGCAGTTTGATATGTGGTGAAAAAGTTTACTGATCAGCTTTAAGCAGATTGTGTGCTGAAATTTGATTGATGTAGAATGAGCAATAAATATGCAATTTATTGCTGCTGTGTAAAATGGCTGTGTCTAGCAGATGACTTATGTCTAGCAGATGGTTATGGAAAGGCATGTTCACCCCTGAATGAGACAGGTGGCAGGGCCGGTTCTGGACATTTTGATGAACTAAGCAAGTCTCCCATGGTGCCCCTTTCCCAGCTTCAACTCTACCCCAAACACTTCTTGTACTAGTCTTTATGTAGATTAGAAAACGTATCCAAGATGATGATTATACTCATACATAGAGGCTACAAGAAACTAGATTGGTTACTTTGCTCTGTGACTGATAAGGACATAAAAAAAAAAAAAAGGATGCCGCATTTTGCCATCTGTGCCCTAGGTCGCCTATATGTAGAAACAGCCCTGTTGCATGCCCTCAAAGCTGTACAAGCTCTTAAGCTCGCACATGACCAGAAGAGACAGCTTAGGTAACAGCAGTCAGTCATAATGATGTCACGCCCATGGCTGACTGTTGATACCAGTGATACCAGGAAGAAACAGAAGCGTGACAGAGAAAGGTCCTAACTTTGGGCTATCTACCAGGATAAGACTTACAGGTAAGAAGATTATAACTATCACAGTTCTGGCGTGATAGTTTTATAGATTTGGGAGTGGGCAAGCCCTTTAATAATTTTAGTTCTGAGTAAACAAAGCTAATACTCTAAATTTTTTCATGCCAACTATGTAACTGTGAAGAACTAAATGCTAAATGTTAAATAAAGTCCATGAATGGTAACCAATAGAAATATGTCTGGCATTTGAAATCAGCAGCATTCTAGAAAATTTATCATTTTCATTTTGATTTTTTGATTATCATATTTTCCTAAAATTCAAAAACGGAACAAAACTTGCCATTTTCAAACATCTCTATAAAGACTCATATAGACTTCAGTGCATAGTTCTCACTACCAGCCATTTGCCTTGTTTTGTTACATTAGTTTTGTGACAGCTCCGTGGGTAAAAAAGGGGTCTGAAAGTCACCTTTATTTTGTGTGCCTATAAAGGACAATTATACTTACCTCCTCCTTGCTCCTCTTCTTATATACACACTCTCTACCAACCCCTGGCTGTTTCCACTAGCGCTGATATACAGCGCTGCTCCGCTCCCACATCTGCTTCCGCGATGGCTCCAATAATAAGAAACGCTTCATACATATATTCCAATTGTCCTTGTCGCTGACGGAGATGCGGGGGCGGAGCTTAGCAGAGCAGCGCTGTGTAAGTATAACAGCGTAAGTGGAAACAGCCCAGGGGTGGAGACTTAGCGACTTAGGTCCTCACCCTTGGTAGAGAGCATGTATATAAGAAGAGGAGCGGGGAGGAGGTAAGTATAATTGTCCTTTAAGACCAGTATTTAACGGACAACTAAAGTCTCAGAACAACAATGAATTAGAAGGCAGATTTCCTTATTATAAAAGCAGTTATCAGTGTATCCCCTCTCATTTTAATATGGTTGTTGAGAAATTTAACTTTCTAACATGAGGTGGTCACTGACCATTATGTACTTTACACATGCTTAGTCCTAAGATACTGCAGGGACTTGTTACAGTTGGTCACACCCACTAGTAGCCTCTAGCCAGTCTTTTTACAGGACAGAATAGACAAGGCAGCATGTGACTGAGATCAAAGGTGTGGCCAGTCACTGAACATACAGTTATTTCATCCAGTTCTTCAAGTGGTAACATTTACTTCAATGCCATTTACTGAGTCCCTGAGGAAGTGGCAAGCAGCCACGAAATGCATAGGGCGGAGCCTGCTGTGTTTCCATGCAGTCCATGTTTCAGTAGCGGCTGAGTCTACTGTGTGCTTTTATGGATTTTTTAGCTCCACTTTTATGGCTATGCATGTAGAGCATGGAGATCTCTCTATTGCCTCCTCTAGAAAATGCACTGTGACAATAGCGTATCTCGGTGTATAGTTAATGGGGTCTTCACATTACAAATATTTTAAGATTCTGTCTTAAAGAGCTGTTTATGGCTTTGTACATTCATTGTGGCGGTTGCCACACAGTTTTTGCATACCGCCACAAACACTGTCAGTTATGTCTGAAAGTCATGTTTCCCCTTGGTACATGGGTTAACATGACTTTAAGACGGAAAAAGCCAATACCAGCTTTCCGTGCATAGCCCTATTAGTGCTTTATACTGTAGTAACTACTGGGTGATCTGTCTGTGACCTCTCTGTAATAAACCCATTGCAGCTGCTTGTGAAGGTTCTCATTCTTAAGGATAAAGGACATACCTTTGAAGATTGTAATGTTAACATATTGGCAAAGGAACGTGACTGGTTCAAGAGAGGTGTTAAGGAGGCCATTTATGTGAAAATAAAGAAACCAAGCCTAAATAGAGGTGGGGGGTTCGACACCAACTCTCTGCCATGTACAATGCTGTTTTGACACCTTACTCTGGGTGTTCCAATAACACCTCTTAGCCACTATCCAATCACGCCCTTAACACTTGGGCTGTGATATGCTAATGCTATTTTCCAGGGTACATAATTGCCAAAGATTCTTGTACAAGTCATTCTGAATTGAGAAAGCCAGTCGGATGACTAGCGAAACGTCTCCAAGAACTAAACTTCTAGTCCAGTTGATCTAATTGCAGATATACCATTGCAGCTGATTTCTAAGTTACAAAAACTGGCTGCTAGGAATTATAGAATCTATTTCACTTCATTTTAGTTTTCTTTAAAAATAAAAAAATAGAATGTCATTGTAACTATGTGTATATTATTTGCTGTTTGGCCCTGTATGAAACCCAGTTTACTTTTCCCACAGAGAAAAACTGCATTTAAACAAACTTCTTTTAGAACCTAGAAAAGTATTAGACAAAGATAACAAAAAAAACCTTCTCCAGGGGCTGAATAGAATTTGGGAGAGGTGTAAGTATACCCTGTCAATATTGGATTAATGCAGTTTCAAGTTATAACATTTCTATCTGAGTGGTGAGTGAGGGAGGAAAAAAGAATTGTTTCTAAATGGCACGGTTTCCATAGCAACAGAAAATTACCAGGGAAGCAGCGCAATCGGAATGGTTTATAGTACTGTAAACCGCTCAATATATTCCATTATTCCAAGTATTACACTTCTTTAATCATCCTCCTTTTAAGAAAGGAAAATGATCTGCTTCTGCATTTAGTAATCTGAAACATTTTGTTTTTTGCAAACGTCCCGGTGAAGCCAGCTGATAAAGGTTCCAGTATTTCATTTTAAAAGATATGTCTATACACTAAGACAGCCCGGAGGGAATATCTGGGAGTAATATTAAATAGATGCCTTTGCTTATTCTCTGCATCTCGTTAACTTTGTGCAATCTATTAATCCTAATGAAAATCATCCAGCTAACCACATATGAACAGCAGGCCTTATTTGTAAGCGTTTGTGAGTTGTGGAAGGCTTTCAGCAAGTTATGTTTTAAATAAACCAAATGACCAGATTTGTAATGTAATGCTTTGCTTTTAATTCATAGAGTATTGTCTTTAGCGCCTCGACTGGTCTGTGCACCATGTAACAAATCCGTAGATCGATGAGTGCTGTGGAGAAGCTTCTTGTGTTGTTTGATTGTCTAATTGTTATAATTCTTGTTGTGCTTTAAAAAAAAATTGCTTATAATAAGGGAAACCACCAGAGTATGTTCCAATGGCAGGTTTACGAAAACATCCCGTGGCAAAATCTGTGGCAAAACCACAGAACTTGCATATTGAAATCTGGTGTGAGGGTCATTTTGCATCTTAAATTCTTTTGTAGAACCGATAGTTTAAACCTGCTGTTCATCCCACAGGTAGTTCACAGAAATGTACCAGAATTCAACAGAATTTTAACCATTGAAAGTGCAAAACTCAAAAAATTCAAATTCTAAATTTCTATAATTTTACATTGAAAAGTTCTAGATAGTTTAGACCTTTCAAATTTCAAGCCACATAATTTAGACAATGGAACCAGTAGTTCCTACCTAAAACCAAGTTTGGGTCAAAACAAATCAGGGGAAGATCAGCAAATTAAAAACAGGTTTAAAGTGACTTTATGTAATGATAAATCTTGGCATCCGCTGCTATATGAAAAGACTGGTATCAGCATAAATTTGAAGAAACAATTCGGCATGTCTGATACTGTAGTCTGTTCATAGGATAGAAAGGTATACAGCTAATATTTGGGGCTGTACGGAAAGCCGTTACCGGAACCTAGAAGTGCCCTTGCGACACTGTTAAGTTTCTTCTGCCATCACTGTGATAACTTCTGAGCTACGCGGGGTTTGCACCTCTTTATATAGGTTTGTTGAAGGTCCAAATCCAATTATGATTGGTTAATATTTCAATGCTTGCAATCATATGACACTGCAATCACACTTTAACCTAACATATTTGTTAATAATAATTTTATTATTCAAATATGATTGGTTAATGTGTAGTCATATGATTCCAAGCATTGAAATATTAACCAATCACAACTGAGTTGGTGTTGCCGGCTGGGAAAAAAGAAGACATGCCCCAAGGGCTCGTCTAAGAGCCAATGGGGGTCTTGGTTTCGAGCTGCAGGACCCCCAACAAAGACACTTGTTAGTGCTGCAAGGGCACTTCTAAGTGCCGGGGAGAGGGGTCCCGGTTCGAGCTGCGTGATCCCTTAAGCCCCAAAAGGTACTTGTCAGTGCCACAAGGGCCCTTCCAAGGGCCACAAGGGCACTTATAAGTGCTTGAGAGGGGGTCCTGGTTTTGAGCTGAAGGACCCCCTTAAACACCAAAAGGCCCTTCTAAGGGCCACAATGGTCCTTTTAAGGACCCTGGGAGGGGGTCCTGGTTTGAGCCAGGGGATTAATGAAAACAGGCCGCGGAAACGTGGAAGAAACCTGGGTGTGCGCTACTTATGTTTTTTTGCTGTTCTTCCCGCAGGGACGTGTTCCCCAGACCATCTCCCAGGTCCCAGAGCCATTTACAGTAAGTTACCACTGCTATTTAAAGGGTATCTCCACTGATGGAAAAACGTTCCCCCCCCTATATGAAAGTTCACCTTCCCCCAACCCCCCTCCTACCTTTATTTCCCAAAAATCAGCTCTGTTCCTTTGCAGCAGCCTCTGGAAGCTGTGTAGCTCCTGGGGGTGTTTCTGCTACTGTGCTGGGCAGGCTGTCAGTCAATGTGCATCATCACATGCATATTCATGATTTTTGCCACACCCACTTGACCCCAGTGATGCCTGATGTAAACAAAGCCTTTCCTCCCTGTCTCTGCATGATCTATATCTGCAGCTGGGAGAGACACAAGGGGGAAGTTATAAGGTTCAGCCACACAGCTTTATGTAAGGAGACTTTTTTTTAACAATTGCAAATGTAATAGAATTTATAGGAATCAAATGGGGGGGGAGGTGTGTGTTTGTAAGGGAGACAGAAGGTGTATTTCAGAGGGGATGCTGGGATTGTCACTAGCTGTATTGCAGGGGGGCCTGGGAGACAGAAGGTGTATTTCAGAGGGGATGCTAAGAGTGTCATTAGCTGTATTGCAGAGGGTTCTGGGAGATGCTATTCCTTGGAGCAAGAAACAAAAAGCCAATACCATCTATCATCTATCTATCTATTAATCTATCTATCTATCTATCTATCTATCTATCTATCTATCTATCTATCTATCATCTATCTATCTATCTATCTATCTATTCATCTATATATCTAATCTATCTATCTATCTATCCTATCATCTATCTATCTATCTATCTATCTATCTATCTATCCATCTATATACTATACTATCTATCATCTATATATCATCATCTATCTATATATCATCTATCTATCTATCATCTCTGTCGTCTATACTATACTATCTATCTATCTATCTATCTATCTATCTATCTATCTATCTATCTATCTATCTATCTATCTATCTATTCAATCTTTCTATCTGTCTGTATCCATATCGTTGTCTATCTATCTGTCTATCTATCTATCATATCTGTCTGTCTGTCTGTCTATACTATCTATCTATCCATATCTGTCTGTCGTCTGTCTCATCTATTCCATCTTCTGTCTGTCTGTCTATCTATCTATCTATCTATCTATCTATCTATCTATCTATCCATCCATATCTGTCTGTCTGTCTGTCTGTATCTATCTATCTATCTATCTATCTATCTATCTATCTATCTATCTATCTATCTATCTATATATCTATCTATCTATCTCATCTATCACCATATCGTCTGTCTATCTATCCATATCTATCTATCTATCTATCTATCTATCTATCATCTATCTGTCTGTCTGTCCATATCTGCTATCTATCTATCTATCTATCTATCTATCTATCTATCTATCTATCTATCTATCTATCTATCTATCTCTGTCTGTCTGTCTATCTATCTATCTATCTATCTATCTATCTTCTATCTATTATCCATATCTGTCTGTCTATGTATCATCTATCCTATTATCTATCTATCTATAATCTATCTATCTATCATCTATCTATCTTCTATCTATCTATCTATCTATCTAATCTTTCTATCCTGTGTACTAGGCGTGAACAGCAGCTGATTATTGGTGTCTGGGTTATCGGCCAAACAAAACGAGCCCAGAAAATGTCAGGGTCAGTGGTGCCAACTCCCCTCTGCCCCTCCCCACATCCCCGTTCCCATTCACACACCTATTGGTCTGTCTGTCTATCTCTTGCACAACTTTTGGACTCTTCTAGTAAGGAGAGTGACGTGTGTATGGGGCTCTACCATTCTCAGCATCACTGACTCACTGCACATGAACATCGTACACTAGGCACATGCAAGTAAGGAATTCCTCCTGTATGTACCTGCACACAATACAAGGAGAACAGTAATAACCCAACCATTAGATGGTTTCCATTTGGAGATGCCTGGGTACTGTAACTGTTCCATTTTAGGATTTCCCATATCCCCTTTCCCCTCGCCCTATATTCCTAGGATGTCCTTTGTCATCCATCCATCCATTCCCATCACTTATGGCTCCTATACTTTCTTCCCACACATTGAATTGCATTTGGGACATAGCAATGTCTTTAATAAGAAAACAGACGAGAGTGCATTGGATTGAGGCAGATTGAGGCAAACTTTAGCCCTATTATCTAACCAGTTCCAGTTCATCTGATCAGTTCCACCCCAATTATCTACCTATTATATCCCACTATGACCCCCCCATACAGGTCATGTTCATTGTCACCCCAAACCTGCTATTATTCCCCTTTACTTTCTGCCCAGTTGCTGACAGTGCCTCCCTCATCTATCTATCCTCTCTCTCTCTCTCTCTCTCTCTCTCTCAAGCAGCCTTTACATTTATTACTGTCACCCACCTGCTATTATCGGCAGCACAAGGGAAATCAAGTGCCGATATCTCTTGTTGCCATGGGAACGTGACGCCTATGTTCCCATTGGCTGTTGGCAGTAGACGCGGGGTCAGCTTGTACCGACTACGGAAGGGACTTATTGCGCATGTCTAACAGGAGTGCGCGCGTAGGCTGAATAGGAGGCAGGCGGGCATGTCAGGCAGAGGAATCTTGCAGCTGTACAGTGTAAAGGCAGCAGATCGGAGCATATATGGAACAAGGTAACCTAAGATTCCAGGTATGACTTAGTTTAGCTATTTAGCTATTCTTACAGTGGAGATACCCTTTAAACTAATTTTGTTGTCAAAAATCTGTGAATCCTTGAGTGTAACAAATTTTCGGACTTTCGGATCTATCTACTCTCGGTACATAACCCTAATTGTTTTTCACAAAATAAGAAATAGAATACACAGGATCATTCAAAATTAACAGACACGTCCAATGTATTTTTTATTTACATTTTCACAAAAGTGTCAGGAATTCGGCGTGAAATTAGAGTCTGACTAAAATTTCATTCTAGGGACCACTGAGACACACAAGCATTGTTTTGGGGGTCATTAGCAATACAGTAAATTTTCATCTGTGGTCTGAACCCGTTTGTTCTCCGTGTTCTCTGGTCATCTGCAAAACTGCACTAAAGCTACAAGATCCTGTCATTTTTCAAAGATCAGGATACACACAGTCCTGAGTGTTCTTCCTGTACACAGCATAGGGAGAATGCTAATGACTGTGTATTTCCCTCAACAGCGGCCGACACCCCTATAGGGAGACTACTGTGGCTGAGGGAAATTTACTATCTTTCCTGAATGAGCACTCGGCCAGCCTGAACGTTTGGCACCTGAGCGCTCTTTCGGGAAAGCCGCCATGGTAGGAGGGCTTTAACGGTATCCAAAGGTATCTGGGCTTTATCGGTACTGTGTGTAACTAGTTTTAGATTTTCGATAAAAAAAGGATTGAAGGAAATCAACCAGGTAGGGAAATGACATGCCCTTTAAAATGTTTTCTTTAGTTATTTAAAGGGTATGTACACCTTAAAAAGAAGTTTTTTCCATAGAGTAGGCAGTAATCTTTTTTACCAGCCTTCGTTTCTGCGGCCACTGCCTCTAATGATACTTCCAGGAATGAAGTATCATTAGGGGCCAGATTGGCAGCCGTGTCTGTGATTGGCTGAGAGCAAAAGGAATGAGGCCTGGTAAGTAAGTTTCCTGGCTTTTTTTAAAATTTAAACTATGCTGTTAGGGTTGGGAGAGAGGTGGCTAGACTACAAAAATGTATTTATTTGTAGACTATTAGGTACAGAGATGAAGGATACATCAGATGGGAGGGAGAGGGGGAAAGGGCTCCACTGCACATGCCAGAGTCCTCCAGGAGGACAGGAAGGGGCAGAAACCTTTTCTTACAGAGGAAGGCTCCTACTCTTCTATCTTTGGATAAGCACTACAGGAGAACCATTCGGAGGACAGGAGTAAGTTAAGGATTTTTTAACACTACACAGTGGGGCCAGCAGTAGGTTAAATTTTAGTTTTAAGGTTGGACATTTACAGTATTCCACTAGCTGAATGAAAAACCAGAGAGCCAACTACAGACTGGTTTCAGCTTTATTGAGCGATCTATAGTGTAGTGCAGGCCTCTGGTTTTGCAGTGCAAAGCGCCTATAGACAGACATCACTAATACATTAAATAAAATAGGGAGAGAACAAGGCATATGCAAATAAGAATCCCTTCCCAACAGTTCTATTTCTACAACAGCCATTACCAAATCAATCTTGTCTCCATATCACTCATCAAATAGCATGTAAAGCTGATTTACACAAGATACCGTATATCATTTCAGAGTTTTAATCTGAACATACAGTAATAATTTTCTTCTTGTTACCCTTTCACCTCTAACCCTATTTTCTTTCAACCCATTAATCACTCTGCTACAGATACCCCTCCAGGCAGCAGTAATCCGCAATGGAGAGGAAAAGAAGGAAAATTGTATAAAAACTGCTGATCAAATTATGTATGGATGTTATAAAAAAAAGCTGAAAATTCTATATAGTACCTTAATAATTACTTAAATAAGTAGTGCAGTGCAATGCTGATTGCCTTAAGAAACTTGCCAGTGCTTTTTAACAGGAAGTAAAGGTTCGTACACATGTGCAATGGCGGGTGCCGATATCCGTTCGAAGATCCGCCCGGTCGTTGGGCAATGATCCCTGACCAAACGGCCGTCCGTTTTGGCCGATAAAATGCCCATACAGGGGCCGATTATCAGCCAAAATGGAAATTCGTACACATCGTGCGTCGTGGGTCGGCACCCGCGATCACACATGTGTACGAACCTTAAGTGTAGCATGTCTGGATTTCATACCATCTAGATGTCCAGATGATGTCTGATCAGAGATTTGCTCTTATCTTGGGCTGTCCAGCATGTAGAGAGATGGTTGATGACTCATTTCAAAAGGTAGGAACCTGGCCTTTTATTAAAAATCAACTTGTTTGGAGACCACAAAAATATAAAGATTTTTTTGGGCACAGGTCTTTTATTGAGGGGCGAGTCAGGGGCAGCCATGGGCCACAGGGGGGCCCTGGGCCTCACTTTCCCCAGGTCTGCTTTATACCATAGCCTGCAAACTATTTTATATAAATTATTTATTTCGAATACAGATGTGCCATAACAAAACTCTGGAGAGCCCTTGTTCTAGAAATAGATATAAATTACAGATGGACCAAACTGAAATTTTGCAGACAAAACATTTTTAATCAGATGGAAGGCGAAATTGTGCATTTAACATGCTGACACCATAAAGGGTATAAAAGTTTACCATGCTATTAATCTGCAAAAACAGTCATATGTTATCTACAGTAACTACAGTAACCCAGTAAAAAGCTAACATCTGGTTGTCTGCTGCAAATTATTAGCACAGACAAACTTTTTATCTCTTATTGCATCACAGATGAATGAATGTATAAAACCCCTCCTGGGCAGACTTCTTTTGATTATTTTCCCAAAATGTTTCTGCTACAAATGGAAATCAGTGATTAAAATTATTAATCGATTATAATAAACCAACATATATTTGGACCTATAATAAACAGATAGAAAACAGTTTCCTGCAGTTACAGGGAAAAAAACAGTAAAAATTTTTACATATTGTCTTATAGATTTAGCTGGTACTTTATGTTTTTCCAAAGAATAGTTGTAAGTCAGGTAATAGTCCAAGTCTCAAAATGATATGGAGGAGTGAAGAGAAATCAATTTAGTAAGAATGATGAATCAACAGTGAATCAATGTGACAGGCACATTACCTGACAGTTACAGAGGAAAACACAGAAAACAAACAAACAAAAAGAAATAAAGAATATTATTTAACCTGTTTTCTCAGAGTTAGCATTGATGGTATTAGTGGGAAGGGATGCGATGATCGTCTTTGCAATGTCCTTGGTAATGGCAGATTTCTGCTTGCTTTTCATGGCTTCCAATGCTTTGAGTTTCTTGGCATGTTTTGTTCCTTTAAAGTGTGCTGTAGCCTGGCTCTGCAAAGAAATTGAAAAATAAACCTTATGATCAGGCTCATTTTCATTGCAGATAAAAGCATAGAAAAAATGTTCAAAGCCCCTTACCATTTTCTAGAAAAGTTGTTCATATTACATAACTACGCAGTTTCAACTTTTGTTTATGCCAACATTACAACAGTTAAAAAGAAATTCAGTTGATGAAGTTTAAGGAGAACTAAAGCTAACATCTAAAACTATTTCTGAATTTTTAACTGTTGAATATTAATGCTGTGAGTATTTAAGACTATTAAAGGGGAACTGTGGTCTCCAAACATTTGAAAGGCCAGTTTCCTACCTTTAAAACGAGCCATCAACCACCTCTTTATGTGCTCCACAGACCAAGATATAAAGAAATTACTGATTAGAAAGTTAATGGGTGGGAGGCTGACATGTGACATTCCTAAGGCTGCTCCTCCAGCTCGCCGCCGGCGAGCACAGCCTCAGACTTCAGTGATAGGACAGTAGACAGGAAGTCCCTTCCCCTCCCTGCCGTGTGAAGTGAAGATCCTCACAGAGAAGGTAAGGGAATCTTTAGCTCTACTCTCTCACTATGTAAAAACAGCCTTCTCACTCTGCCTGAAAAGGCTGTTTTCACACAGTTTTCTGTGGGGGGGGGGGTCTGAGTGTCCCATGGCACCCACGAGTGGGCAGGGCCACGGCACCCATGGGTGGGCGGGGCCAAGACAACCATGAGTGGGCGGGGCCACATGGGGCCAAAGGGGGCCTGCAAATGGAGTTTCCATGGGAGTGGGAGGGACCAGGGGGGCTTGCAAGAGGGGGGGGGCTGCAAGGGGAGGAGGAGACACGGGGCAGATTGAGTGTCATCCACTGACATGGTTTCAGAGCAGAAGCAGGAAGTGCAGGGGACCTGGTGATGCTGCTGCCATATCACACACAAAAATGTAAATATCTTCAACACTATGCAAAATAAACAATGACAATAAATTGAAAAAATTCTCAGGAGAACAATTCCTGTAAATTTACCTAAAGTCATTTTTGGACCACAGTTCCCCTTTAAACAAGTTCACAATGTTGATATTATAATATTGTAATACATGATATAGTAATACCACCTTGGATTTGAGTCATCACATCAAACACAGCAGGTAAGGCTTCAGCGCACACTGGAAGTGCAAACTGGAAGTATTTGGAAACAGTCAGCATACAAATCCAAATTGATATATAAAATCCACTTTATTAAGCTATAAGAAAGGCAAACACTGAATGGTCACGCCTTACGCATTTCGAGCTACAAATCGCTCTTACTCATAGGCATGTATATTGTGAAAAAGCACTTGGAAAAGTTGTGGATGGTCAGTATATTTCCCCTAGGAATCTTACCTATACTTGGTAAGCTGAAACCAGTAATCTAAATGGAGGAAACAGGTTTTCTCCTGGTTTTAGTACAAGTGTGTACTGGGGCTGATTTATGTGGGAATCAGATTGAGAAGTGTGGGGCCATCCCAATGATTTCAACTGACTGACCAGTTTTAATAGGTTCAGCTGGTTAATGAGGATCTCTCTCTCTCTGACTTGCTGGCTGCTGGTGTGAGCTCTGCATCTAGCAGCATTGGAGGAAAAGACAATATCCTTGAAAGTACTGTGCTCACGGTGAAACACAATACCTGATACCCTGGTTGTTTTAGTAACATTGGACTTTATTGTGCCTTACCTATATCTGAAAAATAAAGACTTTTTTGTTTTGTTCTAACCACTGGCTGGAGGTTCAGATGAAGCAATGTTTTTTCTGTTTGGGGACAGTGGAAACTGTAAGCCGCCCTACTGTTTTCTGTTAAAGACTGTTCACCGTTTGCCTGTATTAAGCCAAACGTTGGTGTCTGTGTTCCCATACTGGCAGAGTTGTGGTAAAAGAGCTACCAAGAGCTAATCCTCTCACAATATGTACCGTGTGTACAAAAGTTTAAATAAAATTACCTCCTCCCACACCTCCACCCCAAATCCAGGGGGAGGGCCATAGTTGCCGGTACTCACAGACACAAATAAATAATATATTATAACAAATACACATTTAAATGCACATAAAATCCCAAGTATTAAGGTATACATTACAAAGATTAATAGTATAAATATATATACAGTATATATATGTATGTATGTATATTATTTCTTATATAGCGCTACATATTCCGCAGCGCTTTACAATTATTAACTCAATTCACATCAGGACCTGCCCCGAAGAGCTTAAAATCTAATCACTTTATGTACACATACAACCTATCAGTATGTCTTTTATGATTGTGGGGGTAACAGGAGTGCCCGGAGGAAACCCAGGCAAGCACTCTAGAACGACAACAGACCCCCCCCCTTTGTCTGCATTCCTTATAACTATCCTCTGATCATTTCTGAGAGTCTTTAAGGCTCCCTGCTCCTTCATATTAAGATAATTATTACAAGCTCTGTGTGCTCTCTAGAACTATTTTGATATAATAGTCTGAGTTCTCTCTCCATTAATTCTTGAAACCTGTCCTACAATGAAGTGGGTCTTAGGGTCTACCCCAAAGTAGCCTTCCACTACCTCTGATTAAAAATCATAAGCAATTGTTATAAATCTGTTAGAGCCACATTATCTAAATGCCCAGAAAAGAACACCACTGTGTATACAGGTATTACAGGAAAACTTTTTTATAATCAATTTCCTAACTAATTTATTCACATCAGTAACCATATAATGACAGGCCCTGATTAAGTAAATTCAGTTCATCTGTGATAAGTGCTCTACTACATAAATTCAATACATTACTTGTTATTTCCTGTTGCAGTCTCGTAACAGGTACAGACTCCTCTCTGTACTTTCCTGTGTCTAAACGGTGCATTCCTTGAAACTACCCCAGTATGCCCCATTTTGGTGGCTCTATTTTGGTGGCTATGATGCTCAGTGGTCTTTTTGACTGACTTCACACCCATTATACTATTATTACTTATTGTGTGTGTACCATTGAATGCTATTTGGATATATAATGTTCAGCGCAGAATGGTTTTAGATAGGTCCCTGTATTTAATAAAACATATGTTTGTATATTTGTACCACCTTGCCTGTCTATATTGACTTTATATTGGTTTATTGAGTGTTGCAGACTCGTAACTTTCTTCTTTCCATTTTGGTGTCTTATCTCAGATTCCCAACCTATGTCCTAGAGTGGGTAGGGTGTGCGTGATCTGGGTACTGAGCTTTGAGAGTCTGTAAATGGTTCTGAGATTGTTTGTGGTGTGTATGTATGGGTCTGAGTATGTGTAGTGCATGTATCAGTGGGTCTGGGAATGTTTTGGACATGGATGGGTGGTATGGGGTGGAGCATGGTTAAGTCCTGCATACACCCAGTCCTCTTGGACCAATTGTTGGGAGGTAAGCAACTGAGGGGAAATAAATATAAAAAAAACAAGAACAAACAATACCAGAACCAGCAAAAATCATCTTCTGAAACAATTGCTCAAACAGAGCATTAAATCTAATCAAACTCCCCAAAAAACAAATCATACATTCTGTTCATTTTACATCTTGTTAAATAGTTAGATAAAACTATAGGTCGATAGATAACTAATTGTAGAACCACACAGTATGTTTGATGTAGCAATTATGCTTGCTTGTTAATATGACTAAACAGCAATTTACGATCTAATCAATATTACACCAATTGATATCATTCACTTTTGGTTGATTGAAAGCGAAAAAAAATAATTTGAACTGAATAGTAATTAAGTTAAAAGAATTGTATTGACTGATTGAAAAGGCAGAACAATCTGGCCTTGTATGGCTGACTTCTTTCATGCAAATTTATATAATTCTTTAAAAATCTGACACAAAGAGTTAATTTTTGTCATAGACACACAAGTTTGCAGTAATTAAAAATCAAAGATCTCTGTTCCGTATTAAATATGTTCTTTACAATAAAGAAAATAGCAGCATAGGTACTGCTATGGTGCATGAACAAAAGCATTGTATGACAGAAAAACGCCCAGGGTAATGCCAGATGTTTTTCTCTATTTGCCTGTTAGAAAGTGTATTGAATGGATTTCCCATGTATAATGCTTTCTACAAATCTAGTTTTTTTTCACATTTGCCAGAAAATAAGCAAAATGTTGCTGCTTAATGAGCCAAGTGTGAGAGCATTTAGTTTTAATATTCTCTCTTTATTTGACATTTTAATGTACTGAATTAAAGTTGAAATGTTAACAAGAGTTAGAGGATCGTCACAATTTATACATATTCAATTAAAGAAGGGGCAAGTAAAGTTTTTGAACAATTCTATAATATTTCGAAAGATTTTTAGTATACACTTTAGGAGCATATTTATAAAGGATGGATATTTTTGCAACAGCGGGAAATATCAACAGCAAATATCAATAATTTATTTATACAGCCGCCAATGTGCAGTGGTAGTATCTTCTCTTTCCGCTGCAATAACGGATTTAATGCAATGAATATGACGATGACCGCAGTGACAAGAGAAAATTTTAATTTTGCTAAAACCAGAAATCGCAGATCATATATTATAGTTATTACCAGGGATGGCCGGTTTGCGGATCCGAACGCGGATTTATCACGTTCGCGAATGGCGGATTTTCCGCCTTCCGAACTGCGGATTTCTCGTATTTTCTAAAATTTTCGAAATTCCGAGGATTTCTTTTCGAAAATGTGTGAAAATAGGTATTTTCGAAAATTTTTGAAATTACGAGGATTTCTGGTATTTTCGAGGATTTTTTTTATTTTAATGGGTCCGCTCTTGGATTTTCGAATTTTCGAATTTTCTCGAAAATTCGCGGGTCCTCAAGCGGACTGGATTTTGCAAAGTTCGGACATCTCTAGTTATTACTGAAAAATAGTCTAACACCCCCCCTGGACCCTTATTAGTATTAATAAACACACCAGAATGTACTGACATCTTCCAAGGACCCACTGACAGGCTACATGTCATGGCGATTTTAAATGGCTGAACCTAACGCAAGGAAAAACTTATCGCCATTTAATAAATACAATCGAGTGGTTACCTTGACTTTTCATCAACAGTTATAGTCATTTTATAAATTGTGTTAAGTCCAAATGGCGATAGCGGCGGCAAAAAGTTAATGAACCTTTAGAAATATGCCCCCTAGTTAAATGATTATATTATTATATAACAGAATAAACATCCAGGTAATCTAGCAGAATCCATGACTTGATTTCAAACAGACGACATTTACCTTTTCTTTGTTCTAGTTTTAATAGTTCCTATTCTAAAGATAGAATTCCCAGAATCTACTCATTTAGTCAAGTGGCAAAGTAACAAAAGACTCCAAAGCATAAATATAAATATATGCAGATTCAGTTAACTTGTCAGCATTAAACTAGCTTATAAAACTATTCTTCTAATATCTGTAATATGTTATATTTGCCAACATATAAAGTAATTAAAAAATCACAAATTTACTCAGATACCATAGTTTTAGGATATTGTGTTTGAAATTTATCTTTTTACCTCCTCTGTCCTACTGAACTTTTTACCAAGGTCTTTCAAGTTTTTCTTTCTGTAGTCCACTGCCCAGGGAGAGGGGAATCCTCATCTCTGGAACATAGGCACGGCAGGAGATGAGGATCAGAATGTAAAGCACTGATATTGACAAGACAATTAATCTCCATGTGCCTCAGGCACAGAACTAAACCTGTTATTTCTACTTGACAGTGTCTGCAAAGTTATGTGCAAAGCAATGAGTCTAATTATTAGTACTACCTATAGTTATTTACTATTACAAATGATGAGCTTTATACTTACACATCCGGACGGCAAGGTCAGTGGATAATACTGCCACTGTGATTTGCATTATGATGGATTTGACCAGCAAATGTTGAATTGATATAATGTTGCACTAGTGTATGTCATATGTCAAGTATTACGGTAAGCTAAAAATGGCCAAATTAAGAAAACATGTAAATTCATCCTTAAATTATGTACTAGACCTAAGCTGAGGATTAAGACTAGTAGTATAAAAACACATTTATTTACCTCTGCCTCCAAATTAAGAATTTCGTTAACATTTTAAAGGACATGTCCTCCCCTTCCCTGTCCTCCTGGAGGACTCTGGCATGCGCAGGGGAAGTTATTCTTTAAAACAATGTGCTATTCTATGTGCATCCTATGCAGAAATCCAGCAGTGTACAGGGAGGCAAATCTTTCAGTAGTGCATTTAGTCAAAGAATTTTCTTACCAGCACTTCTAATGCAACTCACTATAATGGAAAGATGCATTTTGTCAAGTGATATGTTGTGACTTTATTTTATATATTACAATATTCAACAGTATTTATTTTTAATAAGCCAGTGTCTAAATCCCAAGCTCTGTCTGTGAATATCACTGAGTGAATCAGTAAATGACAGCTAGCATAGTAGAACATAACAGTGGAATAACTGAACAGTGAGACAGCTCATCATTAATCACATCCTACACAAACCTTTAGTAGAGCAAATTTATATTCATTATTTGTAACCTGCAATCAAAATGTAATCTATCAGTCTTTTTTTAAACTCAAATGAATGTAAATTGTTTAAGCAAGAACAAGCATAGAGTTGATTACTGTTTTTTGTCTATAATGCAAACTGATAGGTGTCTAATGATCTGTGGTGTAATTATGCTGAGTTTTATTATCTGTCTGATTGATGTAGCAAATGACTTTCTTTTCTTTAATATTAGAATTTTCTAGGGTAAACCTCCCATATGCTATTCAATATTGCGTGTGCACCATATTGAATCGCCGACTGCACAAGTGTCTTTTGCAATGCCCGCTCAGCTGACGCAATGAAGAAGTTAAAGGACAACTATACTGTAAAAATTTACTTTTTGAAAAGCATCCGGGGCAAGGAGTTTGGATTGATTATTCTTACCTCCCAATATTGTTTTGTTGAGGAAATACAGCACTCACAGTTTTCATCTGCCAGGTTATGGCCCTAGGCCATTCTATATTAAAGATAGTGCTGAAGCATTCAGGAAGACTGGCAGAAGCAGTTTTCTTCGTCCTGCTGCTCCTCATAGAAAGGATAGGTAAAAAGCACCAATCCTACCTCCCTGCCTCAGGTATTTTTATTTTAACTGTTTTTGAAAAAACTTTATACGCACTATAGTTTCCCTTTAAAGCTACGGTAACCGATATCACATCGGTAAGTGTTTGCAGTTCTGCACCACCCCTTAATAAATGAGCCTGATAGCTTCTAAAAATGCTAATGCATTCTAAATTACCATGCTTATTTGTTATTGGGTGCAATAGAAATACCATGCTATGACCATAGAGTGATCTTAACAAGACATTTAAATACATATACATCAGTATAAGTTAATCCTGTTAATAAACCCATCATCATTTAAACATAATACATATTTGCCAATATGATACAGGTCTTATACGTCTAATGATTAAAAAATGGTATTCACAAATATATAAATAAAAAAGAGACAGGCCAAGTCTGCTAAAGACCCTCCCCCATCATTCTTACTAATAACCAACATAAGTTCTTAGACCTCCCAGCTCCTAGTTAAATTATTCTGGCTTCAATTTCCTAAAAACAGTTTTTGGCTACATCTGTATGGCTAATAAACTATTTATTTGGCCAATGCACTTGCCAGATGACATAAGAAGCATAACTGTTACACATCATTTGAAAGGAAAAAGATCTGAAACATGAAATCTGCTCTAAAATGACAACTCAACGCTCTGGCAGTTGATTGTAGTTAATTCATCTCTGTCTATTGGTTCAGTGCTTTAACAGCTGCTGTGATCTTGGGGTTCTCTAAATAAACAAACAAAAACATAACCATGGCAAATTCAAATTGTTTGAACAGAAACCCTGACATTTTTATATCTTCTGCAATACCTATTATATAATTATGGACTGAATGGTAGTTCAACAGCTCGGCAAAAGAAAGAACCGATTGCCTGTTTTTAAAAGGAGAACTGCAGTCTAATAAATCCAATTCATTCTAAAATTGGCTAGCTGGAAGCTGTCTCCTGCATCAGAGGATATTGGAGAAAGTGTAGGAAACACATCTACTGGGTTTTATTAAGAGATAAATGCCTTACACCCAATGCTTATTGTAAATAAGCATAAACACTGTAAATATAAAAGGGATAATGCATACTTTGATGTTGAATAAAGTTATATGAAATTCATAAAGAAGTTCTATAACTATATAGAAGCACAAGTGTTTTTATACAGGTCAGGGTACTCCTACATGATTTAAAATCCATACATTGCATTGTAAGGAGTGTATTAGCTGTAATGACACATGTTTTATGTTATTTGGATTTTACTTTTTTTATAATTTTAAATATTAATTATGGATTTAAAGGTAATTTAGTTTTCAATAATAATAAATCATAATAACTTAGCAACAAAGCCCATTGTGACAAAGCTTAGTGACTAAGTAATAAAAAAAAAAAAAATATATATATATATATATATATATATATATATATATATATATATATATATATAAACGTTGGTTGAGTGTGCACACAGTCTTCTTATATTTCAGTTGCCTGGTGCTGCTGACAATATCTCAGATATACAAATGATATTCAATAAGGATCAGCGCTACTCAGGTTCTTCAACAAGTGCTTTATTTAGAGTGTTTTGTAGCAAACATTGTGCTAAGTGCAAAATAAGCGACGTTTCGGAAGTTATCTATTGGCCTTTATCAAGCTCTTGATAAAGGCCAATAGAAATGGCCGAAACGTCACTTATTTTTGCACTTAGCACAATGTTTGCTACAAAAGCATCTAAATAAAGCTTGTTGAAGAACCTGAGTAGCGCTGGACTATTGAATATCATTTATATAATATATATATTATTATATATTTTATATATATATATATATATATATATATATTTATATATATATATATATACAATATCACGAGATGCAGGCACTCCAGTCCTGAAGTCTGCCCAGGTGCTACCACATAGATACCAGATATCACATTCCAAATAGAGAAGATGGTGCACTCTAGTACTTTTTAGAAAAAAATTATTGACACTCCATTGTGCAGGAGTATATATATATATATATTAAAAGAACAGCAGCGGAGCACTCTTCTGGAAATTATAAACAAGTTATTACACAAAGTACGAGTTACTAATCAACGTGTTTCAGTCTTCTCAGACCTTCATCAGGATACATATAACTATATATATATATATATATATAAATATCATTAAGTGCAAGTTTTGTGAATTACAGGAAAAGAGTTTGGATATCTATAGAACATGTTATCACTTGATATTATATGGATAGGCACCAAAAAAAAGGCAAGTGACAGGGCTGACTTTGAGAATATATCCCCATGTCTCTGAATCCTGATGAAGAACATTTATTCCCTTTCATCTTTGGCAATTAATAAGTAAACCACCCAATACAATTGTCCTTTTACAAGTTGAACACTGAAACATAACTAAATAAAATCCAGATTTTATTATTGAATTAAAAACAGAATCTAATAAAACATTGACAGAATCCAAGAACATTTTACATGACAACTTGTATTCCCATTTAGCACAATGTGTTGTTCTTTCCTTAGATAGTGTGCTTTAAGGCACTAGGATTTATTTTGGATTATCATCTTAAGCATGATACTTATTTTAATTCTGCCAATCCTTTCTCGTGCTTTTCTGAATATACATATGTGGCCCCTCTGGTTCTCTCTTTAAAGCAATACCCAAGGATGCACATCTCTCTCTTTGAATAAAGCTTAGCCAAACTGGCCTTATCCCCAAATCTGTCTGCAGCACATCTTGCAAAAATGATGATTGTGCAAAGCTTATTTTGGGTCCCCATACAATGTCGTTATTTCTTTTCTTTATCCATTTGGTATTAATACATAGGACTTCTGAAAAAACAGTCAGGGTATGAGATCAATGCTACAAAGCATTAATAACATGGTGTATATTTTTTAAATAACAGATAGTTGATCTGTTCCTATTTCTTTACATATCCAATTTAAAAAACCTTAGATTTCAGCTGACATTCAAGTGTCTTATTATCAGTAAATCATTCTAGTGTGAGTTGCGTTTGCTGAAACTGGAATGGTGAGCATTGATATGTGTGAATGCATGGTGGGAAATGCCCTCCCTCAGTTCATAGTGATTACTGAGCATGCTTGATACTAGCCTTAGCAAAAAAGTAGTGGATTTAAGACACACAGCAACACACAGACTTCGGAGTAAGGGCTACTTTCATGTAGTAATTTATAGATCGTGTTGGTTGACCCCAGGATATAGATTTCTTGGTAGGCCCCAAGGGCTACTTACTGTTCCCTTGTGCATTAGTCTACATGCATGCTTCTAAAGAAACTACAGGTTTTTTAATTGTGTACAGGCTAATGCAAAGAAGTGTCCGTTATTCAGTAGAAAGGAAGCCAACAGAAGGACTCGAAGTCCATTGGATCCAAATGTTATGGCAATGCAAATGAACAAGTTGACCAAGGAGACGGGCACCACCACGGGAGATTTGCTGCAGAGTTGACTTGCAGTGTATTGGATTTTCAACAAAAATACAAAACTTTAAAAAAATATATATTACAAAGCAATGTAGGTTGTTGTGTAATGATCCACTATACTTCACTAAAAGATTTAAAGACAAAGAAAGAAAGCAGGGTGACGCAATATTAAACATGGTTAATAATAAGCAGTGAGCGATTCCCAGGCACAAGTTAAAAGGTGGTAGAATTACACTACCCTGATATTCTGTTGGTGCAGGTTGTGTATACCCTGAACCCGTCGCAACAACCAATACACTCTGAATTTCAAGGTAAGATTTTATCTATTAAGTGCTATGTTATGCAGGAAAAAGGACAAGGACTGATCCTGGGCCCATGTGTATGATGATGTTTTAATAATGTATAAAAGGCTTCCTTAAATTGGTTTTGGTTTTTCGGTGTGCTCGCCCTGTTTTTGAAGTAAAGCAAATCATTCAAAAACTCTTTAGGAGAACTAACCGAAATGCAACAAAGAATGGTTTTATAGAAAAGTATTTTAATATGTAAGCAGAAATAAACAAGCCAAAATAGATTGCAAGCTTTTTGTGGCAGAGAACTCATTCCTTATGGGTTAGGGGTAATTATGTACTTATTTACTTCTTTATTATTTTTATCTTATTTTTCTTGTCTGAATTGCAGGTTTTAGTATTGTACAGTGATGCACAGAGGCGAAGGCTAAAGAATAAACATCTCAGAGGAACCACATGTCCCATGTAGCAGGAGTCACTGAGAAATTAAGAGAATTTAAAAAAAAAATACCGTAAACCTGTGTACTATAACCAAACAAAAACTGAGGCAGCAATTGGTGCATCTGAAAGACCTAATACCTAAACATAGCAACTGTGACATCATATACGCAGTGCAGTGCAGTGAAGAGTGCTCTGGTTTGTATGTGGGGGAGACCAAATAGCAGCTGCCCCAACGTATGGCCCAGACAGAAGAGACAATTTCTCGGGTCAGGACTAGGATATCCGAACTTCGCAAAATCCAGTCAGCTCGAGGATCCAATTTTTGAAAAAATTCGAAAATCCGCAAACGGACCCATTAAAACCTATTAAAATTTGAAAATACGAGGATTCTTCAAAAATACGAGGATTCTTCGAAAATACGAGGATTCTTTGAAAATACGAGGATTCTGCAAGAAATCTCCGTAATTTCGAAAATTTTCAAAAACGGGTTCGGAAAAGTTCGGAAGGCGGAAAATCCGCGATATCCACCTTTTATGAACGAGGCAAATCCGCCATGGATCCGGGTCGGATCCACGAACTGGGCCATCACTAGTCAGGACTCAGCCATGAACCTGCATCTAAAGGGAAAAGGGCATCCCTTTGAAGATTGTCAATATGTCAATATCTTGGCAAAGGAACAGGAGTGGTTCAAGAGAGGTGTTAAGGAGACCATTTATGTGAAAATAGAAAACCAAGAATGAATAGAGGTGGGGTTCGACACCAACTGTCTGCCATGTACAATGCTGTTTTGCCACCTTACAATGGGCAGTTTTGATAACACCTGTTAGCAAAAATGCAATCACAGCTTGCGTTCAAAAGGTCCCTAACACCTGGCTGTGATATGCTAAATGGCACTTTCCAGAGGAACTTAATTGTCAACAAATTCTTGTACAAGTTATCTAAATGGAGAAAGCCAGTCGGATGTCTATCAAGAGTCTTAAAGAGTAGAGATGGACTAGAACTCGAACTCGAAACCGAGTTCAAGCCAAACTATTCAAATTCGAACGAATTCAGACTCTTCGAACATCCCGGACCCGGATTTTCGATATTTTTCGGACTTTCGATAAATATCGAAAGTTCGACCGTGCGAATGTGGGAGTAAAATGTCCATTAAAACCATAAGCGAGCATCAAATCCGTGAGTAAAATGTCCATTAAAACCTATAAGCGAGCATCGAATCCGCGAGTAAAATGTCCATGGTACTAGGCGCAAATGCGAGCATCGGATTGCGAGTAAAGTGGCCATTAAATTCCTATACGCGAGCATCGAATCCCCGAGTAAAATGTCCATGGTATCTAGGTGCGGACATCAACTCTACGAGAAAGTGTCCATTAAAGCCTACACGCGAGCATCGAATCCGTGAGTAAAATGTACATTGGTACTAGGGGCGAACGAGCTCGAGTGAGAGCAAAATTGATTTTTCAAATGTATGGATATTGGAACATGTTCCCCGGACCATTTCCCAGGTCCCACAGCCATTTACATAAGTTACCATTGATAGTTTAATTGTATTTCATTAGAAATTTTCGAGCTATTTGACTCCCATTGACTTTAATGGGTCCGTTTTCGAAATTTCCATATAGTTCGAAAGTTCAAAAACGTACACGAACTTTCAAAAGTTCGGCCATCTCTATTAATAGCATAATTTTAAGTCCAGTTGATCTAACTGAATACAACAGATATGTACAGTGCTGTGTTCCCAAGTCAGCTATATAAGTAAAATATATTATACATTCATACAAATTAAATAAATAATAAAGTGCAATAGCTCCTGTTTTGTACAAAGGCTGCACCTTGTACTTTCTTCATTTTACCTTCATGTGCTGACTCTAATTCAGCTTTTTTTTTTACATATAACTTTATTCTATTCACACAATTTTCTGATGTAAATCAAAATACAATAATCTCCCAGATATTATTATCATTTTACATAACTATTAATGAATAGCTTGTGATAGGACGCCTCTCAAGGACCAGGCAGTGTAACAGACTATCAAGATTTTTTTAAACTGCATGTTGCCCTCTAAATGACATAGTTGGGCATTTTCATCACCCACCCATGTTGTAAAGCCACTGGGAATATCAGTGGGAATATGCACAACATTTTTTTTAACACTAGAAGGATTATTCTTGCAAATTTGTGCCATTCAAGGCATGTCTACACATATTCAGTGATACATTGCTATGCCCTTTTTAATCCATCAGTGTCACAGAAAACCATGGTTCAACCTTCTATGTTCAATGTAAATAGAAAAAACAAAAACTAAACAAACATTTTGTCCACACAAAAGGTTACAGGGGGTAAATAAACTGAGGACTGTTGGCCTTGAAGAAAACATTTGTTCATGGATAGAGAACTGGTTATTGGAAGCAAACAGAGAGTGGAGGTTAATGGAGCTACATCTATGTGGGCTAAAGTTCTAAGGGAGTGCCTCGGGGTTCTGTACTGGGGCCTCTTCTGTTTAATCTGTTATAAATGACTTAGAAGGGGGCATTGAGGCAAGGTCCTGTGTTTGCTGATGACACTAAATTATGCAGAGCTTTGGAAAATTCCAATGATGTGCAAGTGCTGCAAGCAGACCTAGATAGATTATCAAAATGGGCAGCAGAATGGCAGATGAGATTCAATGTAGCTAAATGTAAGGTGATGCATTTGGGATTTAATAATCCCTGTGCCATCTACACCATAAAAACTCTGTGTTAAGTTCATCTGTAATGGAAAAAGATTTGGGGGTTCTGGTAGATAACAGACTTAGCTGTAGCAAACAATGCCAGGTAGCAACAGCTAGAGCTAGCAGATATGTCTTGTATAAAAAGGGGAATAGATTCAAGAGAGAAAAATATTATCTCCCTTTTACCAGGCACTGGTAAGGCCTCATTGGAATAATGCGGTGCAGTTTTGGAATCCCATATACAAAAAAAGGACATCTTGAAATTGAGGCAGTTCAGAGAAGGGCAACTAAATAATAAGGGGAATGGAGGGCTTGAATATGCAGGCAGATTAGACAAGTTAGGGCTGTTTACATTGGAGAAGCGCGGTTGCGTGGGGGCATAATAACCTTGTACAAATATATTAATGGCCCATACAATGAGCTCCCTGGTGCATTGTTCACTAATAGGTCATATCAGAGGACACGTGGACATCCTTTAAGGTTGGAAGAAAAGAAGTTTCATCTTCAGGTTAGGAGAGTTCTTTACAGTGAGAACGGTGATGAAACTGTGGAACTGTCTTCCAGCAGAGTGTGTAATGGCAAGTTCATTGAATAACTTTAAAAAAGGCCTGGATAAGTTTCTAAAACTAAAAAATATTGAGAATTACTGGTATTAATGCATATAGATCTGGTTGATCCAGGGATACTTTCCGATTGCCGTTTGGAGTCAGGAATGAATTTTCCCCCCTTTTTAGCTGGGTTTTTTTGCCTTCTCTGGATCAACTGTTAGGTAGGTTTAAAAAAAAAAAAAAAAAAAAAAAAGTGAATAGGTTGGACTTGATGGACGTATGTCTTTATTCAACCTTAATTACTATGTTACTATGTAATTATTCACAGAGTATCATAACACACATAATATTAATATAGGAGAAAAAAAGTAATATAGGCTTGTGGACTTCACAAGTGCAAATAAATGGAAACTGTTAATAAAAAAATCATTAGTGTAAATTAAAAAGTCAACTGAAACTTATAACCAATAGTTTTCCAACATTTCAGAGGATTGTATATGGCTGGGTCAATATAAACATTTCCCAAATGTCTTTTAAACTAATTAAATTAACTAATAAAAGGGACGCTGTACCCGGAAAAATAATTTAAAGGATAATTAAAGCAAAAAAAAGGCAGTTTGTAACTTACCGTAAATGGCTCTGGGACATGGTCCGAGGACCACATCCCTGCGGGAAGAACAGCAAAAAAAAACAAAGTAGCGCACACGCACCTCTGGTTTCCGCAGGACTTTTCGGTAACCTCAAAAAGATGATTTCCCCTTAAGGTGTCCAACAGCTCGAACCGTGACCCCCCTCCCTGGACTTATAAGTGGCCTTGTGGCTCTGACGAGTGCCTTTTGGGGCTTAAGGGTCCCGCAACTCGAATCGGAACCCCCCTACCTGGTACTTAGAAGTGCCCTTGCGGCACTGACAAGAGCCCTGGGGGGTGTCTTCTTTCTTCTCAGCCAGTGACACCCAATTCCACTGATGTCACCAACACCAGACGATGTCACTGCGGCCTCTAGTGACACCGCCGGCGTGGTGACATCAACGTCCGGTGTTGCCAGCATCATATATATAGAATTCAAATATGATTGGTTCATGTGTGATCATATGATTACAAGCATTGAAATATAACACAATACAATTGGATTTGGTCCTTCAGCAAACCTATATATATAGATGCAACAACCGCAGAGATCAGTTGATGTTGTTATCACTGGCAGTTGATTGTGGCAGTGACATCGCCCGTGTCGGCGACACTCTGCGTGCTGGTGTTGACGGATGGAAGATGGAAGAAGATACACCCCAAAGGCTCTTCTAAGAGCCAAGGAGGGCCCTGTTCGAGCTGCAAGACCCCCAACAAAGGCACTTGTCAGTGCCACTTCTAAGAGGCGGGGGGGGTCCCAGTTTGAGGGCAGGACACCTTAAGCCCCAAAGGGCACTTGTCGGTCCACAGGGCACTTATAAGTGCCAGGAAGGGGGGTCCGGTGGAGCTGCGGGAACCCTTAGCCCCAAAAGGCACTGTCAGTGCCACAAGGGCCCTTCCAAGGCCAAAAAGGCACTTATAAGTGCCAGGGAGGGGGTCCCAGTTCGAGTTGTTGGACCCCCGAATGTCCGGCTGTGGGACTTTCGGACGTTTAGAAATCCTCAGCTGTCCGAGAATTACCGAACAGACGAAAATTCTCGAACATTTGGGGAAACTTCGAACGTTTGAAAATCCTCGAAAGAAAATCCTTGAATCCTTCAGAAAAAAGTTCGGAAAGCAGATTTCAGGAAAATCCGCAAGATCCGCGAAACGGCCATCCTAATCTGTAGTATCAGGAACCTCTGAACTTTTGATTCCCCACAAGCTGAAATTATAGAAGTCTTTGATAGGCACTCATCTCTATTTTTACTACAAGACTTGGCTCTGAGGCAGATCACAGAGGGAACCACCAAGGCAGCTATTGTTTGAGGAATAATGGTGTTGCAGTAACTTACCGTAAAGTAATGTCCAGTGGCAACAGCATGAGGAGCAAAATATTGTCTAGTATAAAGAGGGGCAAGATTTTAAAGATAAAAAATATTATTTTCCCTCTGTACAAAGCACTGGTAAGTCCTATTTAAAATATAGGGTGCATTTTTTGAAATCATGGTCACAAAAAAACTACACAGATGTGGAGAGACAACAAAAATTTTATTAGAGTGGGGGGAATTACCTATGATGGCTAACAAGATAAATTAGGGTGTTAACACTGGAAAAGAAGAGATTAGGGGAATATTATTAATGGGCCATACATAAACTCTCTGTGACTGTACACCAACACCATCATGTAGGCATCTTGTTGCTAATCAAGTACTAAAATGTAACTATGTCTTAGTTAGCATTCACTACTATGTATGTTACTGAGAGTAGGAATAATATTGCAAAAACAAAAATAAAACACTACTATCTATATATGTTTGATTTACTCTGTAAAGCACAAACACAACAGAACAAAAAATACATCAAGAAAAGTTTTGTTTATCAAGATGCACACATAAGCAAACACTGTGCCACTAAAACCTACACCATCACCCGCAGAGCATGCATTTGCTGCTCCATGAATCTAGTCTGCTGAGTATGCTGATCAGAGAGAACATTGTAATTGTTTACAATCAGTCTTTTCAAGCATCACACACAAGTGGCCGGTTTGTGTCACATTTACAGAGTAGGGAGCCCATTTGTATTAGAGTTCATAATCTTATTCACAATTGGTACTGACACATGACAATGTGCCAGGTTATATATTCATGATATTTCATGATTGGAAAAATCAGTCCAATTCTTAAATATCCCTAATGGCAGTGTTTACATACTGTCGCAGATACAAGTTCTGGAATATTTAGGAAAACTACAGACTAGAATACTTGGCAAAAAGCAGAGAAATCAAGACACAGTCCCAATAAAATGTATGCTCGTTCTGATTTTACTTGAATACAACTGGGCAAAAATGTAGAGATTCACAACCAAATTAGAAATAAAGTAAAAATAATGAGCCTTGTGGTAATTATCAAAACGTTAAGCCATTTCAAAAATTATAGGATTGTTTTAAACAGAAAGCCATGGTTCATTTCTTTTTTTTTCCAGAAAAATAAACAACTTATATTAGGGCGAAATTAAATTCTCATACATATTCCCATAGGAAAACTGAATAATAAAATTAGTCCTAAACTTACAATGAGCCGTCATGGAAATGGCAGCCATTATATGCTTATGTAAAATGGCTTAAGCTGAAAATTAATCAACAAAAAAAACTATTTTTAATTTTTAATTTTGGTGAATCATAAAGTAACTGGATTTTTCTATTTTCTGAATAATAGCAACAACAATCCTATGAAATGCTTAAATGGCAGGTACCACCTGCCCAACTTATCTTTCACGCAGCCCCCCTAAAAACCAAGTCCACAAGTACTAAGTTTCCACTGATGTCCATGTAGCTAGATTTTCATCCCCCATCTCTGCCAACACTTTTTTTGTCGATCTAGGTACCAGATGCAGACAGGCTGTGACAGATAACTTCATGGACAATAACTGATAATTGATGCCTCCTCTGCATATGTAAAAGCTTGTAAATAGATTGTACATCTTAAAAAGGAGGAGCAACCTGCAGAAAATGCCAGCTGAGATAAAATAAGAATTTTACGTCAGGATCATTGTGGGGAAGGTAAGTATTGTGGACTTGGGGTGGTGGCTGCACCTATAGTAAAGTTTTTTGTGGGTGGAAAACTTGCACTTTAAAACAAGACAGGACATTGTAAGACACAGAGAGCAAAGCCAGCCATACTGATGGAGATCCAGATAAAGTTTAGTCACAAATATAATAAAAATAATCTGGATTTAAAAGCAGAAACATTATTAATAAAGAGTCACATGCTTTTCTACAAGGCATTGAAGCTACTAAATAAAACAATGGCTAAATCAAAAGACCAGTCTCAATCACAGATCAATTTAAATTATAGTCAGTTATTTTGATGTACAAGCCTAGACAATATAGGCAAATGACAGTCAGCCAAAAAATTGGCCTAAAAGAAGTAAACAGGTTCTTAGTGTGTATGTTAAAGCAATATCCAAATTCCCCTTATACAGTCTAACTAAACTCCTTTCTATCTGTAGTACTCAGGATGAAGACCTAAAATGCTAAGTAACAGCAGGAATAACTTACACTAAGTTTCCCTTGGGATTCCAGTCTTTTTCCGCATTTTGCAATGTAGCCGATGAGAAGACACGCTCTGCAAAGAAGCTTGTCTTCCCATTGGCTACATTGTGGACTGGCACTAACAGTGGCAGAGAGGAGGAATGGAGCGGAGTGCAGAGGGAAAAACTTTGAGTAAGTATATCAGCTGTAGGTAAAGTACCCAGGGGTGGGTATAATTGGAGAATGACTGCTAAGAACATGTTTTTTCTCTCTAACAATCTCAAGTTTTACACAACAACTAAGCAAGACAGAAGAAGGTAAAATTAGGAAAAGATTATGTGTACAGAGGATAAAACTTATAGTACCATACTAACATATTAATTGAGGCTGAATAAAGACATACGTCCATCAAGTCCAACCTTTTACCCTCCTCCCCCTACCTAACATTTGATCCAGAAGAACGCAAAAACAGCTAAAAAGGGAGGGGGGGGGACTCCTTCCTGACTCCAAATGGCAATCGGAAAGTATCCCTGGATCAACCAGGCTATAAATATATTGAACATGATGGTGCTCCTTTCTTGCTATCTTCATTCTACAGTATTATACACAAACAACATAAGCCAAAGTGGGCATCTTTTATAAGATAATAAAATCCTTTCATTAATAAAACTTCTAAAATAATTGTCATAACGCTTGATTTGATCATTCAACCGAGCATTTGATATTTCCAGCTCAAAAATCACTCAGGGAATACTAATTAAAAAAAAACACAACAGAGATTTCAGCAGAAATCTGAACATGAATAAAAAAAACTGCCAATCTCTGTACTGCTTGATCCAGTTCAAAGTATGCAATGATCCCCTGCACCCTCACTGACCCCTCATTAATCCTAAATGCATTACTTCCCTGTTAAATCAATTTTCTCCTTCAGAATGTATAAACAAGCCAGGTAGACAGATATATCAGGAATCAGTGTATTGTTTGATCTGGTTGTGTGTGAGTAGCAGGTTGATGTTAGATTATGAACAAGGCCTCCAAAACCTCACAATTAGAGATGGGTTCCTGGTCTGGATCTGACACAGAACCCCTCTGTGTCCGAAATCGGAATGTTCCTTCCGTAACAGTCAGATTGTCGGATTTTGGGATCGGCCATTCGATGATTACCAAACCTTCAACGCTATTTTCGATAGCCTTTGAAAATAGCCTTGAACATTCGATAATCCTCGAAAATACGAAAATATTTTTCCATGTAAGAAAGCAAGTTTTGCATAAGTGGAATGGCAAAGACTTGAGTCTAATTATTTTTGCACATTTTATTGAACCATTTTGTTCTATAGGCCAATAAAAAACTTAGAATGGTCTTCTTTGTTTTGTGCTAATAACATTTATATATACCTATATTTCAGTTATTTGAACAAACAGCATTTTTCACTTTTTTTACACTATTTTAGGTGTGTTTTTTCCCTTACTCTTAAAAAGTTAAGATTATGAACCTAAGGAATATCTATTAGGTCCTATTCTTTTTGAACAAGGCTGGGCCTGCTTGGAATATTGTATTTAATACTTAGTGCGTGTGAGATTCACCCAGAGTCGCACAGCCTCTGGTTAATCCGTACAGGAAATTTGCCCAGAGAGCTTGCGCCTCTGGGTGAATCCCTGTTAGAGTCATAAACCTTACCATATTTGCCCTCACTTCCAAAAACCATCTACCTGGTAGTTATAATTCATGAGTTTAGGCTGGGTATATACCAGAACCAACTAATACTGCCGTGGATCAGTTGGCCAGAAATATCTGATGGTATAGGTCGGCCAGCATGACCAAGCACGGTTGCCTGTATCAGATAAAAGGGTCTGCGACCAACAGTATTTTCCTGGCAGAGCTTCGCTCAAAGCAGGTGCTCAGTTGGGACAAATGATAGTGTCATATGAATCTATCCTTGTGGTATGAACCTGGGTATCTGAAAAGGACCCAGGCAATTCTGTCACAATGTGCAGTTCATTTAAACGGCACCATAGACAACCTAAGACCCTATACAGATTAACATGTAGTTCATACTTATTAGTATTTACCACAACAAGGTAGATTTACACTCACTATAGAGTTAGGACCGAAAACACAGGATAGTGATTAGTTTTACAAGTTAGGGAGAGGTATGGATAAAGGAGCTAAAAACTCCCACAGAGTGTAAAATGTGTAAAAGTAGAGCCTTCTTATAACAGAAGGTACCTCACAGCCTCACATTACAATAGTGGAATAAAGGGAAAATGGCTATTTCTCTAAGAATGCTGGGAAGTTTCAGAGACATGAAAGTCATTTATCATAAACAGACATCACTTCCTGTCTAGCAAACAGAGACTGGATTGTCTCATTACTTTCTATGGAGAGGGGAGGGGGAGTAAATGTGAGAGTCTGAAAAATGTTCTAATTGGCTAAGACTATCACATGTTTTACAAACAGCATAAATTGGGTGTAATACAGAACTTCCTTACACTTCCTGTCTTGTCATGTACAATGCCTAAGAGAGTTTATTGATTTTCGAACAGTGTAAAGCTGGGTGCACACAGTACCATAAAGCCCCAATACCATTGGATCTGACGGTATCAGGGCTTTATCGGTACTGTGTGTACCTTATTTTTTCAAACCAGTGCATGGCCAACGAATGATTGGGTCGGCCAAAAGCTCGTTCGGAAATGAGGGAAAATTTGCCGTGGTAGACTCCCTATAGGGAAGTGGCCACGACAACACAGAGTGCTGTGCATAGGGGGAGCGCTCGGGACTATGTGTGTACCTAGCTTAAGATCAGAACCTCTTGGTTTTTAGTAAAATTTCACTTCCTTAGTGTGTAATGGAGACCCATGTAGAAATCCTAGAGGTGTGGCTAAACTACCATTTTGGGTTTTCCATTCAAACTAAGGGTCGTCAAGTAAAGTAAGTATACTTAATAATTGTATCTCATTGTTTAGTAATTCAGTAGTAGGTAGTAGTACTATACTTTGTATAGTATTATTTGTTATGGTAATTTAATGAATAGTGATAGTTACACACATACATATAGACCTTTCCTTGTGTAATAGTGTTTATATACTCCCACCTAATTAGTTGCTCCTAAAAACTCAATGCAATCTCCATAAAAATATAAATGTATTTATATAATATAAGGGATATATTATATATATAATATATATTATATATATATATATATGTGTTGTGGTGTGTGTGTGTGTGTGTGTATACACGTTTTAAATATCTTTACTGAGGAAAGGGAGCATACAGTTTAAAATGTAACATTCTTCTTTAAAAGATTAGAACAGCCTATTGGGAACCTGTAACACTATATTTGCACATTCGGGGGAAAATGTTTCTAAAAACCCCACCAATGGCTGAAAAAGGGTATCAGGCGCAAATAAGGATGGGTACTAGCGATTGACAATATATATATGATCAGGAAATTTACATTTAAAGGGCATGTCCACCCCAAAATTTAACTTTTGATATGTGGTAGGGATGCTCCCCAGCCCCAACCGCATTAATATAATTGTTAGAAAGTCCCCCGATTCTTACTTACCTGCCCTTCTCCCCTGCTGCAGTGTTCAGGCCTTGCTTGCATGGAATTGAAAGCAGGGGGCAGGGCCGGCAGCCGCGTCCGTGATTGGCTGAGAGGCAGGGATGGCTGCCATGAGCATGCCTCAACCTTGATGAGGTTGAGGAAGTCTCAGCACAGCATGAGTCACACACTGCTCACACAGCAGTTTCCTGGACTTTGGAGGGCACAGCAGGGAACTATTTGAGGCAGGAATGTAAGGTAAGGATTGTTTTAAACTACTTGATGTGGCCAGTAAGGGGTTTAAATTTTAGTTTGGGGGTGGACATGCCCTTAATAAGGTTTGCAATAACATGTAATAAATAATACTGTAGAATACAATCACTGTAAAATGACCATTTTAATTATTTGCACATTTGCCTTGTTCTGTTGTGAATCCAAGCTTCATTCAAAAGCAAGATTTGATTCTTTCTGGTCACTGATTGACTGTTTCTGCAGCTGGCTGGATTATCATTGGTGGAGTTGATAAACAATTCTGGGGGTTGATTCAGATAGAAGTGAGATCAGGTGCAAACTTGTGGACTCTTTCATCAAGCTTTCATTTCAGAATACGGCAATAAATGATAAAAATGGGTATCGTAAAAAATAAAATACCTTGTAAATATCCAAGGAGAATTTTTCGCTGCTAATTTTTAGTAAATTGTTTAATTACTGAGATAAAAAGGGACTGTTTTTTTTAAGATGAATATTTGGGTGTTTTTTTAAAGGACTATTAGGTCAGAATAAATAATAAACTACATGTTTAAAATGAAAAATTATTTGCACTGTCTCATATTTAGTTAAAACAGATTTCATTGTTTTATTTTGTCTTTCAATAGAAATAACAATCTTGGGATTAGATACAATAATCATTTCATATGATTTTCTGTCAATGCAGTGAAACAAAATGAAAACCATTAAAGAATATAAATAGTGATTGTATACAGTCTGGAATTTTAATTGGAACGAGCAATGATAATCTCTTTGGAGATGACAAGTACATTACGTTTGTGTTCGTTTTGGGATAAATTGTTCTTTACTTTAAGAAACATAAACATTGCAATCTAGACTTAGCAAAATGACAAGACAGTTACTAATTTGTCAGTAATATAATGGAAATGGTGTGAGCCTGCAAGAAGAAATATGGTCAAAATATCTTTATTCTGATCCACAGAGATGTATATAAAGCTATAGCACTAATAAGTAATTTCTCACCTATTGATTACCCGTGTAAAATGGGTAAATATTTATTTTTTTACCCCAAATAGAAAACTGTCTAATTATATCCAGGTAAATGTTTTGTCCATTTTGACCATTAAAACATATTTTAAATAAAATGAAATTTCCAGTGTGTTTATATCATTGCTGATGTTTAACACTTATCTTTCCAGACCCCCCTTAATGTATTGGCCCATCCTCTCTGTTTAAACAGAGACCTAAAATAAGCTAGCCATACACCGGGAAAATTAACTCCTAAGTTCCCACGTCCACCAGACAACTGCCTGACCCAAACCCCATGTTCAATTGCAAAATAAATGGGGCAGGACCATTGGGAGGGAAACCTAATTAGCTTACATGACATGCATTCTATAGCATCACCCCAGTAATAAAATACATAATTTATACACACAGCTACAGTGGTGGAACTGCAGGGTCCCTTGTCACACACTTCCCCTCCCCAGCAGCTTAGTATAGTAAGTATTCAGGTTGAATAAAGACATACGTCCATCCAGTCCAACCCATCTAGCAATATCCTCATTTCCTGCCTAACTGTTAATCCAGAGGAAGGCAAAAACCCCCCCCCACCAAATTTAGAAGGGGGAAAAAATCCTTCCTGACTCCAAGTGGCAATCGGAAATTTCCCTGGATAACTCTACTTTATGTATCAATACCGTAACTGTAACCTTCCTTGTTTGCAGAAACTCATCCAGTTTTTTTTTAAACTGACCAATGAACCTGCCATACAACGTCCACTGGAAGACAGTTCATAGCTTTACCGTTCTCACAGTGACCCTTTCGAGCTTGAAGCCTAAACCTTTTTCTTTCAAGTCTTAAGGGATGTCCTCGTGTCCTTTGACATTCTATGGTGAACAATGCCCCAGATAGTTTTATTGTTGGCCCGTTAATGTATTTATACACAGTAATCATATCCCCACAAGCGCCTTTTTTCTCCAGCGTACATAATTGTAACTTTTCCAGTTCTCTTCATATTCAAGCTCCCCAATCCCCTTATTATTTAGTTGCCCTTCTCTGAACCCTTTCCATTTCAAGATGTCCTTTTTGTACACAGGATTCCAAAATTGCAATGCATATTCCAGATGAGCTTACCAATGCTTTTAAAGAGGGAGAATTACATTTTCCTCCCTTGAATCCATACCTCTCTTTATACAAGACAATACCATGCTGGCTCTGGCTGTTGCGCCTGGCACTGCTTGCTACCTTTAAGTTGTTATCCACCAAAACTCCAAGATCCCTTTCCAACAGGGATTCACTTAACACAGAGCCATTTATAGTATAAGTAGCACAAGTATTTTAAGTCCAAAATGCATCACCTTACATTTATCAACATTGATTTCATCTGCCTTAGCAGCCAATGTGATAATCTATAGATCCCTTGCAACGATTGCACAATCCTCTGAAGTTTTTAATGGTCGACAAAGTTTTGTGTCGTCAGCAAACACAGAAACCTTGTGACAATACCCACTCCAAAACATTAATAAAAGATTAAATAGAAGCGGCCCCAACACAGAACCCTGTGGCACCCCACTTAGCACTTTAGTCCATAATGATGAAACCCCATTAACAACTACTCTCTGATCCTATCATTAACCAATTTTCTATCCCTGTACAAATGTGATCCCCAGACCAACAGACCTTAGCTTATACATTAGTCGCCTATGGGGGACTGTATCAAAAGCCTTTGCAAAATCAAGTAAACTACATCTACTGCTATACCAGAGTCTAAATTTCACTTAATTCCTCATAAAGCCAAGCAAGTTCGTTTGACAAGATCTATTCCTCCTAAATCCATGTGGTTACTATTATAATGTTAGTCCTTGAAACATACTTAGAACATGTTCCCTTATTAACTTTCCAGGATCTTCCACCATGAAGCTAAACTTACAGGCCTTAATTACCCGGCTGTGAACGACTACCCTTTTTGAATATTGGAATAACATCAGCCTTTTTGGTGATCAACTGTTTTTAAACATCTGATCATGTGTATGTAGTAAAGGTACACATGATCAACTGTTTAAAAGACCTGTACTGGCAGCAGTTTTACTTATCATGCATATGTGCGATCAGCTGTTTAAAATCAGATGATCATGGGCCCGTTTAGTCCCTGAGCCTTAATTTTATAGTGAAAAGGTATGGAGAAACCAACCTTATAAACTACATCTTGTTACATGAAACTGAGACAAAAGGTGAGGAAGGAATTGTACATAACGGAATATGAAATTACATGTGACAAAATATTCTCTCTCATGAAAGGGATCTGTGGTCCAAAAATGACTTTAGGTAAATGATAGGAATTGCTCTCCTGAGATTTTTTTTATTTTCATTGTTATTTTGCATAGTTTTGAAAATATTTATATTTTTGTGTGTGATATGGCAGCAGCATCACCAGGTCCCCACATTTCCTGCTTCCTACTCTGAAACCATGTCAGTCAATCTGCCCTGTGTCTCCTCCTCCCCTTTGCAGCCCCCCTGGTCCCTCCCACTCATGAACCCCATGGTCCCTCCAATTGCAGGCCCCCCTTGGCCCATTCTCTTACAGCCCTATGTGGCCCGCCCACCCACGGGTGCCGTGGCCCCATCAACCTGTGGGTGCCATGGCCCCACCCACCTGCGGGTGCCGTGGCCCCTCCCACACATGAGCGCACAATCCCCCCAAAATCCCCACCCACTCGCAAAATTCACAAGCCCTGCCCACTCATGGGTGCATAAGCCCTGCCCACTCACGGGTACGGTGGGCCACTCTGACCCCCCCTACAGAAAATTCTGTGGAAACAGTCTTTTAAGGCAGAGTGAGAACTCTGCTGAAAAGGCTGTGTTTCATATAGTGGGAAAGAAGGGCTGTAGATCCCTTACCTTCTCTGTCAGGACTTCACACAGCAGAGAGGAGGAGGGACTGTGTTGAGTCTGAGGCTGTGTTCGCCAGGGCACTGTGCAGGAGAAGCCTTAGGAATGTCATATTTCAGCCTCCCACCCATTAACTTTCTGCTTAGTCATTTCTTTATATCTTGGGCTGTGGAGCACATAGAGAGGTGGTTGATGTCATTTTCAGAGACCACAGTTCCCCTTGAATTCTGACACAAAATACACAGCAAGGATAAATCATTATACAGTAGTCACTTAAAGGACCCATTTAAAGTAGAAGTTCACAGTAAAAAAAAGGATAAAGTCAGTTTATCCTGATTTACTAGCCAGAATCAAGGACATGGACGAATTGGACAGGTTAAAGTTTCAGACCATAATAAACGTTAAATTATTATTGCATATTCAGCACCGTTAGCATATATCTAGACATAACTCAGTTTTGGTTTGCCTACCATGCCCAATCTTCCTCCATTGGCATTTAATGGGAAAAGATCTAAATATTTGTTCTGTTTCATAGGTGTACTACATTATTTTCTTTATGTTTTAAAGGCTACATACAGTGTCAAATTTATTAGTTATGGTATATTTACAGTATATGTTAACATTCTACTATAAACCCAATAACTGCCCTTACCAAAGACATGTATCTATTTAAATACTCAAAGAAAGACAAGGAAGAAACTTTTGTATAAAATAAAACTGTATGTTCCAATACAACCCACTCTGTATACCATTTAACAAACAGGAGGGGGTGACTGAACATAAAATGTCTTATTGAATGTGAAATCGTTACCATCCACATTGCATTTTATCGCATTTCTCAGCCAGCTTTTTATGGTCTCTTTTGACTGCATACTTCATTAGCCTCCAGTTGAGCAATGAGAGCATCCAAACTACTAACTTTACATGTTTGAATACATCCTCTAAGTTGCCACAAAAAAAACTTAAGCATAGGGTCTATATATATATATATATATATATATATACAGGAGGGTATATATATGGAGTCACTGTGCTCTTCCATAATGTATAGCTAGGTCCACATGCAACAATGTAACAAGTACCATGGGAGATGGTAACAATAGAATAATAGTCACTGTAGCCGGTGCTGTCCGTAGAAAAAGATACAGTAAGAGTACCTCCCTTGGTACTTGTTACATTGTTGCATGTGGACTTACTATACACCATGGAAGAGCACAGTGACTTTGTTACTATCGATACACAAGGGGATTTTTACTTCTCCCAACAGGATATACAAAGAATCCTTTTCAGTAATTCATTGCTTGCACTTAGTCCTGATACAAATGTCAGAGATACGTTTTTCAAGATAATTAAACTGAAAAAGAAGGAACAAGACTTATATATATGCATGGTATATTTTTATCAGATTACCATCGCACACACAAAATACCACGGGGTTTTCGCGTACATAATATTCCTACGATTGGCAGGTATGATAAGGATTTTTGCACCAAGTGGTGCGGAATCCTTAGCAAATGTTCCTTCGATTTAATACTGTTAGTGATCGAACAAGTGGGAAAGGGACTTAATGAAGTGAGAACCGTAACTAGTGAGCTTGAAAGAAACAAACTACACGAACTAAAAACAGACACCCACTGTGATTGGATCGCCAAGTTGGATGAACAAATTAATAAATATAAAGATGAACTGATTACCTTCAAAAAACGGAAAGTGAGTGGCGTTGACACTGATTACAAGGAGAAAAGAGTCTATGGATGGCTCTATGGGAAGGAGAAGGGAGCCACAAGATACAGACAACGTAGATTTCGGAAATCTCCTCGGACCATTGATAGCTCTGAGGAATCCGGGCATTCGGACACTGACACACCCATTTCTTCAGACCATAACACTAACAGCTCCAATATTGCTACAAGTAGCAAACATTTTTTAGGGGTGACAACCAGATCGGGGGATCGAAAAACACAAAGAGGTGGCGCCACCATACGAGGTGGGGTGGGAGATACAAGAGGAATAAGGTCCAACACCAAACTACCTCGTCGGACATAATATACAATCTTAGTCAACACCCTCTTACCTTGTTTGAACATAAATTACTGAGTAAGGGATTATTGTTTGTCCCCACCCCTAAACAAAATTCTCTTGATGATGATATTGAATTATACAAATTTCAGAGACTAGTGGCCAGCATTCCTTAGTATATTATGTAATATTACTGTTACATATTTGATATGTGTTATATACAGGTTATGAATAATGTGCAATAGTACAATTTGCAAATAGGGAACTTGAATTGAACTTAGGGGTAGACTATAGTTCATCAATGCCGAAAAAATACATGTGCATGATGTTCTGTGATATATATTTTCTTTACACAGAGAGACCAGTAATGTGCACAGAAACGCTGCACAATGGGGATAATGTATTTTTGAACCAAGTGTAATTTTTGAACTCCCCGTGAGATAATCGTTCCTGAAAAGTTGTGTTTAATCTAGTTATACTTTATTCATACACATAACAGCAAAAAGCTGTTAGTACTTTAATATACTATTTTTTTATTTAAACTGAGAAATACAAGTCAGATTAATACTTTTGGTATTTACCTACTGAATCTTAGAATAACATCCACCAACTACTTGACTTTATCTTTTAAAATAAAAGTCAGAGAGCTATTTGTGTGTACTGTGGGAATATTATCCTGCTTTTATTCTGTAGCCTTAACTAACGAGAGTTTTTTATTTAAATGTCAATACTGTAATCTCTGTTGGCCTCTCTTTGATAACAGCTGGATAGTAAAAATTCCAAATGCAAGATATTTTGTATACATGAATAGGTGTGATAAGCAAACAATTGAATTGTGTTTTCTATATAAAGCAGGATTTCCCTTATTTGTTCAGTATTGCTTGCAAATATGGGGGGAAAGTTCCTTTTCGGTAAAACAAAAATTGTAGGAAGTTGAAAAATGAATAAAAGGACATGTTCACCATCAAAACTAAAATTTGCCCAAGTACTGGCCCCACTGTGTAGTTTAAGAAAATCCTTACCTTACTCCTCTGCTCTATATGATTCTCCTGCAGTGTCTGTCCAAAGTCCAGGAAACTGAATAGTAGCAGCAGTAGTAGGTCCCTGCTTCTTTCTTGTTCTCCCTGAGGACTGTGAAATGCCCTAGGGAGCCTTTTCCCCCCATCCTTCCCACCCTCTGGATCCCTACATGGCTGCCTTACCCCCTACCCTTACATGTAGGCCACCTCTGCCAACCTCCAACTGCCAAGTTAGATTAGTAAAAAAAAAAGCTGCAGAAACATACTTATGCGCCTTTGTTCCCACAGCTGTCTGCATAGCCACTTCTGCCTCTTAGCCAATCACAGACGCAGCTGCCAGTCCAGACCCTGTTTGCCCTACAGTATATATAAAAACAAATTTCAGGATAAAGAGACCCTTTAACTTTATTAAAACAAACAAACAAAAAAAAAATATAAAACAATAGTTCTCTGTTTTTTCTATTTTTTTCTATTTTAGCAAATTGAGTTTCTTGTCACTGGTTTATGTTGTTTGTCAGGAATAGTCATCAGCTGTCATTTTAAATACATTAAAGAAAAGGACTGATAGCTTGCTATAGCACATTTATAGAACACTAGTTAGGGAAATTAAACATTTCAAGCCATGTAACCAGACAAATGTGTTTGTGTATCTTGTTTATGCATAATTTTATTTAATTTTTTACATTTCTGTGTAGACACATAATAACGCAAAATAGGTGACAGTTTTTACATTATATGGCTTACTATATTGCAGCTAAACTAACAGGAACAGTATTATAAACTTAGGGAGATTACCATAAACCAAATAATATTCATCCAATGACCAAACAGGCAACATCAATGACAGTAACCAAAGACTAGGGGCCTTAAAGGGGAAATAAACTCACAAAATCCATCCTCCTCCCCTTAAAAGTACATCACTAGTTTCAATACAAAGCTGGTTTAGATTTGGAACTGGGGTTTTTGAAAACCTGCAGATTCAAAGGAACTGTAAAAATTTTCCAAACTCGGAACATAAGACCAAAAAATTGAGTATTAGAAAATTTGAAAGTTAGAACGAAAATTTTTATTAAAACGTTTAAAATAACAATACATCCACATATATCAATCACAGTGCATTTCAAGAATGTTTTGGATAACTTTACACCCACATAAATAAGCCTTGCTCAACAAATGATTAAAAACAACATTACATGTCAAATAAAGAGGGAAATATCCCATCTTTTATTCAATCCCAGTGGGAATCTAGTATCTAGGTGGTATATACAACATATTTTAATGGTATCCAATATTCTAGTCTAATCACCTCCCCTAGGTGGCAAAAATATATTTTTTTACTTTTACACCAAATTCAGACACACCCTTGGTCTGACAGGTCACAAAATGCTTGCTTAAGTGAGGAATTAATGGTTCAGGTCTTCCCTGGGTACTTCAGGTAGTGAGAAGAGAAGGGGAGTGGGGACTGTTAGTATAATTGCCCTTTAATAGCATATAGGGTTGTAGAATTCACTCCTTACATACTTCTACAAACATCACAGAGCAGCACTTTTTTATTGTCATTTCCATCACATTTTCAATACATTTCAGCTAACGCAGCCTTTCGTTAAGCCAGTTTGGATTGACAAAGGTACTAAAGGTCATACATAAAGAAAGATAATGGAGGCCAGCAATCTACAGCCTGCCTCTGATGGATTAAATCTCTGAGATGCAGATTCAGTCACAGACGTAGTACAGAGCTGCAACACAAAAAGTCTTGGTTGTCAATTTTAAGTGCAGCACAGCATGTGAGCTATTAAAATAAAGTATGTGTGCATATACTGTAGAATGTTCCATTTAAATTAAAGATGAACCTTGGTTTACATTGCTTTGTCATTGTTAAATTCTGTGATACTACATAAGAATTCACATGAGGTAAGAAGAAATCCTTTGCAGATGGCATGGCATTTCCTAAACATGCACAATAAAAATTAAAAATGTTACCCAGACGATAACATAAGCACGAGGCTTATAAGCAACCTTGGATCTTCTAAACAATGGATACACTTTTATCTTTATCATATATGAATATATGTTAATTACTGTAGCAGATTCTATGCATATTGTATGAGGAGGAGAGGAGAGCTACACTTTTTTTTATCCTAATATGAAAGCTTTTCTCCCCAGATGACCTTTTCTAGTAAGTTGCATTTAGTGCATGCGAGAAATAATTTGGAACTTTTATATTGCAGAACTTTTTTGTATTTTCGATATTCATCCAATTTTCAAAATTGAATATTCTAGAGTTCAGAAACTATCAAATATACAGGAAAATTTCAGGATATATCTCATATGTAAACCCTTGATTCTAAATACGTGAACCCTGAATTTCGAATATGGTAGAATTAGTAAATCCCAAGCCCTTGATTTAGAATATTTGAATATTAGTTTTGGTTATATGTAAGTAGGCAAAAAAATACCAGTCTCGCAGCCTTAAAGATGGGCCATGGGTGGGGTATAATATATATTGTATTACACAGTAAAGAAGGGAATTCATTTTTGCTTATAGACCTGTTAATATAGATTTTATAGAAGAATTTTGCTGAGACACACACCGCACCTGAAAGTAATTTAGAATAAAGGTTTGAGCTGCATATTCTTGTATTTGTATATATATATTTATTTATATTTATATGATAAAAAAAATCTTTTACACAATAAAATATATCTTTAGAGGAATGATGGACTTAAGGAAAACTATATCTATATACACATAATAAAAAGGCTATAAAGCTTTCCTATTGTGATCTCTTTGTGGTAAGGTGGCAATTTCAGTAGTATCCAGGTAACACATTCTTTTTGCTTAGGAACCGAGTGATTTATGATTGTGATGAAACATTTTATTATCTATTGTGATGGAGTACAGACAATAAGTCATTCTTGAAGGGTCTATGGTACAGTTAAAAATTCTTTCTAAATAATGGAACCCAAAAGACAGATTATGATTCTTTTCAAGGGAACATCACATATGATATTCATCCTCAGCAACAATGTATTGATTTCAATTGTTTTTACTATATACTCATGAATAATCTTTCCTTGTGAAGAAATTTTTTCTTGTATGCCTTGTACACACAAAAAGCTATATAAAGTACATGGATTCTCTACAAAATTGTATAATCCAATCAACCTTTCAAAATACACTAAATTATATACATAAAGGCAAAATCAAATTCACTCCATAAGTTTTCATAGATGATCTGTTAGCAGTCACAAAATGTTGACAACGAAAGTAAAGAGGGGTCACAGACCAGACCAGTAGTCCATGTTTGTATAATAAAATTTACCATTTAAAAAACACAGTTGAGTGTCCTGAGAAATGCCATTTCTTCTATTGTAACTGGTTCTGGTATTCATCCCATAAGGATGATAGTACAAAGAAACTTCCTATCCCAAACTATTAGCAGCTACAACCAAGCAACTATTTGTAAATAGCAAACAGCAAAACAACATTGGCATAACAATTAAACAAAATCGCTTGTGGAATTGAGGTTTTCAGATGTCTAGGTCATTGTAGCAAGAAAAAATTCAACTAGACTTGGTGTAATTAAGAAGCCATTTTAGCAGCTCATTCAAAAGGCTTTGTTAAAGGAGGACAACATTTTATTTTCAAATACTAATATGAAAGCTTTTCTCCCCAGAACACCTATACATTGTGAGATTTTGCTCTAGTAAGTTGCAGTTACATGTGAATAATAAATTCTGAAACTAAGAAGGCTCCCATGTTATTGAGTACATCTCACAACCCATATAGTCTTCAGATCATTGTGAGCATGTGCACCTTTTGGCATGCCCCCTGACTCCAGTATTCACTTTTTTTCTTTACAGATGTCTCCACACCAATATGGAAGTCCCTGCAGTTTATTTACCAGACAGCATGAATTGTATACAGCCTTCCTGGTGTAATACAAAATATTCAGCTGATTTACTGACATATTTTTTAATTCTATTCCCAGCAAATAATAAATCTTCTAAATGCACTTGTATTCTTTGCGTATGCTTTGGTGGCTCACCTGCAAAATGTTTTAGAAACATACAGTGCACAAGGTCACGGGTTCAAACCCCTAGACTTTATTTTTTGTTTCCATTATTTCCATAACAAAAGATAAAGATTTCTATATGTACTAATGTTCCACATAGTACCTATGTTGGGTTAGGATTCTAAAGCTTTCAAGTTCCCCAGTCTTAATTAGAATTTTTGCTGAACTGTCATATTCTTACAAGAAATACACAGCAAAGATTTATTTTATTTTCTGTATGAAAAGCAAAGGAATATATTGCATAGATTGTTAGGGACAGGAGCATTTAAAAATGTTTACATCAAAACTGCATTGAACTCCCTGTTCTATGTCAGAGAGGGGGGGATCTCAGTGCCGTTATGTATGTATGAAGTATAATTTTATTTATCAAGTGCCACTTGGGTACGCAACGCTGTACATTATAAAATACAGAGTATACAAACAAGGGGATAAGTGCAAGCAGTTATACAGATAAATAAAAATTTAATTAAAGGGCAACTGTGGTCCCAAAACAAGTGAGGGTTAAATGAAAGCCTGCAGTATTTAATTTACAATGAGCCGACAATCATATCTCTGGCTGGAGCCTGTGAGAAATTACATTGGGGTGAATGTTCAAACTTCCTGCTTCCAGTAGGTTGCGTGACACCACCTGACCTCTGCCCGCCCGCCTGTCCGTCCTGGGGGAGAAGCATGCTCAGTTAAGACTTAATGCTTTGGAAATCAGGACGTACCTGGAGAAAAAACTGACAGTTAAGAAGGGAAGCCTATTAATGCAGGCAAAGGCTGATCACATGACTACAAGTTGGTCACATGGTTAAAAAAGGAAATGTTCCACCAGGAAATTACATTGCTGAACCTTTCCAGCAACAGCCTCTCACAAATTTTATCTAGAGATGTGATTTAGGTTTTATTTTGAAGGTACGATTGAAGGCTTTTTATATAATTCTTACAAATTTGGAAGAATTTGAGACCACAGGTACCCTTTAAATACAATTTCATACATCGGTAAAAAAAAGCATATATATAAATTATGTATAAATTGATATAAGGGCAACATGCCTCGACACATTAGGAATGAGATCCCTTCCTCGAACACTACAAAGCAGATGGGGGAGGTGGATTATGGGAGCTGGCCCCCTTAGTACCCACTGGTTGGTTTCATAAATCACACAGAAGCCATAGGGAGAGGTGGGACACAGCTTGTTATATGTTTGTGAATGTGCTCTGTCTATTAGGACACTGTTGTCTGGAGACTTTAGTTCTCCTTTAAATCATCAGAGTGGTGTAACATTTCATTGCTGTCCAAGTTACTTAACTGGTGGAATGAAAAATTCAATTAAAATAGTCCAGTCATTACTTTTTAAACAGTTATGTTTTTAAACAGTTACTAGTGCTTATTTAACACAATTTTTCATCTACTGTAAATACATTTACATATCTACTGTGCGCCAGTAGTTTAACACTAGCTTAACCTAACTTACAGTATGTTACTCAGTCACTGTGTGTTTCACTTCACATGGTGATTACATAATGCACATTATTGATCATCCAATGCATTTCTAGCATTTGCTGTGATGCTTCATTAATGCCAATTAACAAAAGCTGCACATTTGATAGCAAAGAATAAGTATATTAGCTAAGAGCAACCAAATGTATCTCACACAGGTTTTTATATAAACACTTGCCACCTAACTGCTTTGTATGATATGCTGATGTTCTAAAAACACTGCAGCTCCAAGTGCCCTTTAACTGATTACTCGTGATATAGGCCCCCAATAACCTTTCCCTCTGGCAATTAAATAATGAAACCACTTATAAATGCATCTCTCAGTCTTCAATAACATTTTCCGGTGTTGGAGAGATCAACCCCATTTCTGCTGTTTTTGACCTTGTTCCAATGTTTGTCTCTTTCTAGTCAGTGGCCCCCCATTCAAAAATATGTTCTGCTCAAGGAATTTTTATAAATAAACAAGCCTGAAGGAGCCTGTATACTTACTTACTTACTTACTGCAGTAAGATTGACAGTCTGAAAAATGCATTATGCAAACATTTGAGAAACATTTGAGCAAAAAGTTATTAAGGTAAAAAAAAGGTTAAACGTTAGTTCCCTCCAGCCTGGGGTTACCTTGATGTTTATAAGATCTTAGAGAAATGGGTTATTGTTCCATGCAAGCTTTGCTATTGCAAAACATATTAAATGTGTTTTCTAAACTTACAATCCGAGGAGCTGTCACCTATCTGTATATTCAAGGACATCCCATAAACATCTATTACAACCACTAGCCTTGAGGAGGACATGTGATGGGGAATTCAATAAATGGTATATAAAATAAGGAAAACATTTGAATGTGTCTTGTGATTATAGGCACAATGAGTTACAAAACTGAACTTTAGATTTGGCTGACCTGTTGGAATAATAAAAGGGTGTAAAAATAGTAAAGCAAGAGCCTGTGATTATTATTTGATAATGTGTAATTCTGATTTTTTTTATTATTATTAAATAGAATTAATTTGAATGTCTAACTGTCTAATATGCAAAATATGATAATAATTGGGAATGCTGTGGTCATTTCAAAATCAACATGCTGTATGCTGTTTTAGTACTCCTGCCATTATTGCATACAAGGACCAGAAAACAGAAAACTTACTTCTGAATTAAATTTCAGCTGGCAAATATTGCAAGGAGCGATTTGCTTTCTTCGTTGCAGCAAAGGAACCCCAAATGTATGATTTAAAACTGCCTTTTGAATTGGGTCCATCTGCAATAAAAAGACAGAAATAAGTCTTTTCTATGAAATGATCTTTGTATTATGAAGATGATGGTAATGACAGGATATTTGGTTTCTTTTTACTGGAAGCGTATAAATTATTTAAATCAGACATCTTAACTTGCTTTTTGAATTTAACATTAATGTCTGAAAACCTGGGAATTGAAGCTGGAAGTCTGTTTATAGATATATTATATCAGACAGCTCACAGCCACCAACATATTCTATATTCTGTGAAAATTTGGGCATGATCTATTTTAGTACAGAGATGACCCAAGCACAGAATCCTTGCTTGAGGGCCCTTATGTATGGTTGTATTGCTGTTTAGCAAAGTAGTAAAGCTCTGCAAATCATCCATCCTTCGGGTAACACATTGGGTTATCCACATTTCAATTTTGAAGCAATCCTTTAACAGAAACATTTATTTTTGAAACTCATGATCACTGCGAATATCAGCTATGTCTTTTGTAGAGCTGGAAATATGATTGCAGTCTAAGCAAAAGTAGAGAATAATTTGGTAGTTGTTATCCAATATTGTATAGACAATGGTCTTGGTATGGTGCTTCTATGCAACGAAAGGCCAATAAAGTTGATTTATTTATTTTGAGTAAAAGGACAAAAAAAAGAGTAAAAGGACATAGAATTTGAACTGCATGGGTGATTTAGGCTAGGTACGTACATTTGTGACATATAGCAGATGACAGATTCCAGACATATTTCAGACACACATTCCCAATATTTTCTTCATATACTGCAAATGTAAATCCTCGCAGCCACTATTGACTTCCTATCCTAAAGTTTAGGAGCCTTCAGGGTGATTCAATAAAAGTTCTTATCATTAAAAATGGTGCTAATTTTGCCTCAGCCAATCAGATGTTATTTAACATTTGAAAGCTAACATCTGACTGATTGGGGCAAAATTAGCACTGTTTTAATGATACCATAACAACTTTTATGTTTCACTGTATGTTTTCATTTTTCTGTGTAAATTATCAGGGAGATTCAATAAAAGTTATTATCGTTAAATATGGTGCTAATTTTGCCCCAAACAATCAGATGTTAGCTTTCAAATGTTAAATAACATCTGATTGGTTGGGGCAAAATACGCACCATTTTTAATGATAAGAACTTTTATTGACTCTCCCTGCTTGTTCATTGTCACCGCCTAGTAATACCGTAGCCAACTGAAGTAGTTCATCAGCCACAGGATCAGCCATCTGTACCCAGCTTTAAACATGAAATAACCACTGCAGATTTTGTAAGTGAAAGGATACTGACCTCTGCATATAATGTATAGAGATAAAAACTTGCGCGTTTCATTCTGACAGTGGTTCTGCTGATCATTCTTAAGTTCTGAGAACCCAAGTGATTTTGATTTTTTCAAATTTTGATCATGCATTTCAGTATTTGATATTTTTTTTTGTATTTTCCATTTTTTAATGGTATTTTCGAGATTTTATTTTAAAATTTTTAATGAAAAGTTATGAGAAATGAGAATGTAAAGAAAACCTGGGGTTCATCACTACTTTATATGGGGCCAAAACTGAATGTTCAAAATTGTGATTCAAACTGTGCTAATCTTTTTAACCAAGTCATTCCTAGCGTGCTCCGTGCAGGAGTTACTATATATCTTTATGGAAGCCATTACAATCCTTCAGTGCCATGACCATCATCTGCATACTTAACAGCCAGCTCTCCCATGAAGGATAGCCAGATTAGAGATAATAAAGTCCAGGGATCCTCAAACTATGGCACTCCAGATGTTAAAAAACTACAAATCCCAGCATTTCTTAGCTTCTAATTGTGGAATGCTGGGAATTTTCATATATCTGGAAGGCAATAGGATTCCTTGGTTTTAGTTATTTCCCAGGTCAAACAAGTAGACCACAAAAGGTACAAACCATGTTGCTAGTGATGATTCACCAAAGATTAAACTGGTTTTAGAATGCTGTTTAGTTAAGGAGTCACTACATAAAGCTCCACTGAAAAGATCCAATATTTGTCACTTAATTGATCAAAAAGGATTAGGTCAAATTTCCTGCAAAAAAAACCCCTAGGATTCCTCTTGATATCAGCACAGATAGTGAGTACACTGCAATAAAACAAAGTACCTAAACCAGTGACTGTGTAATATATAATGGTCAAATGTTAACTGATGTCAAGTGAAAAAAAATCAAGTGAAAGGATAAATATTTTTTATTCTTTCAAATTAATTGAAAGTATTTTAGTGAGTCTAGAGATATATTTAAAAGATAGAGTTTGCAAAAAGTCCTTTATCTCAGCCGTAGGGAACAACATTTTTCTTTTACGGAAAGGATGCTAAAATTAGGTCTCATATACAAAACATTGCAAACTTTGTTATGAATTTGTTTGAAAAAGCAACCAACTGACAACCAAGCGTCAAAAACTATTAGTCATGATTATAAAGATTGGGGTTGACAATACGGACGCAACAAGTCAATGACAAACCAATTTAGTGCAGACAATAAATATCACATAGTAAGATGGGAGCTTTGTTATTTTTTTGTTATTGCACAAACATAAAAAAAATTAAATTATGCATGTCACAAAAGAACTCTGTGTAACAGAAAAGAACAAAATGGGTACATTGAATAAATGTGCTATTTTAAAAATTGAGGTTAATTGTTTTATTAGAATTAGTCTCAAGTGAAACTGACAAGTGAGGTTAAAACAAAGAGAGGTGAGAAAATGCCTAATTAAAATTACTTTGAGACTTTCCTTTTAAAAAAAGAAAATTGATGACTAGGGATGTACTAGATTCAGTATAAATTTAAGTCAGTCTCTGATTATAAAATAAAGTTCTAATAAATGGACCGTGGGGAGAAAGGCAATAGAAAAACACATGTATCATGTATTATGCTCATGTATTATTGCATTCTTGCTTGTGTATTATTGCATTCTTGTTAATGTGTTATTGTATTCTTGCTTGTGTATTATTGTAATTCTACTCAAATTGTTACCCCAATCTTTACTGTCCACTTCATCTATAGTCAAGCCCCCGGGAGGCTTGAAGTGCCTCTGTAGGCACGGTTGCCCCCAGGACTTGGAATGCAAGTTATCTGTGTGGTTGGCTGGGATACTTAAATAGAAAGAAGGCTCACTACTGGAAACTGGCAACAAACCAGCCAGTTGTCTGGAAAAACAAAATAGTGAAACAAAGCGAGAAACATTTACAAGATCAGGAATGGAGAAAAGGGTCAAACACAGAAGTCAATCAGCAAAAGCAGCAAGAAATGTGGTCAACAAATATGCAGAAGTCAGAAAAGGGAAATTAGACTGAAAAGTCACCAAGCACTAAGAATAACCAAAGGAGATAACTGGTAAAGAATGAAATAGGAAACAGGAACTAAAAGGCATACAGAACCAATCAGAAACTAGCCAGGAAAGGATAAAACAGATTTAAATTTGCCACCTAAATCAGCAGAACCAATAGAAATGTGGTAAATGCTAAGATTGTCAGAATTTAGCTGGAGTTAAAGTCACACCACAGAGTAGACCAAACTGGTATTTACACTAAGACGCAAATGTGATATTTAAACCTCTTTCTAAATATCTTACCATAAGTAATAAATTCCAAACAGACCAATTAAATAGTTATCACAATTCAACGTTTTATTTTCAACTAAACACCTCAATAGAAACAGGAAACATATAGCATTAATTAATTTATCATAAGGCATTGTCCCATATCCAAATCTATTTAGATGAAAGGAACATTTACCAAAGTAAATTTAAAAAAAGTTTCACTGGTGTTTTCTTTCATTCTGTGCCATTTTTAGCTTTTATATTCCACCTAGAATTAATATGTGATCCAGGCAATAAAACTAAAAATATTTTAATCACATGATTACAAAGACTAAACAACCTTTCTTAACCTCATTTATCCTCTTGTATCACAGCCGTAATCGCCATTAAAGAACATGCCTTGAACTCTTGAAGTTAAAACAATAAAGATCCAGCTCTAAAGTATTTTGTTACTAAACAGGTTGCCAGATGAAAATGTTCCACCAAATAAAGAATCTGTCGATAAACTTCCAAACTGTTTAAATCACGTGAATTATGGGGAAAGCCAATATGTTTGTTGAAATGCTTTTGAAATCTTAGAAACGACATTTTCCCCTCAGTCTTAACAGAGTATGCTAAAGCTGTAAAAAACGATGTAGTGGCAACTTCAAATAAAGTACTAATGATGTGCATTTGGCGTTTCCTTTGTCCAGCAAGCTTGATTGGTATATTTGTGATGGGAATGGGATGGAGCTAGGTAGAGTGTGTTATGGGATAGGGCCATTGCAAGGTTGCAAAGCAGTTTCATATATGCAGAGAATTGGCTTTTTTTTTTTTTTTTTTAAAGCTGTAAAAGCAGTGAGTCCACTGGAGAAACCGTTTATGTTTACATTGATGTTATACACATATTAAAAAGAACACAATTAAGGCAGCATCATAGGACACCTTTCTGCAATATAAACAGTGACTGTATAGAGTGAGGTGGGCCTAAAAGAGAACAATAAACAGCAGAAATGAAACATACTTTGTAGCATTGACTAACAAATCAAATGAATAAGGAATAAAGCCTCACTACAAGAATTGTGGGATGGGACATGCAAAGTTACTCCTACATGTCCCTTTGGTCAATCCATGAACCACTGCCATTATACTGTGAAATACACCCTGTATACAGCAATTTATCCAACTTGCAGACATGAGGTTTCCACCTTTTAGTTCCAATTAGCGCAAACAAAATATCAACATGAAACAAATCCCCAAAATGTGTCCACAAAATCTGCAAACCCAGCCACAATACACAATAGCATCAATAAAGGAATACACAATAGCATCAATAAAGTATAAGCCTGTTAGAATTCCATGTCTCCAGATATTTTTTACTGCTTACATTCATAGTTTTAATTTTAATAATGTGTCAAATGACTTCTAGTAAATAAGGTAATTAGTGATATTAATATACAATTTGTATACAATAGGGAAATATTATGACCAGTTAGTTAGTGAGCCGGAAAGGTTTTCTCTGGAGATACAGTATATAAATGGACATAGTAAAATTAGTAATATTAATATACAATTTGTATACAATGGGGGAATATTCTGACCAGTTAGTGAGAAGGATAAGGTTTTCTCTGGAGATACAGTATATAAATGGGCATAGTAAAATGAGTGATGATATAAGACTAAGAAACTGAAGAAAACACAAACAATATTCCTGCTTTAGGAACTAACAATCTATGAAAATCATCACTCACTAAGCTTGAACAATATCTATAAAGAATAAATAAAAAAGGATTAATAAATATTTAGATTTCTAATGAAAAGTGTAATAAAATGAAACATACAAAATTACTTTTTCTCACTTTCAAGGCCAGAGCTTGGACCTTTAAACTATTAGCTTTTTATTTTACACTACTTAAAATTCTGACCCCATACAATCCAAAGTAAATTGAATTAAATATTATACGTTGCACAACTGTCGTAAACAAGGCACATAGCCAAAAGTGGCTTTTTAGGATGGAGTCTTTAACGCCAGCAAATAGCTGGGATTAAACCCATTTGCAATGCATAGAGAGTCACGATCGGTCTGGTGCGTTGTCTTAAGAGGGCAATAAGGAGCGATAGCAACTTTCCATTGCCCCTTTAGTGTGCTGCTGAACTTAATGAACAGCTGCCCCTACACATCAAATTACTGTTAATACAATAGAGAACCCTTTCCTTTTTTCTGCATTAAAGCCACATTAACACAGACACTGCTTCAGGAAAAGCTCAGTGCAGTCTCTTTAAGTGTTAATAGAATTGTTGCAGGGGTCTCTATTAATTATATATCTATTTGGTACTTTTGATGTGGTGAGAATATGTTAAAGGACAACTCTGCCCTCATAAGAACATTTTTTAGAAAGAATGGTCTCTTTAAAATATGTTGATATATCATAGTTTGTCCTATGAATTCATTACTGTATGCCTGCTATGCTTCTGGATGCCTCATGGAAACTGAGCAATTAAGAAACCTGTACTGAGCCTGGGCATTCTCAGAAGAGGCAGACAGGGGATTAGCATTCAGTCATTGGCTGTGATGTCAACTGTCAAATCCATAACTGACAGTTACTAACTGGAAGAACCAGGAAGCAGAAACAGGAGCAACAGGACAATATGCAGGATTTCAGGTTAGACTTATATATTTCAGATTTCAAACTATTACCGTTTAGGGTTTTGGGGGGGATTTTCATTTTGGGGCTGGACTTGCCCCAGAAAATGTTACCCGAAATAATTTCAACAGAACTTTGTAGTCTATAATTAAACATATCATTATGAAAATAAGTAATGGGGAAAAAATATTACCAGACATAAAAACACTTCTTGATCGAGATATTTGTTATTATATTATTGAAACATTGAGTAAAGCTACTGAATATTTAATGTCTTGCAGGCACCTCTGTGTGTAGGTAAAAAAGCATAAAACAGACTTATAAGGAATAAATGTTGAAAAATTGCAAATTTTCAAACTTTTTCTGCTCATCTGCTCAACTAATTCTTGACAAATATGTTAGTAAGGGAACAAGAAACACTCATTCTTCAGGTCCCTTGGGGACAAGCTCCCAATAAAATAGTACATCCCTTTTACAAGGATACTTACTGTTTTCTACACTTACAAAAATCTCTACTTTTTCAATGAGCAGTAAAAGAGTTTAATATACTGTATTGCGCAAATCCTAGTACACAATATTCAGGGTGATGTATGAAGAGCTACTATCGATGTGCATTGCCCTCACATATCAATGTACCAAACAATAGCAGATCTGGAAACATAAACAGGGAAGTATGGGTAGATCTGACTTACGGAGATTTGCCAGCGGCTTCTTTACAGTTACCTGACTATTTAATGTCAGCTATTAGCCTAAATTGTGGTGACTGCCTGTGTGGTCTCTTGCAATACCTGTGCGGCTGCTGCAAGCAAGGGGTAAAAATTGTGCTAACCATCAGTGAATAGTTTAGCGCACATTTAAGACCAGATTTCCTGCAGGGCAGCTCTCTGTGAATCTAGCCATTAGGATAAAACTAGCACCCCCGATTCTTTAAAGAATCATTAACCTTGTGGCGCACAAGTACACCTAACCCACCCCTCCCCTGCCCTGGTGCTCATCCAAGAATGGTTTTCACGGACCCTCCTCCGTGTGCACATTGTGGGCATGGGATGTTTTTCAAGCAGATGGGTCCACAACTGTGGTTTAGTATATAAGATTAGCAGTTAAAGATACTATTGTGTTGGTAATAAACTTATACATTAAGTTTCCCTTCGCTGGACCGTAGCTAATTCTATAATTATTTTATATATACAGGATTACAAAACTTCACTGCATTACAGGATGGGGCACACTAGAGAATAATAATACTTTTGTAATTTTAATATCCACTCCTTTTATACAAGCATGTAGAAAGCTAGTTCAAACCTTCGTTGACAAACTGCTTAAGTGGGGTTATGGAGCACACCTTGCAACTGCCACCTTCTGGGGGTGGAGTCTTAGTAAAATGAAAAAGCAAGCTGCTCTTATATCACCTATATAGGCTAGTAGATAGCTCTATCAGTGAAGCACTGTAAGCATTCTTGAGCCAGTGGCTTAGGGAGGAAAGGGGTTGAAAATGTCCGGAGGCCTTGATTTCTTACAGACACAGTTCTGATTAGGAATGACTAACCTTTAATCAGCAGTTTTAGAATGCTGAAACCTGTGACCTGCAGAGTCACAGGTTAGACATCTGTACACTAGTAGGTGATTCTAAGCCTGAGGCCCCACTACAATGCACTAAATCGTGCACGCAATCGCAAGCATTATTGCACACATTATCGATCTCTATGCGTTGTTGCACATTGCGCCATGTTTGCGCATGCATTGCTGTAATTTATTATAAAAATGCATGCGTTTGCACCAAAAAATGGTGCATGCAAAACACAAACTCATGCGCTAATGCGTGCGCATCAGAAATCGTGGGGAATTTTGCATTCCCGCGATTTCCATGTTAACCAAAAACGCACACACAATCACATGCGCAAAAAGTGTGTGCAAACATGATTAAAAACGCGTTAGTATGGCCTAGCCCTAAATGAAACCCTGAATATCTATATCTCTTTAGAAGGGCTAATACACATCAAAAACCAACCACATTGATGCTGCCTCTCTTCTTTTTAAGACTTGAAAATATAGCTGTCCACATTATATGGAGAATTGGTTACTATGGTTTCTACGGTTGCTACCTCTTCCCCTAACAAATATACAATCCATATTATACCTCATGATGACCCCCCATTTGAATCTTCCCAAGTGTGAAGGTACTCTACTTAAGAGACTAGCTCACTAAAATAACTTCTCACCATGCTTTTCCTTAATTTGCTTTTTACAGTTTCAGATTAATCAGGCAAATTAATGATGCAAAAAATTACATTTATAGTACATCCTGAATACAGCATTAAAAATCCAGCTTTAACCTATAGAGGTAAATTGGATTAATGTTCTCTCCTAAACTGTCTTTAGATCTATTGGTTACTAATTAACACATTTCTGTACAGAAAAGAGGGGAAATATGCTCTAAATGGAAGTAGTAAAATTTGCAGTAGGTGCTGCGATTACAGACTAGTGAAGCAAGCAAACGGATATGTGCCAGGGTCATTAAAGATGTAGTCAGGCCAGCTGGCACTGCAAACAGTGGACAATTACTAAACTCTTCAATGCTCGGCTGATTGTTTGTTTCACGCTGCAACAATTTAATAGCACCCCGTGTAAATGTCTGTATTAGTTAATATGGGGAGTTTAGAGAAATGATAAAACAGTATTTGCATTAATACATGTTTAAAGGAGTATAAAACATAAAGTAACCTAAAGCTTGTGCAGGGCCAGATGTCACAATAGGCCACTAGGCTGCTGGGGAGGGGGCATCATAAAAATGTAAAGCAATATCCCCTCCTTAAAGTTGCTGCTGAGCCGATCAAGCGTTATCTTATGGTGAGGGGATGGGAAATGTAGCCTGAAGGCTAGTACACACCAGCAAGTTTTTCTCCTGACCGACCGTCAGTCATGGCAATAGTGGCCACAGCCAAAAGTTTACCACGTCCGACCGTGCGGTCCATAGTGGACAGCACAATCTAACATGTCCGATCATCCAACAATATTGACCGTAAGATATACCAGTACTAAGCAGTGTTGCTATTTAGTGGCACCATTTGTTTTTACTGTAAATACAGTAGGCCCCATAGTACTTTAGATTCTTTTTAAGTTTCACATTTAAACGCACTGTTAACAATACATAACCACACTAAATGCTGCAGATTCTCTGGATGAAATGCTAGGAGCAGTGGTGAAACTAGGAATCACTGGGGCCCCCAACAAAACTATTATTGGGCCCCTATCTATGCTTCATCCACAGTAGTTTTCTGGGAGGAGGCTATATCTGTTATAGGAAAAATAAGAAGATAGGGCCCCCTTGGCTCCCACCCCCCCTGCTCCCCTGGTAGTTTTACATCATCATGCTAAAATTGCGATCAGTAAAAAGCTGCAGCCTCAGTGTTTTGCTAGTAGGTTCATATTAATACATTTAAATAATCACTAAGCAGATTAAAACATATGAATTGCAGGTTTCTTAGTAGATGGAATAATTACAGTCACACTGACCATTGCTACTGATTTATCCACTTCTATGTTTCCCAAGGGCACGTTTGAAACATTGCACAATCGATATACATGAAGAAAAGCCTGTTTATTGCTATACAAGATATACAATCAGGCCAGAGAGCATGTTAAATGAGCTGAACTCAACCAACCTTTTCTTGCTTTTATTTGGTAAGACCTACACATTTTATAGGACAACTAAACTGCAAAAAAAAAATTAAAACAAAAAATTTAGAAATCCAGCACACTTTAACCTTTTGGAACATACCTATCGACGAAGATTTACCAAATAGTAAGGGATTTAACGTCACCCTGCCCCTTCTGGAGACACGCCTTACAGTGACTCAGGGAGATTCAATAAGTTCTTATCGTTTAAAATGGTGCTAATTTTGCCCCAACCAATCAGATATTATTTAACATTTGAAAGCTAACATCTGAATGGTTTGGGCAAAATTAGCACCATTTTAAACAATAAGAACTTTTATTGAATAAGCAGTTCACCCATCTCTTCCAACACTTTGGAAAAAAATATCTCTAAAAAAGTGTAAATTTCAAAAAGCATAAGGGCTCGTTCACACTACATCAGTTTGTATCCGTTTTTGAAACGCAGGTGCGTCTAAAAAAATGGACAGACATTAAAACTCCATAGGATTTCATAATATCGTTCACACCTGCTGCGTTATATTCCGTTCCGCTCCAGTGCATTTTAAAAATAGCACACATTTTAAATGCATGAAAATGCTGTACAACAGATAACAACGGTTAACAACGCACGCGTTTGCGTTTGTGTCCAGGATGCCTGGGAGTTCCTGTGATGTCATTTCCGATCGGCAGGCTATAAGAAACACGCGGGAGAGGCACCATTGCCTCGTTTACGTATGTAAACGCAACGGACACAAACGGATAGTAACGCACACGCAAACGGGCAGCAACAGATACAAAAACGTTTTGAAACGTCACTTAACGCAATGCGTTTTTAAGTTGCGTTTTTCTCCGTTCCTAGTGTGAACGAGCCCTAAGAAATCATCTAGGGCAATGGAGTCCTGTATTACCTTCCACTAAACCAGTGATCCTCAAACTATGCCTCTCCAGATATTTGAAAACTACAACTCCCACCATTCCTACTACAGAGGGAAGCCTAGGAAACGTAACTTGCTTAATCAATAATCTATATTTCCATAGGAGGGAGGAGCAGGCATTGGAAATTAAAGTCAGGAATATGAGCAGTAAAGCTGTTAATGCTCAGGTTAGAAGCATGAACAGGAGGTAGGTAGTTTCTATTACAAAAAATATTGCAGTTTAGTGGTCCGTTAAGGTACATTTCAATTTATACGAAGTTTATACTGAAAAACATGTGGCTTAAAGGATTTTCAATAGTGTATATAAAATCTGAAGAAACCAAGATTATATAAATATCATCAAAAATATATTTCATGTGTTAAATAATAAACAAAGACAAATGTAGACATTTATGGAAAAGTTTATTTTTACAGGGCAACGAAGAGTTACTTTAAACTTATATTTATATAATAAGACATGATGAATGAAACACTCTCCGTGGTGTCAAGTGCAACTGCAGTTGATACAGAGCTCATGTAATTTATAACGGCTGGTCAATGTTTAGTTATACAATTATCTGACACAGAAAAAGCAGCAAGATAAACTGAATCCTGACAGGTACGTGAAATAGCAAATTTGTTCCCTGAATAGATTTTCATGTGACCTTCATTACAGGTAACAATATAACAGCAAAAACTAAATTCCATACTATGTAACTTCTGTGATGTGTTGGATGAATTGTGGTTGGAAGTGGAAAAACCAGGGCTGGATAAATATTAAAATCCAGGTATCCAATGCAACTAGCAATTTAGACCAGGCAACCTAAATTTCAGAAGGGTTTCTATTGAAATCAATGACATATAATGAACCCTATTGAAAAGCTATATAGTATATATGCTCATAGAGTTGTGTTAACACAAACCAAAAAATAGTTCGTCCAGCCCTAGGTTAAAAAACAACAGGGAGAGCCAAAAATATACAGAGACTATTTGAAATTGCATAGTGTTAGATATAAAGACCAAAAATACAAATCCACTAAAAGTATCCAAAACTATTAGTAATAAGGGTAGAGAGATTGTATTTCTATTTAGTGTTTCAACCTCAAGCCCTGGAATTAAATGTTTAACAAAGCTATCAAGAATTTACAGGGCATGGATTCTCCAAAAAAAGTTCTTCATGGAATAGCATCTGGAATTCATCTCTGTGAACTTTCAAAGCCATCCAATGGAAGAGAGGGAATTTAGCATCCACCAGACAATAGGAAGCAGTTTTTAGAATTGAAAGATAACCCAAACAGAACAAATAAAGGAAGCTCAGCTCCATGTAACTCAATATAAATATTGATATTTATTTTTCAACAAACGCCCATTTAATGATCTAGCAAATTTTACTGCTGCCTTATTCACAGGTTTTTTTCTATTTCTTCTCATGGCCACCTGAGCTGTGTGAAATTAATAAACATCTTGGCATTCGCAGTAAAACCACATGTGTGTGAAAGATTTCTTTTAGTTTTACAATTTTCAGTGTAAACATGACTATTCGTCCCTATAAACGGACAAAACACCAAAATTATACACATTATACAAAGTGTATTTATCTGTGAATCAACTAAAAATTAAATCTTTGTTAATATAAATAAAATGTAAATAACATTTAGTCTCCTTCATTCCACCTCTTATGTCTGTGAATAGATGTATACAGTATATATCCCTTATATTATATAAATATATTTATATCTCCATAGGAGTTTTTAGGAGCTACCAATGTGGTTGGGGGTATAGGTTATTACACATAGGAAAGGTGTATATGTATGTGTGCACTATCTCAATGTTACCATTTAAATGACCATCAGTAAATGTATATAAAATTTACTATCCCTATTTTAAAATGGAATGGTCAAATGGCAGCTTAAACCACACCCGTGTCTACTCCATATGAAAGGAAGTATAATCCAAAAAAAGTTTCTGTCTGCTACACAGGATATGATGTGTATTGTAATGGACATATACACCAAGGCTCCTTATATACCACCTCCAGCCTGCAGGTGGTGTCAGTGAGTAATAAAATACAAGACATCCCTGCTCTCCATGGTAGGAGGAGATAAAGTGAAAGTGGATTGTGGTGTGGGCTTGACTGCAACACAAGATCCTATGTATAAGATCCTGTGTATAAGACCCTGTGTATAAGACCCTGTGTATAAGATCCTGTTACCACCTGTTGGGAGGACAGATTATTGGACAGACAATTTACCTTATTGGATACAAACTCTGAGGCAACGGATAAGTGTACACCAACTTACAAGGACACACAATATACAGGCCTGGTCAATATAATATAGACAGGGACACCCCTGATTACTGCACATGTTATGTGGGAACCTGTTTATGTGCACTGTCTGCTTTGTGCCAGACCACCAGAGTAACCCACTGTGTGCCATGCTACGCATAATCCATCCATAAAGCAATGATCAGGTACAAATTGGTGTTGCTGCGGAAAATTATGGAAATAATGTGTGTGTATGTTTTGCTATGTGTAGATATAGTGGATATAGAATCTTTACACAGGTATATTTTAAACTGTTAAAAATGTTGCCCCTGGGCGGGGCAAAATTAGCACCATTTTTAACAATAAGAACTTTTATTGAATAACCCTGTGTATATATATATATATATATATATATATATATATATATATATATATATACTCAGACAGTCACCAGCTTCCAGAAGAACCAAATAGGATAATCCTGCAGGTCTGAGAGTAGACCCAGGCAATCCTGCTACACTGTGTGGTTGAAACTAAACATGCCAGGTTAATACTTATTCACCTCGGCAAGTGGTGATGGTACCTCATATATTATAACAGAAGATACCTCACAGTGTCATGTTATTATAATAGCATTGCCCTAATAATCTAACGGATAAACAAACACTTCTCATTCCCAGTTTACCTAAAGAAATGGATTTATCCTTTATATACTCTTTTATACTAATTGAACAAAATAGCTTCAGAGCAATTTTTAATAACTGATAACTGCTTTTCATTTCAGTATTACAGAAAATCCTTGGTATACCTGCCTGGCTTTACACCTAAGCAAAAGGCTAAGGACTTGCAAGCAAGCACCTTCATCCCAACCATTAATAGTGGTTGTGCCAATTCACATTGTTCTAGCCAATCAGTCCACTCCCTAGTTACCCTATCAAATGGATCAGATTTAAAAATAGGTTTGGCAATTGGGCCTGGTAGAGCTACTGAGTCTTATTGGGGAATTTAGTTTGCAGGTACTAGGACAGGAGGATTTAAATCAATACTATCAGTAGCAGCCTCCATAGCTTAATACAGAGAACAAACATACAGAGAAAACAGGGAGAATAAATGGTATTACCAGCACCGCTGCCACCAATTTGTACCAGATCACTGCTATGGAAGGATTATGGGAAGCATAGCACACAGTGGGTTACTCTGGTGGTCTGGCACAAAGCAGACTGTGCACATAAACAGGTTCCCCACATAACATGTGCAGTAATCAGGGATGTCCCTGTCTATGGTGCACCACTTTGAATAATGACCAGGCCTGTATATTGCGTGTCCTTGTAAGTTGGTGTACACTTATCTGTTGCCTCAGAGTTTGTATCCAATAAGATAAATTGTCTGTCCAATAATCTGTCCTCCCAACAGGTGGTAGCTGGATGTTACACACAGGGTCTTATATACAGGATTTTATACACAGGATTTTATACACAGGATCTTACACATAGGGGTCTTATACACCGGATCTTATACACAAGATCTTGTGTTGCAGTAAATATCTCTCCAAATCACCCACCACAATCTACTTTCACTTTCAGTCCTCCTAGCCATAGAGAGCAGGGATTTTTGTCTTTTATCATTCACTGACACCACCTGCAGGCTGGAGGTGGTATATAATGAGCCTTGGTGTATATGTCCATTACAATACACATCACATCCTGTGTAGCAGACAGAAACTTTTTTTGGATTACAATTCCTTTCACATGGATCAGACACAAGGGTGTGGTTTAAGCTGCTATTTGACCATTCCATGTTGAAATAGGGATCTCAGCTCTGTAAGTAAGTTTATCTATTTTGTATATTTTGTGTTGTATCTAATATGTCAGTGCTATTCTTTATATACATTTACTGATGGTCATTTAAATGGTAACAGTGAGATAGTACACACATACATATACACCTTTCCTATTTGTAATATCCTATACCCCCCACCACATTGGTAGCTCCTAAAAACTCAATGCAATCTCCTATGGAGATACAAATATATTTATATAATATAAAGGATAAACCCCATCCTTTCTGTGGATCACAATGAAGTCCAACTGTAAAAAATTCCCTTATAATTAGTGCACTATTTATTTTTACTACATACAATATGTATGTAGTACATCACATATGTAGTACATATGTAGTAGTGTGCCAATTATAACTCAGAAGCCATCCCTAATGCTTGTCTTCCATTCCCAAGACACATTACCCACCTTCCAAGGTCTATTGTGGGCCGGCCAGCTGTCACCTTCCAGACGTGTGGGAAGTTAGAAAGGAAAGAAAGTAAAGTGAGAGCGAATGTTGGCTTTATGCAGTACCTTATCTCCTTATTAAAGGAGAACTAACAGTTAGATATATATATATATATATATATATATATATATATACAGGTTAGCAAACAAGCTAATCAGCATCGGCACACTGGCTAGCATTACTATGCTGTGCATATCTCCCACGGGATCTGATTTTTCCAATAATATAATAAATAGCAATGGAGACGCACACTAGGGATAGAAGCAGGTATAATTAGTATATTGACATGCTTACAAATAAATCTAGCAATGATTCGGGAGTGTGACTCCCTTTGTCAAGTTTGCTTGCAAACACTTTTGCAACATCTTTTGAACATCTCTACTGGTCATCACTTACCATTACATATAAAATTAACTGTTTACTTAAAGAAAGAAAAAGTGGTATCACCCTAGTAACTGAAAATAATGCATAGTATGATACTTTACATGGAAACACTTCTTTTTAATACAGGTGGAGCAAAACCTTTTTCTTGATTGGTCAATACATCCCACAAGGCCATGGCTCTCTTCCTACACAGAACGGTCATATTGCAATGATTGTTTGAGTTCAAAAAAGTGGAAAGAAGCAATTTTACAATGAAAGATGGTTTTAATATGCAATGGACTACTTGTCAGCAGTAGAGATGAATGGAACCGACTAGCTGTGTTCCAGCAGGGGAATGTATTGGCATTCCATTGGCAGAAGAATTTGGGTGAATTACTATTAAAGTTACTATTTTCACTACACACATTAAAGCAGTGACAGTGATAGTAACTTGTGCAAGGCCTTCAGTCTGATTAATAACAAAAAGGATTACTTACAGTGTAACACTAAAGCTGGGTACACAACTTCAGATCCTCTGTCCCAACTGACAGTTCGGCATTTCCAAATGGCCAGGATGAAGGACTGTTAGTCGTGGCAAAAGTAGCCACGGTCAACAGTTTGCTGCTACTGAACGTGCGATAGATAGAGGACAGCATGATTGGCCATAGTTTTCAGATGCATCCAATTGCCCTTTCAGCTGATCGACTAATACACAAATTGCATAGTGTGTACACAGTCTAATACAGATTAACTATGAATGAGTTTATATGATGTGTAAACATTAGAATTAAATTGGTGAATAATGACAACCAATATTTATCCTTTACAAGTTTTTGAACACATAACTTTACTAGGGATTGCCGATTTTTCCGGATTTTCCGCCTTCCGAACTTCCAATTCGCGGATTTTTCGTATTTTCGAAATTACGAGTTTTCACGTATTTTCGGGAATTTTCGAAAATACGGGAAAACACGTATTTTCGAAAATTTTCGAAAATACAAGGATTTCTCTTAATTCCATACATACGTATTTTCGAACATATTCGAAATTACGAGGATTACTTGTATTTTTGAAAATACATATTTTCGAAAATACACGAAAACTCGTAATTTCGGAAATTCACGAAAATATGTGAAATCTCGTTATTTCAAGGGTATTTTTAATTTTAACGGGTCCGCTCACGGATTTTCGAATTTTCTAATTTTTCCGAAAATTCGCGGATCCTCGAGCGGACCGGATTTTGCGAAGTTCGGACATCTCTAAACTTTACTATATGATTAGTAAGTAATCATACTTTGATTCATTAGATTGTAGCAGATTCCGTCTCGTCCATTGTAGTAAACTGATACAGAAACATGTTCCTGGCATCTCTTAAACACCAACATTACTGTTAGTTTGAGGATTCAAGAGAACAGTAAATACAAATAGTGCAATTCTTACATTTAAACAAAACCACTATGCTCAATTAAGGCTCCACATTGCCCATATTAGTAGGGTAATACCAGAGTATTATATAAATTATATAGTCTAGCAATAGTTACTAGAAACTCTCAAAACATTCACAATAGAGCCTTTCCACTGATAAGAAATTCCATATACCGTAAACGATACGTCAAAATCCTACAAATACAAACTACATTTAATATTTTTATACTGTACTACAAGTAAATTAGCCCTACAGTATCATATAGATTTTGCGAACAGACATCCTTAAAGAGTTTAAAATAGGCAAAAGGCACACTATAAAACTGCCACCAAAAACTTTCAACCAAATCGTTGCTAAACATTTTACAACCTTTTTCAAAATGTACAGAAAACTTTGATAGCTGTCTATTCCAATGGCAAAGCTCTGTGATCCCACATAACCAAGTGTACAATTCGATGTGTAAGTAGTATAAGTGTACACGAATCAAAAATTGAATACCCAATCACCTTATCAGTACCCCACAGGAAAAAACTGCTGGAAACCTGGATAAAAATGTATTACACTTCATACTTTGAACCTCCCTTTCCAAAATACTTACAGGGAGATTCAATAAAAGTTCTTATCGTTAAAAATGTTGCTAATTTTGCCCCAACCAATCAGATGTTAACTTTCAAATGTTACATAAGTTCTTATTGGTTGGGGCAAAATTAGCACCATTTTAAACGAAGAACTTTTATTGAATCTCCCTGTTAGAAACCAGAAAGGAATAAATATAAATAATGTCATGTATCCTGGTTTCTACATACTGTTACCCTCTTAACTAAACCAAAAGCTTTATTGCCAAGCCGTAATCCTTTTTTTATCATTCTATTTGATGCCATAAAGCAAAACAATTCTCTACCACAAATTGTACACAGGTGGTAAAATTAATGGCATGTATCTAGAAGTAATTCTAAAACCTGGGAAAGAAATCTTGTACATCTGGTGCATACAGGTTTATTATACTATTGAGATCCACATAGGTAGAGATGGATCCTTCTCAACAGGTGTCTGCATCTCTTAATGATGCGTGTTGTCATTTTTCTTGCCTTATTTTCAGTAACATTCCTGAGCTGAACAAACTTACCTGCTTTTGAAAGATAAGCAGAAACAGTTTCCTTCATTTTTAAACAAAACTTTTTTTTATCAGGAATTTAGATGTTAAGAAACTTTTTCTTTTTCTTTACATTTCTGAAGCTTATTGCAGTACTGGCCATTCATTCTATAACTAATTGCTGTTACAATATAGACAGGTAAAAGAAATTGGAATATATGGGCTATAAGAACTAATCTTGGATATATTATGAGTTAAAGGAAAACTCCACCCTCACAGAAACATCTTTTATAAAGAATGGCCTCTTTAAAATATGTTGATATATCACAATTTGTCCTATGAATTCATTACTGTCTGTCTGCTATGCTTCTGGATGCCTCATGGAAACTGAGCAATTTAGAAACCTGTACTGAGCCTGGGCATGCTCAGAAGAAGCAGACAGGGGATTAACATTCAGTCATTGGCTGTGACGTCAACTGTCAACTCCATAACTGACAGTTGCTAACTGGAAGAACCAGGAAGCAGAACCAGGGGTAGCAGGAGATTTCGCAGGATTTTAGGTTAGACTTATATATTTCAGATTTCAAAGTATTACTGTTTAGGGTTTTGGGGGGTGATTTACCTGTATGTAAGTTTTCATTTTGGGGCTGGACTTGCCCTTTTAACATTTAGAGGCTAATATATAATATTTGATTAATAATATTAAAATACGAGGTGAACCTGATAAAAATAGCAATTTGAATGCTGCTAGAGATGGCCAAAACTCACTAGTTTCGTTCTGTTTTCGGATTACTGGATCTCGGCGAACTCCCCAAAACCGGAACGAATTTTCAATAATAGTATGGGGCTATTTTCGATAATTTTCGAAAATAGCCTTGAACGTTCGAAAATTATCGAAAATGTGATCGGAGGCCATTTTCGAGTTTCTGACCTATAAGTAAAACAATTTGCTCAGGTGCATACAACAGCATACATTCACTGAGATTCAATAAAAGTTCTTATCGTTAAAAATGGTGCTAATTTTGCCCCAGCCAATCAGATCTTATTTAACATTTGAAAGCAAACATCGGATTGGTTGGTGCAAAATTAGCACCATTTTTAATGATAAGAACTTTTATTGAATCTCCCTGTTTGTGCTCAGTTAAATACCATGACCACACCCCTCTTGGGGTGGGGTTTACAACAATCAATTTTGTGATTGGTTAAAAAACTGTTATAGACAAAATTATTATTTAAAAAAAAAAAAAAATTCATTTACATTCAAATTAATGATACTTTAGTGACTAAAACATTCTAATACTCTAAAACCTGTGATACTTTTATTAAAACATAATAATATTATATATATTGTATATTGTATATTATAATATTGTATATTATAACTTATACAAGGTATAAACTGCTAGTGGTTAGCAGTTTGTGGGAAATGGCACCATCAAAGGAGTGCGAGGAAAACCAGAATATATAAAGGTAAACAATTTGCCCCACAAACAACAATTACAGCAATCAGTCATCATATCCCTGTCACGTGGAATTCATTTTACCACTCCTACTCTCTACTTATAAAACCTATAAGGGCTTCATTAATGTTGCCATCTATGCATTAATGTTGCCATCTATGCATTAAAGAAAGCAGTGGGAAATATTTAAATTTGCAGCAGGAGGATGCGGGGCAACAAAATTTAACTGCAGGTGGGCGGGTGTGGCAGGAAGGAGTAGAAAATGAGATGAAGGCACAAAACAGTGAGATGAAACATCTTGAATGTTTGTTTACTGAAAATGCTGGAGAGAAATAATCTGTTGCGTGTGTGATAGGGAGGGTATAAGCAATTATTTATTGAAGTACCGTATGCAGCACTGAGTGTGTGCTAGAGTTGTGATGTGAATATGTGTTAAGTCAGGGATACAAGCATCTGAAACTGCCAATTTCAGAAATAGAAATCTTAACTGCGACCTGCCAAATGTAATATTACATTACTCTACATTGACTGTATTAAAAATTCCATTACAATATATATTGGCACAAATAAAAATTAGGTTGGCAAAACTGCATGCACTATCAACAGTTAGACGCACTCATCTGGCTCTCTAACAGAACACAGTTTGAGAAAACCTGGGCTAAGCTATGCTTTATAGTCAGAGAGTCCAATTCACGTAATAATTCTTTTTATTGAGCTCAGTGTTTATTATGTCTGACAACAATGGCAGCAGTGAAAAGAAGTGAGAACGTCATTATCCAGAGTACTATATCTCTCTCTCCTTGTTCTGCCTCTGTAAATGCCAAGGATTCAGACACAATGTCAAACCGAACCATAACAACTTTAATAAAAACTGGGGGGGGGGGGGGAAATCAAACAAAAATAAAAGCAAAGAATATTCAGGTAACTTGCAATATGCCTCTTGACAGCACATTCTAATTTACATTAATATGGGGACCTCAGTAACCCTTTAACACAGTAATATAGTATTTAAGGTTGAATAAAAACATACGTCCAACTCTTTTAACCTACTCATGAGCCATACCTAACTGTTGATCAAGAAGGGCAAAAAATAAAACAGCTGGAAAGGAAGGGGAAGATCTTTTCTGACTTTAAATAACAATCGAAAAGCAAGAACTATCTGGGTTATTCAATAAAAGTTCTGGTGCTAGTTTTACCCCAACCAATCAGATGTTAGCTTTCATATGTTAAATAATATCTGATTGGTTGGGGCAAAATTAGCACCATTTTAAATGATAAGAACTTTTATTGAATCTCCCTGTTAATGTATTAATTTAATTCAAGGAATTTTCAATATTTTTACATTTTAGAAACTTACCCAGTCCACTCTTGAAGCTATTCAACGAACTCGCCATTACCACATCTACTGGAAAACTTTTTAACGTTTCATCATTCTCACTGTAAAGAAACCTTTTCCTAATCTGAAGATGAATTGCAGGGAGGCAGGATTGGTACTTTCTACCTCCCACTATCATTTATATGAGGAGTGGAAGCATTGCTTCTGCCAGTTTTCCTGGTAATAAAGGAAGGCCCAGAGCACTAATTTGGCAGTATGCGGTATAGCTCCTCAACAAAGCAATATTGGGGGTAAAAATAACCAATCCTACATCCTTGCCACGGTTACTTTTCATTTTTTAAAAGAATTTTAAAATGTTTCCAAACCATAACCAACTCCCAGTTTATTTTTACTTTATTTGAAAGCACTCACCCCAGAACACCCGCAAAAGTAAGTTACTATTCTAGTAAGTTGCATGTTACAAGTAACTGACATACTGTACTGCCAGTACATATACTAGTCCATGCCCATGTAGTCTGTAAAAAGCAAGGTGTGCATGTACGCTGATTATCTGTCTCCCCATATCCCAGTATTCTCCATCTTCATTTTTGACCGATTATTTTGTAAAAGCTGCAGTTTATTTCCCAGCCAGCATATGGCAGAAATGATGTAGTAAAACAGGCTCTCGATGTATAATCAAACCTATAACATCATATTGGTTCCGGTGGGTAAATCTCTATGCCTAAGAGAAAAGAAGCAGGTCTGTGTGCTGTAATAGGATTAGCAGCCAGATTGTAGGTAGCCAGATGGGCCATTCCTTCCCTGCGATTCTGTGCAGGAGAGATAAGCGCATGTGCTGAAAACAATGATTTTACATAGTGGGAGCCTCAGAGGATTCACAGAAGGTAATCTACTGTAGCCATGGATTAATTAGATAAATCAATAAACATCCACACCATATTGTGTGTGTGTGTGTGTGTGTGTATATATATATATATTTCTCTATAATAGGGCATTTCAAACCTAACCAATTGTGCATACGGTAACTACGTGCATTGATCTGGTTGTTTATCCATGGAGAAAGAATTAGCATTTGGCAGCGGTTGGATACTTATGAATGAAGAATAGAACGCCACCTTCGAATTGAACATAATGTACTACAGACAAAAAGTAACAGTTATGAATATTCTACATTCTGGCAAGTTTGTGAATATTCTTGCTTCTTTGTTGATATTAAATTTTTTATTAATAATTTAACAGCTATTTCACATTGGTATATCATTCCCAAAACTGAAGCTTATCCAGTTCAAAATATGTACTCCATTTTGTTAACAGCAGACTTTGCAATGGTGATTTACATTATTATCGCCATATTTATAAAAACATCAGTATCGCCACAAATATCTAATAACATTAGTTTATCATATGGTGAAATAGTAACATAGTAACATAGTAATTAAGGTTGAATAAAGACATACGTCCATCAAGTCCAACCTATTCACCCTCTTTATATATATATATTTTTTTTTTTTTAACCCTACCTAACAGTTGATCCAGAGGAAGGCAAAAAAACCCAGCTAAAAAGGGGGGAAAAATTCCTTCCTGACTCCAAACGGCAATCGGAATGTATCCCTGGATCAACCAGATCTATATGCATTAATACCAGTAATTCTCAATATTTTTTAGTTTTAGAAACTTATCCAGGCCTTTTTTAAAGCTATTCAATGAACTTGCCATTACCACATCTGCCGGAAGACAGTTCCACAATTTCACCATTCTCACTGTAAAGAAACCCTTCCTAACCTGAAGATGAAACTTCTTTTCTTCCAACCTTAGAGGATGTCCACGTGTCCTCTGATATGACCTATTAGTGAACAATGCACAAAAAAACGGTTTAGCAGATAAGCCTTTTTGGCATCCTCTACAACCATACCAGCCCCACCCTTTAATGGTCCCACATTCTCAGTCCTCATCTTTTTACCATTTATATACTTAAAAAACGTTTTGGGGTTGGACTTGCTTTGTTCGGCAATCCGCATTTCATTTTCTATTTTAACTAATTTAATTGTTTTCTTGCACTCTTTATTACAGCTTTTATACTCCCTGTAAAACTGTTCTGTTCCCTCTGATTTCAAAATTTTAAAAGCCTTTTTCTTTTTTCATTTCCCTTTTTACCTTAATTTAGAAATGTAATAGTTTAATATCCCTTTAAAAGTAGTCCACATTTGCTCAGTATCTTTACCTAGAAACAATTCCCCCCCAGTCTATGAGCAGGAGTGATTCCTTTAACAGCATAAATTGGCTTTCCTAACGTTAAACATTTTTGTTAACCCAGTGCACTTTAGTTTTTTGCAACCTATATTAAATGACACTATATCATGGTCACTATTCCCTAAGCTTCCCATTACCTTCATCTCCAAAATGAGCTCAGGGCTATTCGATCACTAGATCCAACAATGCATTCTGTCTAGTAGGAACTTCTACCATCTGTGAAAGAAAATGCTCATATAGGAAATATAATTATAATCATATAGGAAATTTATTATATCTTTTGAGGTGCTGGCAGTTCCCTTACTCCAATCTATGTCAGGGTAGTTAAAATCCCCCATAACCAAAACATTCCCCATACCAGCAGCCTTCGCCAACTGCATATGAAGATTCATTTCCACCTCCTCCCAGGAATTTGGCGGCTTATAACATACCCCAACAATTAATTTACCCACCTTCTTGCTTCCTGTACACAGCTCTACCCATATTGTTTCTGCCATATCATTTATGTCCCCATTTATTCAATCTTTTAGATTTGGCTTCAATTTCTGTTTAACGTACATACATACTCCTCCTTTCTTATTAACTCTGTCATGTCTAAATAAGGAGTATCCTTCAATATTTACTGTCCAGTCATGTGAATCATTTAGCCACCTTTCTGCTATACCAATTACATCATACCTTTCCTTTAAAGCTATTAGTTCTAGTTCCCCTATACTTATACTATACATTGTCTTGTACTATTTATGCTTTGTATTCTAATAGGACATTGTAGTGGGGGGGGTGTCTTTGACGGGACAATAAAAGGAAGTGAGGTATTTGCTTTAGTGTCCTGATGACAGCCTTGGAATGATGCGAAACAAGTCAATTTTTTGACACGGGGAAACTTAAATTTTTTTAATTTAAAGTGCATAGGAATATTTTGCTCCTTTCTCTTGGCAGTTTTAAAAGTCCTAAGAGGAGGGATCTTTACATTGCAATCCAATTTCAAAAATTGTTTATGTCAGCAAGACCCTAGAGTGAACCTGCTTTCTTATTTTTATTTATTTCATATTACTCATTGATGGCACCCAGGCAAGTTTATTGATGGCTTGTACTTTCTTTTGTACACTTTTCAATTTTGTACACACATTTGTTCTTTTTTCAAGGAGGATGTTATCATTCCTAGTAGAAGAGTTCTGATTACTGGTGCAACTGGTCTTCTAGGTCGAGCGGTATATAAATTATTTAAAGACCACAACTGGCTTGTACTTGGCTGTGGGTATAGCCGTGCTCGGCCAAGATTTGAATGTCTGAACCTGTTAGATGGAGCAGCAGTGAGATCTCTGATCCAAGACTTTAAGGTAAAACAAATACTGTAAATTTTCTACTTTCTTAAGATTCCCATACCCAACCAACATCAGTCTTCATTTCTCTCCCTTGCAACTCTTACCACTGTTGCCTCTTGTTTCTACAAATAAATGCAATAGCCCTATTTTTATTTTCTGTAATACTGAGAGCATGGGGTAAACTCCATTTTTCCAGACCGTTTTGAATTAATAGCACCCGGTGTAAAATCTGTAGCACTGGTTTTTGCGCTACTTAGTAGCAGGAAAATAATGCCTTTTAAATTTCGGGTTCACGTAATGCAGTAACTACTGCATTACGGGAACTCAGAAGGAAGAGGAGCACGGAGGGTAAGTATTACATCTCCCTGATAATGTTCTCATCATTTTATTGTGGTGCATTCAAGTTTCTTTCCTTTTGTAGAGCCTTGGGTCTGAATAAGAGGCAACTAATGGGCAGTGGCAACTCATTTCACTTGAGCAATGCTCAAAAAAATGTATCTTCAGGTTAGGAAATACTTTATACAGTTTGAAAGGTAAAACTGAAAATTTCTTCCAGCAGCTGTCGGAATATCAATTGTCTCCTTATTGTAGGTTTTTGCTCAGTAGTCAGCTTGTTAAATGAAATGTAGATTCTTTCTATTTTTTCACCCTAGCCCTGGCAAAGTTGCTTAAAGGGGAACTGTAGTCTCAATACAAGCACCCTTAGTCAAAAAGAGCTTTCAAACAAGCCTAGGGCGATGTCTTGGTTTCCTCTGCCTATGGACACCTTAGGAAGAACAAAAAATTATTTTCAAAAGGTTTCTGATGCAGCTGATCAGGTTCTGTCCCGGCAGAAGAATACAAGTGGGCATGCTCAAGCCAGGGGCTTGCTGGGGATGTTACAGCTCACTGTGTAAGCATGTAGCACCACTTATATGGTTATAAGTTTGCATATATTGCAGCTATAAGCATGAGCCGGCATTTATGTTAAAGCTCTTTATTTTGCTCTTATTTGATGGAGGCCACTTGTATAGAGACTAAAGTTCCCCTTAAAGAACAGCAGTTCTTTTTTGTTGTTGGGGTAATGCCTCTCTATAACCCCACACTATATTTACATCTAAATTACATTGGAAAGCATGGGTTTAACTCCATTTACTCATTTGAGCTGTCAAGGGTCTGCTTGTGCATTGACTGACAGCTCACCACTCCTTCATCTGCATTAGAGATGGAAGGGATGGTCACATTTGGGAAGCTTAGGAACAAGCAGTGAGATGTTGGGGGTGGCTGACACTTGCCTTTATATTCTGTCTGGATTATGTAATACTGCCTGTTGCCTTTATATTCTCTCTGGATTATGTAATACAACCGGTCAAAGTAAGCATATTCCTGGCATCTTATTAATGAAACGTTAAATAATGATCAGCCCTTCCAATGGTGGAGACAAAGTAATGTCTACTTAGACAGTTGTATATGATGTATGGGAATTTGTTTTTTGTTTATCTATATATACACCTAGAAATTGTTTTTAAAATTTTTATTCATGCATTTACTAAATCGATATATTTATCATTTCCAGCCACATGTGATCATCCACTGTGCAGCAGAGAGAAGGCCAGATATTGTAGAAAATCAGCCAGAAGTGGCTTCAATGTTAAATGTGGGGGCATCTGGGAATTTAGCCAAAGAAGCTGGTAAGTTCACAAAGGAACTGCTCATAACAATTCTTACCACAAAAATTGTTTATCGATTTTTGCACCCTTTTTTGTATTGAAATGGTGCCATTTTAAAAGGAGAACTAAGCTTAAATGTCCACCCCCAAAACTAAATAATTTGCCCCAGTGCTGGCCCCTCTGTGTAGTGTACAAAAAAAATCCTTACCTTACTTCTCTGCTCATTATGGTTCTCCTGCAGTGCCTGTTCAAAATCCTAGGAAGTGAAGAGGAGGAGCTGTGATGTGTCATCTGGTGCCGGCTGCTTCCTTGTCCTAAGTAAGGACTCTGGCATGCGCAGGGGAGCTCTTGCCCCTCCCTCCCTACGGATACCTCTGCTCCTGTTCTTTTCTGTAGTGTAGGGGAGATTTTCTGTAGAATAGGGCATCTCCTCAGCCCCTTTTGCTCATTCCGGGAACAGAGTAGCAATAGAGCCAGAAAGAACAAAGGATGGTAAGTCGATTTCTAGTTTGTTTTTAAACAAATAAACCTGGTGGTTGTGGATGGGGTACACTACACCTTACACTACAGCAAAAATCTATTTTTTGTAAGATTCCTCTCTAGTAAGTTACATTTAGTACATGTAAGTAATAGATTCTGTAACAAGGAAGGCTTCCATGTTTTTGTCAGTACAAGTCATAGCCCATGTTGGCTTAAAAGAACCACATGCACAGAGTTTCTAGCCAATGATAGTTTCTAATTGTACTTGTATTTATTGTTAAGTTGCTGGTGGGACATTATGTAAATTACGTGTTTTTTTGGGAGCACACAGCCCAAGATGTCACAAGTTCAAATCCCCTACTTCTTTATTTACTGATTAAACAATACAACATAGTCTACTGCCTGAGTTAACTTTTTTTTTTGTTTGTTTCCGTCATGTTTCTTGAAAAATATTAAGTTACTACATATGTACAAACTTTATAAATATAGCTGCTGTTTTTTATTTACCAACTCGTGTGAACTGCCGACAGCCTTCTTAGAGCAATACAAAATAGTGAACTGATTTTACAGACATTTACTGAAATGTACTTGTTTCTTCTGCATGTGCAGTGATGGCTCACTGCTGAAGTGCTGGTTGTGAAAAAAAACAGACCATAGGGAAACAGGTTCAATTCCCCAGGCTTACTTTTTTTTTGTTTTTTATTAGCTATTCCTTGTTATAGTCAGAAAACATACAATATTTCTATTTCTCACATCCAGGCTAACAAAGAAATAAACTACAAAGATTACTTTTCTTTTTTGTATGAAAAGCAAAGGAATTTATCATTGTTAGGGACAGGAGCTTTTGTAATGTGTTTTCACAAAAACTGCACATCTGTGTTCTGATCACTGAGCTTTAACCTGATTGTCAGTCAGCTTCCAGAAAGCAAGACTTTAGCTTCCTGTGAAGTGTACCGCACACACTTAGCTGGTTTTCCCGAGCTAAGGTGAATTATGGGAGCTGACCCCTAATACCCAGAGTTTAATTTTACAAATCAAAAAAGCAGGCATTCCCAGACTATGAGTGAGAACTAGATTTTGAATAAGGGCTAACCAGCCTGAAATGCGTTAGAGGCTATATTGTGCTATATTCTGTTGGGCTTGCCCATCCTTTGAAGATATGTTCAATACTTATTTTTAAATTGTTTGAATAAAAGTATGGGATTTTAAATTCAAGCTTACCTTATTTTAAGATTGTGCTGGGAATGCCTGCTTGTTTCTGTTAACGTATTTGAATATCTTTGTGAATATGCTCTTTCTATTAGGGCAATGTTGTCTGGAGACTTTAGTTCCCCTTCAAGACAAAAATGTAACACCTGCTGGGACCTGGAATTATTGAATAGGGTTTGTCAATTTTTAGTCATATGAAACCATGGGGCTTATTTAATTAGAGATGCAAAATCAGTGACATCTCATAGTTTGAGGCAGCTCAAGCCTGCATATTTATTATAGCTTGATGCTGATGAAGGGATTCAAGCAAGTTCTTCTTGTCTACAAGACACTGAACTCGTTTGTGCCTACCTGCTGCAAACAGTTCAATTCCCACAATTACAACTCAACAGATACAACAGTTGGAAAAAATATTGACCCTTGAAGAGTCTCCGATGCATTGGCTGACATGTCTGCTGGAAAGGCACCTGGTCCAGATGGACTACCAGTTGAATTCTATAAGAAATACAGAGACATTTTGCTGGAGCAGTTATTAATAAGGTATGAAAAGGCATTTGAAGTCATCACCTTCCACCTTCAATGTCAAATGAAACAGTAGTTTTGATACCAAAACCAGACAAGGATCCATTGAACCACAATGCCTATAGACCTATATCACTCCTCAACAGTGACTATAAAATACTTGCTAAAATACTAGCCAATAGCCTGAAAAAAGTCATAACAAGCATCATTCACCCAGACCAGACGGGTTTCATGCCTAGGAAAAGCACCTCAATAAATATCAGACACACTCGGATACATGCGCAAATAACCCATGAGGAGATGGGAGACAGAGCTAACTGTCGTTAGATGCATGCAGTGCCTTTGACTCGGTGGAGTGGAACTTTCTTTGGGCATGTATGCAGCAATGCGCTGGATCCAACTACTATACTCAGCTCCTCAAGCCACAGTCCTTGTAAATGGACAACAGTCTGACCCATTTGTGCTCCACCGTGGAGCGAGACAGGGTCGCCCCCTGTCACCATACCTCTTTTCCCTGGCTATAGAAGCTCTGGCAATACAACTCCGTAATGATCAATCAATTAAGGGCCTATAGGGAGGAGCACACACAGACTTGATTGGACTATATGCAGAGGATATGATCCTATATCTCTCAGACACAGGAACCTCCTGAAATCATACAGCCAGATTAATAGACAATTTCAGTATACAGGATTATACATTAACTGGCAGAAGGCAGCACATGTTTTAAACTGTACTGTCTTGCTGGTCAACTTAGGCACATGGTGATTTGGCTGGATCCAAACAATACCCCCGCACCTGCAGAACATATGCTGGCAACATACAGCAGTGCTACATTTTTATCCACAGCCGAGGCACCGAAAAACATTTTGTCAGTCTTGTAGCTAACTTTAAAAATGATTTAGAAGTTCGGGGTGGGGCTTGTGACACAGCTGATGGTGCTCTGTCCCAGCAGTGGGCATGCTCCAACCTTAAACTTGGAGGCAGACCCCAAAATGTGGTGATGTCACACATCACAGTACTAGCAAGAAAATCACCCTTTATTTACTTAATTAGAATGTAATAGTTTATATCCCTTTAAAAAGTTTCCACATTTGCTCAGTATCTTTACCTAGAAACAATTCCCCCCCAGTCCTATGAGCAGGATGATTCCTTTAACAGCATAAATTGGCTTTCCTAACGTTAAACATTTTTGTTAACCCAGTGCACTTTAGTTTTTTGCACCTAACCGTTATAATTAATGACACTATATCATGGTCACTATTCCCTAAGCTTCCATTACCTTCATCTCCAAATGAGCTCAGGGCTATTCGATCACTAGATCCACAATGCATTCTTTGTCTAGTAGGAACTTCTACCATCTGTGAAAGAATGCTCATATAGGAAATATAATTATATCATATAGGAAATTTATTATATTTTTTGAGGTGCTGGCAGTTCCCTTACTCCAATCTATGTCAGGGTAGTTAAAATCCCCCATAACCAAAACATTCCCCATACCACAGCCTTCGCCAACTGCATATGAAGATTCATTTCCACCTCCTCCCAGGATTTGGCGGCTTATAACATACCCAACAATTAATTTACCCACCTTCTTGCTTCCTGTACACAGCTCAACCCATATTGTTTCTGCCATATCATTATGTATGTCCCATTATTCATCTTTTAGATTTGGCTTCAATTTCTGTTTAACGTACATACATACTCCTCCTTTCTTATTAACTCTGTCATGTCTAAATAAGGAGTATCCTTCAATATTTACTGTCCAGTCATGTGAATCATTTAGCCACCTTTCTGCTATACCATTACATCATACCTTTCCTTTAAGCTATTAGTTCTAGTTCCCTATACTTATACTATACATTGTCTTGTATTATATTTATGCTTTGTATTCTATAGGACATTGTAGTGGGGGGGGTGTCTTTGACGGGACAATAAAAGGAAGTGAGGTATTTGCTTTAGTGTCCTGATGACAGCCTTGGAATGATGCGAAACAAGTAAATTTTTTGACACGGGAAACTTAAATTTTTTTAATTAAAGTGCATAGGAATATTTTGCTCCTTTCTCTTGGCAGTTTTAAAAGTCCTAAGAGAGGGATCTTTACATTGCAATCCAATTTCAAAAATTGTTTATGTCAGCAAGACCCTAGAGTAACCTGCTTTCTTATTTTTATTATTTCATATTACTCTTGATGGCACCCAGGCAGTTTATTGATGGCTTGTACTTCTCTTTTGTACACTTTTCATTTTGTACACACATTTGTTCTTTTTTCAAGGAGGATGTTATCATTCCTAGTAGAAGAGTTCTGATTACTGGTGCAACTGGTCTTCTAGGTCGAGCGTATATAAATTATTTAAAGACCACAACTGGCTTGTACTTGGCTGTGGGTATGCCGTGCTCGCCAAGATTTGAATGTCTGAACCTGTTAGATGGAGCAGCAGTGAGATCTCTGATCCAAGACTTTTAGTAAAACAAATACTGTAAATTTTCTACTTTCTTAAGATTCCCATACCCACCACCATCAGTCTTCTTTCTCTCTCCTTGCAACTCTTACCACTGTTGCCTCTTGTTTCTACAAATAAATGCAATAGCCCTATTTTTTTTTCTGTATACTGAGAGCATGGGGTAAACTCCATTTTTCCAGACCGTTTTGAATTATAGCACCCGGTTGTAAAATCTGTTAGCACTGGTTTTTGCGCTACTTAGTAGCAGGAAAATAATGCCTTTTAAATTTCGGGTTCACGTAATGCAGTACTATGCATTACGGGAACTCAGAAGGAAGAGGAGCACGGAGGGTAAGTATTACATCTCCCTGATAATGTTCTCATCATTTTATTGTGGTGCATTCAAGTTTCTTTCCTTTTGTAGAGCCTTGGGTCTGAATAAGAGCAACTAATGGGCAGTGGCAACTCATTTCACTTGAGCAATGCTCAAAAAAATGTATCTTCAGGTTAGGAAATACTTTATACAGTTTGAAAGGTAAAACTGAAAATTTCTTCCAGCAGCTGTCGAATATCAATTGTCCTCTTATTGTAGGTTTTTGCTCAGTAGTCAGCTTGTTAAATGAAATGTAGATTCTTTCTATTTTTTCACCCTAGCCCTGGCAAAGTTGCTTAAAGGGAACTGTAGTCTCAATACAAGCACCCTTAGTCAAAAGAGCTTTCAAACAAGCCTAGGGCGATGTCTTGGTTTCCTCTGCCTATGGACACCTAAGGAAGAACAAAAAATTATTTTCAAAAGGTTTCTGATGCAGCTGATCAGGTTCTGTCCCGGCAGAAGAATACAAGTGGGCAGCTCAAGCCAGGGCGTGCTGGGGATTACAGCTCACTGTGTAAGCATGTAGCACCACTTATATGGTTAAGTTTGCATATATTGCAGCTATAAGCATGAGCCGCATTTATGTTAAAGCTCTTTATTTTGCTCTTATTTGATGGAGGCCACTTGTATAGAGACTAAGTTCCCCTTAAGAACAGCAGTTCTTTTTTGTTTGGGTAATGCCTCTCTATAACCCCACACTATATTTACATCTAAATTACATTGGAAAGCATGGGTTTAACTCCATTTACTCATTTGAGCTGTCAAGGTCTGCTTGTGCATTGACTGACAGCTCACCACTCCTTCATCTGCATTAGAGATGGAAGGGATGGTCACATTTGGGAAGCTTAGGAACAAGCAGTGAGATGTTGGGTGGCTGACACTTGCCTTTATATTCTGTCTGGATTAGTAAACTGCCTGTTGCCTTTATATTCTCTCTGGATTATTAATACAACCGGTCAAGTAAGCATATCCCTGGCATCTTATTAATGAAACTTTAAAAATGATCACCCTTCCAATGGTGGAGACAAAATAATGTCTACTTAGACGTTGTTATGATGTATGGGAATTTGTTTTTTGTTTATCTATATATACACCTAGAAATTGTTTTTTAAAATTTTATTTCATGCATTTACTAAATCGATATATTTATCATTTCCAGCCACATGTGATCATCCACTGTGCAGCAGAGAGAAGGCCAGATATTGTAGAAAATCAGCCAGAATGGCTTCAATTGTTAAATGTGGGGGCATCTGGGAATTTAGCCAAAGAAGCTGGTAAGTTCACAAAGGAACTGCTCATAACAATTCTTACCACAAAAATTGTTTATCGATTTTTGCACCCTTTTGTATTGAAATGGTGCCATTTTAAAGGAGAACTAACTTAAATGTCACCCCACCCAAAACTAAATAATTTGCCCCAGTGCTGGCCCCTCTGTGTAGTGTACAAAAAATCCTTACCTTATCTGCTCATTATGGTTCTCCTGCAGTGCCTGTTCAAAATCCTAGGAAGTGAAGAGGAGGAGCTGTGATGTGTCATCTGGTGCCGGCGGCTTCCTTGTCCTAAGTAAGGACTCTGGCATGCGCAGGGGAGCTCTTGCCCCTCCCTCCCTACGGATACCTCTGCTCCTGTTCTTTTCTGTAGTGTAGGGAGATTTTCTGTAGAATAGGGCATCTCCTCAGCCCCTTTTGCTCATTCCGGGAACAGAGTAGCAATGAGCCAGAAAGAACAAAGGATGGTAAGTCGATTTCTAGTTTGTTTTTAAACAAATAAACCTGGTGGTTGTGGATGGGGTAACTACACCTACACTACAGCAAAAATCTATTTTTTGTAAGATTCCTCTCTAGTAAGTTACATTTAGTACTGTAAGTAATAGATTCTGTAACAAGGAAGGCTTCCATGTTTTTGTCAGTACAAGTCTAGCCCATGTTGGCTTAAAAGAACCACATGCACAGAGTTTCTAGCCAATGATAGTTTCTAATTGTACTTGTATTTATTGTAAGTTGCTGGTGGGACATTATGTAAATTACGTGTTTTTTTGGGAGCACTTTTTACCATTTATATACTTAAAAAACGTTTTGGGGTTGGACTTGCTTTGTTCGGCAATCCGTATTTCATTTTCTATTTTAGCTAGTTCAATTACTTTCTTGCACTCTTTATTACAGCTTTTGTACTCCCTGTAAGCCTGTTCTGTGCCTTCTGTTTTCAAAATTTTAAAAGCCTTTTTCTTTTTTTCCATCTCCCTTTTTACTTGAGCATTAAGCCATGCAGGACTGGATCTAATTTTTTAAAAATAGCCAAAAGATGTTTGGCTATTTCCTAAAAATAGCCAAACATCACCAGAACTTCTATCAATACCACACCAGGGCTGGAACTGATAATTAGGTAACATAGCAGGGGGTCTTTAGAAGTTTAAACAATTGAGGTTAACACTCAGAACAGTGTTAAAATAACTAAAATAGAAAGCTTGAATATCAACAATTGCTTTTCTGAGTAAAGGAATGAAAATGTAATAGAACCTATTTCCTGGCTAGTAATGAGCCCACTAAGGCATTATCGCCACCTTATACAAGGCAATTTTTAAGGCTTAACGGCAATAAACTATTTTCCAACTATCGATTTTCACCATAATTGGAATGTATTATAATGTTTGGCGATAAGTGAAACGGTGGTTTCATCGGAAAGATTTTTGCTCTCCTAGTTTGGTGAAAAGGTTGGAGACAATGCTGAATAACTTACTAATCTTTTATAACATGCCCCAGGTCTGTTGAATGCAATTTATACTGGAACAAGGCTATTGACTGCTTGTGAAGGTTCTCATTCATCCAGGTAATGGTATATCTGTTGTATTCAATTAGATCAACTGGACTTGAAGTTTAGTTCTTAAAGACATTTCGCTAGTCATCCAACTGGCTTTCTCAATTCAGAATGACTTGTACATTCTGAATTGAGAAAGCCAGTCGGTTGACTAGCGAAATGTCTTCAAGAACTAAACTTCAAGTCCAGTTGATCTAATTGAATACAACAGATATAAGGCTATTGACTGCTCATTTTTAATATGTAAACTATAATGTGTATAATAAACCACATTTTTAGAATAACGTATTAAATTGAAAAGTTGTCAATTTTTTACGTTTGCAAATCGAATTTTATTCATTGTTTTGGTTGCATACTTACATTTCTTTCTGTCTATTCAGTTCCTAGCTTCTCTCCTACACTTTTCTGATTGGTCTAGCCATCCTTTTTAAGTTCCTGTTCCTTTCTGTCAATTGCCTGTTATAGCTTTTGGTTTGCCTTTGCTCATGGTGTGTTCTGTTTCTGAGTTTTTAGCTACAAATTTCTGCTTACTCCTGTTTACAATTCTTCACTGCTTGTCCTGACCTCTGCCCATTACTTAACTACGTCTCTCTCACCCCTAGTATTGCGATACTAAGCAATTTTCCATCTATGACCCTTGGCTCTGTTTCTGAATTGGCCCTTGCTTATAGCTAGGTACACACACTAATGATAAAGTCGATACCGTCGGATACGGGGGGCCGACCCGCATGAAACTTCTACTAAAATGTCCACCCTAAAAATGAACTTTGGGCACAAGATAGGTGGGATGGGAGAGGGGGCAAAGGGCTCCGCTGCGCATGTCACTGTCTTACTGATGTTAAGGAAGCAGCAGGGACCAGATGACTCACTCACAGCTCCTACTCTTCAACAGACACTGCAGGAGAACCATAGCAGAGATGTAAGTTAAGGATTTTTTAACACTATACAGAGGGGCCAGCATGAGTTCAATTTTAGTTTTGGGGTTGGACATGGCTTTAAGTCCAAGCAATAACAATATAAATATTTTTTGGTATTTAAGATGGTTTACACAATCAAATAATTATTTATTAATGCAAAAACTATCAACATTTTACAAAAGACATGTGTAATTTGCATGGGAATTCACAAGACCTGTACATAGAATGACCAATATCAGGAAAATTTAAGGTCAGCTTGTTTGCCTGTTTATATTAATGTACAATGGGGCCATAGAGTGCACTTGAACTAACTTGAATTAGTCCAAAGAAATGGAATGAAAGGAGAGACCTTCCTTAAATACTTCCTGGAGTTAAACAGTGGCCTATATTAACACAACTGAAATAAAACCTTAGTTACATTGAGGGCAATATTGAAACTTTCCAAGTTAATGCAATGCCTTTTAATCTGAATGACCAAAAAAGAAAGCTGCATTTTCATCAGAAAGAAAGTGCAAGCTGAATAATCTCCTACATATCCACAATTACTGACAAATTACTCTGTATTTTTGTGTCAGGTAGATATGCATTATATAATCCGTACTATGCTGCAGGCATCTGAGTAATCATAAAAAAGGCACCGTGCCAAGTAAAACAGCAGCTGTTAGGAAGTTTGAAATACCATTTGTGTATATGCAATAGAAAATGTACTTTCAATGTCTTCTCTTATCTAAATGGTGATATATTCATAAAAGTTTATTGAATTCGGTATGTGAATTTAACTAGAACTATTCTTTAGAAAGCACATTGAATGAAGGGCGACTTGGAATACGCAAAAGGCATAAAAATAACACTGTAGGAAAATGAAAAAGTGCATTAAAGTGCATTAAATTCAAACTATATTATTCTTTTGATTTGTACTACGCATTGGAAAGAACCTTTCAAGTAAAGAACAAAAAGAATGGTTCTATTTCGCGTTACTTCTACACTGATATATAAATGTTTCAGGCCAACTAAAGACAAGAACACAGTTTAAATGTAAATATTCACACACAAAAAAACACTCTTTAATATACACTTTTCCAGCTTTTTAATAATACAAATTAAATCTGACATATTTCCCTGGCATTGAAATTCTTTATACACAGGCTTGTCAAATCAGAAATCTTTTTCATAATAAGAAATCAATGGATTTTAGTGGTTTTGAGACATTTTGCTGCCCAGAGTTGATTTTGGTTATTGAAAGGGGGTGGATTTTCATTTATATCAATATATACTTACAAGGAGATTCAATAAAAGTTCTTATCGTTTAAAATGGTGCTAATTTTGCCCCAGCCAATCAGATCTTATTTAACATTTGTAAGCTTACATCTGATTGGTTGGGGAAAAATTAGCACCATTTTAAACAATAAGAACGTTTATTGACTAACCCTGTTAATGCTATGCTTTTTCACCTGTAGGAAAACATTACACTTGTGGGCTTATTTAGAAAGTTTTGTTAACTTTCATTTCATTTATATTAATATATACTTAATATAATGCCTTTTTTAAAGGGTTTGGATGCAATTTATAAAGCAGCGATAACCGGTGGCGAAATCATTACCACTGTGATTGGCATTTTGCTTATCATCACCGCAGTAACACCCCGATCGTATTTATAAAACACTGATAAGTTTGTTCTTGCCTTAACTTATTTAAAAATCGCCATGTCTAAGGTGGCGAAAATGCTTAAGTGCCCGGTATATTGTATTTCTTAATACTAATAAGGGTCCAGGGGGGATGTAAGATTATTTTCCAGCATTTGATCCATCACGATCTCCGGTTTTATCAGGATAGCTTTTTTTTACCTTAGCTTGCAGCCATTTTCTTTTTTTGCCACGATTTAACTTAAAGGCCAAGTCCAGCCCTCAAATGAAAACAATGACTGAATGCTAATCCCCCAGCTGCCTCTTCTGAGCATGATCAGACTCAGTAGAGGTCACTAAATTGCTCAGTTTCCATGAGACATCCAGATGTATAGCAGGCATACAGTAATGAATTCATAGGACAAATTAAGATATATCAACATATTTTAAAGGGGCCGTTCTTTCTAAAGGAAGTTATTATGAGGGTGGAGTTGTCCTTTAATGCAATGAATATGGTGCACATTGGTCACGGCAATACTTTTCCCTGTGAATATGAGCGGCTTTATGAATACATCGAAAAGGATGATCTTTGCCATTGCGATGTCCTGAGATAGTGAAATGGTGAAATTATAATCGTTTATAAATATTTGACTTGGTCTCCAATGTCAAACTAAAAACCAAAAGAGATTATCTCTCAAGATTGGAGAACTAGTTTTGTTCTATAAATTTAGGTAACTATCTTTAAATCAGCCTGTATATGCTACTGTACCAGCAGTGTAGAGCCGGTCTGGTCTGTAACAATTCTTCTGCATATGCCATTAGATCAACCATTTCAAGAGTCCAAGTGCAACAACTGAACGAAATTTGCTAATATTATGTTATTTTCTTTTTAAACAATGTATGGTGATAATGAGATATTCAAATAAAAAAAATGAAATGTATTTTATTTAGAGAGAAGAGTGAAAGGATGAAGAGATTGATAACATTGAAAATCTCACAACCTTGCTTTGTTTTTTTTTTTTGCTTTTATAATTCACAATAAACTGTCAGAGCGAGATGACAGAATCAAGCATTGATTCTTTTGTTTGGCTGCTGACAGTGACTTAAAGACCTGGCACTCAGCGTTCATAGCCAAGATCAGCTTTCAAGGTCACACATAAATTTGACTAAAACTATTTTGATTATGATTTATATAGTAAGTAGGTAAATGCTATATACACAAAAGTCTCCTAAAAACAAAAATGTAGTGTTGTGGTGATGTCTGGTTAATAAAAACATCTTTCAATTTTCAGAAATTTGCTGTCTGCTATGCTTAGAACTGTGCTGACACCAGCATTGTCACTAAACAAATGTGCTTAGGACAGAAATTGTTCAATTAACCCTTTCTCATCAGCAAAAAGTTCAACTTTATACTTAGAAAGTACAAAACATTTAATCTGACATAAATGTATGTTTACTAGCATTTCTCAGCCAGAGTTCCTGGGTTCCCTAGGGGGCTGCCCAAGAGTGTGACAGGAACTGTGCGGATTTACATCTGTGATGCATTTGAGTGCATTACTTTCTGCCCAGATATATTTATTGAGAAAAGTACATACAGGGTTATTCAATAAAAGTTCTTATCGTTTAAAATGGTGCTAATTTTGCCCCAACCAATCAGATGTTAGCTTTGATTGGTTGGGGCAAAATTAGCACCATTGTAAACGATAAGAATTTTTATTGAATCTCCCTGAAGAACTTTTATTGAATCTCCCTGATAATCTTTTTTAAAGTAGGGTTCCCAAGAATGAGAATTGTTTCAAGAATTCAACAAGGGTAGACACACTAATTTGTGCAAATGCTACAATTAACTCTGCCCATTAAATACAATCCTTTTCATTGTAATACAGTTGTAATATTTTGTCATTGTCTCACTAGCCCTTTATATTATGGTCTTCTGTAGATATTGACACCTCTCAATCCGGCTAATAGCTTGAATTAACATTGACATAAAATATAAAGTCTTCAATTCAGAGATGGACTGTGATTAAATGAGGCTTTAGATCAGAATACAAGTACTTAGCCCAGTGTAATCAGTATATGTTGTTCTGATTAATTAAACAAGTAAACAAAAAAATACCAAAATAACATTAGGGGCATTGAGAGCAATCTTGAGCGTATTGGTATAAGTTTATATAAAGTATAGAGGTTCAGGTGCCCTAAACTATTGTGCACTTTAAAATATTGTTTTGCTTTAAAGGGACAGTTCAGTGGAAATTATCAATATTTGTTAAATTGTTAGTTTGTGTAATGCCTTCTTAGTTATTCTACATTTTCTCTCCCATTTTGAAAAATCAGTTGATTTCATACACTTTGCTGTTCCCTGACGTTGACATTAGTGAGCTGCCATTTCAGGTTCTAACGATCCTTCTTCTGTGGAAGAAGGGAATGCCCCTAACAGTAATTTCTACTGATTGGCTGTTGGATGGGTCAAAGATGCTCAGATCTCTACTGAGCAACTGAATCAACCCAGGCGCTGGGTCAAGGACAAGATCATAATGGTCCCTAATAGGGGTCCTACAAACAGGAAGTCAGTATTTCGGTTACATTTATTTATACACAGACAAAATTCTGAATTGGCAGATGAAGGTCATTGGGATGAAAAATACTGCTCTTTTTTCTGAAAAGTACATGTATTTCCACTGAACTTCCCCTTTAAAATCAGATCTGAGAAAATATGTAAATAGGGAAAAAAAACCTAGGATGAAAATAGAAATGGGTGAATATTAAGTTATGATTGAATTCTGTTCAAACAGTAAAATTTACTTTTTGTATTCATATTCAGTTTCTAGTGGGTGACAAGAGCGTATGGCCTATCCAATTTCACTAGCTCTTATGTGCAAGAGTGTTGGGGCTGTTTGGAAGTAATGACACATTCATTTTCATCTGCAAGGTACTGAGTGCTCTAAGTGTTAGTTCTTATGGCCCCATTTCACATCATGTGTGCAGTGAAAAAAATAATTAGTATCTGTGTATTTTCAGAGTGAGACCACTGCTTATTCCATCAAATTACACAGAAGTATTCCATGGAGAGAGGCTTACAATCGTCAAGCAGTATGGTAGCTCAATTTACTTTAATTATATCCTCATCCACTGATATTACTAAAAGCATCATTCCACCCCTATAGAGAAATTTATAGACGCCCCAAGGACCCCCTCCACCCAATAACATGATACTTACTTGTTCCCTGGCTGTCCCTGCAAGTAGATATTGTTATTCTTGGCCTGCACCAGAGTTCTTCTTTATTATTGTTATTATTATTATTAAGGAATTATATAGCGCCAACATCTTCCGTGGCGCTTTACAATAAAAATTCTTAAATTTCATACAAGGGCAATACATACTATAGTCATAAATATTCCATACAAAGGTAATGCATACATTAGAAGTACACAGTGTGAAGAGTTGTTTATTGCAATACAATAGGAAAGAGACCCTTCCCAAAGAGCTCACCGTGTAGAGGAAATAGGGGTGAGCTATACGGTGACGTGAATCGGTAGGCAGTAATTAGATTAGATTAGATTAGACATTAAAAATATAGTTGAAATAAACTGACCCAATTGTGGTTCATTTGTGTGGCTAAATAAAGTCCCACAACAAGTTTAAATTAAATTGTGATATACAGAGAGACGCATTTGCATCAATACAACACACTGTAAATTGCTGCAAATTATAGTCAGTGATGCATGAGGAATAATTCAATTAGTTTATTTACATCAGGTTCTACACCAAAGAGATTGCAATCTAACAAGTCACACAAACCAGTTTTTCAGGAAATCCACGCAAGCCCAGGAACATACTAACTCCATGCAGATATAACCGAATATATCCTGCTGGGAAATGCACAGGTAATTAGCTACATTACAGTAATACACTTTTAAAACTTTCCGTTATATTAATAAACAGGGAGATCAAATAAAAATGTTAATTTTTTTTGTTTTAGGTTTTGTGGTCTTTTTAAGCATAAACAGGGAGATGCAATATCCCGCGGTAACGAGAAAATAAGCGCTAAAACACGTTACCCATGTAGTAACGTGTTAACAAAGGTTTTGCCCTGTCTGCGCCATGTTGCAATTTTTTGCAATGCAATACATTTTGCGACGGTTTTTGCGCTAATTTTTTGCGCGACAATTAACGCCTCTTCAATGGTGTCTTTAAAATATGCACAAAAGGTCGCAACTTACCACTAGCATTTTCACAATGTATTAACGGTCGCAAAGTGGTTAATACATTGCGGAAACGAGTGCACGTAGGTTGTGATAGCGAAATATATTGCATCTCCCCCAAAATGCTTAAAATTCCAAACTAGGCATTTATTGCTACTGCACTTTAATAGCCTGTCAGATCGCCTGCTGCATACAGCAAGTGTTATTATAACTATCCTCTTCTGAAAAGAAGGAAAACTCTGCAGTCATATTAATAAAATAGATTGCTTAATACTCTGTGGTCTGTCAGTGCCCATTGTGGTAATTCAGCTGTTAGCCGATACATACTAAGGCAATTTCTCACTGTAAAACATGAATGAGTTTCTTTTTTAACTTGTTGGAAACCTCTATTGTGCCTGACTATATTGTTTCTTAACTCTAGCTATACATTATAACAAAAATAAATAAATATGCAGACCTTACTAGCTTTACAGGTAAATACAGTTCAGAATACACAGATCCCCAAGATAGACTTATCCATTTAATAAGCCTGATAGCATTATCCTAACATGAACAACTTTTTATGTCTTAAAGGGGAAGTTCAGTGCAAATACATTATTTTTTTAGAAAAAAAGCAGTATTTTTTATCCCAATGACCTTAATCTGCCAATTCAGCATTTTGTCTGTGATAAATAAATGCAACCGAAATACTACTTCCTGTTTGCAGGACCCCTAGCAGAGACCATTATGGTTTTGCCCTTGACCCAGCGCCTGGGTTGATTCAGTTGCTCAGTAGAGATCTGAGCATGTTGACTCATCCCCAGCCAATCAGTAGAAATTACTGTTAGGAACATTCCAAGGATGTGGTGCATCCTGGGAACAAGAAGGACCGTTAGAACCTGAAATGTCAGCTCACTAATGTCTAGAGATGGCCGGTTCGCGGACCCGAACCCGGATCCGCCGCGGATTTCTCCCGTCCGCGAACGGCGGATTATTCCGGACTTTCCGGACTTCCGAACTTCCGAACTGCAGATTTTTTTTTTACGAAAATTTTCGAAAATATGAGTATCTCCGTAATTACGAGGATCTACGATACTTGCGGGATCCGGAAAAACCGATGATCCTCGTAATTACGAGGATTCGCGTAATTACGAGGATTAACGTAATTACGAGTATTCTCGTAATTACGAGAATACTCGTAAAAACGAGTAATTCGTGTACATTTTTCAAGACGGAGCAAGCCACATGATCCAAATTAGCCAATGGCAGCTATCATAGTTACGGAAAGCCTCGTTTTTTTACGGAAATCCTCGTTTTTACGGGAATCCTCGTATTTTCAAAAAATACCGTTTTTTTAAAGTCACGCTAGCGGACTGTACTTTTTAGGTATTGTTGGCATTTATACGTGCTTCTAAGGCCATTACCCAGGTCCCTGAGTGGTTAAGTGTACGTTACCAAGGCTATTTAGACCACTTTTAATGCGGATTTTGCCGAACTTTCATTTTAATACGTTTTAACGGGTCCGCTCACGGATTTTCAAATTTTCGGATTTTTTCGAAAATCCGCGGATCCTCGCGCGGACCGGATTTTTCGAAGTTCGGACATCTCTACTAATGTCAACAGCAGGGAACAGCAAAGGGTATGAAATCAACTGATTTTTTAAAATGGGAGCGAATATGTAGAATAACTAAGAAGGCATCACACAAACTAACAATTTAACAAATACCGATAATCTCCACTGAACTGTCCCTTTAAAGTCCCACTTACCTCAAAATATTACTTGCCTAACTGAAGCATGTAGAAGGCAATGCACACTGTACATACTGTGCCCCAACTACAGAATTAAACTGAACCTCAAATGGGTATAACCTGTAATCCATTAACACGGAGATGGTTGGGACTTTATTTAAAAGCAAATTGCAGCTGTTTTTTCATTGAAGATATCTTGTCCTCAAATGTACGCATTTGGACATCCACTTTTCATAAAAATGTATGGCCTCATTTACCAGGCAGCCGCAGCACTCTTTTAATGTCTTAAAGCTGCGCTAACCTATTTACGAACGATTAGCGAGACTTTAAGCCTTGGTTTGCGCCGGCTGCGCGAGTACCGGAAGAGACACTCATGCAGCCGTCACAAGCCTATTTACCAGAGGCTGCACAGTTGTTTTCATGTAAGTATTTAACGTCTGCTGATAGCTGGCGTTAAATACTTACATGCTGGTGAGATTCACCCGAATTCGCACAGACTGGGGTAAATCCGCTACAGGAGATTTGCCCAGAGCACTTGCGGCTCTGGGTGAAACTCCCTGATATTGTCCTGTCACAGTCAGAAAAGATGCAGTTCAATTTCCCTAAATCTATATGCATCATAGTGAAACTTTCTGGTAGGGTATACCAGCTTCCTCGTACTTCGCTCATTCTAGCAACAGTCTTGTTATTGGGGGTTTGCATTTTTGGGGACATTCAGTGAGATTCAATAAAAGTTTAAAAAAAAAAAAATAGTTTAAAATGGTTCTAATTTTGCCCCAACCAATCAGATCTTATTTAAAATATGAAAGCTAATATCTGATTGGTTGGGGCAAAATTAGCACCATTTTAAACGATAAGAACTTTTATTGATTAATCCTGATTATCTTGTATCTTTGCATTTATATGTTTATTTATAAAATGCCACTTATAAATATATGGAGTATACAGACAAAGTTATAGGTCAGAGGTGCCAAACCAGGGACAGACTGGGGGCCACAATAGCTGCACCTTAGGCAGAAACTGGCCGCTCACTTGGCTCCTTCCCTTATTGCCCAAACCATGCCCCCTGCCTGAAGACTCCCACAGACCACCCATTACCATGCCCACATGGCGGTTCCTGTGGGCCACATCTTATACCGAACAGGCCGCATGCACCCCGTGGGCTGGGTATCACTGGAATAGGTGGAAGCAATTATATAGATAAATAATAATAAAAAGGTTTTATACATATTTATAGAATGCCTATTTACATTACGGTTGAATACATAGTATAAGCCTGATATGCATGAGCTTTCTGCCTCAAAGAACTTACAACCTAAGTGGGCAGGTGAACATACAAATTCAAGGAGGGGGTAGAATGTGGGAAAGTGACTGTGGCAGCTAACAAATAATTTTTTTTACTGGTGTTTAGAGATGTAGGATTCAGGTTTAAACTAAAAGCTACTAATGGATATTTCCTGGTGAAGTCAGGGGGGGTATTTTTAGAGGGAAAGGTTTAATGCAGAAGGACACAGTGTTTTTGAAAAAGACTGACTTGGGAGAAATGCAGGACACGTCCAGGAACATAAGAGGCCAAAAGAGAAGATAAGTACAGTAGGTCAGTGCAGCAGTGCAAAGGGATTTGAAGATTAAGTGAAGATTTTTCAAGCTTATTCTTTGTTTGATGGGAAGCCACCCTATGGACTTGTGGAGCTGTAGGTTCTGTTTTTGGAGAGAGCAAATTGATTTGAAATGCTGAGTTCAAGATGACTGAAAGAGGGAGTATTTTAGAGGTTAAATGAAAGGAAAGAGTGGATCTTGGAAAGGAGAAAACTTCTTACGCATGTTGATGTAATGACAGAATAAAAGAAAGAAACTTAAAGATAAGGCGAATTCAAGAATCCTCGAACGTCTTGATTTCAGCTATTCGAGGATTATCAAACGGCTGGAAGTTCCGCAGCCAGATGTTCAAAGGTCCCAGGGCTCAACCTGGAACCCCAATCCCCAGCACTTAGAAGTGCCCTTGTGGCCATTGGGAGGGCCCTTGTGGTACTGACAAATGCCTTTTGGGACTAAAGGGGTCCTGCAGCTCAAACCAAGAAAACCGTGCCCGGTACTTAGAAGTGCCCTAGCGGCACTGAAATGTGTCCTAGTTAGGGGTCCTGCAGCTCGAAACCAGGACCCCCATTCCGGTTTCAAACTGCAGGACCCCCTATCAGAAAGGCTCTTATTAGAGCCACAAAGGCTCTTCTAAAAGCAAACGGGGGGCCTGGTTTTGAGCTGCAGGACCCCCAATAAAGGCACTTGTCAGTGCATCTAGGGCACTTACATGGGTCACAAAGGCACTTATAAATCCTGTGGAGGGGAGTACCGGTTCGAGCTGCGGGGGCCCCTTAAGCCCCAAAAGGCACTTGTTAGTGCCACAAGGGCACTTATCAGTGCTGGGGAGGGGGTTCCCAGTTTTGAGCTGTGAGACCCCTTAAGCTTCCAACAGGCCCTTTACAGGGCCACAATAGTCTTTCTAAGGACCCATGAGGGGTCCTGGGTTGAGCCACGGGACCCCGAATGTCCGGCTGCAGGACTTTCAACCATTAGAACGGCCAAATTTGAGAATCAAATGTTTGAGGATTTCAAATTCGGCCATTGGAAGTTTACCAAAAGTGGCCCCCTTCCTGCAGGGACATGTTCCCCGGACCATTTCTCAGGTCCCAGAGCCATTTAAAGTAATTTTCAGAAAATTCCTTGAAAATTCTAATTTTCAAAATTTCTGGAATTTTGAAAATTTGCAGAAAAATTTGGAAAGGGGAATTCCGGAAAATCTGCGAGATCTTCTGTGGAACTGGGTTCGGATCCGCGATCTGGCCATCTCTAATCAGTATGATGTCAATGTGTAAGACCTCTTTGACCATAGGCTTTACACCAGTAAATAAAGGGCATTCTGTGCTGCTTTATACAGTATAAAGATTCTATAGATGACAGAACTTACAAACTTCCAGAGGTCACATAACACTATTCAAAATGTATTCATTTATGTACATATTTGCCCCATTGTGTTTGCAATCTATACCTAGTTAATCTGGATACATATTAACCTGTCAGTTTGGCTTATTAAAATTTGTAAACAAAACTTGAACACAAAAAGAAAACCCACACAATTATATGCAGATGCATTTTGAGCACATTTCCAAGCCTCTTATATAACCCTGACAACCTGAGTGCCAATTGAAACTAGTAACTCTTATTTATTTAGGCAATAAAGCTAGATAGAATAGAACACATCTAGTATACAGGGCGTAAGGACACTACATGTCACCATAATGTGAGCTTCTGTCAAAGTCCCATTAATTTAACCATCATTACGGCCACCCAAATGCAGACCCTTACTTTTTTAGTGGGTTCCTTGGTGTTTAATGTTGGCATGTTGGAACAGTGTTGTGCAGAGAGTGACATTTTCAGTAAGTTATAAATAATATTTTTAAAAATATTTGAAAAATCTGTCTCAGTTCTAATCAATAGTGTAGCAAAATACTCCTCTCAAATCAAACCTTACTTTGTAACACACCCAGCATTGTCACTTTTACCAGGGGGTTTGATATAACATTAGCATAACCATAATGTAGCTGTAGCAGGGACTTGCATTACACTGCAGCAAACAAGATGAAAATGAACAAGGGCTTTAGTTTCCCCTTGTATGTGTTTAAGGAATCACTGGTAAATTATGCTATGCTGTTTATTTAAACTGCAATAAAAGCTATTAATAAAAGCAATCACTGCCTTTTAGCAAATTAGTAATATCATTATTTTCAGTGAAAAGACATTAAATGCATTTTTATGGCTGGAATAAAATGTTAATTTATCACTCTGCCAACCTAGAAACAAAATACTTTCAAAGCTTTTACTGCCAACATTTTGAGTTTATGGCCAATGTTTTCTTACAACATTTAGATAAAACAATATTAAGACAAAATGTACTGCAAACTAACCAAAGAAAACTGTTGTGTACCAAGTCTCTATTCATTAGGAAATTTACCTTTAGCATCAATAGCTGCCTTTGAGATGTTTGAAAACACCCAGAACCCAGATGTTTGAAAAACTCCCAGAATTCCTTAGCTGTTCTCTGCAGACTACTTGATGCTGGGAGTTGTAGTTTTCGAACATCATAAAGGCTACTAGTTTCCAACTTCTGCCTATGATCTATTTACACACAGCAATCAAATCAGATTGCATTATGTACGGTAGACAACATAAACGTCTCATTGCAAGAGAGAAGTTGTGAGTACAGAGCTCTGGTGGGATTTTCCACTGAGTCCTCAGTATGCCCACTAAAGAACATGACAATACAAAGTTTATATGAGGATGAGTAATGGGAAATTACTAAATATTAAATCAAATAAGGAACGTCCTTTGTTCAGGAAAATAGTAGAATGGTAGGTCTAGTGCTTGCCAAAAGCTTTATAACATTGATTATGAATTTCAAAAGATGGTCTACTCCTCAATTGTATTTCTAATTTTGTTTATCCTTACAAAAGAACTAAAGCTAAAATGCAAAAGTCTGAATGGATAGAATAATTCCCAACTAGCAATATCTGTCACCTATAAAAACAGCAGTGCTCCCAACCACCCTGGTTTGGAAGGGACAGATCCAATCTGAAGGACCAGACCCTGCATGCCAGAACATCATAATCTGTCCCACAGGGGTTTGGGCAGTTGGGAGTGGGTTGGGGCATTCCAGGGGCAGAGTTTGGCAGTCAGTGGCCCAGAGGGGGACTGGGACACATTAAAGTGTCCCTTTTACAGTATATATACAGTTCAACTTATGCTGCCACCACTGCTAGCTAGGCACGGGGCTCTTCATTCAGCAAAGAGTCTTGAATAAATGGCTGGTTCATTTATTTGTACTCACAGTTCTATTAATTATAACCATGATACTGGAAATCAGTCAGGAGTTTGAATCTCCCGCACACAAACATTGTGAAGTTATTATTTTTAAAAGTCTGCTTTTAAAAATCACAGTTGGTTACTTAAATCTAAACCCCCTCTGAAAGCTAATACACTTTTCTTCCTTCCTAGTCCCTACCAACTCTCTATTAAGCCAATGCTCTGCAGCCTGCAGTAAATTAGTTTATTATTCATTTGTAGACTGATCTAAGAAGCCTCTTCTTTGCATTATTCTCTTCAGATCCTTTCAGTATATTGTCATTTTCATCTTTTCTCCCTTTTTCTTTGCTATCTGATTATATTAGGGGGTTTCCCTCATGCTCACATGGAACTTAAAGATGTGTTTGGATGTTAAATAAGTGAAAAACTGTAATACATTAATAGCTAACAAAAAATATATAGGCAACAGTGCTAGACAACTGACAAGCAATGAAAAAAGTTGATAGTGGAAAACTTTGTGTAAGTTTTTAATGCCAGCTGATTCTGCAAGAGGTGTAATTGCGATGCACGAGAAGATGCTATCAACCTTTAACATCCGAAGTGTAGTTGAACTGAGAAGAGATATCAGCTTCTGGGGCATCTCCCTTGTTTATTTTTACGTTTGGCAATAAGCAAATAACACAGGGACGCAAGTAGTAAGTTAATAATAGCTCACCGTGCCAGATTTCCTGAAAGCACCAAATATATAATCCTATCAAGAACATATTATTAATAAATAACCTGGAAAGGGGAAATACCCATTGTATCTCTAGTATGGCAAACAAAACAACCCACCTATTACTAGTGCTATTTTTGTCTGCTTTTCCTGAAACTGTGTATTGTATCCATCAGTACAAGTTCTTATTGTAAAAAAAAATACTTGTTTTTTTATTACACATAAAGGCAGAGACTCTGCAAATAGCACACAGCGCAATTTTAATGGTATATAATCATATATATATTATATATTAATCCAAGGTCCACCTTCTCTTTTATGAGAGAACGAGAGATGTTTGAAGTGGTTTAATCTGCACAAAAGATGGATTGTTTCTTAAATAAGCACAGCGAACACCTTTCCTTACATCACTTTAATTCAGTGCAAGTTAGTTCATGAAATTAGCAAAACCTTTAGGGAAGATCTGTTAACAGTGTTTGTTGTTGCCAGGAAAAACGTGGAACGTGGAACTTTTGCAGTTTGTTGACGTTTCAAAACATGAACCGATGGAGCTAAAAGATCAGAATACAAGACTCGTATGACTTTTATTTTCATCTTCAGACCCCTTAAGCTATTTCACATAAACTTTATACATTTGTTTCGAACTTTACCCCTAAGTAACATAGTTTTGAAGGTGAAATTTTGCTTTAACATTACAATTCAATAGTTTCAAAAAATAAATGAAAGGAAATAAGGCAGTGGAGCAGATCCAGCAATGTAAAAGGCAATAAGCTCTTCTGAAATCACTGACCTTTATTTTTATCACAGGACCATGATCATATATTTCTTGAAGTAATTTCAATTTTTAGAAAAACTCGCATGCTTTGTGGTCTTTTTTTAATAATTTCACTGTGGTTTTCGTTAACAATCTGCTATGTACACCATTTTAAATGACCCTACTGCAGCATTCCACCATTAGCAAAGACTTAATTATTCTCTTAAAAGGAAAGGTAAGTGCTAAAGACCATTTTTTCTCTTTGTACTTGGCTGAATCAAACACTGTATCACATGCCTTTTACTTCTCCTTTAACAACATAATTAAGTTCTGTGGGGGACCATTGCAACCATTCCATTTAAAATGAAGCACACAGCACATCAATAAAAAAGAAACGCCTGATGGGGCTATTTAATAATTAAAAAACATAGTTTATTAAAGAATCTATAACAACACCAAACAGTAACAATACAAAACTGATTCAGCTCACACTGTCATTTAACAGCCACCAACACGCTTTATTCACATAGGCATTACAAGACAGCTTTTTAGTAAGACATCTGTTGCTCTCCAGTCCAACTGTCAATAATGGCTGTGACCGCAATTGTCACAGCCATTATTGACTGCTCTTCCCCCTGCTTCTTACCCCATCCATACTTGTGTTAATAAATACGTTTGTAGAGCTCTGGAAGAGGTTGCTTCCTTGGGAAGACAACACATTAAAGATCTGGCTTGTAATGCATCTTCTAAAGTGGTGAATGGTGTGAGGCAGGTTCCACAGGAGAGCCAAATTAAAGGATAACTCTAGCCCATCCCTCCTCTTTCTCTCCCCTCTACCCCATTAAAAACTTTTCATAAGAGAACATACTTCACCTTCAGCTCTGTTGACATTTTCACCATAAAGCAACAAACTCACTAGATAAATGAAAAGTTTGTTTTTCTTAGTTACCCTCCAATGAATGCTTAAAATTCAAATCCATCCAACATATTAAAGGAATTGTACACTGAAGAAAAATGATTTTGCCTAATTTCAATCTATAAAATAATACATGTAAGTAGCACTTATTCTGTGTTGCTGCATGACTTCAATCCTGTACTTGTTTTGCTCAAGCTCAGTCTTTAAGTCCCTCAGCCCCCTGCCAGACTATCAGACTCTCTATGAGGGCAAGCATGCTCAATAATACCTATGAGGCAGCATTGGGAAATTAAATTTCCCTCAATGCAGTTCATGCATCAACTGTCACCATTCCAGCTACAGAAAAACTATATACAACAGAATAGTGGATGACACTAAGGCACTCGATTGACAGCTAAAATGTAAGATGCTTCAGATTGGATGCCTAAACAAAAAGGGGACAGATTTCCCAGTATACATACCCTTTAACAAAAATCTCCTGAATCAGTTTCTTCCGAACATTTATTGTGGTGGCTATTTACAAGGACCAACATTTGCATTATCTACAGAATACATTTATTTTGGTTCTATTTTGCAAATTATATGAGTTACATATGTGGATAGGGGGTTAGCTAGAGGCAATCATATAACAGTAAACCCATTGGCCCACATATTTGAGTGACATTTTCAGAATGTTCTATTTTACTCTTGTGTGTTGTTTAACCTTCTATTAATGAATTTCTCCATTTTTTGCAAAAAAAAAAAAAAATTAGTTCTCTTTATAAGGCTCCTTTTTTAAATCATTTGGCAACCCTGACTTATGATTTGCCGTTATCTAAAGGAGACCTTTAAAGTGTTCCGCAGTTGGTTCATAATATCAGCAATCTAAATACCATGTAAAATTCTCCCAAATAAAAGGTATATTCTGAATGAACATTTTTCAAAATAATTATTCTTTCATATTTTATTCATCTAATTTTGTGCTGTTTTATTCATCATTCTCTATGAAAATTCAGTAAGACATTTTAAAATGAATGTCGTCTATCATCCTCTATAAAAATCAGCAAGGCATTGTAAATTTGTCTTCAGCAAATATTTCATCACTCTGGGACTTTGTGTGTGTTAGCATAACATATTAAGTATTCCCGAATTTCATCTTGATATGACATTTGTTAATGAATTGTATCAGAGATGTTAGCCATCTAAGATGTATTGTAAAGTCTCCATACCAGTAGCAGTCATTTAAAGGGTATGTCCACCCTTCTGAAATAATTTTTACCAAACATTCCCCCTGTCCCCACAGCCCCAACCGATATGTTAGTAATATCAGAAAATGCCCAAAACTTTACTTACCTTCCCTCTTTCCTCTGCCGCGCTGCCAGGCCCTCTGCTTGCGAGAAAATGCAAGCAGAGGAGCGGGACCAGCAGTCGCGTCTGTGATTGGCTGAGCGGCAGCCAATCACGGACGCGGCTGCCGGGAGTTCAGTGCGGCGGAGGCAAGAGGGAAGGTAAGTAATGTTTTGGGCATTTTTTGATATTACTAATAGAGCGGTTGGGGCTGGGGGGACAGGGGGAATGTTAGGTAAAAAGCATTTTACACTAGGGGGAGGGAATCCTAATTGGGAGGGAGAGGGAGGGGGAGGGAGGGGGGAGAAGGGCTGCAGTACGCATGCCAAACTTCTCCCGAGGCCAGGTAGGAGGCAGAGTCCTATATGGACTCTGCTATCCTCCAGGTGGGCAGTTTTTGGGACTTTGGGGGACTACTACAGGAGAACCATATGGAGCTGGGATGTGAGGTAAGGACTAAACTACACTACACAATGGGGCCAGTAGTGGGGGGGATTATAGTTCTGGCGGTGGACATGCCCTTTAAGAACACACCCAAGTATAAACCCAAATTAACCCTTTGGGCTCATTATTATTATGGATAGAATTAGATAGTGCTAACAACTTCCATAGCGCTTTACAATTACATGTACACATTCACACCAGGCCCTGCCCCGAATAGCTTACAATCTAAGCACATTTATTTGACACATACAACCTTTTAGTATGTCTTTATGATTGTGGGGGAAAACCCAGTTTTTGACAATGCATGAACATGTATAAAAAAAATGCATGCATTAGCATGCATTTTGTAGTTTAAACATGGAATTCATGTTTTTTTTTTAACAGGACAAATAATTGATCAATCTTGTCCACCCATTTTTATCTTACAACAGTATGTAAAACAAAGCAACACAGGAACAGGAAAATTGCCATATTTTAGCTAGTAGATGAAAATGTTAATTTTATTACAAATGATTTTCAAATAAAGTAAATAATCATATTTTGCACTATATAACCTTATTCTGACCTTTACTTTGCCTTATCAATGCCCTCCCCCCCCCCCCCCCCCACGCTGTCACTTTAATAAAGCCACTGGTCCCCTTTCCATATCCAAAGATAAACTTCTATTAAGAGGCAACATTTCATTTGAAACTTTTAAATATGGGATTAGCAGAAATGTCACAGGATTCTTAAACCACAAATGCCGAAACTGCAACATTAATGGTTTTGGCATTTTTAGTTTTCGAAAATTCCATGGTAAAATTTCTATCTGTAGGTCTGACTGATGACTCTCCCAAGTGGAACCAGTAGTTTCAACCCAAAACCCGAATTTGGTCTAATTCTGCTTCATCTTTACTTCTGAAAGATAAAACACATTAACTAATTGGTGAATAAATGTAATGCAATAGAACATTATGAAGAAATCTTTATATCTAGAAATACTACTGCAAATGTAATTTGTCCAACAAGAATTAATACTTGTTCACTTGTTTCTATTTTTAACTCAATTATATTCTTATATTTGAGAAAAAAACAAAACTTTTGTGAGCTTGTCACCCAGTTAGTAGAAGTACTTTTGACCTTAAAATAATTTGTTTTAGAAATCAATAATTGGCTTGGCGAGATGCACAGGATGGAGTCTTACTGTGCCTGAACGTTTGCTGAGGATACTGAAAGAGCTGACCTGTTTCAACAGCATTAAAACCCTTTTATTCACTTGTAGAAAAAAACTAACATGATGCAGAAAATGTGTACTTTATGAATATGTTCTAAAATGGGTTATTTTATTATGATCATAAATATGGATTACAAGTAGGGATGGACTATTTGAATTCGAACAAATTCGGACTCCTCGAACTATCCCGGACCCCGATTTTAAATATTTTTGGACTTTCGATAAATATCGAATGTTCAACCGTTCGAATATGCGAGTAAAATGCCTATTATACCTATACGCGAGCATCGAATCCGCGAGTAAAGTATCCATTAAAAACTATACGTGAGCATCGAATCCGCGAGTAAAATGTACATGGTATCTAGGCGCGAACATCGAATGTTCGAACGCGAGAGCTCGAAAATAGTGCCAGTGAGAGTAAAACTGATTTTTTGAATGTCCTGGATATTGGAACATGTTCCCCAGACAATTTCCCAGGTCCCACAGCCATTTACATTAAGTTACCATTAATATTTTATTTGTATTTCATTAGAACTTTTCAAACTATTTGACTCCCATTGATTTTAATGGCTCCGTTTTCAAACTTTCGAACTTCCATATAGTTCGAAAGTTTGAAAACTGACCGAACTTTCGAAAGTTCGGCCATCTCTAATTACAAGTCTATTTAAAATGAACACATAGTTAAGATGTCCCCATCTTCATTTAAAATCTTTATATTGTATAGCCCAGGACCTACTAATTAATAGGAGGTATGGTCTTCCTTTAAGTAATTTCTAACTCGAAACATGCCTGTAAGTCAAGTCCTCTAGTCACTTCAATCTTTTATTTTATTGTTTATCTTATGGTTATTTATATATGCAATTATGCAGTAATTTACACATGAATAACGCTATGTGTCTAGGTCCTCCCAACTTACGAAAGTTAACATAAATGTCAATATCTCATATTATCCATGAGAGCTAATTTATCATGGCCAGTCTCATTTTCACTTAAAAAGTGGGGCTTATTAGGGGTGGTATTGCCAAATTTAGAATAGTGTGCGTACTGGGTGGAATGGAGATGAAGCCAAAAAGAAAAATTGTAAGATTTGGCAGATCTGTTGTATTCAATTAGATCAACTGGACTTGAAATGTAGTTCTTGAAGACGTTTCGCTAGTCATCCGACTGGCTGTCTCAATTCAGAATGACTTGTACAAGAATCTGTGGCAATTATGTAACGCTGGAAAATCAATTAGGCATATCACAGCCAGGTGTTAAAGGGTTGATTAGAATCGAGGCTAAGAGTGTTATAGGAACGCCCAGAGTAAAGGTGTTCAAACCGCATTGTCACATGGCAGACAGTTGGTGTCGAACCCCCCCACTCTATTTAGGCTTTGTTTCTGTTCTTATGTTCACATAATGGCTCCTTAACACCTCTCTTGACCAGTCACGTTCTTCTTTCGCCAGTATTTAACTACAATCTTCAAAGGTGGTCCTTTATCCTTAATGCAGATGACAACAACGGCTGTATCCTGACCCGAGGAATTGGATCTTTCTGTGCGGTCCATACTTGATGCGTTGCTGTTTCGTCCCCCTACATCCCATCAGAGCACTTCTTCACATCACTGCACTGCATATATGAGTCGCTTTTTCTGTGTTTAGGTATTGGGTCTTTCGGATGTACCACTTGCTGTCAGTGTGGTTGTTTTGGGTTAACAGACGTATACGATGTTTTTTTGAAAAATTCTTCTTACTTTTCTCGGAGACCCCCCGGCTACATATGGTATGACCATGTTAATTCCTACCTGTCTTGCTTTTCTTTTTTTTTTTTTTTTTTTTTTTTTTTTTTTTTTTTTTTTTATTTTTTTTTTTTTTGTTTTTTTTTCCCCCCACCAAACCCGGCCCCCCCCCACCCCCCCCCCCCCCCCCCCCCCCCCCCCCACACCCCCACCGCCCCCCCCCCCACACCCACCCCCTTTTTTTTTTTTTTTTTTTTTTTTTTTTTTTTTTTTTTTTTTTTTTTTTTTTTTTTTTTTTTTTTTTTTTTTTGTTTTTTTTTTTTTTTTTTTTTTTTTTTTTTTTTTTTTATTTTTTTTTTTTTTTTTTTTCTTTTTTTTAACAGAGGAAGAAGGTTTTTTGCTTTTTTTTTCCATTTTTTTTTTTTTTTTTTTTTTTTTTGTGTTTTTTTTTTTTTTTTTTTTTTTTTTTATTTTGTTTTTTTTTTTTTTTTTTTTTTTTTTTTTTTTTTTTTTTTATATTTTCTGTTTTTTTTTGTTTTTTTTTTTTTTTTTTTTTTTTTTTTTTATTTTTTTTTTTTTTTTTTTTTTTTTGTTTTTTTTTTTTTTTATTTTTTTTTTTTTGAAATTTTCTTTTTTCTTTTTTTTGTTTTTCTCGGACCCTTTATGGTCCATTTTTTATTTGCATCTTTCTTTTTTTTATGCCCCCCTTCACTGTTGTATTCGTGTTCTTTCTTTTCCTTCTACTTCTTTTGACAAAGCCCAGTCTGGATCCACAAGTTTTAAGGGCTCTCTCTGAGATGTTTCATTTCTTTAGCCTTCGCCTCTGCTAGTGGGGATGTTCTCGGCTCTGTGTTGCAGGGTTCTGATGACACCCAGCTTGTGATCTAAAGGGTGGTGGGAGTCAAACATCAAAACTGATCTGTGTGTGTTGGTTTTCTGTAACCTCTACTTCCGTTTACCATTTTCCTTACTTTCTACAAGGAAATGGAAAAGGATAGGAAATGGTAAACTGGAAGTAGAGGTTTACAGAAACCAACACACACAATCAGTTTTGATGTTTGACTCCCACCACCCTTTAGATCACAAGCTGGGTGTCATCAGAACCCTGCAACACAGAGCCGAAACATCCCCACTAGCACAGAGGCGAGGCTAAAGAAATGAAACATCTCAGAGGAGCCCTTAAAACCTGTGGATATCCAGACTGGGTGTTGTCAAAAGAAGTAGAAGGAAAGAAAGAACACGAATACCAACAGTGAAGGGGAAAAGCAAGACAAGGGATGACGGTCATCCCATATGTAGCAGGGTCTCCAGAAATAGAAGAATTTTCAAAAAACATGTATCCCTGTCTGCTTTAAACCGAACACACACACTGAGGCAGCAATTGGTACATCCGAAAGACCCAATACCTAAACACAGAAAAGCGACATCATATATGCAGTGCAGTGCAGTGAAGAATGCTCTGATTTGTATGTGGGGAGACCAAACAGCAACTGCATCAACGTATGGCCCAGCACAGAAGATCCAATTCCTCGGGTCAGGACTCAGCCGGGTATCTGCATCTTAAGGATAAAGGACATACCTTTGAAGATTGTAATGTTAACATACTGGCGAAGGAACGTGACTGGTTCAAGAGAGGTGTTAAGGAGGCCATTTATGTGAAAATAAGAAACCAAGCCTAAATAGAGGTGGGGGGTTCGACACCAACTGTCTGCCATGTACAATGCTGTTTTAACACCTTACTCTGGGCGTTCCTATAACACCTCTTAGCCACTATCTAATCACACCCTTAACACCTGGCTGTGATATGCTAATTGGGATTTTCCAGGGTACATAATTGCCACAGATTCTTGTACAAGTCATTCTGAATTGAGAAAGCCAGTCGGATGACTAGTGAAACGTCTTCAAGAACTACATTTCAAGTCCAGTTGATCTAATTGAATACAACAGATATACCATGACCTGGATGAATGAGAACCTTCACAAGCATAAGATTTGGCAGATAAATATAACATGATATATTTTGGTTTTCTCTTTTACTATGTTTCATTGAAAACTGTAGACAAACAAGCCTTAATGTTTTTTCAAAAGGAAACATAATAAATGGAAACACTGATCATGGTGAATAGAATTATGGTATTCATCAAATAAATAAAAAGTGGCGTATTTCTAAGCTTTGTTGCCAGCATTATAAGGGACTACAATCTTCCCCCATATTGAGATATTCTGTAGGCAGGTTTGAAACTAGGGCTTTTTGTTTAGGGAATAGATAGATAGATTTGTCATTGAGCACATTAGGCAAATTAAAATACACTGCATACCGGTCTATTAGTAGCAAATCAACGTTTTGGTGCTTGTGTGGCACCTTTTTCAAGACACAACATTCAGAAGTGTTCAGTGAACACACACATATATAGGCCAAAGTGTGGCTTTACCAAGTCCCACCCCCCAATTAAGAATACATGTTTTATAGGTAAACTAAAACATATGATGCCTATTCAACAATTCAAAACTAGAGATGTTCGAGTCGTTTCGTTTTGTTTTCGAATTTTCGAAATTTTCTGAAATTTCAAAAGTTCGTGTTTCAAAAATCATCTACTTTCGATTTTCGATTTTTGAAAATCGTCTATTTTCTAAAATTGTCTATTTTTGATTCTCAAAAATCGTCTACTTTCGATTTTCCATAATTATCTATTTTCGATAATTATCTACTTTCGATTTTCAATTTTCGAAGATCATCTACTTTCGATTTCGATAATCATCTACTTTCGATTTTAATAATCATCTACTTTCAATTTCGATAATCATCTACTTTCTATTTTGATAATCATCTACTTTTGATTTCGATAATCATCTGCTTTCTATTTTGATAATTATGGAATTTTCGATAAAAATTCGGGTTTCGTAAATTTTGGGAGTTTCAAAAGTTTTGGTGGGACTTCGAAACCCTCGGATTCGATTTGAAACTGGGTTCTATTAGAACACACAACACCTCTCTATTCAAAACATGTTTGATGTGTAAAAGGTGCAAAATAGTGCATAAAGATAATATATTCTGTGCAAACCTTTTCCATATAAATTATGCATAAATATAATAACTTATGTGCAAACTTTTTCGTTATATAAATTATGCATAAAAGCATACAAACACAAGTTAAGAACATGAGTTTCGTTTTAAGATGTCTAGATGTTAGAAGGAAGATTCTAATCATTAACGAAACCTGCAAATGACCAATTCGCATTAAGTCCTTTTGGCGCTTCCAAAGTATGGATCCAATATGTAGGTGCTACACAAGTACCGAAATGTTGACAAAAATGTTTTTTTCTACTAATAGTCTGTTGTGCGATGGATTTAACTTAATTGATGTGATGTGCCACATACAGCAGTGACTGCCACAACACACCCAGCCCAAACGCTTCTGTTAAGGTGTGCAGATGTCCTACCCTCTACTCTAAATTATTTTTACAATACTGTACAGAAAAATTGTGAAATTTGCATCACATACTTTCATTGATAATATTAACAGCTGTCGGAATACATTTAACCCAATACACTCTGGGGTGCAGGCTGTGCCTTTGTTTTGATTGGTCCAGAAAACAGCTTTTAAATGCTTGCTTCTTTAAGATGTTCACAAGAAAAAACGATCAGCTTCATATATGTCATCCTAGGTATGTGATTTGCAGGCAATATGCGTTGTGTAAGTCAACTGTTCTTTGGTGAGCTGACACTAGTACTGGTGACATATTTACAGCCTGGCAGAGACTATAGGCAATAACTGATATTTATTCCCCAGCAATACAATTATTAAAAGAAGTTGAAATCTTTCCTTTGATATAACAGAAGTAATGGATAAACCTCTGTCTCCATCTGCCTCAGTAAATGTACACCATGTACTCTACTCCCACCATCACACAACATAGTGCTGTAATACTGTATCTTCCTAGAGCTATTAAGCCCTTAAGGCTAAAGTAATAACATGGAAGCACAGGTTTAGGTTCAACTAATGACTAACAACCAGCCAGTGCCCAGCCAGTAATATAATGCATCATTTTCAATTCAATTCATTGTATAGCCAGAGACTGAAGATACTGATAGGCACAATGAGTGCCAAATGAGCAGAATTATTTCTTCACTGAAAGGATAATAAAAGCTTTAAACTCATCTCAGTGAATAAGTGTACGTTAATACAGTAAAAGAATTGAATGGCATAAGTAGAAAGGAATTCTACATATGAAAGAGCATGCTAAATCATTCACTTGTTCATTTTCAAAGGAGACAAGGCTTGTCAATAATCCAGTTGCATATAATGTAAGAGAGTTAAAGGGGAAATACAAATGCAGCAATTCAAATGCACCACATTTCGAGTTGCATATCATGTCTGAAGTTCTTACAGCACCATCACTGGTTTGTCTGAAGTTGGAGTCCTGCTGGGTGCTTTAGGGTTATGTACACTTGGAAATTTGTTTTTTTAATTACCCATCAGTGGAAACTATAATTCTTCCCACCTATCACTGTAGCATTTTTCATTGATCAGCCCCCTATTTCTTTAGAAATAAAATCTGGACCATCTTACATTTCAGCTGTCAATCAAGTGCCTAAGCATAATAAACTCTTCTGTTATGAGCAGTTTGGCTTTAGGTGGAATGGTGACAGTTGGTATGTGAACTGCGTGGTGGGAAATTCAATCTCCCAATGCTGCCTTATAGGGATGACTGAGCATGCTTTCCCTCAGAGAAAGTCAAATAGTCTGTCAGGGGGCTGGGGAACTGAGCTTGAGCAAAACAAGTGCTGGATTAAAGTCATGCAGCAACACAAACACATTAGAGTAAGTGCTTCTTACATGTATTCAATTATAGATTGAAATGAGGCAAAGTCATTTCCCAGTTACATTTCCTTTAAGGATCCACCCATAAATCACTAGAGATGGCTGAATTTTTTAAGTAAAAGTTTGGAAGTTCGATAGTTCAGAAACTAACCCATTAAAGTCAATGTGAAAAAATAGCTTGAAAAGTTCAAATGACTGTGGCACCTGGAAAATAGTCTGGGGGACATGTCTATATCACACTACCTTCCCATACAATCAGGCAATTGTCAGGTTTCCGCACACTACATTTATTATGGCCAATTCGAGGGTTACCGAACGATAGTTCGTACAAACTCATGAAGTTCAACCCGGGTTTGAGTTTGGGTCCATCACTACAAATTGCACACCAATGAAACCTACAGGCACTCTGTGCCTCTCCATCCAAAGTATTTTAACTTTGCATATAAAGACTAGACTATAGTAGATACAGCAGCACTATGGTTATATGTAGTATATTTAATAAGTCAATTTATATTTTGCTATAACAAAATTTTGCTGTACCAATATAACTACAGCTTCTATAAAGGCTGTTCTGCTGTTGAAAATTTGGGACTTTAGCTTTACCTCTAAATAATTTGCCACAGATGTCCTGTCTTTCCCTTTAACCTTCACAGTGCATTCCAAGATGGGCACACTTCAGTTCATTTTTCTATCTGGTTCCATTTGCTGGTCCCACCAGATTACATATATATTACAACTATATTTGTATGTAAATGTAACATATGTTTGGTCCCAGCAAATATATGGTTATAAAGCCTTCTTTTACATCTTGTTGAAGGCTGATTGAAGGGGAAAAAGTAGCTAATCCTTATTTCTAACTCGTAAAGATCATCATATTAACCACAGTCTATAAATTTGCTTTCTGATTCTGTGTGTAGTAAAGGAATTCTGCTGATTTGAATAGGATTAACATAACCAGCAGTAATGTTCCTTATTGAACAGAATTGTTTATCTTCTCTAAATTGACAGCAAATTATGAGGCCATAGATTCCTTCCTGTATGTTTTCATTTATACATACCTTATAGCTGACTCACCCATTATTTGTGGATTACAACTGCCAGCCGTAAAGCCTGCAGGTAGGCTATTATGGGTGTAGGCCTAATTATCTTATCCTTTATGGGTTAATATTCTGATCATTTGAAATCTAGAAAAAGCATGGAAAATACCTGTGGTTTTTTTAAGCCCAGAGACTCATTTTTTAAAGCAAACATCAGGTAAATAGTAATACAGAGACCCAACATTACATTATATCTCCCCAGTGTTTAATATCTGCATCACTTCCTTCCTATCACAATAGTTTTCTCCAGAACAATGAACCAGAAGTGTTCTCTAATACTGAGATCCAGCCAGGGCAAGCAATAAACCGGGTTAACAAATATTCCCGGTATGTTTATTTTTAAATACGGTAATAATATTGTATAAAATTGTTGTTTTATCAGTTAGTTTTAAGCTCAAACAAAAGAAACAACTTGTGAATTACCCCAGAAGAATTCTCTCCTTTTAACAGAGACTCTTCCGCATTTTTATTATTTTACTCTTTTCAGTTCCAGAAAACTAAACAAAAACCCTCTGAACTTTAAAACTCAAATGATCTTTCTCACCTTCTGTAGATAACATAAAGGTCATGTTCTAGATCTCACAACCTTCCACAGCCTACAGTACCTGATCAGACACGCTTTCAACAGGTCTTACAACTAAACTCAATTAAACCTGATATGAAAACGTATGACACACTTCTATTGGAAGACAAATGCGTTGCCTTCTGAAAGTCTTTACTTAGTAGATTCGTGTTTATTTATTTTATGAAATGAATTGTACATTCAGGCCTGCCAACTACATTACCTAACATAGCAAGAATACACAATGCCGAGTGTTTATTTGACAATGTTAATCTAGCAAAGTAACCTCACTCATTTAAAGTGTTTTTTTCATAAGTCACCCCCTGAATAAATGGAAATTTAATAATAATTCATAAGAAAAAGTTCCCAAATTATCAGAAAGAAATTAAATCATATGCTGGCATTTTGCAATCTATATTAGGGCTTGTTCACTCTAGGGGGCTTTTTGGTGCAATGTCAAAGTGCTATGCTCATGGGAGTGAATGATACCGTTCACACCTACGAGCTGCGATATAGTGTATTGCGTGCAGGGCACTGTTTGCAGCATTTTGCTGCGTTATTGCATAGCTGTGCCATTGAAATCAACGCAGGGGAACATTGCACAATATTGTAGTACACTGTCCCTGCAGCGTTAGCAGCCTCGTAGTGTGAACGTAACCTTAGTGGATTGCTTACTCAAAGTAATGCTTACCATACACTTGCCCAACATTATATCAACTCGACATTCAATCTAACGCAAAATTCAAATTGATAGTAACATGGGGCCCAGGTAACAATTATTACCTTGTAATGTTCCTAACCTTTCCGCGATCCCACACTGCAATATGGGATATAAACACAATTATGTATTTACGGTATTGCATCGCAGAAAGGTTAGACATGCAGCTTTGTAACCTGCTGTTACACCCGGTGGAGAGGGTTTTCCACTTATTTTAACATTATGGAATCTCCCTGAAAGTTTCTATAAAAATCTCACCCTTAAGCATTAGAGGCAGCAAAAAAAACCTCATCCAAATATCTTTATCAACTCCCTTCTCAATACAAGTTGAGATCTGTACCTCTTCGTTTAATAATTGCATATACACAAAGTAATGACATATAATTATTACAATAATAAATCCCCTGGCAAGATATTTAAAAGACAACTGATCTGTTTTGATTTGTATATTATTTGAACTTGATATGTCTAGATAATTGCAGTTTTTAGAAAAAGAAACATTCTTTTAATAAAGATTCCACAGAAGCATTAAAGAAGCACTAAACTGAAATTTGTAAATTGCTTTAGTTTAAAAGCATATCAGATGGCACCAGCTTGAAGAAAACAGCTTCTGCCAGGCTTCCTCTGTGCTTCATCACTATCTTTAATACAGGAAAGCTCAGGACGCTATTCTGACAGCTGAAAACAGGACTTGCTGGCACTCCTGGTAATTGGAGGTAGGAACAATCAATCCAACCTCCCTGCCCCATATACTTTTAATTTTTGAAAAAGTTGATATGTTTACAGTGGAGTTTTCCATTAACTATTGATTGCCAAGTTGTACTGCACAGTGGGAGGAAGGATTATGGATACCTACCTCATCAACTGATATATTTTAAAACCCTAGAAAGATCTATTAACATGTCAGTTTAGATACCTTTTTGTCAGAAACAAGAGGTTTATATAGCATCATCATTTATGCTCTGTGTTGGACAAAATTGCCAGACAAACACTGCTCCGTCTGCATTTTTGAAAGTTTCATAAGCAAAACTTATTTATAACTTTGTATTTTCAGTTATTTTTCAGTTTTGTCAAGTCATGTCTTCTATCTGCTGCTCAGTTATTTTTCAGTTTTGTCAAGTCATGTCTTCTATCTGCTGCTGTCCTTGCAAATAAAAAACACAGAAAAGACAATTTGCAGGGCAGGAACATAAGTTATAGACAATGACACTGAACGACAACCGGGTTTACAGAAAGAATATGGAAAAAAACTGTCAGTATTGATTTCAATATTCCTAAAAACTTCCTTAAACTTTTATTTTCCAAAATCAGTATCCACACTTCTAATACAACAGCATATCTGTTATAATAATGATTTTATTGGTTCAAATGATTCTAATTAATAACCTACCCAGCAAAAAAAATAATGAAAGAGACATTTAGAATTCTCAAAACATTTAGGGTGATGTGCAGAAAGGGACCAGTAAATTCCAATATAAATCAACAAACCAACGCTAACCCACCACGCACTACTACATGTTGCAAGCAATGTGCCAAACTTATTAGCCACATTTGAATAACTTTTTTTATGCTGGCAAATATCTTATTTTCTACATACAAGAAATTTAAAGGGGAACTGTGGTCGCCAAACAAGCCATCAACCACCTGTCTATGTGCTCCACAGCCCAAGAAAATACTGACCAGAAAGTTAATGGGTGGGAGGCTGACATTTGACATTCCTAAGGCTGCTCCTCCATTTCGCCGCCGGCAAGCACAGCCTCTGACTTCAGTGACAAGACAGGAGACAGGAAGTCCCTCCCCGCTCACAGGATGAGTGGGCGGGGCCATGGCACCTGCGAGTGGGTGGGGCTAAGGCAACCGCGAGTGGGCAGGACCATGGCAGCCACGAGTGGGCGGGGCCACATGGGGCTGTAAGAGATGGGACCAAGGGGGGCCTGCAAATGGAGGGGCCATGGGGTCCATAAGTGGGAGGGACATGGTGGGCTTGCAAGAGGAGGGGACTGAAGGGGAGAAGGAGACACAGGGCAGATTGGCTGTCATCCACTGATATGGTTTCAAAGCAGGAAGCAGGAAGTGCAGGGGAACTGGTGATGCTGCTGCCATATTACACACAAAAATGTAAATATCTTAAAAATTATGCAAAATAAACAATGAAAATAAATTGCAAGAATTCTCAGGAGAGCAATTCCTATCAATTTACCTAAAGTTATTTGTGGACTACAGTTCCCCTTTAGGAGGGATTTGGAATATAGCACAAGATGTTTTTGATAAATAAGCATAGGGTGAGCAGTGCTACATGATACCGGTTCCCAGTACATTGCACCAATGGTAAATTAAAATATGAAGTGCTAGAGTACATTAAAAAGAAGGACTCTGGTTCTATTAAATGGCAATACCAACCCATATAAATTGATATATATTACGAGAGTCCCGGGGAAGGTTAGGATGAAGAGGAATTACTTTGTTCATGGATGTGAGGGGGGAAAGGGTAAGTATCAAGAAACTTCGCCTGGGTGAGTTTTACACTATTTATCATTTCCTATTAATAAAAAAAAAAAAAATCGCCTGGATATGTTTTACACTATTTATCATATGCTATTAATAAAATAGAGAAAATTTGCCTGTGTGAGCTTTCCACTATTTATCATCCTATTAATAAAAAAGAGAAAATTCCACATTCATTTATTTCCAATTATATCTTTCCTTTTCTTCTGATCCCAATGTCAACAGTTTCCCAATACAAAATGGTTGTATGATGTATTAAAATGCTCCAACAAATTTAAAGAAGTATTTATACATTACACCAAAAATTTGTTTCCAGCACTGCTGTCAAACGTAGATTGTGTCAGTGTATTCCTGCATGCTGGAACATCAATATCTAGCACAATCAAACAGATTATTAGCAGACTGGGCACACACAGATAAGGAACAACATTTTCAAACATGTCCGATCGGTTAAAGCTGGGTACACACGATGAGATATTTCGGTCCGATTGACCGATAGTTCAGTGTATCGGTCGATCGGACCGAAATTATTGCATCCAAATGTGCCCATGTCCGATCGACCGTTCGTCCGAATCGGACGATCGGACATGGTGGAAAACCTTGTCCGATCGTGCGGTCCTCTATGGACCGCACGATCGGTCGCAGTAACTATAAGACGCGGCTGCTTTTGCCACGACCGACAGTCCTTCCTCCTGGCCGACCAGTCGAAAGTATCGAACGGTGGGTCAGGAGGAAAAATCGGTAGGTGTGTACCTAGCTTAAAACATTGCACATGTAGCTTTATATCCTACACATGGACAGACTGAAAAAATGTGATTTATAGGCAAATATCTGTGCACATACTTCATTGGATTTACATAAAGAATGAGCAATTGTTTATATAACATTACTTAACGGTAAACACTACTATTTACAGAGGCACAAGATCTAACACCGCATTACTAGAGTAATATTATTACCTTGTTAACCTTTCTGTTCATCTCCAATGACTTCTCTTAGGTCAGATAAATTCCATCTATTTCCTGCCATTTTCTATGTTGCTTTATCTTACTGTCCTTTTCCGTTCTATAAAGGTCTTCTATAGAACCTGGTATTGATTTGTTTTGTTAAGAACAAATCCTCTCCCTTCAAATTCTATAAAGTTTTACTGTTCCTGCAACTCCATCTTTTTTAACACGTTTTTCTGCCCACATTTACTGCCATATTTTCCTCTTAATATGGCTAATAAAAAATCTTCAAGAGTAAATGTAAGCAAGGCATGGTTCACACTATGAAACAAACAAGGATTTGAAACGCACAGGAAACTGTGATTGTGCATTTTTTCTGTGCATTTGCACCTTTTCCACATGCGTTTAACAAACAAGCTTGCAGCAGTGTTCGTGAATGCGAATGAGCATTTTCCCAATGAAACAGAATTCAAAGCCAGTGCCTCTTCTTAGTACATTATAAATTATAAGCAGAATGATTGTAAACTGTGAAAGATAATGATAGCCCGTCAATTCAGCAGATTTTTCATGTAGTGAATAGAGATGGACTAGAACTCGAACTCGAACCTGAGTTCGAGCCGAACTATTCAAGTTCGAATGGACTCGAACTTCTCGAACTAAACCCGGATGTTCGATATTTTCCGGACTTTCGATAATTATCGAATGATTGAACTTTCGAGGCATGCGAATATGCGAGTAAAATGTCTATTATACCAATACGCAAGTGAATATCGAATTATCGAAACGCGAGTAAAATGTCTATTATACCTATATGCGAGTAAATTTTGAATTCTCGAATCCATGAGTAAAATGTCTATTATACCAACACGCGAGTAAATATGGAATATCGAATCTGCGAGTAAAATGTCTAATGTAACTATACTCGTGTAAATATCGAATTCTCGAATCTGTGAGTAAAATGTCTAATATACCTATACGCGAGTAAATATGGAATTCTCAAGTAAAATGTCCATTATACCTATACGCGAATAAATATTGAATATCGAGTCCACAAGTAAAATGTCTATTACACCAATATGCGAGTAAATATCGAATATCGAATCTGCGAGTAAAATGTCTATTATACCAATACGTGAGTAAATATAGAATTTTCGAATCTGCGAGTCGTTCATGGGATAATTATCGAATTTTCAAACACGAGAGCTCGAAAGTAGCACGCGTGAGAGTTAAATCAAGTTGTCGAAAGTCCTGGATATTCGAACATGTTCCCCAGACTATTTTCCAGGTCCCAGAGCCATTTACATTAAGTTACCATTGATATTTTAATTGTATTTCATTCGAAACTTTTCAAAATATTTGACTCCCATTGACTTTAATGGGTCCGTTTTCAGCCATCTCTAGTAGTGAACAATAGGCACTGTATTTACCGTATATACTCGAATATAAGTCGAGATTTTCAGGCTTTAAAATTAGCCTAAAAACCTAACCTCGGCTTATACTCGGGTCAAGTCCTAATTTAGATCCAAATGCTGCAATTGCAGATAGCAACCAGTAGGTGTTAAAAAATATAGGAGCTGATCTGCCTTTACACTCCTTCCTGTTTCCTGTAATCTGTCTGCTGGACTCAGTCAGCACTGTCACTGCTTATCTGGATGCTGTAAATCTGCTGGGTCTTCTCAGTTTAAGGTGAAATGGCTGCTAGTTCAATGCAAGTGAAAGCTTGAAACTACAACTCACAGGTGACACTTAACTATTGGGGACAGAGTGCCCTTTACTATATGGGGGTCAGAGTGCCCTTTACTATATGAGGGTCAGAGTGCCCTTTACTATATGGGGGTCAGAGTGTCCTTTACTATATGGGGGTCAGGAGAATTGTAAATGATGGTAAGCTTAATTAAAAGTTTATTGAACCTTGCCACTCCACATGTTTAGAAACTACAATTCCCAGCAACCAAAGCATGCTGGGAGTTGTAGCTTCCAAACATCTGTAGTACCAAGGAATCGGAGGTTACTGGTACTGGATTTGGCCATTACTGTATGGGACTACTGTATGGGAATTCTGCTGTCCATTTAAGGGGCAACTAATTCCACAGAGTTTTCTGTAGGGGAGGGGGTCTGAGTAACCCATGGCACCCGCGAGTGGGCAGGGCTTAGACTCCCACGAGGGGGCGGGGCTTAGATACCCACAGGTGGACGGGGCTTAGACACCTGCGAGTGGGTGGGGCTTAGACACCTGGGAGTGGGCAGGGCCACGGCACCCACGAGTGGGCGGGGCCACATGGGGCTGTAAGATAATGGGCCATGGGGGGCCTGCAACTGGAGGGACCATAGGGTCCATGAGTGGGAGGGACCAGGGGGGCTGCAAAGGGGAGGAGGAGACACAGGACAGATTGACAATTTCAGAGCAGGAAGCAGGAAGTGCAGGGGACCTGGTGATGTTGCTGCCATATCACACACAAAAATGTAAATATCTTCAAAACTATTCAAAATAAAAAATGGAAATAAATTGCAAAAATTCTCAGGGGAGCAATTCCTATCAATTTACCTCAATTTACCTAACGTCATTTTTGTCCAAATTAGTATACAATGAAATCAGTTTAATATGGGGTAGGAATTTCATTCACTTACTGCAGCGAAGTTTGGGAGAAGATTAACTGCTGCACCTCCATCCAAAGCAAATGGAAGTAACTGCTTAATATCCAGTGGGGTCTGTAGGGCAGGAAGCGGAGGACGAATCAGCGCTGAGAGTGCAGGGCTATGGCAAGTTCCTCCTGTAAAGAAAAAAGTTTTAGAAATTAGCGAAACCAACATTTTAAGCCATTTTTGTCTAAAAAATTTTAAGCAATTATAGGGAAATGGAACTTTTTTCCCCAATATTTATGCTTCTTTTCTGTGCTTCTGCAATGTACTAATTACTTCTGCCTGCCAGTACATTGCGGAAACCTGGTTCATATTGTTGGATGTGCCTCTTCTTCACCACAGTTTATTTTACAATAAATATTGCACTAAAAAATAGCACAAAGCGTAAATTAAAATATAGTGCATCTAGCATGCCACAATATTTCCAATCAGTGCAAAGCCTATGCTAACCTGAAATTACATACCTACCTACCTGTGTTATACACGAATTTTGGTGAAAATGCCCAATACCTCATTGTAAATAAAAAGTAGAAATAGGGTTCTAGTGAAACAACAAAGCCTTTTTTAAAGCCACACTAACCCATTTTTGTGTGACATTAGGAAGGGAATTATGACAGCTGAAATCGCCTGCTCAGCCACTGCAAGAATTTTAATATAGCCCTTGTGACTTTTTCACTACCAATCAGGTTCTCCAGATCTAAACCCTTCTTAATAAGTCCCTGAACCTTCTCATAGGCCAAGCCTATGCAGTGACTGCTTTCAGTCTCCATAAAGCCAGTGTTCTCTTTGGAAGCTCCTGCAACCAAAACACAGTGATAGAGACATGATATAGAACAGGTTGTGTTTGTAAAACAGATATTTGGAGAATTGGATCACAAATTGGGGTGGGAGAGCATGTGTTTGAATTTAAATGATATAGACTGTGTATACAATATTTTGCCTGATGCTCACCGCAACCAATATTTCAGGTGATCCGACAGAAATATCTCCAGTACTCTCCCCACATAAAGTTTGAAGAAAAATGGATGAGATATTGCGAGAATTGTTTTTAAACCTATCCAATCTTTGAATGGGCCACATGTGTGATGACGTTAGATCAGTACGAATTCATTCCCATTAGACAGGTGTCTCTCTGAAGGGAAAAATGTCTTGTTTGTACACAATAGAGGGACTGTTGATTTAGGGTTTAATATTTAATAGAAAAATATATATTTGTTTTATACAAAAATAGTGATTTAAAATGCAGAATCTGTACATACTGGTCCATTATAAAGATTCAAGATTCTTTATTCTTTAATGTGGCAAAAGATGATTGGATTACAACTGTATGTTAAATCAGCTACAGGTCATTTTTCACAGTAAACCACATGAACTTGACAACATATTGTATAACAGATAATCAATATTTTACAAGGCAGCTTCACGTTGAATGGGGCTACCAGACACCACACTGAGATACACTGTAGAGAGAATTCTTTATATGCTTACAATTAAGAATCAATCCATATGAATCATTTGTAAAAGCAGTGGAAATACACCACAAGTCACACAGCTTCTAGAAAGAGATAATAAAAGCATCTGGATAAGAGTTAGTTGACTTGAAATACTAATGCTTAAACACTATTCTAAAATTAGCACCCATTTCTAAATGACCACTCACTAACACATGTATAGTTCCTGGCTCCTAACAGATCAGCTATCAAGATTTTTTCTTTTATAACCTTTTCAACTGCGTCTCTTCCATAGTCAAATATATTCCTCCCCCTTCAGTCAAGAGTTACTAAGCGTTTCAGTCAAATGATCATTGATTTTGCAAAGCGTCACATGACGTACTTTTGCTGGCTAAAATTTTTAATTTTACAAATTGAAGTTGTTTTTTTCTCCTGAAACTCAATATATTTACACTGAAAAAAAGCTTTCCAATAAATAAATAAATAAATAATCTTACAATACAGCTTTATGTTAAAGTGTTGTTATATGTTTATGTTGTGTTATTAGCTGTAAAATAAAAATGTTTCTATATTACTAGACCAACAAGTATTAGTTATAAGCCATTACAAGGGCGTAACTACCAGGGGAGAAGGGCTTGCCACTATAAGGGGGGCCCATTTTCTTATTTTTCCTATGACAGATATAGCCTCCCCCCAGAAATAGTACAGTAGAAAAAACAAGAGATAGGAGCCAAACCAATGTTTTGAAAACATCCTTTAAGTAACTTTTAATGTTTATTAAACCAAGGGCTCAACAAAGCATTGGGTTTACAGATCATTTTTGAAATTTTGATGCAAGGCACCATTTACAATTCCCTGGCCAAAACTTAGCCATAAACAAAAACATTTTTGCCAGATTTAATCACTTTAATTGAATCTAAAAAATGTTTTCCTTCAAAACTGCCTGACTGCTATATTCTAGATTGATTTGAGGAGTTTATCAATTGAGAGTCTGATCGGGCAAGTTGGAATATGTTGGCATGGGGGGGTATATTGCTTCATACTTCTGAATGCAATACAAATTATGTCTTCATAATTCCTGCTCATATTTCTGCTTAAATCTGATCCAAAATAATTTGGTTTATGTGATGGCCAATAGCAAAAAGAGAAATGACTGATGACTTCCGATCGGGGATCTGTTGATTTGGGGGGAATCTATGAAAAAATCCAATGGTGAGGACCTAGCAGTTTAGCATATAAAGGAACCAATGATCTAGGCGTAGGTATAAAAACACAAATATACAAGTATTATAAATCCCATAAATAAGAGAAAGGGGCTAAAGAGTAAAAGAGTAAAAGTAAAGACCTAGCAGTTTAGGTTGTCAGCCAGGATAGTGGGAGTATACAGTATAACTGTCCTTTAATGAGCAGGGCTGCACTACTCTATCTGTGCTAACGGCAGGTGGTAATGGTCTCAGTACATAAAGAGTTTTGCTGTCTTATACAAAGGAAATTATTGAAGATAACCAATTAAGAAATACATTTACAACATGTATGAAATGAGAGAATTGACAGGGCTTTAGATATTTTATTTGTTATTGTTTGTTATTTATTTGTATATCATTGAAAAGAAAATAGCCCATATTAAAAAAAATATATGTATTTGTATTTAATGACGGTCCAATTTGTGGCCGAAATGCATCAATCGGTTTAGTTCCTACACGAAGTGTATTCTGGATCAAGCCCTGTGAGTGCCCTTGCTGTGAGAGTTTGGTATCGCGTATGTATGAAGGTTTAGCACCCAGGCATCATGAGGAAGCATAAGAGTGTGAGCGAGATTGGGATTATTTGTATTTAAATATATATTGAATGACCATCTGTATTTCAATAGATTTGGGAAATTACAAGTTGCATTTGTTAAATATAAAAATCCACAAGGAAATGACATGTGATTTTAAAATAATCGTAAAATCTTTATTAAGGCATGTCATGGCAACTATTACATTGATATATATTAATATTTATAGTATGTACGATCTTTACACACAACAGTGATTACTGTAAACACAAGGTAACATACAACTTACCAAGTAATTGCTGTTTGTACACAATTAGTAGAAAAATTGGTGCAGAGTCCTAGCAGGAATAATGAGAGGTGCATTCTTGGAAACCCGTCCCACTCCAGGTAAGTATCATAAAGGTTAGTAGAGAGAGGCACACTCCAGAATGACTTGAAACAATTTAAAATAATCTATTAAATTCTGTGCTGAAGCCACACACATTTTGGGGAATCTGTGGCCCCCAAAGCTGTTCTGGAGTGAGCCTCTCTCCACTAACCTTTTTGTACACAATTACCTTAGTTAAATGTACCGTAATTTAATGCACCATAACTTACTTAGGTTCTTAACTAACATCTTTAATGTACATTTTATTTTTGCATCAAATGTAAATCGTCATGATCTGGTCATGCTGGTTAAAAGGCTTGGCACAAGCCACACAAATCTCCAGCACAAGTCTCCAGAGTTAACCATTGCATTGATGCCTTCCCCAGTCCTATTAACACTTTCAGAGAGGGATTTTGGCAAAATCTGAAAGTGAATCTTGTGTATCCAAGGTGTATATTCTGTAATATTTCAGCCATTTCATTAGTTTTTAACTTTATGGAAATGCACTGGAATATAACAAACAATGTTAGGGCATTGAAGGGCAATCTAATTATACAATGGTCTCTAAATAAAATGATTAATCCCTGTGTGCGGCATGAAATATTGTGACTGTGATGTGCTAACAATGTATCTAAATTGATACAGTCCTACAGTATACCTGTAGTATTCAGTTTAATCAACTGTACTTGAAACTTAGTTCTTGAAACATTTTGCTAGTCAACTGACTGGCTTACTTAATTCCTACTGTATTGAGTATTGTAGATTGAATAAAGCTTCACTGCTGAGCAGAAGTCTGGGATGGTGAACAAACCTTTTGCAATGCCAAGGATGAGAATACAAAAGAGAAAGAAGAAATTGATGAATGAACCATGATCAGGGCTTTTGAGACAAACCTGTTAATATCCATTAAAATCCAACCATAAAGGTTGACTGCAGACAAAGATTTCCCACTGAATAAATATAGACACTTGAGAAAGGAAGCGCATCTGCTCTCAATGTTTAAATGATCAGTGTACGACACAGATGAGACAATATCACTTTGTGTGAGTAAGTGGTTTACATATGTCATACACTGTTATGGCAGTGCCATTATAAAAATAACATTTCTGCTGCACTGATGCACAGGGTACAGAAAACTGTCAGTTCAAATGATTTATTTTAAAGCATGGTTTTCCTGGCACAAAGACAATGCAACTTATATATAAGCAAAGTATCGCTACTAAAAATCCCTTTATAATAACATGGGAAACAAGCACATTTTAAATAGTACGAAAAAAGCTATTTTAGTGGTGGCAATGAAAACAAACCAGAGCTTTTGGAAGTAAAACTGTACGATTCTGGCACGTTACCTTCTTGACTGTATTTCTGCAATTAAGACATTTGGTCAAATATTTGGAATGCCTTTGGCAAAACACCTTGAAAGCTTGTCATGACTTTAGAAAGTGTTAATCCTTTAAGCAGCCACAGGCATATTTGTCAATGGGTACGCAGAAAATTCTTAACAGTTGTGTTTCTAGCAAATCAAATGGTATGTCCATCCATTTTTCACATGGCTACACTTTATCTATCTACAAAGGGATTTTTTAAGCTCTGTATAGTAAACATTGCAAGGTCAGATGACATTAAGCAGAAACCATTTTATTGATTAATCTCTACCTCAGATGTTCAGTGTAAACATAAACAAGACTGCAAATCATAAAACACATACAGAAATAGAAAACCTGATCCGCAATTTCACCTGAAAGTAAAATTATAACAAATAAACGGACAAGGACACAAGCCACATCACTAAAGATGTATAAAAATACTGGAGCAACATACAAGGGCCATTTGGAGTGTAATAGTTCACAGTTTAAAAGACATGTCCAACCCCAGAACTAAAGTTTAACCCCATGCTGGCCCAACTGTGTAGTGTTAAAAAAATCTTTACCTTACTCCTCTGCTCCAAATGGTTCTTCTGCAGTGTCTGTGTAAAATCCAGGAAAGTGGGAAAGTGAAGAGTAGGAGCTGTCTTCCTGTGTAAAGGTTTCTGGGCCATGGAGCTGATTACCCCCCTGTCTCCATCCTGATCCATTGTGATGTAGGTTTATTTTGCCTTAAATCCTTTTGGTATATTGTAGTTTTCCCCTTACTAACCTTAACTGCATTGTCTGTTTGTAAAAATAGCTAGAAGAGAATTACCGGACCGGGATCCCTTGGCTAAATCAATGACTCTCAGCCAATCACAGATGCAGCTGCCAGCCAAGCCCCCAATGCAACTTCTGGAAGTTGCATTGGAACCTGAGGCCGAGGGAACCCGTGCTGGTAAGTAAGTTGCTTCTAACTATTTTTACAAACAGACAAGGTTGGGAGGGGGGAAACTACAATATCCCAAATTATATTTTTGAGGGTGGACATAGCCTTTAAACTGTAAAAGGTTAAAATACTAGATAAAAAAGGCAGTTTATCCTGGCCATGTTTATAAAGCATTATCGCAGTATATTAATATTGATTCTTACTGCTTGTTGCACAATACTGCCTGCTAACCTGTACTGTATTTTGCTGCTACATTTGAAATGCAGATACTTAACAGTGCCATCCATAGGCTGACTACTGTGGTATGTTACAGCATGGGTTTAAAATATCTCTGCGCTTCCAAAATGCCTTTACCATGTTTATTTATGGTCATGACATTCTTTTAAGAGCAGGTTGAAAGACACCAGATGACAATCAAGTAGGGCCATAATATTGGTAAGATGTATGTTTATAGATAACACACCTTTATAAATTTCAGAGTGCCAAAGAACTATAAGGCCTGGTCAACACGTTATAAATTTGTAAGTATCTTCCAGACAGACCACCAATCTATACATGGTCACGGTGAAAAGTAAGGTTGATTTTTTGACCCAATCGCCCAAATTTTCATGAGGCTAGTCAATTGCATCCATAGATGTATATATGTGTATTGAGATATGTCTTTGTTCAGAGCTGGTATTTTGCTTTTTTAACTCCACGTGGATGTGTGGAAAGGGTATAGGAGCACAGTCCGTATGGGTTAAGGTGACTATTTTTCTTTTTGACAGTTAGGCTGGTGATGTTGGAATTTGCACAGGAGACCTCTAAAATAAGTCAAGAAAACACAGAAGGGAAGAAACCAAGAGACGAACTAGGAGATGATTGAGAAGACTAGATTACAATATACATGGTTACATGTTGCACTGAGAGTTTTCATATACATCTGGCAAACGGCAAAATGCCAGTAAAGATATCCCTCATCAATTGATGGCCACCAATTGCACTGAAAAAGGAAATATACTGGCAAATTAACGTTCATTCTTTTGATGGAAAGACGGGTGTAAAAGCTGATCAGGCAATAAGGTATTTGCATTTAACCCTGCTAGGTTCAGGTAAACTACACCAAAAAACAAATTACATTTTTAAATGATACATAAAAAATCTTCAGTGAAAAAAAAGGTTAATGCCGCTTAAATTGCCCACTGGGCCAGTTGCTTGTCTGGTGCTTTTTCTAGCATTGAAACACATTCCAGAGTTCAGATAATATAACATATCTGGTACAAAATGAGGTTTCTGGATAGAAATAGTATTTCAAGGTTTTTTTCATTCTTTTTTCATTAATAAATATACAATTATGAACATTGGTTACACAGAGAATAAAGAACTTTCAGGGTAATTCAATAAAAGTTCTTAATGTTTAAAATGGTGCTAATTTTGCCCCAACCAATCAGATGTTAGCTTTCAAATGTTAAATAAGATCTGATTGGTTGATCTGATTGGTTGGGGCAAAATAAGCACCATTTTAAACTATAAGAACTTTTATTGAATCTTCCTTTTTTGTGCCTGATAATGACTTTCCAAAATAAAGTGAGAAGAAACTAAAGCTGTTATCACTAGACTGTAACACCCAAACTGCTAATTGTCTGATGAATGATCCTGGTTTCACCACTGATATTCCATGATTAATGCCAAATTCTCCATTTTGGGGAAGCCAAAGTACAGAACAATGGAGGAGAAATGAGAACAATCTTTACATTTTTACTACTTCCACGTAGCATTTCCCATCTAAATTTGTTAACATCTAAAACAGAGAAATCCTCACACAAAAATTTTTTTTTTCATTAGAACTGAATTTTATCTTATTTGGGATGATATTTTATTTAATCTATGGCAAACTAAGTTAAATAAGTTTCAAACTGACAAACTTTTCACCTGCAGTTTAATAACCACTGTAAAATGTAGCCAGTTACAGTCTGGGTAAATTGTTCTATTGTACAGATTAAGGACGGAAACAAATGAAAGACCAATCCTCTATTATACATGGACATCCTAAAATCAATTTCTACACGTGGTGCTCCGTAGTGCCTATGGATAGATGCAATTTCAGTATAAACACTGGTATTAACAGTATATTACTAGCCTTCTCTTGACATTCAGAATAAATTGAAGGCTTAACTGCAATACAAACTGCATAGGATGGGGTAACATTAATCCAACAATTGAGGGAAAAACAGAAAAGCAAGTGCATATGATAATGTAGCCACTGTTTGCATGCTAAGGATTATGGTTACACAGAAGACTATCCATCAATGCTCTTATATGGATAAAACATATTATGTCATTAAACAAGGCAAGTGTTTTTATCTGATTGTTGTGTATGCTTTGTGCCAATGCTTCCAGCCTCGAGCTTGTTTTTGATGTGTATGTTCATTGTGTTCCACTGAATTTACATTTTAGCCCAAGGTTTCCCTTTTTAAATGTTGTCTAATTATAAAAGAAAGAACCCTTTCTATCTTTTTTTTAAACAAACTTCCATTTTTATTTTACAAATATGATCATTAGATGCTGTACAGGAAAAATTTAGCATCTCTTATTAAACAAGCCCTTACAGAAGTGATGTATGGAGATGGCTAAACTTCCTAAAGTTCATTAAATAAAAGTTCTAAATTTCTATAGTTCAAAAGTGAAAAGTAAAAGCTCTAAGGTTCTATAGTTCAAAAAGTTCAGATTAAAGGGTAACTGTGGCCTCGAATTCTTTCAAACTAGTAAGAATTATATAAAAAGCCTAATCACACCTTCAAAATTAAATCTAAATCAAATCTCAAGATAAAATTTGTGAGAAGTTATTGCTGGAAAGGTTCAGCAATATTACTTCCTGCTTGAACACTTCCTGTTTTCAGCCATGTGACCAGCTTGTAGTCATGTGACCAGCCTAAGCCTGCATTGATAGGCTCTCCTTTTCAACTGTCAATTTTTTTCTCAGGTACTTCCTGATTTCCCCAGCATTAAAACTTAACTGGCATGCTTCTCCCCCGGGGCGGACAGGAGGGGCAGATGTCAGGTGATGTCACTCAACCTACTGGAAGCAGGAAGTTTGAACATTCACCCCAATGTAATATCTCACAGTTCAGCCACAGATGTGTTGTCAGCTCATTTAAAAAAAATACGACAGGCTTTTATTTAACCCTAAATTGTTTTGAGACCACGTTGCCTTTAAAGGGTAGTCCACCCTAAAAATTATTTTTTAATATAGATTCCCCCTGTCCCCCAGCCCCAACCACTATATTTATATTTTAGAAAGTGCCCCAAACTCTACTACCTCCCCTCTTTCCTCGCCGCACTGCCGGCCCTCTGCTTGCGAGAAAATGCAAGCAGAGGGGCGGGACCGGCAGTCGCGTCTGTGATTGGCTGAGCGGCAGCCAATCACGGATGCGCTGCTGGGAGTGCATTTCGGCGGAGGAAAGAGGGAAATTAAGTAAAGTTTCAGGAGCTTTCTAACAATATAAATATAGCGGTTGGGGCTGGGGGAACAGGGGGAATCCTACAGCTAAAGGGATTTACGCTAGGGGGAGGGAATCCTTAGAGGAGGGAGGGAGAGGGAGGGAGAGGGAGGGGAGAAGGGCTGCAGTGCATGCAAACTTCTCCGGAGGCCAGGTAGGAGGCAGAGTCCTATATGGACTCTGCTATCCTCCTGGTGGGCAGTTTTTGGGACTTTGGGGGAGGACTACAGGAGAACCATATGGAGCTGGGATGTGAGGTAAGGATTAAACTACACTACATGATGGGGCCAGTAGTTGGGGGGATTATAGTTTTGGGGGTGGACATGCCCTTTAAATACGATATAACTAGCAATGGTAACTTACTGTAAATGGCTCTGGGACCTGAGAAATGGTCCGTGGAACACGTACAGGAAAAAAAATGGCATTACTGCACATGGGCGGTACATTCAGTATTTTGCTTTCGTTATTGGTGATTTCCAAAGGTTCGAGTTCAGGAATCCTCAAACATTCAGTAATCCTCAAACATTTAAGGATTTCTGAGCTACAATGTTCGGAAATCACGGAATAGACGATAATTTGACAGCCAGCCATTCGGGGTCCCGCAGCTCACCCCAGGACCCCCCTCCCGGGTCCTTGAAAGGACCACTGTGCCTTTTGGGGCTTAAGGGGTCCTGCAGTTTGAACCAGGATCCCCCTCCCTGGCACTTATAAGTGCCCTTATGGCACTGACGAGGGCCTTTTGAGGCTTAAGGGACCACGCAGCTCCAACCAGGACCCCCCTCTTTGGCTCTTATAAGTGCACTTGTGTCCCTGACAAGTGCCTTTGTGGGTGGTCCTGCAGCATGAAACCAGAAACCCCATTGGCTCTTAGAATAGCCCTTGTCCTAAAAAGGATCTTTTCAGGTCTCCAGTGTCCAGTGTCTTATTTCTTCTCCGCCGTTATCGGTGGCGACATCAACTCCGTCGATATCACCAGTGACACTGCCGGCCATGGTGATTTTGACATAGCCGATGTTGCTGGTCTCTTGATCTTAAAGCCTTCTTTCTTCGTTTATCACTCCAATGACATCTGATCTGGTCACACATTAACCAATCATATTTGAATTAAATCTGTGATCATATGATCACTAGCATTAAAGTGTCAACCAATCACAAATGGATTTCATAGGATCAAAAGGGCGGCAACATCGACTACGTCGATATCGCCGGGGCTGCTAGTGTTACTGGTGGCCACAGTAACATTGTCCGTTCCCGGCAATATCAGCGGAGTTGGCGGGGGTTCGTTCCGGCGAGATGATGTCACGCGTGCACACGTCCATGCACGCAAACGTTGTGTGCGCCGTGACGTCACACGCGCGTGTACGGAATGAACGGGCCTTACCATTTGAGGCTGAAGAAAGCAGGAGGAAACTACAAATCTCGGGGGGGCAGAGCACATCCTTCAACTAGGCACAAGCAAGATGTCAGCAACTTGCAAGCTTCAAAGGCAGGCTCTGGAGGGGGATATGGGAAAAAAAAGACAACATGTTTTTTTAAGATGCAAATTCCACCTAAACTTAACTTGATTTTACAGTGCACTTATCCTTTAAAGGTTTTGAGTAAAAGAGATGATATTAGCTCGGAGCATTGGTTGGGGTGCTTTTGCGCACTGCCTTTACCACCATTATCCTAACCCTTGGTACAACACTGAAAAGGTGCTTTGAGACTATAATAGCCAATGGTGGTTCTCCATACATTGCCGCTTGTGTGTTTTAAGGGAATAAGTATAAAAGGCCTGGATAAGAGCAAAGCACATTTGCCATTAATGCAGTATATAGGAAAAACACACATTTCCTTATTTATAATTCTAAACTGCTGATTAAAATTACCATACAGTAGCTTTCCTAGTTAGGTGCTTTCTATATGATGATCCACATGTGCAATTCCATTAATATCTTTCACTGCATGAGTCCTGCAGTTAACCCCCCAAGGCAGACGAGTACAGAACAGATACTTGAAGAACATGCTTGTGCTTATTGAGGGAGGATAGTTAGTGGTTCTAAGTAAAAGAAAGCTAGCTGTAGTAACTGATATGGTGTATCTTGGCAATGAAAGGCCATAGAAAGGCAAGTTATTCATTTTAACCATTCATTTTTGCTCATTTAAGACATGAATTTTTTTTTCAAGCGTTAGATCTACGTTAAGAATATGCAAATAAATGAATGACTTTTCAAGAGGTGCAACATTTTCATGTGCACAAAGGACAGAATCTACTTAAACATCAAAATGAATGACCTGTTAGAAGCCTCAGGATAATGCCTACTTTTCTCTTATCATAATTCATTGTGACCAAATTAACAAAAGTAAATGTTAAATAGTTAAATGTAAAAATAGTTTCAAGCTGATAATATATCAATTAGAAAAACTCTTTGTTACTCTTAGTAACAAAATTAATATGAAACAGCTTCCCGTTCCCCCACTTACATAAATAGACCCCCAATATGTCCAAAACGAATGGTATCAGGCTTCAAGGTGCCACACATACACATCTAGTCAGGCCCAGTATTCAAGCTCAATTAAAATGTATTCATTGGGCATGCATATATATTAGCTTACTATATAAAGCTTAAAGGATAAGTACAAATAAAGTTTAAATAGAAGATGTATGCCTAACTAGCCTTTTTTTTTTTTTTTTTAGGCTCTCTCCAGAGCCTACTTGGGCCTTGTAAAGTCTGGCCCGTGGATACTGTGTTCTATCAGGTAAGCTCCGCCCCCCGAGACCTGTTGGACCTCGTTCCTGGCTGTGTCCAAAGACATAGTGCCAGTTCCCTCCGCACGCGTGAGTGACATCACGTGCGCACAACCCCCATACAGCTTGTGTAGGTTCTCATTCATCCAGGTCATGGTATATCTGTTGTATTCAATTAGAGCACCTGGACTGAAAGTTTAGTTCTTGAAGACATTTCTCGCTAGTCATCCGACTGGCTTTCTCAGTTCAGAATGACTTGTACAAGAATCTGTTGGAAATTAAGTACCCAGGAAAGTCTGTATCATGCTGATAGGGACTTTCCAGTGTACCTATTGGCAACAGATTCTTGTACAATTCTTTCTGATTCGAGAAAGCCAGTCGGATGACTAGCTTAATGTCTTCAAGAACTAAGCTTCAAGTCCAGTTTGCTTGAGAAGGTTCTCATTTATCCAGGTCATGGTATATCTGTTATATTCAGTTAGATCAACTTGACTTAGAAAATAATAAATGATGAGGGACGCACTAGGCAATTAAGTACCCTGAAAAAGTCACAATTATCACATTGATGCCTCTCTTGAACCAGTCATGTTCCTTTGCCAAGACATTACAATCTTCAAAGATATGTCCTTTTTCCTTAAGATGCAGGTACATGGCTGAGTCCTGAGCCTGACCCGAGGAATTGGCTCTTCTGTGCTGGACTCAGACAAGAGGTGTCAAGGAGGCCATTTATGTGAAAAAAAAAGAAACCAAGCCTTAATAGAGGTTGGGGGGGTTCGATTCCATGTCTGCCATGTACAAAGCTGTTTTGACACCTTACCCTGGGCAGTTTCGATAACACCTCTTAGTCTCAATGCATCCACACCTTGCATTCAGAATGTCCCTAACCCCTGGCTGTGATATGCTAATTGGGACATTCCAGGGTACCTAATTGCCAACAGATTCTTGTACAAGTCATTCTGAATTGAGAAAGCCAGACGGATGACTAGCGAAATATCTTCAAGAACTAAACTATAAGTCTAGTTGATCTAGCTGAATACAACAGATATTCAATTCCAGTTGATCTAACTGAATACAACAGATATATGTTACTTACAGCATTTACTTAATGTAGAATCACCGGAATTAAGGACATCTAATGTAATATTAATAGGACCACAAAGATTACAGGATCTTAGAAGGAGAAGTAGCACACATTTATCTTGGATAGCAATAATATAAAAAATATAATTTAAGGACACTTGTACTTTAAAGGGAGAAGGGTGGTCAAAATCCCTTTGTAACAGAAGCCACAATTTAGTAATTATTGCAGAACAGGTATACATATTCCCTTTAATCTTTAACTTTTATACAAGAAGCATTTCAAAGAAAATGAATTTTTGCAACATACTGTTACTTTGGATAAAGGCTCGCTAATGGACTTTACTAACCTGTCTTCTTTTGACATCAACTCTGTTTTAAATCTAATCAAACGCTTTACAACACAAAGCACAATATAGAAATAATAAAAATGACCCTAAGAACATTTCCAAGCTATTGTACCATCTTCAAGTTCAGGCTTATTAAGTGAAGTCTAAAGAAATTAAACACAAGTTAGAACAATGTGCTAGTAGCAGTAACCCATTCTCCATGTAACAAAGTCTGAAATCTAGTGCACATTGATACTGTTTTGCATTAGTTGCATTATATGTGGCTGTTTACAAAGCAACAAAGCAAGTTAAGCAATACCTAAAATGTTCAGCTGGCCAGCACTAGCAAGCAATGCACGGAAGATTGTAAGTCCAGAATAAATGAGGCCCTTTCATTTTTTCATTTTCTTTTGTTATATTTATAAATACAGTCATTGGTTCAAGTCTTTTATTGTATGTGGACCACTAACACAGTGGCCGAGCTGTCAAAGTTCTTCTCATGCCACAGCTGTAAACTCAATATTCATTCTATGCATTCCATGCATGTCTTTAAAGAATAAAAACTTATTTTGATGTTCCTGTCATTTGATTCAAACAAGGATTATTTCAATTCCTGTAATGACTACGGGAAGGCAAAAAGAAAGAGGAAAATTGTGCAAAGGAGTAAAGGCAGCCGGAACCTACAGTAATTAGCTTATGTTAATGTTGAATTTTACATAGTAACATAGTAATTGAGGTTGCATAAAGACATACGTCCATCAAGTACAACCTATTCACCCTCTTTTTTTTAACCCTACCTAACAGTTGATCCAGGAAAACAAAAAAAAAAAAACAGCTATAAAGGGGGGGGGGGGGGAAGAATTCCTTCCTGACTCCAAACGGCAATCAAAAAGTATCCCTGGATCAACCCTGGATCTTCAGTATATGTATTAATACTAGTAATTTTCAATATTTTTTAGTTTAAGAAACTTATCCAGGCCATTTTTAAAGCTATTCAATGAACTTGCCATTACCACATCTGCTGGAAGACAGTTCCACAGTTTAACCGTTCTCACTGTAAAGAAACCTTTATTAACCTGAAGATGAAACTTCTTTTCTTCCAATCTTTAAGGATGTCCACGAGTCCTCTGATATGACCTATTAGTAAACAATGCACCCCGCCCCCTGCTTTCAATTCCATGCAAGCAGAGGGCCTTAACACTGCAGCGGAGGAGAGAGGGCAGGTAAGTAAGAATTGGGGGACTTTATAACAATTATATTAATGCGGTTGGGGCTGGGGGAGCATGCCCTACCACATATCAAAAGTTAAATTTCGGGGTGGACATGCCCTTTAAAGGGTAACTCCAGACCCAAAATAACTTCAGATATTTTGAAAGATTACAAATCTTTCAAAATATCCAAAAGTCCCATTAAGTTATTATCTTACCTCTCTCAGACACTCATATATTGCTACTTAAACACAGATGATCCTCCTTTTCTTCTGGGTAATGACTGTCAGTCATGGCCACAACAGTGATGTCATGCTCAATGGCTGTCAGCCATTACCGAATGATCAGTTATGAGCGCACTCTGCTCCTGACTGCGCTCATAACCAGATTGCAACAGGAGATGAGCAGGAGGGACTTCTGGAGTGGAATCGGCTGTGTGTAAGCAGCTATATCTCAGCATGGGAATGATTAAGGGGGCAGTCCCCGAAATGCGTCGGATGACGATGCTGTTTGTATTATGTGTGCAATAAAGTTGATTTTATCGGGAACCGGAAGTGCCGCCGTTTTGCCTTACAGAACTCAGCGTGGGAATGTCAGTGACAGGTAAGATTTGGTAAGCAAGGTAGGTATTTTTTGTTTGAATCTCTGTTAAGGCCATAGTTCTTCTAGGATACAGAATTGATTGACTAATAAAAAAATTTGGAACAATTTTTCTTTGTTTTAAATAGAACTTTCATTTTCCTTACAACACACATATAGTACGTTTTTTTTATTTATTAAGTAATTGAAAGACATTAGCTGATGTTACCTTAAAAAAAATCTGTGTGGTTTATTTTTCTAACGGGGAAAAGTTGCTCCATTTTGCCAATGAAACAAGTTGAGTTACATGATGTCAGATGAAACTGAAATGTATTTACTTTGGAGTTCAGAACAGTTGAGAACACTAAGGAGCAATATATTTTTTATAGATGTGTAAGTGAAAATTAAAGATTAAGCTCTGTGTAGCTTTACTTAGTTCACTTTGGACAGAAATGGCAAGAGTGTATGTTCTGCCTCCACATGAAATCATTATAAGACTGTACGAAGCAGCGCTTAGAAGTCAGCTTGTTTGGAACTATTGCATATCCAGGGCTTACAGCTGTTAAATTAGCCTTGCCATTAGAACATTTCTAAAGGTGGTAGTTCCTAATCCAATATGACATTCATTATGCTTGAATTGGGCATCAGCGCAAGTAGAAATGTTTTCACTGAATGTCCCAAATTCTGTTTTCCCATGTGTTTTAATATCAATTTCTCAGCTTTTCTTTCTTTAATCAAAAAAACAATGAAGCTTCTGAGACACAGGGAAAACCATAATGTTTTGAAGCTAAATACTGTCATTGGTAAGCAAATGTAAAAACAAAAAAGAATGCAAAGGACATAAAAGAATACAGATGAACTCAGTTATCTGACCTACAGTTGAACTTCAATTATATCGCCTTTAAAAACCTCCTTTACATAAGGATTTTACTGGTTCCAATTTAAAATGAAAATCAGATGGTTTGGGCTCCATTCATCTATGTTAGTTCACACTTATCTCAGAATGTCACTGCTGTTACTTTTCATAAAATCATCCAATAACCATACAAATGTGCTTATTCCTTGCCCTTTTGGTGTTAAAAGTATATACTGTATGGTTTACGGAAATGTCTTTCTATGTATATTTATATAGAGATGTTAATTAATCCTGGCAGCAATTAGGAACTATTACTTCATATGTACTTTATAGGACCCATTTTAGATTTGACCTTCCATAATTTGTTGAAGTACAATTCAATTCCACAGCGTTTTCAACATCATTTTCTTTTCTCCTTATTAATATGACAATAACGTGTTCATCCAAACTGCATATTGCTATAGTGGATAGTGGCCATTATAACATCGCCCCCTATGTATTTTGATAAATGGAAGGGTGAGAAAGAAACAAGATGACAACAAACATATAGTAATTATTTAATGTAATGGTTTCCCAAGACATGGAGATTGGTTTATGGGTTTCATAAGGATAAAAAAAAATAGAGAAACACTGCACATTATGTTCTTTTCATATGTATAATAAATGTCAATTGCCTAACTATCTATTCAGCATCTTGAGTCCAACTGCCACTGGTATATATTAAAGTATAGCATACTATAGTGTAATATTGCTCTTTTGTGTGAGGAAATGGATTAAACAACTAATGCTTCTCTAGCTACAGTATTTTATCAGTTCTTTTCTTCTAGGGTAAAGTATATGTGAGTTCATGTACAATAGAATCTTTATGGTTTGCCTACATTTATTTTGACTTTTCACCACCTTGTCTTTTTAAAGCGTATAAATTGTACTTTCATCATACTCACCCCATTTATTGAGTGTTATACAATATGATGAAAGAATTTGGCCATATTTAACAGTTTATATACTAACACGTTTGAAGCACATTATACAGAGTCATTCACTATTGAAAGATCAACTTAATCCACTGTGCAAATAAATGGGACATTATTATAAATACATCATAATGGCTGGCCTTCATACAGCTAAATACTGTGACCAAGAACAAATTGCAGTGAGGATAATTTATTTGGGTGGCAAATTTGGGACAGCAGTTAAACACCATGCTTATTTTAAACAGTTTGCATGTTGTGGCCATGTATATCCACAGTTGTCTAGTTTGCATGAACAGGAGTGAGTTTTTCTAGGGTTGATTGAGTAATTTATAACAGCTGCTTGCGGCAAAGGCTGCAGGACAGTGTCAGACACAATCTTGCAATCTTGGGGTAAAAATTCATAAAATTATTGACTCCTGGTCCAACCAATAAAAAAAAAGGGGGAGGTGTCATTTATCAGACTTCCTAGCCTTTCAACCTATATCCTTTAAGCTCCTATCTTCCCTATCATTCTCCCAGTATTCTGCTGATTCTTCTATGTCACACTGCTCAATTTCTCCCAAACCTATTCTTCTCTAACCTGGCCTTAATTAATTTACTTGCGCCTTCTCACTTTGGTCTCCACTTTCTTCTATTCCACTTGTGCTATTCATCTCTCTCTTCTCATATTTTCCATTCTGGTTTCCTTTTATCTACTTAAGCTCCTTTTTAGCAACCCTTTTTCAATTCATCTTTCTTTCCATTAACCAAATCCTACCACTCATACCCCTTCTGCCACTTACAGTAGGTCTCCCTGTTCTCTCCCATTCTGAATACAATAATTTTAAAGGAACACTAAACTTAAAAAAACAAGTATTTGCCATCCGTTTCTATTATTCACAGGGAGGTGAGAACACTTATTCCCACCTCCCTGAGAATAATAATAATAAATAATAATAGTTTGCTCAGAGGACCTGGAACTTACCTTACCGCGCTCCTCTCGCAAGCCGCTCCTGCACAGCTGTTCTGTCCCCATCACGCACCCTATCTTTTGTATTGGCGCGCGGTTGGGACAGAGCGGCTGTCAGTGAAGGAGCGGCTTGCGAGAGGAGCGCGATAAGGTAAGTTCCAGGTCCCCTGAGCAAGCTATTATTCACAGGGAGGTGTGAATAAGGGTTCTCACCTCCCTGTGAATAATAGAAATGGATGCCAAATACTTGTTTTTTTAAGTTTAGTGTTCCTTTAAAAGGTGACTGAGCTTTACTGAACATTAGGTATGAATGTTGTATTCAATTAGATCAACTGGACTTGAAGACGTTTCGCTAGTCATTCGACTGGCTTTCTCAATTCAGAATGACTTGTACAAGAATCATAGGTCTATGTAGGTAACCATATCTCCTAATTACACTGTGTGAAATGCATTGATATAGGGATAATGTGGTTGAATTTTGAGTCAGTAGACTGTATGGTCAAGTTGACAAAATCTATGTGTCTTAAAAAACATTAACATTTCTGCTGCTATTACTATATTATGAAAAAGATTTCACCATATATGGTCACAGAAAACTACTATGTATAAATTTATTTCTCTGCTGCATTTCACATTTTAACTTAAAGGCTGATAATTTAGTTGAATAAAACAATGACATGAAAGTCTCAAAAAGTGTCAACATGGATATCTGTGTTGAGTCCCTCTGTGCTATTTACGAGATGGTATAGCAGTGCTTCCCAGTAATGATTCGACTCAGACTATTTTTGGTAACCCTTGAAAATAACCTTGAACGTTGGATAACCCTCGAAAATATGACCGGAAACCCGAAAGTAGTTCCTAATTGTATTTTCGGGTTATTGAACATTCAAGGTTATTTTCAAGGGTTACCAAAAATTTGGTATCCCTTGAAAATATGTTCCGAACCCTCGGAAGTAAGTTCCATTTTCGGACGGAACGGAACGAAACTCCCAAATTTTGGCCATCTCTACTACCCAGTAACGTGTGTAGGCTATGTTTGCTGCGTAAAAAAACGAATTTCAAATAAATTATCTTGTGTTTAAGAAAAATATACAGATTTTAAAGTGAATAAATATATATTTACTCAATAAATATGTATTTACTCAATACATATGATAGGTAGAATTTTTTAACTAAATAAATACTGCCATAGATTTGTATATTCAGCCATTTTCACAGCCAGGCATTAGCAATTGAGATGGACAAAACTGGTGAATTTAATTTCACCAGCAGTTCCATGGGACATATTAAAATTCCAAAAATATGATTTGAACCAAAGTGAAAAAGAATGTTTATAATTTTTGACTTTCGACAATTATTTTCGATTTTTAACAGCAAATTCCAAATTTTTGACCCTGGTATTCAAATATTTTCACCATGATTTCTGAAGTCTCAACCATGATTTTCATATTTTCGACTGTGACTTTCAAAATTTCAACAATGATTTTTGAATTTTAACCTCAATTTTCTAATTTTCAACTGTGTTTTTTAAAAAAATCCAGATGGGTGTGCAGATTTTCACAACCGTCAGTTCCGAATCAAAAACCGGCTTGATTGAAAACTAGGGCTCATCTCTAATTAAAAAGCAATGCTTGCAGCTTGAATATTATCCTCTCTCACAGTTTAGTCATAGTAGAAACTGGTGGTACTGGAGATCCAGGCAGGTTTCGTTATGGGTAATTCTGCTGTTTGGAATGAATAGATATCATCCTGTACATGATTTCAAATAGTAAGTTGGAACAAACCAATGGCCCATGTGAATGTTGCTGATTGATTGTTGCTTTACTTTTTGTTAAAAGACTATGGCCAAAAAGCAGAACACATAATTCAGTTGAGGATTCTGTGAAAATTCATGCAATAGCATGAAAAAATTGCAATCATATTATTTTTCCTATTTCAAAGCCCATAGTTAAAACAACACAGAAAGAAAGAGCATGACAAAATACAAAAATGATTAAAGGCAATGCCACAACAATGAAAAGAGATTTAAAATGTTTTTTTCTGTAACATGTTATTTGTGGTATGCTCTGTCACTATGATCTTGGCTAAAGGATTTTACCTTCCATACAAATTCTGTTATTTCAGTGCATGACTTTTTGTCTTTTCTTGCCAGCAGTGCCGTCATCAGCATTGCTTTGATTCAGACTGACAGTACACACTCTTGTGCAATCCCAAGCATGCATGTACATTTGGGCACATGTTGATAAACAATCGACTGCGTTAACACAACCGGACTGTCTTTAGCCAAATATCTCTTGCTTGAGATGTGGTCACTATAAATTCAAGGTGAAATAGGAATCTAACACGTGTTTTAACAGGATATATTGACAGAATTCCAGAGTCACAAAAAAAACTCTGCTTGGCAAGCATCTGGCTCAATAAATAGCTTCCCTGCATTCACATATACTGTAGGTACTCTAGTAAATTTGACAGTTTGATAATATGTTAGTTCTGTTTGTTCCCATAGCTCTTCATATATTTCTAATTGTGTTTGTGCGTGTGGCTAACTTTCCTATTTTAATAGGTTCGTACAGATGGATATGTGGAATTTTTTTTTAATATAAACAAGTAGCTAAAATTTACACAGAATGTTGTATGATGTAATAATATTAATAAGATCCAGCCCATTGGCTCACTGCATGGAAAATATTGTACATACAGTATACACATTCGGATATTAGAAATGATTTTAAATGCAGTTGCTCTGCCACATGTCTAATATGTATCAGGCATTGCAAGATAAATTGTGCAAGATGACCCGTTCTATTACTAAATTACTGTTTACAATAATTCACCATGTTTACCACTAGAATTACTCCATAAACCCCCACCCAAGCACAAACAGCTGCAGCCTAATGTAATTCTACAGGTTTTGCAATGATACAATTATATAAAAATGTATTTTAAATATAGGATTAAAACTAATAAATAACTGCTAACTATAAAATAAATTAATATTGATAATATAATAGAGTGTGCAGATTTACAACAGACTGATGGGACCTACTTCTATTTTGTTTGTACAGTATCCAGACTTCCCTATTGATTTAACAGTGGCAAGTCGGCCAGTAACATGAGGACTCACATCGTGTCCGGATTGTGAATTACTACCACGGACCCCCAGAAGTACCATCACTCCCAGGTGGAACTTGTGGACTCGCCCCCCCTTCCTTGGAGGTCTTCGATTTGATCACCTAGATAGTCGCATTGTGGCTGGTTATACTGTCCTACCTTTCTGTATGGAGAGAGCACCCTGTGCCTTTAAACTTGGGTTGGCTATTGGGTTACCTTTGCTGAGACTGTTAGGGCATTTTCTATCAGCTCATTATTACCCCACAGTGTGCCTTTGATTGCATATATCTCCAGACTGAGCCTATAGTGCTTTATTGATTGCACATACTTTATGACTTGCATTTATGATGGAACTCAAGGTCCCAGTTTTTTTTTGCTAATTTTTATGGTTTTAAGTGGGAATTTGTTTATCTACAATACATTTTTTGTTTTTTCCAGTATTAACGGGACTAGTTTCCAACAGAATTAATTTAATTATTTTTGGGGCTATGTGGCTGAGCGCCATGGGGAGTTACTCCCCATGTATATTCTAGAATATTTTTCTTAATCATCTGGTTACACTTTATTTCCCAAATGTCTTCTATTCTAGCCCATTCTATTCTACTTGGTGTTAGCCATCCCCCCGGAGTCGTGATAACCTTATATAATTTTTCTCTTGTATTTTATTTTTTATAGAATACTACAGTGAATCATTTATGTATATACACAACATCAGAATTATTCTAAAATGTATATACCTATGGGGTGCTTAGCTATGTCATTTGTTATAAATAGTAGCCATGTCATCAGTGTCCCAAGAACCTTGTGTGTTATGGTAAGTAATGCTCCCTATACGTGTAGCCTCGCCTCCAGCCATATGATTGTATATGATCACAGAACTCCTTTTTACACTATTTTCAATAGGGGTGCATTATTCTACTATGTTACAGCGGTATTTATCCTTAAATGGTCATGGAACTCCTTGGTGACTAGTAATTAAAAAGTAAGGGGCACATTATGCAATTTGTATTATATGACAGGAAATATCCTCTCAGTGTTGCCATCATAGGAAAAGCTGAAAAAACCGAACAAGTTAGCAGTTGCTTCTGCTCTATATACTATGATGTAATTTATCTGGTATTTAAAACTTTCTGTTGTTTTATAAGCTAGATTTCAGTCAAAGAAACCAGTGTACTGTAACTTCAGTTCAATCAATCTGTATATTATGCATGGAAAATCAAATGGAAATCTTGGAAAGAACTGGTTTGTAGCTGGGATTTGTTCAGCACATTCCCTAGCAATGTTTTAAATGTACTGTATGTACAAGTTTACATGATTTTTACCATAAAAATGGAACACTTGGTAGGAAAATATGAAACACTTTTCTGTAGATATTAACATATCAGAGGGGATGGAGCTTTGAGCACAGTTTGCGGTTGCCTTTGTCAGCTGGCATCACATAGCTAATTAGAACACTGTGCTACACTGGCAAGCCCCAACTAAAGAAAAGCTGCCCCTACCTGTGATCTGATTTGCACTAGAAATACAACAAAATGTTCAGTGCTGGATTAAGTTTTCGGTGGCCAATTTAAATGATGCAGAGATAAATGGAATCTTTTAAAATAGAAGAAAAGCCTAGGGTATAATGTTCCATATAAACCAAAATAACCCTCATTCGTTGTTTTTTGCAATTGGGGATAAGTGGATTTTTTTTGAGAAACATAAATAGCACTTTGTTGGCTATGAGAAGTTGGATGAGACAATTTTTAATTAAGGGGAATTCACACTTAAACCTTAAAAAAGAGTTGCCAGAAACCCCATGCATGTAATTATACACGGGAATCCATTATCTGTAAAATCAGCTATTTAATGTTTTGATGATACACAAAAACTAAAGTTAGCTAATTTTAATGGAGGAGCAAAACTTAAAAAATGGATGAACTCATCAATGTTCAACATTATTGTCCACTAGAGATGGAGGCAAATAGTTCGAAAAGTTCTAATAAAATATAATTAAAATATCAATGGTAACTTAATCTAAATGGCTCCTGAACTTTCAAAAAATCTATTTTATTCTCACACGCGGTACTTTAGAGCTGCCACGTTCGAACATTCAATAGTTATCCCATAAACGGTTCGAACATTCGATAATTATCCCATAAACGATTTGCACATTCGATAATTATCCCATAAAATATTCGAAGATCATTCAATTTTTAATTTGATAATTATTGATAGTTCGAAAGTCCGAGAAATCCTGGTCTGGGATATGCTTGTGAAGGTTCTCATTCATCCAGGTCATGGTATATCTGTTGTATTCAATTAGATCAACTGGACTTGAAATGTAGTTCTTGAAGACGTTTCGCTAGCCAGCCTGGCTGTGATATGCTAATTGGGATTTTCCAGGGTACATAATTGCCACAGATTCTTGTACAAGTCATTCTGAATTGAGAAAGCCAGTCGGATGACTAGCGAAACGTCTTCAAGAACTACATTTCAAGTCCAGTTGATCTAATTGAATACAACAGATATACTGGTCTGGGATAGTTCGAGAAGTCCGAGTCCGTTCAAGCTCGATAGGTTCGGCTCGAACTTGGGTTTGAGTTCTAGTCGATCTCTATTGTCCACTCTCAAGTTGTAGATTATGTTACTGAATCTGTTTGGAAGAAGTTAAGTTATTTTTCACAGCTATGTAGATTGTATGATTGCACACTGTGGGGTGTTTTTGTAATGTCACAGTTGGGGCATTGCTTGGGTCCAGGGTGAGTCATAAGTGGTTCTGGGTGGGGTGCAGACAGGACCCATTTATATCCTACCTCCCTTATCAGGAATCCTTTGTGTGGTGAGTTTAAGGTTTTTTTCCCACTAAACATTTATGGGATTTAGTCTAATGGTCTACAAGTGATGACAACAAACCTCCTGAAATCTCCTCAATGAAAGCTGACTGGGAGTATGATTGTTGTCTGAAACCACAACCAAGTGCATCTTCAAGCAACCTTTGCAACCATAGGTGACTTTATAGCCTAAGATAAAATAAGTTCAGTAGTATTTTTACTGTCTAAAGAAAACTACTGTATGATTCTGGATTTAATGCTTCAAAATCTGAAAGTGTCTAAAGTCTAAAGCTTATTTTATGTTGGCAATGGCATCTTTCAAATAAAACATAAAGCAAGAAATTAAACATAATTTTTGTTTCTGATAAAGTGCTGGCAGAATTCTATTCTAATAATAATTCTATTCTAATTATAATAAGTTTTATACACTCTGAGGATGATGCCATAAGAGGTGCACGGTTTGCAGCAGCCAATCAAATGTTAGCTTTTTACTAGGTTACTGCAGTTAGAAAACATCTGATTAGTTACTTAAGATTAATATCACAGGCATTGCCATGTTTTCAGTCAGAAAATAGCAGCCTTGAAATAGGTGACGCCAAGTTAAGTGACAAAATTACTTAAGAGGGTTTTCAAACACCCTTCCCAATGAAAGTGACCAGAGTAGGGACAAAAACCAATAGGTCCTCACCCCTTGGGTTTACCACTATATCTCCTGCACCATTGAATTGAAGTTTAAGTCAGCCCTACTGACTTAATCCCGGGCTTAGTCTGGTGTGCTCTGCTAGAAGTGTTCGTTCCCATTGGCCAGGTTCCAACACAGGCTGGGAAGTGGAGATTACATCGCCTAGTCTCATAATTTGAATACACAGTGCAGGAGATATGGGGTATTTGTCCTTTAAACCAGATTCACTGGGGAATTTTATGGTGCAATATACAGACTTGATACCTGGGAGGTGTCTCATTAATATGTTAGTAAATTAGTAGTGTAGGTCTTGTCAAGGCAAGATTTTGGGGTTACAGTGTATATATTATAATCTGGTTTGTGTACACATTCAAAGCTATAAACAGTATTGGTATTTTGATAGATTCTGTGAATTTGATTGATTTGGATTAAATATCATTTAATATAATACTATCATTTTTTTCCTATATTCTGATTGAACGCTCAACAATATTGACCAGTTTATCAAAGAAATGAATATCAAAATGTTGATCCCATGTATGAGTTGCTTTACACAGATATGGTTCTTGCAGCTGCACTGTAACACATTGACTTGATATCACAGTGCTTTAGGCTAAATGTACAAGGAAATCTGTTAAACAAATAGCCCAATTTAAAAGTCTTACATTTTGTACCATTTTCAGGTTGATCTGGATGTTTCTCCCACTGATATTTCCAAACACATCATAAATTAGTGCCTGAGCATGGAAATCCTAATGAGCTGATGTGTCTATATGTCACACTACACCTTTCATAAAGCGTCACTGTTTAATGCATTGCTACAAAGTAATCCTAAGGGGCTGGAATACTCTTTGTTTTAGAGACTTTGATCAATGTGGAATCCTTTAAATGTATCCTTTTATGTATCATTTAAATGAACTTTTCAATATCTCTAAAGCTGGGTACACACACCAAAGATGTTTGAAAGATCACAGACAGGATCTGTAAGATTCTGTCTATCATTTCTCAAAGATCAGGGAACACACATTCCTGAATGTTCTCCTATACAAAGAACAGGGAGAATGTTCGGGAATGCATGTTTCCTACGAATGCGCCTGACTCCCATATACTAGTATAGGGAGACGCCCACAGCCGAGGGAAATTTTTGGTCTTTTCTGATAAAGCCCCAAAACTGTTGCATCCGATGGTATCGGGGCTTTATTGTCACTGTGTGAACCCAGCTTTATACAAATAAATGTAATACTCAACAAATAAAAACTGTTCTAAAGGTCAGAAATCACTCATTTTAACAAATTATCAAGCAGAGAATGTAATTTTGTTTTTGTTACAAGATATACATTCCAATTAAATGTGGGCAATCTGCAATATTAGAAGCAATGTTGCAACTTGAAATGTTTAGGCAATGACATAAGTTGTTTTTGATAAAATATTTAGCATGTTCATGCCCTTAGAACTCTTTTAGGTGAAATGCTTTGGAAAACATTTTTGCTTTATCACACAGAACCTTATCTAACATTTAAAAAAAATAGTTGGAAAAGGAGAATCTAATTTCTCACGGCTAGGTCAACTGCCTTGGAATGCAGACAGAGAATAGTTTCTTTTACAAACAGGCAGACCGTGCACTGTTGGGATTACACAGCTGTGAAAGGCACCATCAACAATATCAATATTTACAATGTAATTCGCTGAGGTGGGGGATAGTTTCTGTTATCTAGGTGTACACTACATTTAATGTAAAACATGTTACGTTTTAAAAAAAAAAATCTTGAAATGTTAAAAGGAATGTCCAGCATAAATATAAGTTTCTTTTAAAATGAATATTACCCCCCAAAACCTCACTTTAGCAAGGTTCCTAGAATTCAAAGATCCCCCAAAACTTACTTACCTGACCCGGTCCCTCGCCGCTGGTGCTGACAGCTGCTCCACTTCCTGGTTGCGGCTGTCAGTGATGTGTCAGGTGATGTGACATCATGCCCAATCGCCTGACAGCCGCGACCCGGAAGAAAAGCGGCTGTTAGCACAGAAGTCCCCTGCTCCTGTTTTTGCTCGCAACGAGCTCGAAACAGGAGCAAGGGGTGTGGAATAGCCGGCCAGATTCTAGGAACCTTGTGAAAGTGAGGTTTTGGGGAGTAATAATCATTTTAAAAGAAACTTATTTGGCTGGACTTGCCCGGCATAACACGTGTGTGTGCGGCAATATGACGTCATGCGTGCACAGAACCAACAGGCTAAAGGTACCTGTGTTCATTGTTCAGTTGCTGATGCAATATACATGCCAAGTTTTTAGGAACATATGGTCCGAGTAGTCAAATCCCCTGGTATACTTATGAAACAATACATAATAGTCTACTATTTTGTTTTTCTTTTTTCATTTGATTTCTAGAAAAAATATTAATTTTCTATATACATGCAAACTTGATATATAATAGTTCTGTTTCTATTTACCAACCAGTGTGATTTACTGACAGCCTCAGGGGCAAGGGCATTATTTTCAAGGGGGGGATTCCTGAATGGGTTACCACCGAACAACCCCAGAAGGAAGTTCATGACCAAATACATCCATATATTCTATTATATATGCATCATATAATAATATTATATATTCTGCACTTGCCATAATTATCATCACAGTTAGCCAAATATCACTTTTGTTATAAAGTATCTTTATTAAGGCTGGGTACATATGAACAGATTTTTCGTCCCAACCTGACGATATTTATGTATCGGTTGGCTGGTCTAAAAAATCTGAGGGGATTTCGGCGGCGTCAGTGACCAACGTTGGTAAATCACCGCAGATTGTGCGGCCCATAGGAGACATTTCCCTCGACTAACAGTGCTTTGTCCCAGCCGGCTGCTTGTAGTAGCGAATGGTCGAGATGAAAAATTTGGCCATTTGTTCCCAGCCTAATGTTCTCTTTTACCAAGAAATCCACATTTGCCCTTCAATATCATTAGTGTCCTTCAAAGTCAGAGCTGTGACACTGACAGTGGATCTGACAGAATTTGCTGAATATTGTCGGTATTGGGACCTATCAGACAAGACAGAAAATTTCCATTACCAGTTCCCTTTAATACAGTAGGGGAAGCTGATAACATTAGACCATGTGTGGGCACATTGAATAATCATTCTGTATATGGAATATATGGAACAATCACTCCTGTGTATATATAATATATATAATGAAATGTTAATAGTTGGCTACCACCTCCAGAATTTCTTAATTCCTGCTCACTAAGCTCCATCACAGTGGGGTAAGTACAGTAAGTAATGTATATAAACCCAGTCTCAGCAATCACCTTAAGCAGCTGCAGGGTTAATATTGATACAGTTTTGTGACCATTGGGACACAGGTTCAATTCTTTAGGCTTACTTGTTTTTATGTTTCCCCTATTATAATCCTATCTAAAAATAAGGTTATATATGTACTTATATCCCACCAAGTACACCTTGTGAGAGTGGTAAATAGTTTTCTTTTTAGCAAAACATGGTATAGAAGATTGCAGGTTCCATTCTCCAGACTTTATTATTTATTTTTTACTTAAAAGTTATTATTCTGTTTCTAACATCTATGATAGAAAATAAATAGACTGCAAAGATTACTTTTCTTTTTTGTATGAAAAGCATAAAGATAAAGGTGATTTAAAAGGTATCTGTACCCCCCAATTTTTTTTTATTGTGTAGGGAACCTCTCATAACCTAGACCTTGCTAGGTTTAAAATACAAAATTCGGCCTCTAATGTCTCAGAGGTCCAATTTACAAAATAAAAAATTTGTATTTAAAGGGAAACTGTGGCCTCCAAACAAGTTGATTTTAAATGGAGGGCCAGGTTCCTACATTAAAAATAAACCATCAGCCACCTTTCTACATGCTGCACAGCCCTAGGTATGAAGAAATCACTGATAAGAAAGTTAGGGGGTGGGGGTTTTTTAATCTGTGGTCACAAATACTAGTTCCTCTTTCTATTCTGGGGTTGGCACATGCTCAGTGCAGGAGAAAGCAGAAGAGATCAAGTTACAGTGACTGAAGGAGGACTGAAGGGGAGGGGGAATAACAGCACAGCCCATAGCAGAGAGCGTGTAAGGTGTGTACATTTTTGTCTTTCTTTAATGGAGGAGGAGACACAGGGAAGAGGGATTGTCATATTGTTTTAGAGCAGGAAGCAGGAACTGTAGGGGATCTGGTGATGCCGCTACCACATCACACATAAAATGTTAAATATCTTCAAAAATATGTTTAAAAAAATAATGAATGACCTTTAGTCATTTTTGGACCACAGTTACCCTTTAAACCTGCGTGTGGGCAGGATGCCCTAAACCTAGCCATGTACATATTCAGTCGCTGTGTGTTAAAAGGGATCTTGAGGGAGGGAGGATTGGTGAGCTCCCCTGCACATGCCAGAGTCTGCATACACTTACCTAGGCATTGCCAGCTAAGGTGTATTATGGGAGATGACCACTAGTACCCACAGGTTAATTTCATAAATCACCAAGCATCCAACGCAACAGTTTTTTGTATCTTTGTGAATGTGCTTCAATGGGGGCAAACATTGGGGCAATGTTGTCTGGAGACTTAAGTTCCCCTTTAAGTGAATGATACAGTTTTTGCAAGGTAAGTATTGCAAAATATCAGTTTCTGACTACACTTAAAGAGAATCAAACCCTATTAATATAAACTTAACTTGACAGAAATCAGCAATCCAGTGTAAATACAAAACACAGTTTTCAAATTAGAACTAACTTCATTTAAGTAACAAAATTGTTAAACACTCACTCATGTAAAAAGTTATTAACCCACACATAAGTAAAAATTAGAATCAGTTAATTGAACACAGCTAGACATGTCCATATCACCAAAACACGTTTAACACTAACAGGGCGATGCACCAAGAGGAAGGAAGAGCAAGGGTATCCACAGTACTAGAAATTTTAAAATCCAGCTATCTCCATTTTATGCCTCCATCCAACAGCATAATTAGGGATGGCATAGAACTCGAACTCGAACCCGAGTTCGAGCCGAACTATTCGAGTTCGAACAGACCCGGACTTCTCGAACTATCTCGGACGCGGACTTTCGATATTTCCCGGACTTTCGATGATTTATCGAATTTTCGAACGTTCGAGTATCGAATCTGGGAGTAAAATGTCCATGGTATCTAGGCACGAACATCGAATCTGCGAGTAAAGTCTCCATTACAGCCTATACGCGAGTATCGAATCTGCGAGTAAAATGTCCATGTTACCTCGAACGTTCGAACGCGAAAGCTCGAAAGTAGCGCGCGTGAGAGTAAAATCGATTTTACTTAAGTCCTGGATATTGGAACATGCTCCCCAGACCATTTCCCAGGTCCCACAGCCATTTACATTAAGTTACCATTAATATTTTAGTTGTATTTGACTCAAACTTTTCGAACTATTTGCCTCCCATAGACTTTAATGGGTCCGTTTTCGAACTTTCGAACTTTCGAACTTTTACAACTTTTACAAGTTCGAAAGTTCGAAAACGGACCGAACTTTCAATAGTTCGACCATCTCTAAGCATAATACAAATCCAAGTCAATAGAGGAGACTCAGGCGACAGGCAGTATAACTGCAACCGGCTAATTTATTGCATGTGAACACACAACATGTTTCCAGCCTCACAGGCCCTTTCTCAAGTGTATCTTTAAGTGTTATATCAGTTAGAGTGACTTAAACTCCTTCATTGCAGCAGCTGCGTGGCTAACGCAGAAGTTAACTGCGCAGCCGACACAAGCGATTTTATGATCTGAAAGCGGCATTCGAAATAGATACCAGCACTTAGCGATGCACCGAGATCTGCTATTGGCATATTGCATTGCTGGCGCGTTTGCACCGGGTTGCCGAGGCTGTAACTCAGGCTGTAACTTTCCCCATGATCGGGCAATTGTTAGGTTTCCACATGCTACAGTCGAAGGTTATCGCCAATTCAATGGTTACCGAAAGATACATTCAAGGGTTACTTAAAAATCTAATGATGCATTCTAAATGTCCGAGGTTATCCGAATTATGAAAGTTTCGGTTCAAACTCGGGTTGGAGTTTGGTTCTAGTCCATCTCTTGTAACTATTTGGACACCTGAGGTGTACTTATGTCTAACAAAAATCAAATATGGTATTATACAGTAAAAAAACGTTTAAAAAAGCTGAACCGATGCTGATATGCTTTACTGCTTTTTGACCTGAACAAACTTCATGCAGGCACTTGTCCATAAACGCTATTGTAACTGAGCAGTGTGGGAGGCTAATGGTGTATCTTATTCCTGGCAGGTAATTAACATTTGATAATTTATGGAACCAACCTATTAGCATGCAGAATGCAAGGGAAATTTTTGTACACGCCCAATCATCCAAACGAGGGGAACAGTGTAGACTGCAGTCATCATAGATGCGCCAGCAGCCAAATGTAACGCTTTTATGCAAGATAATGATCCAAAGTTTAAGAGAAAAACTACATCTAAAGGGCAGAGAAACATATGGAATGCTTTGCAGCAGAAAATGTTTTGCCAATTTTTGCAGGAAAACTTTCCAATATTACTTAACCCACATATTAAAGGGGAAGTTCAGTGCAAATACATATACTTTTCAGAAAAAAGAGCAGTATTTTTCCATCCTAATGACCTCAATTCAGCATTTTGTCTGTGTATAAATAAATGCAACCGAAATACTGACTTCCTGTTTGTAGGACCCCTAGTAGAGACAGTTATGGTCTTGCCCTTGATCCAGCGCCTGGGTTGATTCAGTTGCTCAGTAGAGATCTGAGCATGTTTGAACCATCCAACAGCCAATCAGTAGAAATTACTGTTAGGAACATTCCAAGGTAGTGGTGCATCCTGGGAAGAAAAAGGAGCGGTAGAACCTGAATTGTCAGCTCACTAATGTCAACAGCAGGGAACAGGGTATGAAATCAACTGATTTTTCAAAATGGAAGAGAATATGTATGCATTACACAAACTAACAATTTAACAAATATTGATAATTTCCACTGAACTGTCCCTTTAAGTGGTGCTTTACATTAGTTTTGAAAATATGCTGTATCTATGATAGGGTTTAGGGGTTGTATTTATTACAGTATTCCTTTAACATCCCACATATCCTTTCATGTTTATGTACGAAACTCGGGCAGCCAAATACAGCCCATGTTACATGCGCATACATTGCAAAGGTCCGTCGGGACCTGTCAGAGGAACAGTAGAAGAGCGTGATCACAGGTACGTTCTCTAACTTTCCTCCAGTCTCCTGATTGTTTCATTGAAGGACGGAAGGTACTGTAAGACATAACTCCTTTACCTCCCGTTCTTCAATTCAACTGAAAAAAACATACTCTATTTTTCGGGTGGAGATACCATTTAAAGCAACAATTTCTTCACAATGTTGCTGCTTTCTGAGTTACTGATATTTGTTATTAATTAATACATAATTAATAAATAAATATAATTTATTCAGGATTATTCATACCTTCCATTCCTTTAACTAGGTGTAGATTTTTTAAACTTAACGCGAACGCACCCAGATTTGTAAACCAATACTGTAAATTGATGCTAAGTTAAGAAGAAATCAAATGAATTAATTGTTTTTAAAACTTACAGGATTGAATCACAATCTACTGAATCCCAACAAGAGGACATTGTATTAAGCGATCTATTATTTCTGTTTTTAATGACTTTGTTTTGTTTGTAATTTATTGTTTTCATATGGGGATATCATAGGGTTGTTAAAAAAAAAAGATAAAATAAAAATTCCAAATTCCAACATTGCTACAGCTGTTCCAATTCCTATATTGCTTGCCAAGCTTTCCAGAAAAAAACATAGTCATCTCATTTTGGCCAGAGTCAAGCAAAAAATTGGGGGGGGAAAAGAAATAAAATTAAAGAGCTAAACACGACAGAACAACATCCTCCTATTAAACATATTTCTTTTTAAACAATGGGAAAATAAAACGGTCATACTGCGGCTGTAGCCACAATCCATTAGTGGCCTTCCCATAATGCTCTATCAATAATCAGCTAGTTCTGCTAGAGTTTAGTTTAACATGACTGGCAACAACTTAGCAGCCTTACAGGCACAGCATTCTGTCAGTTTAGTGCATCCAAAACAGAAACAGAGGTTGACAATTGAAACAGCTCAGTAGATTTCATCAAATGTTTCTTTTTTTTATTCCAAATCATGAAACCATTAGTTAAATTGCACGCATCCTTAAAGGTGAAATGTTATACTTAAATGTTTTAATGGAGGCTCAAAAACTTTTAATTCAAAACTGGTTTATTAGGAGAGCCATAAATTATACTAAATGAAAAGTGACTCTGATCTAAAAGGCATAAAAAAGAGAGTTCGGTAAAATGCTCAACTAAAACATATCACATTCACATATTACCACTTTGACAATTACAAGCCATGTCATAGAATGCACCATTCCATTTTATATCAGCAATAAGACAGATGACAGGGGACCCATAGACACTTTGAGTGCCTATTAAGAATGTTTATGTCTACTTGTTTCGTTTACAGTTACTATTGGTAGGACAATGATTCTTCAGACTGGTAACAATAATGCATTACATACAGTTACATTTCCAGAAGGGTTTCAACATAAAACACATAAAGATCCTTGTTCTACATTTCACATTAATCTTATGTGAGCAGTTCTATTTGGTCCAGTGGACGTTTTTTCTTAAGTGAGTACTGAAGCAGTAATGAATCAGACATTTTAAAGAAACACTCAGGCAATTATCCCAACACAGGACAGGTTTTCATCCAAGTCTGCCACGTCACTTTAAAAACATTATCAATGGTCTAATGGGCTGTTTAAAAGACAAGAAAAAAAGACCAGGTTTTTAACCCTTTATGACTTTTAAAAATCATCCCAAAGTGCAGAAGTCAAGAAAGAAAAACTCTATTGTTTTATTCCAAGGATAAACAGTGGAATTCTTGCGTGATATAGTTACATAACACCTACACTTTGAGTTTACTGCCAAATTAAGAGCTTGTGTTTCACAATAAGCCTTCAAGTTCCAATAATGTTTGATCAGTTCTTGAATATTTAAAAAAAAAAAAAAAACCCTTAGTCCAAATAGTATTAAAAAAAAAAAAAAAAAAGAAGAAATATTATTAGCAACATTGCTGAAGCCTGTTGGTGTGATGCTAGAGGTAACAGCAATATCCATGCCTAGTACCATCCATATTCTCATCTTCTTATTACATTCGGCAACATGTTTAATGTTTCTTTGAATATTATGTTGTTTCTTATGGGAAAGCTTCTCCCTCTTCAAGAACAGAGAATAGAATGTTCCTTCATTTAATCAAACACAGAACTGGATTCTTTGCATCATGTTTGTATCTATGTCAGTGTGTGCTTTTCAATAACACACTCAGCATGATGTGGTCAGACACAGGTTATTTGGGTAATTAATAAAAAATCAAACAATTCTGCTCACCAAAGATATTTTGCTGTTTTGAAAATACCACTGACAGTGCTAGTGCGTGTCTGAATGCGGTGTGTGTTTAGTACAGATGTTCACACAACCAACCCGTATGATATATGCACCGTGCATAATAGCCAACCACATCAATTTTACTTTCATATGACATTGCATGTCAGAATACCAATTGCAGTAGCCTTGAATGCGACTGAAAAATTCCCATTCTGCTTAACTGGATTCTCAGCTCCTATGAACATGACATCCCAAGGGAACACTTAGGAAACACACAAGTCATTGAAAAGCTTACAACCAAACAAAATACTTTCTTTAGAGTTCAACATCAAACCATCCCATTTATTAAGGCATGGGTGATCAGTCGCACTGTCTGATCATACCAACACAGCCCGTTTAACCCATTGCATGTTTCCATGTTTGCTTGAAACTTCATACATTGAATGTCTCACAGTAAAATTCACATCTAAAAATAAAGTTTTGATCTGAAATGCAATTTTACCTTAAGCAGGCAACTAGTAGTAGAAAATAAACAGGCATTTGCAAAGACATTGCTCCTTTATTGTGGTCAACTCAGACTTGTCAATCTTATATTTTATTAGACAGGGAGGCTAACATATAAGTTTATTAATGGGGCAGAGTGGAACTGTGGGGTTTATTGTGAACATTATGAATGGGGCCATAGAATAAATAGCACATTTGTGTAGATCTGCTGTAAAGTTTTTCCAGAGAGACTTGATGAATTTGCACTGTACAGAACAATGTCACTCACTATCCAGCTGTTAGCACTAATCTGCTATCCACAGCCCCACAGTATGAACCAGTCCTGTGCATGCAGGTAAAATGCTAAAAGCTCAGAGTTCCCCTTTTACAATTAGATACAAAAGCAACTGCTCTGTGATCACATTATTAAAAAGATAGGAGCTCCCTGGTGGGTTATTATTACACAGCAGCCAATGCTTTTTCTGGATCTCTCTGTTTCCAGGCACAACAAACACAAGATTGGAGACGCAAGGATCACCCCCTTTATATTGGGTTCCACCAGGAATCCAAAGACAAAATTCCCCCAAACACCGGTTTCTAGCTAACTTGTTAACTTTCCCTTTCTTGTTGTACCATATACATAACATGTGTCTCAATACAAACAGCCCACACACTGCCCCCTCCAGTCAGAATACCCATCAGAAGCTCCATCCTATCAACCCATTACCAACCCCAACCATCCACACATTATAAGTAGTATTGGGAATAGAAGGAAGAAAGAAACATGTTCTTGTCTTAACAGCTGCTTTCACTGAACAGGTTTAATGGACAGATTGCTTACCAAAATACATGATGTTTCTCATTCCAAATCACTGATCCAGCAGATGCTTATTGGTTATGAAAGTCCTGTCCTGGGCTGCCCTGTCATGCAATGGTCTTTCTTAGTATGGTGGTGAGTGCAGATCCCCCCAGCATTGCTCTGCACAAGCAGCCTTATCCCTTCTCCTACAATCTCTGGCTGCTCTAGCAGTCACTCTGGCTGCACGCTGCACTGCCCATTCTTACTGTAATCTGACTCCTCCTTGTGCTGTCCTTGTGCATGTGAAGGGAGTTCTCCTAATAGGACTGGAGGATTTTCCTTTCCTTGCACCCAGGCTGATCTAGAGGTGGGCATAATAATATCCTGTCTATAGATAAAACCATTCACAAGCTTTATCAACCTGTTTCCCATTCATTAGCAAAATACATTTCTCTCCCTCCCTATCTCTCTCTCTCTGACAGTCTGTGCTTTATAGACTAACTGCTGATGTGGAAAAATATATAAGCAAAGTTGATAAGATTAATGGCAGTATAAGGAGAGATGTAGCCCATACATAATCAAGCTGGATCCACAATGTGTGTTTATGTTTGTAATGGAGAACAGAAGAAGGTTTCTCCTTCATTAACCCTTTCTTACAAAGTTTTAACTAATATTACTTATAATATTGTACAGTGAAGACATATTGGATATAAAATAATACCTTTTATTGGCTAACTAAAATGATTGAAAATGCAAGCTTTCGAAGCACTAGGCTTCTTCCTCAGGCATGATACAATACTGAATCTTGTAAAGCACTCTATTTTATACATACTAGAACCAAGACTTTCTGACATTACATAGATGTTATCTTTTACCCCCATGCCTGATTGGCAATGGCTGTCGTAAATAAAACAGTAAATACACATTCAATTATCACACACAGTAATAAAAGAATTAGCAAGGGTTCAACAAACAATCAGATCCACTTCACCTCTAGTGTCCATGGAGGGTCTGGTATAAATGAGATATTTATGGCTTTGGGTGGTTTAGAGGAATTTAGTCTGATTAACTCTACATGACATATTGTACAGTGTAATATCAATAACGTTATACACCATACATACTGCTGCTTCAACAAGTCCCCAAGTTGGGGTAGAAACGTGTGTATTGTTTTTAACCTGCTCCCATCAACCAACCCGCTGTAATGATATTAAAACTGCCGTAAGACCGTAAGCTGTGTGACCGGTCTCTCCATTTACTGTTCTGGCTGATATTTGTTCCTCTGTCTACATTATACATTGTCTGGGTCTAATGGTTATGTATATAGGGGGGAGTAACTTACAGCTCAAGATTTGAAAATCCACCAGTCGAAATTACAGACATAATTTCTATGTGGAACTATATTTTATTAAGATATGTTACATGTAGCACTGTGCGTTTCTATTTGTCTTTATCCACATGTAAACTGCCAGTGTACTGCATGATACTGCATTTATTAAAATAAAATGGAACTAAATTTACCCTGAAGGATAAGTATGATTGTATTAATAAGAGCTTTATAGCTTTCACGTAATAATATAAAATTCTAAATCCAACACAATAAAAGCTGAACGTAACCCTTTCCATAACAATTTGGCCACAATGTTTCACTGTTTACATTATTTTGTAATCAAGCTGTAATTAAATAAACCAATCCCGTTTATACATTCAGGATATGTATATATACAGCAAAAAAATGGTAATATCTAATGTTGAACTAGATGTCAACTAATATTCCATTTTGTTTAAGACTGGATTCGGGGGCTCTAGTTACACAGTATAGAGGATAATGTGCTGTAGATGTAAAGATCATTATTTTGTATTTTGTATATTTTAACCAATCTGCATGGCCTTTACCCAGAGTCGGGCCATGTGCTTGTTTGAGAAACGTATTTAACCCTTTAAGTGCTGCAAATCATATTGCATACATTCTATGGCACTTATGGTCATTAATTATCTATTGCTTACCCCCAACCATACTATTTTGAGTGGAAAAGATGCAGTATAATTGTCTGTATCACTCTCCCTGTCAGCCAAGGCTTTTCTTGAGGTGGACATGACTTGAGCATAACTGTGATATGTAATAGCTGCTCTAGGATGTGTCATGGATGATTTGGGGCATGTTGTTAGTTGTCTGTTGCTGGATATGGCATGGGTTCCAACAGGTCCCATGCCCTGGATCCATCTGTGAGAATGTTTTGAGGTATAGCAATTCAACTTCTACAAAATGGAAACTCACCCAGGCAATGAGCAGTAATAGGCAATTCCAGTATTTTCCTAGAGACAATAAGAAATAGCAGGTACGTGTTTATTTCATTTCTGCTAAAATCTATTAGCTAGTCACCTGCTGCACTTCTCCCCTTTTGACAAAAGTAGACTTAAAGACTGACTGGATGATGCCTTTGAATCTCATGTAAGAAGAATAAAAAAATGACCATGTAATTAAATTCAGCTAATTTGCCAAACAGAAGAGAGTTAAAAGTAAAAGGCAGTTATTTAAGGAGGGTCTGAAAGTCTGCATGTCCCTGTACAGGACTATGCCCCAAAGCGTAAGATAAACTAGCACACAGACCAGGTCGAGTGACCAGCCCCCCTCACCACTTAAGATGATATGCCAAAAACCTAGGTGGATTTTGTTTTCTAAATCTAGAATGGTCCAAGTAGTTGAAAAGTTGTTGCAGGCTTAATTTTACATCTTATTCTGTCAGATTTCTTACAAAGTTAGCTTTCAACTTTTTCTTCCTGTCATTAAAAACAGTACTAAAGTACCAAAGCTTGCTGCTGTGGTGGGTGTACCATTTATAATTTAAGGAAAATTCTAACCTCAGAAACCCAGCCAGGCTCACAAACTAAACAGGCAAAACTAGGAAGGTAGCACGCAAGGCAAGCAAGTTAAAGCATGAGCCTGGCCAAACACAGGCTTTAAGACTGGACAACCAGAAAATATATGGTACAGAAAGTTAATAAGTTTGGACTAAATGGACCTATATCTTTATTCAACCTCCAATACTATGTAACCATAAATCTAATTATAAATTATCTTTCTCTTTCGTATTTTTCTGATTCATAAATTTTCTAATCTTACATTGGTAAGACTTTCCTTAACTTATTTCATTTACACACTAGGTACTTTAAACCTTTAATCTGTTTAAAAGTTATAAGCAGTCATTTGATGGGAAAGATAGACCTAATGTCCCTTTAAGTGTTTTAGTACTGTATGTTTAATTTATACAGAGTTTGCATCTCTCTCCAACATCATAAATTATTTATCATAATCAGTGGTGACAAACACTCAACCCAGTTGTGGTATTCTAAGTGCTAGGGTTGAGTGTTGCAGAGTAAGTTCAACTAGGAACAAGGTGGCCCAATCAGTTGAGGATGTAGTGCCATAGGTTGAGAACCTCCGATCTAAATTATTGTGGCACTGTGTCAAAATTCTTGAGACAAAATATTCTGATTAAAATATTGCCCTCAGCCTACCAACCCCTCCAGCTACAAATGGATTGTTTTTAATAAAAAGCAAACAAGACAAAATCTTTATCATGGAGCTTTTTGTATGTTTTATTTTTAAACTGGTTTTGCCTGTTTCTGCATATCTGGTTAATTTAATTAAGTTGCATTTTTCTTTTCCAGAAGTTTATTGTTTTGTCATTATGTAAGATGAATGTTGTATACATTCATAAGCCATTTAAAATTCAATATTTGTAAATTCTCAGTAGTTGAATAAAAATTCTTTCATTAAAGGACATCAATGCTTTAAAAGCAATAACCGCAATATAGAACAGTGATGGTGAACCTTTAGAGACTGGGTGCTCAAACTGCAGCCCAAAATCTCTTACTTTGATTATTGGCCATTGCCAGCCTTGGTGTGCTATAGTGAATCTATACTTGTTTTGATCTCTCTTGTTATCAGAAAGGCCATGTCTCTCTGCTTTTCTGATAACATACTATGGTGAATTTTGATGTGCATGAGTGCACACAGAAAGGGCTCTGATGCCCCCTCTGGCACGCGTGCCATAGGTTCGCCACCACTGATATAGAATTCCTATTGCAACTGTTCCCATGTTACAGACTACACAAAACAAAACACATGGAGAAAAAAATGGCATCGCAATTTTGTTATCCGTGTTGCACGTTTTGTTGTACGTTTTGTTGAATGTTTGTATGCAGTGTGTTTTAGTGAATTTTTGGGTTAAATACCATGATTTATGGTTTCCCAGCACCTGCTTAGATTGATTCCTCACAACTGGTCTTTTTCTGCACAGACTTTTCCACACCCGATCCTCTTCCACGTAGACTCAGCTTTCTTACACGCAATCACCCTCCACACAGTTAGTTTCCTCACACCCAATCAGCTTCCACACAGATTGTTTCCTCACACCCAATCACCTTCCTCACAGATAGCTTCCTCACACCCAATAACCCTCCACACAGTTAGTTTCCTCACACCCAATCACCCTCCACACAGTTAGCTTCCTGACACCCAATTACTCTCCACACAGTTAGTTTCCTCACATCCAATCACCCTCCACACAGTTAGTTTGCTCACACCCAATTCTCTTCCACAGAGAGTTTCCTCACACCCAATCACCCTCCACACAGTTTCCTCACACCCCATCACCTGCCAGTTTATTTACTTACACCCAATTACCCTCCACACAGATAGTTTCCTCACATCCAATCCCCCTCCACACAGTTTGTTCACACCCAATTACCTTTCACACAGATAGTTTCCTCACACCCAATTCTCTTCCAAAGAGAGTTTCCTCACACCCAATCACCCTCCACACAGTTTCCTCACACCCAATCACACACTTCACCCAGTTTCCTCACAGTCACACCCAATCACCGCCACACAGTTTATTTTTACTTCAAACCAATTGACACTCCACATAGAGTTTCCTCACGCCCAATCACCCTCCACAGTTTCCCCTCACATAAACACCCAATTACCCTCCACCATTTAGTTTCCTCACACTCAATCTCACTCCACACACGAAAGTTTCATCACACACCCAACCCCTCCACCAGATAGTTTTCTCACGCATCCCTTACACGACTCAATTTCCCCACCCCGATCCTCTTGTATTCTCACTCTATCCTCCCTTCACACGACTCATTTTTCATCACCCTGATTTTCCCCCCTTTGAACAGACAGTTTCGAACAGAGACAGGTTCCTCCCACACACACCTGGATTCCCTCTGTGCACAGAGGGGTTCCGCACCAAATCTTCTTCACTCCCTACATATTATTATATCATGTTGTATTCAATGTTTACTAAATATCCACCATTAATATTTCACATTTAACTCACATTGTTTTCAATTTGATGTTGCTGGATTCCCTTGCTCCCTCACCCCATACCACACCTGAAGTTTGATGTAGGGGGTGCAGAAGTCTATTCAAATATGGAAAAGGGGTTCCTGAGAGTTTAAACAATTTACCAACCTCTGCTAACTGTAACATGTGGATGTGGAACCATTTTCTATTTTACTGCGTCTATTGTAATCATTGTACAATTGTAAAGTTACTTATCCTATTCCCCACAGGCATTGCAGTTAACCTTAATGTATATCTTAAGATGGTCATGAAGGAGCAGAATTATGTACCCAGAACGGCATCAGGGAAAATAAGAGCAGAAGAAAACAAGAGAAAACCCAACCTGGCAGATCTAGGGAATGTGATTGTTTGTATTGAAAAACACGCATCTAAACCACTTAGCAATCAGTCCTTTGCATTCCGCTTATGTTTGTATAAAAGAGTTATAAGTGACAATCAGAGTAGGTGGAGCCAATACTTGCACAACACACTTGTATTAGAGGTTTTGACAGACAAAAATGCAGATAATAACTCAACTGAAGATAAGGCCAAAAAAGTTCTCTTCTAATGGCTTGATTTTAAGGTATAGGCCAGGGAATTCAATATGTTCTATATCGTTTAAAAATGGTGCTAAGTTTGCCCCAACCAATCAGAGTTAGCTTTCAAATGCAGAGGCAACTTCTAGGGTTAACTTGCGTGCCTGAGCCAAACTTTTGAATGCGCCCATGATATTTCAGGCGTGGCGAAAGGTATTTAACATCCTCGGAATTCAATAGAAATAATGTAAATATTACTAGAAACAGATATCATCCCTTTATCAAACAGCTGGTGGTGCCTCTACCATTTTGCTCCTTTCTGTTTTTTGTTGCCACATCAAAATCACTTGTTTTTATAGCTGTCCTAACATGTGGTTCAACTTTACACATACGTTAGAAATGCCATTTTTTCTGTAGTTAAAAGATTTTAGCCAAAAGATTTGTTTAAGCCCACACACACCTGTCAAGGTAGACTCTTTAACAGGGCCCTAACTAACCAACTAGTTAACACCTTGCCTAACAAACTAAAGTAAACCTAACCATATATCAAATGATTTTAAGAACAAATTTTTTTTTTAATCATTCAGTTTTTTATTGAAAAATGTTTTCATATACAATATTTTTTGCATAGTGTGTGTAGATTATTTTTCCAGCATATTCATGTAACAGGTGATATTAAAGAATAAGAGTGAAACTAATAGAATGAAGTTATTTGTAATTCATATTAAATAATATAAAAAATCATATAAAAGAAATCGTTTGAGGCAGGATAGTTTCATAGATTAGAGTGTGCGTCGATGCCCAGTCCATAGTGTATATGATATTATATGTTTTTTCGACCTCTTTCTATTTTCATGTCTTAGTGTATTCAACTGTATGTAACGATCTGTTGTTGTATACCAGTTATTCCCATTTCCTATAGAATTTTGTGGAAAATCTAAGTTGGGTTATAGCATATGTTATCTACGCATGTTATATTAGATTCCCTCAGTAATCCAGAGATGTTGGGTTTGTTAGTAGTTCAGCCAATTTCTTGTAATATATTGTAAGGATATTATAATGGTTGAAAGAGATGGTTTTTGTGGTTGGGGGAGAATAAATGTTTTGTAATCATGAGCAGCAAGGACCAATATGCGAGTGAGGTACTGATTTTGCTTTTTGTAGTAGTCGAATGTAGAGTTGTCTGTTTGGATTTTTTTATTCCATGTTCTCTATTTTCCTGCAGGTCCAGAATATATGGGTTAACGTTCCTCTTATTATCCGCAATCTCGCATCTTGGTGAGTATTTGGGGTTTTTTCATTTGGCTATTAGTAGGTGTTCTATATATCTCAAGGAAAGTTTCTTTGCAATTTCCAATGTGTGAGCATTTCGGAGTTTAAAGTGTAGGTTGCTGCGTCTGACCATGTTGTTCAGTAAGGTTTATCTCCAAGCTCACTCTCTCCCATTATTTATGAGGTTTTGAGTTTTGTAATAATTGTTTGTTTGTTGATCATACGGTTGATAGAAGGTTGTGCATTCTATTGGGGTGGGATTGTAGGAGCTATAAATTGTATCTCGTTGTTTCAAAGTGGATGGTTTTCCTCATTTTGTTTTAGGGTTTTGAGAAAGGATGGGTTTATTTGATATGTTTTGGAAAAAGTATTTGGGTTTATGTGGTATTTGTTTTGTAGTTTGTTGGAATGGAATATCTTATCTTGATAGAATAATTGATCTATTGTATCAGCAGATTTTGTTCCCATTGGATATGTAGATTGGGATTAACATTCTAAACTTTTTTGATAGGTATATCCAATCATATATTGGGGCCAGAATGTTTTGGGTTTTTATTGATATCTTCCATATGTTGGATAGAGACTTGGTGGTAAGATATATGGGTATCTTTTCGTATGTCTCCAAGGAGGGTTGCTCCCCCATGATTTGTTTGTAGTTTCTTAGGTTGACACATTTTTTCTCTATTTCACACATTAGTTTTTGTTGTGTTGCTTTTTCCACCAGTATTATTTGATCGAGATTGTTTGCTTGATAGTACGTTCAGTATTGGTAAGTGCAAGCCTCCTGATTTGCGGTTTTTAGCCATAGTCTGGTTTGGTTTTTCTTGCTTTGTTTTTGGTTCACTATGGAATTGGGTTATATTTTTTGAGCTTTTAATAAAAGGATTCTGGGATTGTGTATTGGTAATGATCTAAAGATATATGAATTTGAGGGAGGATTAGTATATTTAGTTATACGTTACTCTGTCTATATACGTAAAGCATCATAGTTTCATTTTTGTTTGGTTTCTAGTTTTTCGTATAAGCGAGATGAGATTATTGATTGGAGAGGTTTCAAGATTAGTTGAAATTTGATACACTAGGTAGGTTATTTCGTTGAGTCCCATTTGACTTCATTTACTTGATGAGAAAAATTTTAAGTGTTCCGGATATATTGGTTTCCATGACTTGTGATTTTTTTCTAATTTTGTAGAATTGACATTAGGCCAAATTGGTGTAGAAGTTTTGGATTGTGAATTTTTGGAAGTAGTACTGGGTTTCGTTACTATCAATTGATGTATACTGCGAAGAGAGCTATTTTATGTAGGTGATTGGATTTGGATTCCTGTTATATTTGTGTTCTGCTCGTATTTTTTGGCGCTCAAGGGTCCCATTGCTAGAGCGACAAATTTAGGGGAAGAGGGGGCATCCTTGTCTGGTTCTGTGTGGAAATGTTTAGGGGATTTTGATAGCATTTGGAAATGAATACAGTAAGCTGAGGGATTTGTATAAAGAGCCATTATGCCTTTTGAAGTTTGTTTGTATTCCAATTTTTTCTAGTAACTGGAGATTTAGGTAGTCCCAGTTGAGACGGTGAAGGCCTTCTCGTGCATCTAAGGTTATAAATAGGGAAGAGATGTTGTTCGTTGGTTGGCCCGTCAATTAGATCTATTCATTCTCCTCATGTGTCTGTTGATTGTCTGTTTTTAATTAGAATCCACTGATCCAGATGTCTAAGATGTGGAAGTATGTTTTTAAGTCTTTCAGCAAGTATTTTGATATATTTAGATCATTTTGAGGAGGGAGATGGTCTTAAATTCCCAGAAATGTCGGATCGATCTTTTCCTTGGTTTTGAATTGGGTTATTACTTGCTCGCTCAAACATCTCTTTAGGGGAAGTTCTGTTTTTCTATTGACTTTGTTGAAAACATATTTTATGGCATGGAGTTGGTTGAGAGGTATGTTTTATAATATCGTTGGTGAAGTCGCTCTTCTACCGGGGATTGTTAAGTTGGATGTTCTGAAGCTTTAGTTAATTCTCTCGGGAAATTGGTTTGTCTAGGTATTCTTTTTTGTGTTTGTAGTTAAGAGTTAGATTTATTGAATTATGAATTTCTGTAGATTTCGTTTCTTTGGTGGGTTTTATTACTTCTCCATTTCTGCAAGGTTTATTAATTAGAGATAGAAAGGCTGAATGGTTGGTTATTTCTTGAGGATAATTTTTTTTTTTTGTTTTGTTTTTACTGGATAAATGAGATTTTGTTTTGTTTTATGTTTTGTTTGGGCTTCAGTGGCTGTTTATGTTAGCTCGGTCCTCTTGGGCATATATTTGGGCTTTTCATGTCTTCTAAGCATTCTTCTACGTTAAAGGTTCAATGTCTCTTGTTTCTTTTAGCTGTAGTTTTTGTTTTGTTGCGTAGGTTTTTTTTGTTTTCTTTTTCATGTTGGATATTTTTTGTAGTAGTTAGTGTATTTTCTTTGTGTTTTCTGATTTTAGTTATTTGAGTGCTTGTTGAATGCATACACCTCGGACGTACTGCCTGTGTGGGCATTCAATAATATGAAGGGGTCAAACTCTGGAGATTCATTTATTTCACGCTAATTCCAATTGCTTTTTGTGTATTTTTAGTTTTAGCGTTTTCAGATAGATAGTAGCCGTTGGATTTAGTCTCCAAGGTTTTTGTTGGTTTAAGCTTGATCTTTCTTTAGGGTGTATTGTTTATGGGAGCATGGTCTGGACACATGTAGATAGGAGTATTCCTTGAGTCTGGGAGTTTTTGGAGGCGCTCCATTTATCTACAGGATTGAATCTAATATTTGATATAAGTGTTTAGGATTGAGAGAAATGCAGTGTAATCTTTCTCTGCTGGGTGAGTTTTCTCCATGCAATCGACTAGATCTTCTGCTTTTTAAGAGGTGTTGGAGATGTGAGTGCTCTTTGTGTGGGGTTGGTAGAGTCTAGTGTCTGTACTCTAGTAGTTGATTGAAGTTCCACATATTATAAGTATTTTTTTGAGGGTATTCTTTAACTTTGTGGCCATGATTTTTTTTAAACTTGATTGTTTTGTTGATTTGGAGGTTAGGTTAGCTAATACTACGATTCTGGTTTTTATGGAGCAATGAGAACTTATGTGCTCGCCTTGGGTATCGATTTTGTCTTCATAGAGTTAATAAGACGCTATTGAGTGAGTTTTTGCCTATGTGACTCCTCTTTTTTTTGTCCAGGGGTGAGGAAGTGGAAGCATATTGTTGTATGCTTTAAGTTGAATAGTTGGTTGGAGTTTCTCTATGAGAGGGTTTCTTGGAATACTAGGCTATATCTATTTGTTGTTTGTAGTTCTTTCAATAGGTGAATCTCTTTGTGAGGTGGAATTACGGCCCCTAACATTATAAGATGGTATTTTAATCACCATTAGGATATTTTTGGAATTTGGTTGTTAGTTGGTTAGGAAAGTTTACGAAGTTGGGTTAGATTAATTTTGGTTAAATGGTTTATTTTTCCTCGTCTTGTTAGCGGGTGTGTTTTGTGTGTCTGAGGGTTTTTTCCTCACCATTACTGTGAGGGTGGTGGTATAGGTTGGTCGACTGGAACGCGCACATAAAGTAATTTAGTAAACACTAACATGTATATATAGACCAATAATAATAAGCAAAAATAAGTCAAAATATTAATTGGCAAAACAAATATTAACCAAAAAACAATTGTACAACATCATTAAAAGGCAGCCTTAAGGGCAGTAAGAATTTCCTAGTCATCAAAGATATCTAGTTTTTTGAGGGCTATTTGCCACCCCTGGATTAATGTTTTATAGACGGGTCAACTTTAAACTGTATCATCTATGTAAACTTCCTATAACATGGGCGTCTCTGCCATCTGTTAGCTCGGTATCTCTTTCTCAATGAGTTGTACATCCGGGCTTATGCGGGTCAGTGTTGTTGCTTCTAAACATTAATGGGGGTTTTTGTAGTATACATTTAGTCTTGGGTGAAGTTAAGTATGAGATATTCTTGATATCTCTTGTTTCGGTGGATTTTGTATAGGTTATATTAAAGCATTCATGGGCATAATTATTATACAACGTCCACATATACATTTAGACTCCAAACCATAATGTCAATTAAAGTTGGCTCAATATTGTTTCCATTTCTTTATCCTTCAAAACAGCAAATAAATCTGACATTGGGTAATTCGTGATTCTGTTGAGCGTCAGGTGAACTTTTGTACTAAGGTCACACCTACCATACCACTCCAGATAACCATAACTGTTAGTTTTATTTGTTTTTCCACTTTTAATCTCACACACAGAGTACACAGTTTTCCAAAAAAAAATTTTAATTCTGGTTTTAAGCTTGTACCAATTCTTGCTGGATTTTCCCCTTGGTTGTAGTTCTTCCATCATGGTGTTGAGGAGTTTTGGGGTGGACAGCTTCCATTCTTGAGCTGTGAAGGCTTGTTTGGTGTGAGGAATGTGGATGTTCTCGCCTTCTTTGTTGGCTATTATACGACCGGGAAATCCCCATTTATATTTATTGAGTTTTATGTTAAGGATTTCTTGCTTCTTGAAATGTTTTCTTGCTTGCATGGTTGGGGGAAGATTGCGAAAAGAATTTGGTGGGCAATATTTTGCTTGGTATTTAGACTGTTCCCTTGAAGACGCACATAACTGTCTTTGGTTTGGAAAAATTAGGAATCTTGGTTATCCACATCCCGTGGTTGGCTGTATGAGCGGCGTTTTTTGGTTTGAAACAGTACTGTGAGTTTTGTCTGTTCCAATGTTTTTTTTCAATTTTTGGTATATCTTCTGGTATTAGTGTTTAGCCTAGTATAAATATCCCATGTGATTGGTTTTTTAATTCCGTAGTCTAAATTTTTCCGGTATTCCTTATTTTGATGTTGTTTTTCTTCTTCTGACCTGTCCATAGGTCTGTAACCTTATTCTTGCATATAGTCACTGTCTCATCTAAGTTGTATGAACATCTGTTCAGTTCGTTAAATGATGTTGTGAACTCCGCCTTTTATTCTCTAGTAGTATTGGTTCGTTCGATCTATTTGTATTATATCTTTTTTGGATAGTTTTGAACATTTCTGAAACATCTAGTTTAATGTTGTGAACTTTGTGGTTGAGAATCAGCATTTTCCTTTAGTATGTTTTCGAGTGGTTGTCTTTAGTGAGAAACGTTATGTAAGGATCTTTGAATATGTGATGTCTCGTTTTATGTCCATTTCTACCTCTCTTCTGAATTCCTCATATGTGTTTTTTTTACAGGTTTCTTTTCGTTTGTTGTGGGGTGATCCTGCTGGGGGTGTGGCCTTTACTGCCTTGGAATGGGGGGAGATGCTGTCTCTGTTAGCCACTCACTGGGGTTGTAATCGGATAAATTATGTAAAAATTTAATTTTGGTATTTGGTTTTTCCATTAGCTGAATTGTGTCTTGTATTTTATATTTTCGTGTAGTGCTGTCTGACAGTGTTTCCTTTATCTTTATTCCTTGTGGTTCCGGACCTCGTTGTTCCCATTGGCGCCGCCATCTTGATCCTCGCCAATCGTATCTGTGTGTAGGAAAACGTAAGTAAGTCTGTTTGGTTGCTTGCTGCTTGCTGCTCGCCGCTGTTTGGTTTTTGCTCATGTTTGGGATTTGGTGGGGCTGTTTAAAAAGTATTTAATCCTCGTTTAGGTCGTTTGTGGGTTGCTGAAATCCTGTAGCTTGCAGGAGTATCGGGTCATGAGACTTTCCCTCAAGTGCTAGCGGCACCCCCCCCTTAAGAACAATTTAAGAGGAAATAAACAAATTTATTGAAGTCAAGTGAAAAAAATTTCCCCCCCACCACTGCCTATCTGCCGTCTTTCTTTTTCAGTGCAAAGGTGTGCGCCGAGACAATGTCCATCTTTCACTCTGCCTAATGTAGAAGCGGCCCTGTTCCAATGTTAACTAAGACCTGTATTGGTTGGGGTAACTTACACCATTTTTAATGATCAGAACTTTTATTGAATCTGACCGATGGTTTATACATTCCAATCGTGATTCCGCTCATGTGTAGGAAACCACCACTACAACTAGAGCTACTTAAACATTGGTTGGGTTAACCTGAGCCTTTCCTCGTGGGAAGTGGAAAGCTGCATCATGCCATTTTTTATACTTGCATTCGAAATTAAATGTGGTGGCCCTAATTACCAATTGTTATTATTTCAAAATGGTTGGAAATGCCACACACGTACAAAATAGTTGGTCCTACTATTACGAGTTTTTCACTCGTTGAGTACCAAATTTTGCGGAAGCTGCAATTAGCGCACATAATTGAATCAAGTCTTTAGCCTTGGTTTGAGAAAATGTTTCCTTATAAAGCACGTAAAAAAATTTAATGTGGAGGCATGTGCTCTATTATATATTAACAAGTGAACATTAAAGCAGCTGATCTTGAAAGGGTATTTTCAAATCTTAAATAACAGCATCGTGGTGAACCTTTTCCATACTTTTTTGCACTATATAAGAAAATAAAAAATAGAAAACACTTAACACACACTGCTCAGAAAACAGCAAAGTTAGATGCTAAAGTGATCCTTCCCAATTTCAGGATACTTAAGGTGTTATCTAACCCATATATTGCTAATCCAAACCCAAATGATTTCTATGGGTCAGAAAAGGGTAAGGTTAATTGGAGTGACAGTACCTTATTGCCTGGAAAATAAACATTCCAAAAACTACTTATATCTGCAGTACAGTTAATAAACCAAGTAAATTTGATCATGGTAGTAAGCAACCTTGAAATTGCCAGCACATCCCACGGAACGTTGACTCCCCATTCACACGTGTTTTTGCTGAAACTACAGAAACTGACCATTTGGAAGGTGTGTACCTATGTGTTGATATAAAATATTTAAGGCAATTTGTAAGGCCTTTCTATTAAAATGTGTGTTAGAGGAACTCTGTTGAAGGCATAAGAACAAGAATGACCCAAAATGCATTGGATGCCAGACATTGTATCTGGCTATCAAGTTGTAAATTTAATAAATAGAAAAAGTTAAAACCTATATGGAAATGCCATATACAAACTAGATGAGAGAGTTGCATTCATGTTTGTGGGGGACCACTGAACACATGTACCTTGGAGTGCTTCTCTCTCATCTATTTTGTATACTGTATTCTTATACCCCTAGGGTGGGGGTTTGAGATGGCTGCACCCTACCAGGTGTGAGTGCATTTGGGATTTTGCTTCTGGAAGTCCACCTTGTCTTTACTTTGTGACAAATTAATTTCTGACATCTTGTGGCTGTACAGGCATCAGCCAAAAACATTTAGTCAAGGCTGATCACACTTTTTTTATCCCAACAATGGTGGGTTTTTCTTCCCCAAGTCACGAGTGGAAGTGGGCCCAATACTCAGAGGAATCCACTCCCTACATCAGCCATATTAACCAAGAATGGCAACACAATGGCAGTCATTGTTATTAGAGATGGACTAGAACGGAACTCGAGTTCGAACAGACTCGGACTTTTGAATTTTTCAGACCTTTGATAATTATTGAACATTTGTGTTGCGGTTTCGAGAATTTTCGAATTTGCGAGCCATTCGCTAACCCTTAATGTATTGTTTGCTAACCTTCGAAAGTATCATTCGTTTTCGGTAACCCTCTAAAGTATCGTTCGATTTCAGTAATTAAATTATTTGAATTTATGTTCTGTTTGTGTTTAACCCTCGAAAGTATCGTTTCGGTAACCTCGAATTGCCTGTAACCCTTGAATGTAGCTTGCGCAAAACCCGACAATTGCTTGCTCGTTTTAAAAGTTTTTAACAAAGTTTTGGTGATAGTGACATTTTCCAGACCATTCCCAGGTGCCACAGCCATTTACAGTAAGTTACCATTGTTAGTTTGTAGCTAACATGGAATAGTATCACCCAGACTATTGAACTATCACTCTACATTGACTTTAATGGGTCCGAATTCGAACTTTTAACTTTAATGAAGTTCAGCCATCCCGGTGTTATCAAGGGATCTACTGTACATGAAGCATTCATAAGTAAACTTCGTATTGACCAATATCAGTGTGGTCAGTAGGAAAGAGCCAGAAAAGCGAATGAAGATAAAATATTAATATTCATGTTAACAATGGTGTTGTATTAGCAAAGTAAGGAAACCATAGGAGAGTAAATATTACTTCATTAAGTTTTTGCATTAAAATTATATATAATGGCGAAATTACTTGTAGGGTGGCTGTTATAATTAATAATTGTAATTAAAAAAAACAAGTTTCACAATTCCAGTTCTAAAAACCTTTTGGTACAGAGGACAAAGGATTAGCTTAAGAAGCTTAAGAGTTGCCCAGGTTCTGCATCACCTATAAGAGGAAAAAAGAAAGAAATTGGATAGAAAGCCATTTTTTGAAAAAATCAGAAATTTCAACGGCAGTGCGTGAAATAAAAATATTTGTGTATTGAGCAGGGCAGGGAATGTTCTTGATCTAAGTGCAATAAAAGTGCAGTGTTTTCCAGTTTAAAAAGGACAATAGGAGATGTTTTATATCTAATTTAGCAGGATCCATTTATACATTACCCTAGTGGTTTGCGCAAGATAAACAGCCACACAAATATACCATATATCTACATTAATACTGATCGGTTTCAAAGTGTTTAACACAACATTTCTTGCTGAGTAAATAAAGACACTCCCAATTCTGACACTTGCTGATTGGAAGTGAAAGTTTGCTGAATTAAGCAACATTCTATTGTTTATTCATGACTGTTAAAGGGAAGCAGTTCAGTGGAGATTATCAATGTTTGTTAAATGTTAGTTTTGTGTAACGCCTCTTATTGTTATTCTACATATTCTAATTCCATTTTGAAAAATCAGTTGAATTTCAACCCTTTCTGTTCCGCTGTTGACATTAGGTACTGACATTTCAGGTTCTAACAGTCCTTCTTCTTCCCAGGATGGCACCACATTCTTGGAATTTTACTAACAATAATTTCTACTGATTACTTTTGGATGGGTCAACGGCTCAGATCTCTACTGAGCAACTGAATCAACCCAGGCGCTGGGTCAAGGGCAGATCATACAGCTCTACTAGGGGTCCTACAAACAGGAAGTCAGTATTTCGGTTGCATTTATTATACATGACAAATGCTGATTGGCAGAAAAATTTAAGGTCATTGGGATGAAAAATACTGCTCTTTCTTCTGAAAAGTACATTTTTTGCAACACTGTCCCCTTTATCATCAATGGCCCAGATTTTGTGCCCTTATGAAATGACTGATCTGACGAGGGAAAGGAATGGTAGCAGGTAGCTCACACTCCTGTAAATTCATCTTCCTGGAAATACAAACTCCACCAACATGTTTGCCTGAATATTTACAGAATATGTAAAAATAATAATTATAAATAATGAATTCACATGCACTAAATTACTATAACAAAAGACCAAAAACGACATTTAAAAGAATGTTGAATACCTCTATTTATTAAAGCTAAGTCATTCTCAGAAAGTTTTATGGCCAGTAAAAAAAACAACAAAAAAACAGGTCACTGTTGGAATGGAAATGCTTGTGTCAATTCTATTGTCTGCATTAAAAGGCCCTCTCTATAAATGCCTTTTAACGGATTTCTCCCTGCAAAGTATTTGGCAAAGTGCAGTTTTTTTTGCTGAATGAAGTTTGACAAATTAGAATTAATAATTGATCCAGAATGTATTCTTTTACAAAAAACATTCTCTAATGCTTTTCAAAAACCTTTAAAGCTGAGTTAAAAACACAGTGGTGCCCAACAGAATCTACTTTACTAAGTACAGCATCCATTGTCTATATGAGTTTAGAACAGTGAGGTGGAATATTCTACCTTAGTGAGTTTTAAGTTACTTCACAAAACCTAACCTTGCACCCACTTTTCAAATGCTACTGCTTTAAAGGACATGTACCCCCATATCTAAAATTTGTAACAAAAATGGAACCCCCTAACCCTTGGAACTACATTACTTCACTTTCACACACACACACTACTTTTATCTATCCCCATGGTCCCCTTTGCAAGCTCTCCTATTCATGCTGCTTCTTTTGGGTTGCAGCATCAGTCTCAGCCATGATGGTGATGTCTAGGCCAATGACTTGTGAGCCCACTCTTATAATAAGCTGCAAAGCAGCAGAGAAGTGGAGGGGATAATGGTGTACAGTGCATTTAGGATGGTCTGGAATAGCTGGTACATATGTGCAGATAAATTCTGCCTAATTGATCCTACTGTATAGCTGATTGTGTGCTATTAATGTGCAAACAATCAGTTGTTATTAAATATTAGGCACTTGTGTTTTCCTTTTGACTGCAGGCTTTTTTTATTGTATTATTTGTTTTTTTTTTTGTATGCTTTTGTATTTGTATGTAGCTTGAATGATATCTGCAGGGTCAGTTCTCATGTTTACCAGGCTAATTCTACACAAGTTCTTGAAGATTGCACTCAATAAAACTTAACACTTACAAGTACTGTATATACTAAACACATAGGAATCTTTCCTTCATGTCCCCGAGAAACTCGGACATTTAGATCTTCCCAATACGAACTAGTTCAATGTTTTCAGAGCTCATGGATGTATTTTTGATATTATGGGAAATTCGTAATTATCAAATTGCATACCTTAGCTAACCCTCGATTTCACCCATAACCCTCGAATGTACCGTTTCGGCGTAACCCTCTAATGAGGTGTTTCGGAGATAACCTCCATGTACTTTTCTGTATAAACCTTTGAATGTACTGTTCGGTAACCCTCGAAAGGATAGTTCGTTTTTTGGTAACCTAGAATGTATTTTTCAATTTCGGTAACCCTCGAATGTAACATAATTTTCATTAACCTTCCAATGTATCGTTTGGTAATGCTTAATTTGGCTATAGCGCTCGAATGTAGAATGCGTAAACCTGACAATGGCACGGGGGAAAGTTAGTGTTTAAATGTCCCCCCAAAAACCTATCATTTCCCCCACTAATGGCCCCAATGTTGTGTGCATAAAAATCCTTACCTTACACCCCAGCTCCAAGGTTCTCCTGTAATGTAATGTCCCTCCAAAAGTCCGAAAACTAGCCACCAGGACCCTGGCAGGAGGGAATGGTTCCGCCTCTGAGACGTCCTCTCAGGGTTTTGGCGTGCTCAGGCACCCCTCCCCCCTCTCCCCTCCCTCCCGTTGTTGCTCTCCCCCCCCTAGCTACAAACCCCTTTGATATATATAGGTCTTCCTCCCCCAGCCCCAAGCGCTATATAGTTTTCCAGAACTCACCCCGAACTCTCTTACCTTACCCTCTCTCCCCCGGCGTCTGGCAGCCGGCAACGCGTCCGTGATTGGCTCCTCTCAGTCAATCACAGCCACAACTGCCAGTCCGGTCCCCTGCTTGCAGTTTCATGCAAGCAGAGGGCTGGAAGTACACGGAGATAAAGAGATAAGGTAAGTAATGATCGGGGGAGTTACTGGAACATGCATTATATGCGGTTGGGGCTGGGGGAGGAGACCTACTATATACCAAAAATATTTTAAAGGGTGACATGCCCTTTACAACAAGTTTTGGTGATATGGACGTGTCCCCAGCTACAAAAAATCTGTGAATCTTAGGAACGTATCCTCCCCTTCTCCAAGGCGGAGCCAACATGTTTGTGGCTTTCACGTTTTTTGTTGCTTTCCATTCAGTTTTGCTTATTCCCCTTTGTTTTGCTTGGTCTAACGTGCTCCCCAAACCATTTCCCAGGATATCAGAGCATTTACAGTAAGTTACCAATTGCTATTTTATTTGTAATTAAATGAACTTTTGGAACTATTTTTCCATTTGACTTTAATGGGTAGTTTCCAACTATAGAAACCGTAGAACTTTACTAAGTTCTATAGTTCGGAAACAAACGAACTTCAGAAGTTCGTCCATCTCTTCCAAGCTAATTCATTAGGTTTCTGGGCACTAAAACCATGTATTCTATATAAACACACAGCACTCTAATAGGCAATTATTTATTCTCAACCAAATCCACTAGGATTTGAAGTTTCTAATTTTGAATATCACTTTTCCTCTTATGTTATCTTTGGCTTAAAACCATATGACCCTGGTTATATGGAACATAAAGGCCGGCTGTTTTACTTAGTTATCCTTTTTATGACGCTGCAGCATGAGTGAAGCAGCAAAGTAAGGAAATAAATAAGGCGAGCAAAAAAACTTTAAAAAAGAAATAGTATAATTGTCTTTTAAGCTTCTTTCTTTTAATCGTGTTGTGTTTGCAGTCCCTAATATCACAAGGAACAAGAAATTGTTTCTTCAAAAGTAAATACTGATATATTATTCACGGGGTATCTACAACTAGTAGATGGAAGAAATGCTGCAACAAAATAAACAGAGCACTTAGGCACTAAGACGAGAAGCCAGTAATTGCCAGGAATCATTGTAATGAAGCTATATCATTTTTTCAGATAAACTAATGTCATGCCTACTTTACAGGTTTTTGCAAAGAGCTTGATTAGATCAAGTGGAAAGTTTTATAAGGACTGTTGGCAAGGTGACTGGGTGCTACATGCAGTAATTTTTGTTGTATCCTTCTCATCTTTTTAAGCATATGAACAAAAGAAATTAATAGATGCAAGCAATGGATCCTTTTTCTCTCTAACATATTTAAAATTTAAAGGGAGTTTTCTTGGAACAATATCATTATTTTTAAAATTCTTACAGGGTATCTCAATAAAAGTTCTTACATTATTTCTTCAAAATGGTGCTAATTTTGCCCAACCATCAGATCTTATTTACTTTGAAAGCGTACATCTGATTGTTGGGCAAATTAGCAACATTTTTTTAACGATAAGAACTTTAAAAATTTTAGTTTGTGTAATGCAAAAAAATACTTAGTTATTCTACATATTCTCCGTCCCATTTTGAAAAATCAGTTTTGCATACCCTTTTCTGTTCCTGCTGTGACAATATTGAGCTGACATTTCAAGTTCTCTACCGGTCTCTTTTCTTTCTTCCACGGATGCGCCCTTTAACCTTGGAATGTTCCTACAGTACTTTCTACTGATTGGTTGTTGGATGAGGGTCAAACATGCTCAGATCTCTACTAGGCAACTGAATAGACTTAGGTTTGCCTCTTCTGCTTGGTGTATTTTTTTAATCTAAATTTTCATTGCTGACTTCTGCTTATTCCTTGTGTCTGATTCTTGCTTCCTGCCCTGACCTGAGGCTGTTTCCTGACCACGACCCTCTCTTCATCTCCAGTACACGTTTGGTTGACTGACTTCCCATGTATGACCCTTGGCTCCATTCCTTGACTCTGTCTTCCCCTTGTTACCACACAATCTTGTTCTCCAGACACCTGGCTGGTTGTGCCCAGTTTTGCCTTGTTTGTTCTGTATCCCTGTTCGAGTATCCCTGGCCTCAGCACCAATATTTTGCATTCTAAGTCCTGGAGGCAAGTGTGCCTGGTGAGGCATGCCAAGCATTCTGGCAAATCTGGGCTTGGCTAAGTGAAAAGAACAGTGAAGATTGGGGTATCTGTTCTGAAGGGATACTAGGGTATTGTGGAGCATTATACTTTAATTTCTGGCCATTCCCCCCAGTAATGGCAGCCATACACATGCCTGAAGAATTGGGGGCAAAAACAACTTAAAACAATGCCCACAAACTACCTCCATTAGACATTATCAGTTACTTAAAGTAATACAATGTGATAGGATTGGCCCATGTATTGCTGCATGGCCAATTAATCTCCATTCCGCTGTCATGCCCACTCCATGTTGCCAACAGATTATCATGAGTATGGCCACTTTTATTTAACCCATGAGATGATGATGAGATCCAGATATGCCACTAGTCTAGCAGTTTAGCAGTTTTTTATTAACAATTGTGCAAAATTCTTTTCTAATGATTAAAATGATAAACTAGCCAACACTACATTTCAATTGATCATAGTTGCAATAGTGGCTCCTTGGACAAATCTGGACTGGATAAAATACATCCTCGAGTCCTTAAGGAATTCAGTTCAGTTTTATCTAGGCCATTGTTCTTATTTTTGGACCTGGAAGAAGGGAAGTTCTTTCCCAAAATGTGAGTTGGTCGTCTAGTTTGGACTGCACACGTGCGCCCTTTGTACTTGCAAACCTCACCTCTTGGATTGGATCAGTGCCGTTTCATCCTGGAAGTTTGTGCTTGAACCATGAGCGAGACTTTGGACTACCTCATATTCAGTGAGACCTACCCATTTACTAACTATTGTACACCCTGACCTAAGCGATTTTGATTGTCCATTTTGTTGTGGAATTGCCTTTATACAGACTTGACTTTTTGCACATATGCAGGGAAGGTCGTTACTTGCTTGGGTTTAACTTTGTTTATAGGGGAATGCTACGTGATAGCCTCTTGTTTTTTTTTATTTTATTTTTGTGTTATTTCTTGCACTTTATGGTATTTTTACCTTTATATGTACATATATATGCACTTAATATATAACCCAATTGTGTGGTGTTTTATTGGCCGTTATGGCTGACATACATTATACCGTATATACTCGAATATAAGTCGACTCGAGTATAAGTCGAGGTACCTATTTTTACCTCAAAAATTAGTAGAATTGGTTGACTCGAATATAAGTCGAGGGTAGAAAATATGCCCACTACTGCCTTCTGATTCTGTATTATTCTGAGACTTTAGTTGCCCTTAAATGACAGCAGAATTCCCATTCAGTAGTCCCATACAGTAATAGCCAAATCCATATGGCTATTAGTGTTTGGAAATACTGTATTTAATTCTGCTGTCCATTAAAGGGAAACAAAGCCTCAAAACTACAGAATCAGAAGGCAATCTATAAACAATAGGTACCATCCTCAGTATTGTTCAGGCTAGTTGCCCTTTAAATTAACAGTAATCCCCAATTCATTGGCACTCCAGATGTTTTGAAACTACAACTCCCAGCATGCTTTAGATGCTGGGAGTCCTGTAGTGGAACTGCACACACTAAACCTGTTTACAACCCCAAAACAAATGATCCTGTCCTTGACCCAGACTCCCTTACTCTCCCCCCCACCCCCAGGAATAAAACCCTATTTCCCTGCCACTACAGTACCCACCCTTCCACTACAGTACAGTACAGTTCTTTTTATGCAGCCTTACCTTACCTTACCTTACCTATCCTGTCCCTGACCCAAATGACTCCCTTACTCTCTCCCCCCACCCTCAGGAATAACCTTATTTCCCTGCCACTACAGTACCCACCCTTCCTCTACAGTACAGTACAGTTCTTTTTATGCAGCTTTACCTTTTTCCAGGTGCTGTGGGTGCTGTCATAGTTGCAGGAGAGCCCGGGCCCCCGACATCACTCACTTGATGGAGGAATCTGGCTGCTGCATGCACTGATAGTCGCATTCACTGACGTCACTACTCGGCGCCAGTCTCATTTCCCGGCGCCGAGTAGTGACGTCAGTGGATGCCACCATCAGTGAATGCGGCAACCGGATTCTTCCATCAAGTAGATGACTGACCCGAGTATAAGTCAAGGTTCAGTTTTCAGGCTGTTTTTACAGCCTGAAAACCTCAACTTATACTCGAGTATATACGGTATTTTTTCAGGTTTATGGCATTGGAGTGCCTTGGAACTAGTTGTCCAAGTATATTCAGGTTCTTTACTAGCCGCCTGTGCTAGGTTTGTGTATCGGTGCATTGTTCTTATTTTGTTTCTCTGGATTGGAAAGAAGCTGATATTATTCCAAAATTCAAAAAGGGTAGTTGTTCACAGCCGGGTAATTACAGGCCTGTAAGTTTAACATCAGTGGTGGGGAAGATACTAGAAAGATAAATAAGGGAACATGTTCTAGAGTATGGTTCATGCTGGTTACTATATTATAAGTAGTAACCAGCATGGATTTAGGAGGAATAGATCTTGTCATACTAACTTGCTTGGCTTTTATGAGGAAGTAGAAATTTAGACTATGGCATAGCAGCAGATGTAACATACTTCGATGTGGCTTTTGATACAGTCCCCCATAGGCGACTAATGTATAAGCTATGGTCTGTTGGTCTGGGGAGTCACATTTGTACATGGATAGAAAATTGGTTAATGAATAGAATAGAATAGAAAGCAGAGAGTAGTTTTTTAATGGGGCTTCATCAATCCTATATAATAAAATGCAAGTGTGCGTCCCTGTGTCAGTGTGTGTGTGGCTGCAATCTACCTAATTGGCTGCTTCTTTTCCCTTCAGAGCAGAACAGCCAATCGGATCACAAGTTTTCATTAAGGGGCGGGACCACAGACCACAGACTGCTGGCTGCTCTGGGTGGGTTGATTTCTTAAGTTAACTCTTCACAGTGTGAAAATTCCTGTCCGTGCTGCATTACTGGGTCTGACACCAATAAACTGTACACACACCAGTTATGTTCTAAGATCTCTGGGTGTGGGGACAGTGAGGCAGGGGGTAGCTGGTGGGGTGTGTGGTTTGTCCTGGACCCCAATGATATTAATCATGTGTCGTGGGGGGTTGTGAGGGAGAGGGTTGCACTAGACATCAATGTCTGGGTGAGGGTGGGGGGAGTCAGAACTGCTCACTGACATGACACCATGCTAAATTAACCTCCTATTAACCAAAGGTGTCAGGGCGGCTGTAAAGCAGAGTGACAGAGGGGGGGGGGGGGTCTGGGACAGAGGGGGTGGACCGGTCTGGGACAGGTGGGGGGCCCTGGTCTGGGGAGGGAGGGCCCTGGGTCTGGCACAGAGGGAGCTGGGGCTGGGACAGAGGGGGGGGTCTGGGACAATGGGGTCGGGTCGGGCAGAGGGGTGGCCTGGGTCAGGGACAGAGGGGGGCCCTGGGTCTGGACAGAGGGGGGGTCTGGGGGTTGGGACAGAGAGGGGGGGCTGGGTCTGGGACAGAGGGGGGGGACTGGGACAGAGGGGGGCCCTGGGACGAGAGGGGGGGCTGGGTCTGGACAGAGGGGGGTGGGATCTGGGACAGAGGAGGAGCCCTGGGTCTGGGACAGAGTGGGGACCCTGGGTCTGGGACAGGGGGTGGATCTGGGGCAGAGGGAGGAGCCCTGGGTCTGTGACAGGGGGGGGGCTGGGTCTGGGACAGAGGGGGTGGGACCTGGGTTGGGACATGTGGGGGGCCCTGGGTCTGGGGGTACAGGAGGGGGCCCTGGGTCTGGGACAGATGGGGGGCCCTGGGTCTGGCACAGAGGGGGACCCTGGGTTGGGACAGAGGGGGGCCCTGGGTCGAGCGGGGCAGCACAGGGTCTGGGACAGATGGGGGCCCTGGGTCTGGGCACAGAGGGGGGCCCTGGGTCTGGGACAGGGGGGGCCGGGTCTGGACAGAGGAGGGCTCCGGGTCTGGGACAAAGTGGGGACCCTGGGTCTGGGACAGGGGGGCTGGATCTGGGGCAGAGGAGGAGCCCTGGGTCTGTGACAGAGGGGGGGGCTGGGTCTGGGACAGAGGGGGTGGGACCTGGGTCTGGGACAGTGTGGGGGGCCCTGGGTGGGGCAGAGGAGGGGCCCTGGGTCTGGGACAGATTGGGGGACCTGGGTCTGGCACAGAGGGGGGCCCTGGGTCTGAGACAGAGGGGGGCCTGGGTCTGAGACAGAGGGTGGCACAGGGTCTGGGACAGACGGGGGGCCCTGGGTCTGGCACAGAGGGGGGCCCTGGGTCTGGGACAGAGGGGGGCCCTGGGTCTGAGACAGAGGGCGGCACAGGGTCTGGGACAGAGCGGGGCCCTGGGTCTGGGACAGAGAGGGGCCCTGGGTCTGGGACAAAGGGAGGGGCTCTGGGACAGAGTGGGGGACCCTGGGTCTTGGACAGAGGGCGGCCTGGGTCTGGGGCAGATGGGGGACTTTGGATCGTGACAGAGTGGGACCTGGATCTGTGACAAAGTGGGGGACCCTGGGTCTGGGAAAGAGGGGGCCCTGGGTCTGAGACAGAGGGCGGCACAGGGTCGGGACAGAGGGGAGGGGTCTGGGACAGAGGTGGGCCCTGGGTCTGGGACAAAGTGGGGGGACCTGGGTCTGGGACAGAGGGGGGCCCTGGGTCTGGGACAGAGAGGGGGCTGGGTCTGGGACAGGGGGGGCCCTGGGTCGGGGCAGCGGAGGGGCCTGGGTCTGGGACAGATGGGGGGCTCTCAGTCTGGGACAGAGTGGGGGGCCCTGGGTCTGGGACAGGGGGGCCCTGGGGCATTGGAGGGGCCATGGGTCTGGGACAGATGGGGGACTCTGGGTCTGGGACAGAGGGGGGCCTGGGTCTGGGACAGAGAGGGGCCCTGGGTCTGGGACAAAGGGAGGGGCCCTGGGTCTGGGACAGAGTGGGGGACCCTGGCTCTGGGACAGACGGGGGACTCTGGATCTGTGACAGAGGGGGGGCCTGGGTCTGGGACAGAGGGTGGTGTGACCTGGGTCTGGGACAGAGTGGGGGGGCCTGGGTCTGGGACGAGGGGGGAAACCGGGCTGGGGACCACTAGAGGGAACTGTGGCCTTGAGACATGGAGGATGGAGGCACTCTGGGCTTCTAGCACCTGTTATTGTAACAGGCTTAATGTCTAGTATGGACTAAAGTGCTAAGTGGGGTGCCAAAGTGTTCTGGGTATGGGGCTGCTTCTATTTAATCTGTTTATTAATGATTTGATGAGTGGGTATTGTAAGCAAGGTTTCTGTGTTTGCTGACGACATAAAACTTTGTCGACCATTAAAAACTTCAGAGGATGTGCAATCGTTCCAAGGGGAACTAGATAGATTGTCACATTGGGCTTCTAAGTGGCAGATGAGATTCAGTGTTGAGAAATGTAAGGTGATGCATTTTAGAATTAATATCCTTGTGCTGTTTATACTATAAATGGCTCTGTGTTAAGTAAATCCCTGTTGGAGTTTTGGTGGATAACAAACTTAAAGGTAGCAAGCAGTACCAGGCAGCAACAGCTAGAGCCAGCATGGTATTGTCTTGTATAAAGAGAGGTATGGATTCAAGTGAGGGAAATGTTGTTCTCCCTCTTTACAAAGCATTGGTAAGGCCTCATTTGGAATATGCAGTGCACTTTTGGAATCCTGTGTACAAAAGGGACATCTTTGAAATGGAAAGGCTTTCAGAGAAGGGCAACTAAATTAATAAGGGGATTGGGGGTGCTTGAATATGAAGAGAGAATGGATAAGTTAAAATGATGTACGCTAGAAAAAAGGCACTTGCGTGGGGATATGATTACTGTTTAAATACATTAACGGGCCATACAATAACTATCTGGGGCATTGTTCACCAATAGAACATGTCAGAACACGCGGACATCCCTTAAGATTTGAAGAAAAAGGTTTAGGCTTCAAGTTCGGGAAGGGTTTTTCACTGTGAGAACAGTTCAGCTATGGAATTGTCTTCCAGTGGACGTTGTTATGGCAGGTTCATTGGTCAGTTTAAAAAAAAATCTGGATGAGTTTCTGCAAAAAAGGAATGTTACAAGTTACTGGTATTGATACAAAAAAGTAGAGTTGATCAAGGGAAATTTCCTATTGCCACAGGAAGGATTTTTTTCCCCCTTCATAAATTTGGTGGGTTTTTTTTTGCCTTCCTCTGGATCAACAGTTAGGCAGGAAATGAGGATTTGTTAGATGGGTTGGACTGGATGGACATACGTCTTTATTTAACCTCAAATACTATACTATACTATACTTGTGCAGGTTTACTCTAGGTACTCCAGTTCCCCCCACAATTATAAAAACATACTGATAGGTCGTATGTGTGAAATAAATGTGCTTTGTGGGCAGGGCCTGATGTAAATGTATACATGTAATTGTAAAGCACCACGGAAGATGTTGGCGCTATATAAATCCACAATAATAATAAATAATAATGTGCATTTCACAGTATAGCTGTCTACCTATTTCATTAAAAACAGCCATTTCCAGCTTTTAAACTGCACTGTTTATATTTAGGTTTTTATCTGCAATACATCAAAGATATTTTTTCAGTTTTATTACCATCTACTGTAGGCCCACTCAGGCAACTGTGGAAATCCTGGAAAGGTGCAATGAATTATAGGTTATGTCTTGCTAAAAAATATGTTATAATGACATTTAGGGAATAAAGTAAATCTCCTTAAATCAAATACCTAATGTTAAGAGTTCAGCACACTACAAAAATAACATTACTTGAAAAATATATTTATTGTGCTAGAAGTTTAATGTTTCAGAGGTAACATCCCCTTCCTCAGATGTGTAGGGGTCGTTTTCCATGAAACATTGTGGAATTTCAGCTAATAGCACAATAAATATATTCTTCATGTAACTTTATTTTTGTAGTGTGCCAAACTTTTAATAGAAGTTTTTGGATCATTTTTGTTCTATTGGGCAAAGGACAGAGTTTGATGTACCCAAGCACCCTTGCATAACTTTTGATATAATTTTCTTCAATCAGCACAATTTAGGATGCAAACATTTACTTTAGTTCTAGGAAGTGTTTTCATTCATTTCATTTTAGGAAATGCACATGATCGCATTTTGTCTTTGTTTTGGGGGTTTTCTGCCTCTGTATCCTATAAGCACAGATAGCCCAATCTTCATTCAATCTTCAACTATAGTTAAGCCCTCATTTGCCAGGATACTTGACCTGCCTCACCAGTCAGGGTTGTCCCAGGACTTAGGGTGCAAGCTATCTGTGCTGAGGCTAAGGGTACTAAAGATGTATGGAGCAAGACTAGCTGAACTTTGCATAGAAGCAGCTAGACAAATTATTTGTAGGAGATAAGACAGGAACAGAGATGAGAAAAGAGCCAAAGGTCATAAACAGAGGATCAGCCATAAACAGCACCAGGGATAAAGGCAGAGGTCAAAACAGTCAGCAGAGAATCATAGTCAAAGAAAAGCAGAAGTTAGCAATGGAAAATCAAAATAGAGAACAAACCACAAGCAATAATGCAAGCTAAATGATATAACAGACAAGGGCCAATAATACAAGAAGCTTATAAAGGGAAAGGGGCCAATAGAAGTGAGAGATTGATAGTATAATTGAAAATATTTAAATTTAATTGGCACTCCTTCACCTATGCAGGCGAAGGAGATAGGAGGCCCTCTTTGCGCAAGGCCAAGAGAAAGTACAGCCAATCACCTCCTACGGAGTTTGTGAGTTCCAGATGCGGACGAAGACAGCCAGACACAACCATGACCCAAGGAGTGCCAAAGACAACCATGGGAAGAACCCGAGCCAAGAGAACCCGAAGATGGCTTATGGACAAGAGCATTGCAGGAATATTGATTTTTATTTTTTCAGAACATTTAATGGGTATTATCCCCCTCCCAGAAAAAATATTACCAGAAAAATCACACATTGTGTGGACTAAATAAAAAAGTCTATATAAAATGTTTCTAACACATTCATTATCTTTTTTTCAAAATGGAAGACGAGTCATTGTTCAACATTCTTAAGCATACATACTGTAGATTTCTTTTCATATCAGTATCATGCCTCATTCTTACTTTTGTAGTCCATTGTATAATTTATAGAGCACATCAAAACTACTAATTTTGGTGGAGTGGTTCAGACTACAGAAGATGCTTTTTATGGAAATTTTGTGGCTTATTGGGCTTACATACATTTTCTGAACCATGACGACTAATCTAATTGTAAGCTCTAGTATAGACTGGACTAGCAATACTAGACAATCCAACAGTTTCAATTAATTAACTGTTTCAATGAATGCCCTTTTTTGCATTCCATCTATCAAAATGCATAAATATTTAAAGCAGAGACTCTCTAACCTTAATCGCTATAACCATAACCTTGTTCCAAACATTAGGACGATTGAGATGAATTATAATTACCCACAAATATACCTAAGTATTCTGTTGACATGAACCTAGGAAAGCCACAATGATCAAAACACACAGCATGTCACATTCGTTACAATTACACAGCTGCAATGTAGTAAACTAGGTGCCCCTTATCTTGTGTAGTATTGCACACATTGGAAAACAGATAAAAGTTCTACTAAATGGGCACTTTACGCTGCTAATGGAAGAAGTGCTTATCTTGCCTCTGGATACGTTCTCATTCTTCACAATTTCCTTGGTGTTTACAGACTATCCGTTGTCTTGCTGTTGATTTAGTGTGCAATGTATTCTGTTTGACATCCAGTCTTTCCATTTACCAAAATTGAGCACACATTTAGAATGTTAAATCTGTGATAACAATTTTTAAAAAGAGTTACTTCTTTAATATAAGCATATACATCATTTACAAGATGTAATAAAAGTTCTTATTGTTTAAAAGGTGCTAATTTTGCCCCAACCAATCAGATGTTATTTACCATTTGAAAGCCAATATCTAATTGGTTGGGGCATAATTATTACCATTTTCAACTATAAGAACTTTTATTACATCTTCCTGTTAATGTTTTAAATGAAACATCTTTCACCTTTCATGTTACAAATACACAGTGACAGTTTATTCATATAAAATAAATATATTCTTATAAGATATTATGCTAATTTCTAATATTTTCTAATATTTTCTCCCTCCTTTTATTGGATCATTCATCATTGATTAAGAGACAATCCACTTCTTTGTAGATCATGTCTTCCCACTGGCTGCATTGTGGACTGCGGAGACAAGCAGGAAGAGGACCAGGTCAGAGAGGGAAACTTTATGTATGTATTCCAGCTGATCGGTGAAGAACCTTGTGGTGAGAACTATTAATAGGTGCAAGAAGGAAAGCGAGGGATTGTCCTTTAATGCCATATGGTTTTTCTGTAATTTTAATAACTGATAAATAGTTTCTAAAAATACATTTTGACATTTTATAAATCTTGATTCATAACCAGGGTCTTAAACAGGGATGATCAAGTTAAATTATTTGAGGAAATATTTATTTTCTGCAGGTATTTTTGTTTTGGAAAATTCGTATTAGTATACGAAACAGGTGATATAAAATGGCATTCTGTCCCAGTGTTCCAAAGTTTAAAGTATATTTAATATAAGTTAAAAGTTAAGTGAAAAAGTGGGATATCAAGTCGTAAAAAAATCATATTTATTGAATGTGACTTCAACAGAAAGAATAGCAAGAAGAACTACATTGTGGTTAATGATGTTTGAAAATAATATTTTATGCTTTTGATTTTTTTTAAAAACTCATTGGAAGTGTGGAAATCTATTTCTAATAGATAAATCATTATAATTATAAAAACAGCTCTAGTCGGGTATTTCCGCAAAGCTTTTTTCCCATGAAAATGTATGTTTTATGCCTATAATGGGCAGTACTCTTGTGAATCATGACTCATCTAATAAACCAATGGGGCATATTTATAAAGGAACGATGTTAGCGCAAAAAAATTACCGCCGCACATCGCGGCCGCGAAAATAGCGCTATCGCCGTATTTATAATGGCGAGCGCTATTCCCGCGATACCTTTCGCGGCCGCGATGTGCTGCGGTAATTTTAAGCCCCTTCGCGGCGGATTACTATATAGTATCGCCGCGAAGGGACTTAAAATCCCTCCGACGCCGCTCCTAAGGGGGCGGGGCATACGCCCACCCCGCCCACACCCCCCGCGGCGGCAGCGGCGACACCGCCGCCGCCGCCGCCACTTCCCAGCAGCCCTCCCAACCCGTTCCCCGTTCGCGGCAATCTCGGAAGGGAGGCTAGAAGGGGCTGCCGGGAAGGGGCCGCAGCAGTGGTCGCGACCACCGCCGACGCACCCCCCTCCCCGGCAACCCCTCCAAGCCCCCCGCCCCGGCCGCTCCGGGGAGGGGACGGGAGGAGCGTGGGGGGGTGGAGGCTCCCTCAGCGGGGCCCTGAGAAGGGCCTTTTGGGGCTTAGGGGGTCCCGAGCCCGAACCGGGACCCCCTCCCCGCCCTTATAAGGCCCTTGCGGCAGGGGGTCCCGCAGCTGAAACCGGGACCCCCAGTGCGGCTCTTAAAAGAGCCCTTGGGCGACGTCTTCTTTCTTCCAGTCCCGCGCGCCAGCTCCGCCGAGGCCGCCGACCCCGAGAGGTACCCCCGGCGGGCGCCGGCGACCTCAACGAGGCCGATGTTGCCGGCGTCTTGATCCGACGCGACGTCTTCGGGCTGGCGACACCAACCCCACTCAGGTCGCCGATGCCAGGCAGACTCACTGCGGCCGCCAGTGAGCCCGCTGGCACCGCCGGCCTCAGCGGAGCCGATGTTGCCAGCCGCTTCGTTCTTCTTTCTTCAGCCATCTACTGCGATGGCATCTGAGTTCCGCGGCGGAAAGCTCCTCTTTTATATGGTTTGCAGAAATCCATAATCCGTTTCTGATTGGTCAATTTTTAATACTTGCTTTACATTAACCAATCAGATTTCAGAACTTTCCAGAAATCTGATTGGTTAATGTAAAGCAAGTTTAAAAATTGACCAATCAGAAACGGATTATGGATTTCTGCAAACCTATATAAGAGAGAGCTTTCCGCCGCGGAACTCAGATGCCATCGCAGTAGATGGCTGAAGAAAGAAGAAAGAAGCGGCTGGCACATCGGCTCCGCTGAGGCCGGCGGTGCCAGCGGGCTCACTGGCGGCCGCAGTGAGTCTGCCTGGCATCGGCGACCTGAGTGGGGTTGGTGTCGCCAGCCCGAAGACGTCGCGTCGGATCAAGACGCCGGCAACATGGCCTCGTTGAGGTCGCCGGCGCCCGCCGGGGGTACCCCTGGCGGCCGCAGGGGTACCTCTCGGGGGTCGGCGGCCTCGTGTGGAGCTGGTGTCGCCGGGACTGGAAGAAAGAAGACGTGCCCAAGGCTCTTTTAAGAGCCGACGCGGGGTCCCGGTTTCAGCTGCTGCGGACCCCGCCAAAGGCACTTGTCAGTGCCGCAAGGGCCCTTATAAGGGCCGGGGAGGGGGGTCCCGGTTCGGGCGGGGACCCCCTAAGCCCCAAAAGGCCCTTCTCAGGGCCCCGCTGGAGGGAGCCTCCACCCCCCCAGCGGCTCCCTCCCGTCCCCTCCCCGGGAGCGGCCGGGGCGGGGGGCTTGGAGGGGTTGCGGGGGGGGGGCGCGGGGGGTGGTCGCGACCACCTGCTGCGGCCCTCCCGGCAGCCCCTTCTAGCCTCCCGTTCCGAGATTGCCGCGAATGGGGAACGGGTTGGGAGGGGTGCTGGGGAAGTGGCGGCGGTGGCGGCGGGTGGTCGCCGCTGCCGCGGGGGGTGTGGGCGGGGTGGGCGTGTCTCCCGGGGCGGGTGCGACACCCGCCGCGGGTTGCCTGCCCATCCCCGCCGCGGGAGGGTAGTATCGGCTGACTTCGCCTCCTTCAAGGGGCGAAGTAAAACAGGATACTAGCCGAGCGAAACCAGTACCGCCGCTTTATAAATAGAAGCGGCGGTAACAGGTAAGTATCGGCGCGAAAGGTTAACGCTTCGTTAACTTTTCGCGGCCGTTTTCGGGCCTTTATAAATCGCGGTAAACGCGATTTATGCGTTAATGGCCGCGAAAACGGCCGCGAAAAGTTAACGAACCTTTAAATATGCCCCAATTTCTTTGGCCTCGAAGGCAGAGAAAGTCCTAAAACCCCTGACAAACAAAAGATAATACATAAAAGACTGTTTCCTGATAATTATTTCTAAGGGCTTGTTTCTATCCTTAGAACTTCAGCTAATCATGTGGCAAACAATGTACTGCAAGTCACAACCATCAAGTACTTACAGTAAATGTATTTTTGATATTATCACCTTATCTATAGAATTTTAACTCTTAAAAAACTTTTGCAGTTACATCATTTTTTTACTACCTTAAAGGGCATGTCCACCCCCAAAACCATAATCCCCCCCACTACTGGCCCCAACCTGTAGTGTATAGTTAATCTACCTACATCGCAGCTCCGTGTGGTTCTCCTGTAGTCCCCCAAAGTCCCCAAAACTGCCCACCAGGAGGATAGCAGAGTCCATATAGGACTCTGCCTCCTGTCTCGCCCTCCGGGAAAAGTTTTACATGCGTATGCAGCCCTTTCCCCCTCCCTCTCCCTCCCGTTTTGCGATCCCTCCCCCTACCATAAAAACCCTTTGCCCATATATTAGTATATCTTCCCCCAGCCTCAACCGCAAAAAAATTATTTTAAGAAAGTCCCCAGAACTCTACTTACCTTCCCTCTCTCCTCCGGCATTCTGAGAAGCTGGCAGCCGCGTCCGTGATTGGCTGCCTCTCAGCCAATCACGGACGTGGCTGACGGTCCTGCCCCCTGCTTGCAGTGTCTTGCAAGCAGAAGGTGGTCCGGGCGTCTGAGGAGAGAGGGAAGGTAAGTAAAGATCTGGGCACTTTCTTAAATTTATTTTATAGCAGTTGGGGCTGGGGGAAGGCATTCTATAATATGGGAATTTTTTTCTATAAGGGTGGACATGCCCTTTAATCTGATGCCAAGCGCCAAACATTCCTTTATTCAATTTCGATAAAATAATTGTGTTATATGATTCTGTCATTGTGGTGTTATTGACTTATCTGTTTGTAATGCTACACAAATGACAGAGGAACATACACTTTCATTTTGTATCTGTACAAACAAAACATATTCTGTAGGCACAAAAAGCCGATAACAAAGAAGAAGAAACTGACTCACTGAACAGACTCAAAATGCATAAAAAATCACCAATTTTCCCATTACGGCAGTGGGCATAATGCTGCCTTTGACTAAGAAAGTGTATAAAGGGGAAATGTGGTAAATTTATAAAATGCCTGTGCACTATAATATTTTATTGATAAGTAATTCATGCTCTCTCACACAAATTATTTTACATGTCAAACTGAATTCTGTCATGAATTTCATTTTCTATTCATGATGCTCAAGCTTCATAACATTCTAAAAACTCTAATAAAGCCTTTCCCGGTAATCAATGGTTACCTAATGAAGATGTTTTCTACTTCAGTAGAACATGCACAGATGTAAACCATAAATATTTAAAAAATATTATCATAAGCTTTATTCTTTTTAAGAAGTAACAAATAAAATACCAGATGATGCAGGTTTTGTTATTTACTACTTTTAAAGGGCATCTATAGTAGGAAAAATGTTTTTCTTTATTTCCATGTGTTTTATATTCCCCCAACCCCTAGAGTCTCTTTATTTTCTTCAGTTTCCCTCTCTATTCTGAGATACACAAATTAGAAGAAGACGTGATTGCAATCCTCTACTCCTACTTGTACTGTCAATCAAATCCCTGTGATGTGACCTTCCCTGCTCAAATCCCTCCCTCCTCCCTAGTCTTTTACAAACATAGAGATAAGAACATTAACAGGGGGAGAGAGGGAGCTTTGACTGCAGAGATAAGGCTGCACTCGACCCCCCCTTCTTGATAGATTTCACTGTATGATGATGGGTCACAAAGAGAGAGATTGTACTGCAGCAGTAAATTGTACTATTCTCCCTTCTCTTCTGTGACTCCAGGACAGCTTGCTTTCTATTGACCACTGTGCATGGGTGTGTTTTTCAGGATGTTGAACTTTTAACTCCTACTGCACATGAGAAGCTTGTCTGACAGCCGGTGTTTAGACATGGAGGAGGTAACAGAGGGGAGTGGGAAGGGGGGAGTGCTGCAGACAGATCCAACACCATGGAAAAACAGAGTCACTGACAGAGGTAGGAGAAAGGCAGTGCAGAGTACATTAATTTAACCCTTTGCAATGGGGCAATGTGTTTTTGACCCTTGCTCTAACTATAGTAGTGTAGTAGCAAATTAACCAATAAGAAATAGGCCTTTGGTCATAACGCTGGACTTGCCATCTTTCTTTCTTTTTTTTTTTAAGCCTAGTATGTGGGTTTAATATTAAGGGCCCTATTTCTAAATTATTTAGCGATACCGCGTGTTACCGCTAACATAAATGTATGGCTGCGATTACATTAACGTCGAACATTCGGTTGTGGACTACTGCAATGGTATTCTATAGGAATCGCAAATCTAATATCAGGGTATCGTAGATTTACAATCAATATCGTTAATTTACAATTGTTAACAATAACAATGGCAAATTAACGATTGGTCTACTAATCTAAAATGAAAGATCGGTTTACTGATCGAAAAACCTATCCTTAAAGGGTATCCCAATTTAGCGGTCGTACATTATAAAAAGGGGAACTGTGGTCTCTATACAAGTTGAGTTTAAATGAAAGGCCAGTTTCCTACCTTTAAAACCAGCCATCAACCTGTCTACGTGCTTCACAGCCCAAGATATAAAGAAATTACTGACCAGAAAGTTAAAGGGTGGGAGGCTGACATGTGACATTCCTACGGCTGCTCCTCCACCTCGCCGCCGGGAAGCACAGCCTCAGACTTCAGTGACAGGACAGGGGACAGGAAGTCCCTCCCCCTCTCTACTGTGTTAAGATCCCCACATATCTTCACACAGCTGTAAGGGAAGGGGCCATGGAGGGCCTGCAAATGGAGGGGCCACCGGGTCCATGAGTGCGAGGGACAAGGGGGGCTTGCAAGAGGAGGGGGGCTGCAAAGGGAGGAATAGACACAGGGCAGATTGACTGTCACATAGTTTCAGAGCAGGAAGCAGGAAGTGCAAGGGACCTCCTGTCATATCACGCACAAAAATGTAAATATCTTCAAAACTATGCAAAAAAAACCAATGAAAATACATTGCAAAAATTCTCAAATTCTCAAAATTCCTATCAATTTACCTAAGTCATTTTGGACCACAGTTCCCCTTTAAGGACCATGCGGATCATTATCGGTAATTTACGATCATTATCTTTAATTTATAATACCGATCGTAAATTAACAAACGTTAAAATGATCGGAAGTTAAGGATCGTTAAACCGATCATTAAAGACGTAGTATCGCTAAAAAGCCTTTATGAAATATGGCCCAGAATTTAAATATGGCAGCAACATACCTTTCCCTGTGTCTAATTCACGATATTTATTTACAATGTATCCAATAAAATGAATCGTATAGAAGTGAGTAGTGCATGCAGATATATTTATATCTAGTAGGAAACTAGTTTTCTAACAAACAATGCAGCTTATTGGTCTCTCAATAAATATAACTGCTTGTTTATATTACTGTGTTGTTTAAATGGAAAATTAAGTCCCCTGACATTTACAAAGCTAAAAGTAATTCTTATTCTCTAAATAAAATCATTAAGAGAAAACAAATGCTTGTATATACAATGAATTAACATCTATAGAACATTAATAATGAGTAATGACTTCATGAATTTAAATAACCTATAGTGACATCTTGTTTTGGATTTGTAATGCCAAGAGAATTATAGAGAATTACACTAAATGTGGCTGCTGCAGCGATAATTAAAACTGTAATGCAAAAGCAGAAAAACTGTATATGTTTCACTCCAACAAGTGGCAGAGCTTTGTCAGCAGGAAAACAAACTTTGCAAGTCTAGTCTTCTGCATCCTTCTCCTATGGATTCATCTCAGGGTTTGTATAATGGGCTGCTATGTACGTCTATGATGCATATTATTATGATAAGATCTGGACCTGTTATTGTATGTGATGTGTCATACTTATTTATTCTGCTATACTATTCATGATGCCCTGGGTTGTTGGTGCTGATTCCAGTAGCTTGTGTTGTTTGTTTGAAGAACGCACTCTAGAAGGCTTTATTCATTTTACTAGTTTATTAGTGACATAGGTGCACAACATTTCGGGGAGTGTCCCCTTCCTTGACACTGATTATAGATATTCAGTTTTCATCTTTCCGACATATCTCAATTTGTTAATAAAGGATGCTAAGCTTTTATATTTATATAGAATGTTACACATCCTTTTTCTTCTTCTTCTTTTATATTTCTTTTTTTTATATTTTTTATATTTTTTATTTACGGTATATATATTTTTTTTATTTTTCTTATATTACTTTTACTTCAGTAAAAGTTCGAAAGTTCAAATTTGGACCCATTAAATTCAAAGGGAGAGTGACAGTTTGAAAATTCCGGATGATTTACAGCTAAACTAACAATGGTAACTTACTGTAAATAGCTGTGGCACCTGGGAAATGGTCTGGGAACATGTCACTATCACCAAAATTAGTTAAAATGCTTCTTAAACACGAGCAGGCAATTGTCAGGTTTTGCGCAAGCTACATTTGAGGGTTACGGCCAAATCAAGGGCTACCGAACAATACTTTCGAGGGTTAGCGAAAATAGAATGTAAAATATGAGGGTTAGTGAACGATACATTCTAGGGTTATCGAAAACAATCTGTACATTCGAAGGTTACCAAAAATGAACTATACTTTTGAGGATTAGCGAATGAATCATTCTAGGGTTAGCGAACATCCGGTTATTCGATAATTATCGAAAATATATCCGCAAGTCCGGAAAAACTAACTAGTTCAAACGCAAACTAGTTCGAATAGTTTGAGTTCGTCCAAAGTCATAAAATTTCTCTAGTCTTATGTAATATCGGGTTACTGGGAGCTTTACCCTTAATTTTGCAAGCATTAATACTGTTCCACATAAAGTCAAAATACATTTACATGCTAGAGATTGAAAGAAAAATCCTTTGTATCAATCTAATAAAACATCATGTAATCTGAGATTTCAAAGTATTTTCTAAAATGCTGGATGGTTTGCTACACATTTTAAATGGAACGTCTCTAAAGAACAGAACAAAGAGAAAGAACCCATAACATTCATACAACAGATAAAAGCAAATCTGGTTCTCCATGGTGACTGAAGAAGGCCAGGCACTGTATAAGAATCTTTTAGAATGTAAAAATCTGAAGCAGATGTTGAAGATCAATCAGCTCTCAAACATTGAAAACTACTTGTCAAGATAATGCAAACATAGCAGATATTAGTTCTGTGATAACCATACTGGTACTTAAAAACTGACAGTAGTTAAGAATATGTGAAGTGGTTTCTCTGTCTGTTTATATCTTTGGATCTAATTGAATTAGGCCATGAGAGATTTTTACACTTGAAATGTTATTTTATGTCTGTCTTTTGTGTTTATAAAGTTCTTGGCATAAAGAATTAATAAGGTGATGTATAGAGAGAAGAGATGGTCGAACTTTCTGCAGTTCGGTTACTTTGACTGAAGTTGGAAAAACAAAGAAATTAAAGTCAATGGAGAGCAATAGTTTGAAAAGTTCTGATTAAATACAGATAAAATAGTAATGGGAAAATGGGAAGTGGTCTGGGGAACATGTACAAATCAATAAAATTTGTTTAAACATTACCTTCCCCCACGATGCAATTGACGGGTTTCCCCATGCTACATTTAAGAGTTATGGGCAATTCAAGGGTAACCGAACACTTCATTCGAGGGTTACCAAATGATACAGTCAAGGGTTACCGAAGTTGAAGCCTATATTCGAGGGTTACCAAAATTGAAGGCTACATTCAAGGGTTACCGAATTTGAATGCTGCATTCAAGGGTTACCAATTCGTAAATTCAATGATTATCAAATTTGTAATAATTAGCGAAAAAAGCAAACTAGTTCAGATAGTTTGCATAGTTCAGAGATTGTACGAACTCATAAAGTTTGACCCAAACTCGGGTTCGTGTTCGGATCCATTTCTAATAGAGAGCTGCTTTCACTCTCTACTGCCCGGTAAGGCACAGCACTGAGCCAATAGCCGCTCTCTGTGTACTGCAAATAGTGTTTACCCATTCAGAATCGTTAATGCCAGCTATATGCTTGTGTTATAGATTAAGTCTTAAAGTTCTGCTGTTGGCTTGGTGTGTTGGTTGCAACAGTTGAGCGACCCTCTTTTTGCTCACAACCACCATTATTTCCATCTTGAAGCTGTGTTAAGCCTTGGTGCATTGGAACACATAGTATGTGCAAAAGTTGCTTCCGCTTTTAATATTCGATAAGGGCTTTGCGAGAGGTATTACATTTTCACATTAAAAACTTAACCTGATTTTTAGTAGTATAATTGTGTGTGTTTTTATACATTGCTTCATACTTTCATGGCATCATTCTCTAATATTTATTTACATGAAATTTATGTCATATATATCTGTAATAGCAAATCAAGCATTCTGTCTATGCATTCTGTGCTTATATTGAAATGCGAGCAGCATATTTACTGGCATATTCTCTATATGCTAATATACTGACAATTGTAAAGTATGTTATTGAAACTACATGTATCTGTCATGAAGTTCCCCTTTAAGCAGTTTCATGCATAACCAGTTATATCCAATATAAGTATTTCACGTACATATTTGTTTCAAAAGTTGCAGGTACATAGACACATTTGTATGTAACACACACACGTTTCAGTTCTTTTTGTAGTAGAATCTTATCTACATACCTATGTCTTTTTCCTATTGTCACATACTCAAGGCCACAATATTCTACCCAATTGGCATTTCCTGAATGCTCAAGAAGGACATGTCTGGCTACTAAATAGCTATATAGTGTTCTTGAACTCTTGCTGTCATTGTTCTTTTTGTTTTCCTCACATACATTTTCCCACAGTTAAAGGTTACAGTATAGATCACCTGTTTGGATTCACAAGCAATCGTAGACATTCAGGGTTATTCAATAAAAGTTCTTAATGTTAAAAATGGTGCTAAGTTTGCCCCAACCAATCAGATGTTAGCTCTCAAATGTTAAATAAGATCTGATTGGTTGGGGCAAAATTAGCACCATTTTAAACAATAATAACTTTTATTGAATCTCCCAGATTGTTTTTACCTTATGATTCTGTGGACTATGGATTACACTTGTTTAGTACATATGGCTACAAATTACACATTTCCCGCAATGTCTGTTTCCTCTAAGTGGTGTTAACTTCTAGCCAGTTTTCACTATCTGTCTTAGGACTAGTGGAGTGACTTTTCACTTGGCTATCTTCTAGTGATCTGGATTTTCAGGCTGTTATAGTGGGATTTTTAGTAACCTTAGTGCAGAGGGCAGGGTCTTCCGTATGGAGATATCAATATTTATTCATCACCGTATTTGTTGTAATTCTTCCCACCTATGATTATATTTCGTTATGAACCTTAATTTGTAATTTTCCTTATTTGTTCTTTGTTCTTTTACTAAGTTATATAGATGTGTATCGCTTTTTGTGTTCTTTACCCTGTGCTATACATTTTCAGAACTTTATCCCTCCATTTTTAAAATCATTCCACATTTCTCTGCCTTGGCAGTGAAATGTTGCTTCTTGCAAACAGTTTCTGCAGACTCTGAGAAACTGGCCTACTGGGATTCTTCTAATGGCTGCTGGTGGATAGTGGCTATCTGCTCTTAGCACCAAATTAACTACCTAGGTTTTCTAAATGTTGCTGTTTGGATAGATCTGCCTTGTATTGTAATCAATAATTGTAAAAATTATTTTTTTTAAGCATTGAGACACTAATACAATTCTTACTAGAGCTATAGCTTCACATATACTGGATGCTTTGAGAATCTATATAGAACTCCTTGACCATTATATATATTGGAGTTGATTTTTTTTTTTATTTGACTGCTGTTCAATAAAATTGAAAATGATATATGTATCAGTTATGAATTGTTAAGCTTTTTAACTAAATCCACAGTTGCTTCTTTCTTTTCTTTTCCTTTTCTTTTTTTTTTTTTTTTACTTATTATTCATCACACGAAAAGAGTCACACAGCCATTTTTGAAACAGGTTTTAATTGAATTATAACCTGCCCCTGTAGTGGATTTCTATGGGAGGAACTGTAAGATTATAGCCTTATAACCTTACAGTTCCAGGAGGAGAAGGAAACCAGAAGCCACAAAGGGGTAGGTTATAATAAATAATGCACCCCGAACTGTAAATTAAAGGGATATTAGAAGTCACCTTGCCATGCCCTGTATAAAAGGTACTCGGCCTGCAGCCTCGTACTTTTATATGTTCACGGAACTCCTCGGTGACTTCAATATCCTTATAATTTACAGTTGGGGGTGCATTATCCACTATATAGTGGAACATATAGTGCTCAGCTGCGAATCCTCTATTATCCACTACAATCAAATCCATAGGCGCAAAGGACATACAAATACTTTTAAAACCCCAGTTATATCCTTTTAACTTGTATCTAGATGGATATGGTATATGTATATGTGTGAACCACTAAGATAACAAGATAAACCATCATCAAGTTCCAGGTAACCTTTACAATTAAGAACACGTGGCTTAAATCATTTGACTGGCAAAGAAAGTTTTACGTGTCATGCAAAAATGTGTGATTTAATGTAGAAGAATGCAATAAAGAAATTTGTTTACCCACACACAGAAACCATTTGCTTCAGTGTTGCCATTTTATGCACAAGTAGAATCTTTTGAAAATATTACAGCCTTTTGTTTTAAGTCTTTTAATTGTGGCTTTGAGTGAAGGTCTTTTTTTTTTGCAACAGTCCAATGTTTAGCTATTCTATACAAATTAGCAACAACAACAGAAAAATCAAGGTTAACTTTTTTCTCATATGTTAATGTTTTAATGTTTAATAGTACATTAATTTTATGGTAGTTTATTATTTTCTTATAGCTAGAGATGGACTAGAACTGGGACCATAATTGCAAATGGTTTATTACGAGTTCGAACAAACTCAGACTTTTCGGACTTAAGACTTTTCATATTTTAGATGATTTTCGAATTTTCAAGGATTTTTCAAATTTTCTTAATTTCTAGAATTTGTGGAAATGATCTAGCCACATGTCCAAATCGCAAATGACAACTATTTTTAGCAGCGCCAACCCCCTGGGTATAAAGTTAGACAGAAGCCTTGTGAAGTGTTACTCTTTTTCCCACTTTTCCTTGCACAATGCATACTGTGAGGGACAGATGTCAATGTGGTGTGGGGTATGTCCAAAAGAGCCAAGCCTGCATTGCTTCTCAACAATGGTGACCAACTGCAGTGAGCCTTCTCTAATTCATTGGTTCTACAGTTGTGAAGTGTTACCCTTTTACCTACTTTCCCTTGCACAATGCATACTTTGAGGGAGAGAAGCCAATGTGGTGTGGGGTATGTCCTGAGGGGCCATGCTTGCCTAACTCCTTAACAATGCAGGCAAACTGCAGTGACCCTCCTTTAACTCAATGGTGCGGATGCTATTAAGTGTTACCCTTTGCCTGCTTTCCTCTATATGTTGTTAATATGATGCAAATTGCAAACATAAAGATTAAATAAATAAAATAAAGATTCCTGTTTGCAGGACCCCTAATAGAGACTAACCTTACCTTATTTTGTTCAAACTTTTTAAATATTTGTCCCCATTGACCTTAATTGGTCCATTTTCAGATTTTTGAATTTACAAACTTTTTCGAAAGTTTGAAAACTCAAAATCAGACCGGATTTTCAGAGGTTCTGCCATGTCTTATAGCATATGACATGGTGGCCTCTTTAATGGGTCCACCCCACACCAGAAATGTATACATACTATTGCCTGATCAATCCCCAAACCTGCAAAGACCACAGTACTTACACACCCTCAAGATTTAGTCAAATAGCAGCTACATACTAGCAAGGAGAACACTTGACAAGTACTACAGTAAGTTAATTTTGAAGTGGAGCGGGAGTGCTTAATAGGCACCAGAGTTTTGACATAAAATGTTCGCATGGAACTACCATCAACATTGTATTTCAATGTAAAAATGGCATGGTTTTAGAGCGGGAATTCGGTTTTGACCACCAGAATTCTGTTTTCAAACTTCAACAAAACGCTGGGGGTTTGTGTTTCCTTATTACTAAGGGTTTGGCTCTGAAACGCTATATTAGTAATATGAGTTGTAACCCCATATAAGAGATAAACACTTTTCCCCCAAAAAATCACCCCCATTTTAAAGGGCTACTGCTGTCATTCCTGCTATCTGCTTTTTAAAAATCATTCTGTAATCAGCTCTTTTCTACCCTGATTGGGCATTTTATGGAATCCATGAAGTGAGGAAATGTATTTTAGATATAGTTCTCCTTTAACATGTGTGGGGTTTTAACAGCTTTGAAGACTCTTTCTCCTGAAATATCATTACCAGAGTTTGCTGATGGTGTCTAAAATTACATTTGCGTTACTGTATGTTTATTGGAACAGTAAATTGGGTTGTATTTTGTTTCAATTTGTGCATCATATGTACAGACGTCACAGAGAATTCAATCTCTCAGTGTTGAGATTTGAAAATATGGTGTAGAAATTCAAAGTAGAAAATGGAACAAATTCCTCTACCACTGACTTTTTCGTTCATCTCTGACCAAAGAGAACAGCAAATAATCACTAAGGCTTGCTTTACACTTAACTACTAAATACATGCAAACTGCTATTGAATATTTTCTGCTGTATAATCAGTGTCTCTCTGTGTGTTGACTTCTGTGTAACCTGTTCCAAAGGAGGATAGGCAGGTAGAGACAAGCAGCAGAGGTTGTCATCACCTAAGCCAATTTACTGATAAAATTTGATAGTTCTTCATCCCTAGGGGCTCAAAACTGATAAGGAGTGAACCTGCACTTAGCCGTAGTAGGTAGAATTTCTGTGATGTGTTAATGGTTAAGGTAAATCTATATGTATTTCTCAAGGGGAAGCTATGTTACTTAATCCATTGATCTAAATCTTAGCATCTCTCTTTGCCACTCTGGAGACCTCAGGGCTGGGCTGAACCAAGCTGATAGATGCCATTTAGTGTTAGACTGGGAGTCACACTTACATTGATCTTTTCTGCTTCATTTAGCCCTGTTTGTTGAAAACCTTCAAGCAAATGGCATTAAACACACCCTCTTCCCCTCTATTTAAAATAATAAACAATAGTCAGAACAATGTATAGCCACCAATGTAGCAGCATATGCAAACTTTTATTTCTCTTATCATACAGTATTTAGAATACTTAAAGGGCATCTATAGTGAGAAAATGAACTTTTTTTTCTTTCTTTCCATGAGTTTTATAATTCCCCACAACCCCCAGAGTGTCATCACTTTGTTCAGATTCCCTCTCTGTCCTGAGATACACAAGTTAGAAGAATACATGATTGCATTCCTGTACTCTTACTTGTACTGTCAATCAAATCCCTGTGACATGATCCTCTTCCCTGCTCAAGTCCCTCCCTCCTCCATGCTCTGTAATAAACATAGAGATCATAGCATTAGCAGGGGGAGAGAGGTAGCTTTGATGGCTGAGTTAAGGCTGCACTTGACCCCCCTTCTTGATAGACTTCACTGATTGATGATGGGTCACAAAGAGAGAGATCAGGACACGGAGAGATCCGTGTCTCCAGGACAGCTTGCTTTCTATTGGCCACTGTGCGTGGGTTTGTTTTTCAAGATGTTGAACTTTTAATTCCTACTGCCGGAGTTGAGACACGGAGGAGGTAACAGAGGGGAGGGGGAAGGGAGGAGTGCTGCACACAGGTCTGACACCATGGTTATACAAAGTCACTTACAGAGATAGGATAAGGCAGCAAAGAGTACATGAATTTAACTTTGCAATGGACCAATGTGTTTTTTTCACTATAGATGCCCTTTAAATCCTTTTTCTGTCCTTAATATCATTTCTTGCTTTTATCCTTGGTACCGGCAGTAAACAGAGAGAGTTAATCCTGACAGTAGATGTTTATTTAACATTATTTTTAATACTTAATTTTAGAAATTTTAAAGGGTAACTCCACCCCAAAACCTGAATTTTTCAGTAGTGTATTTTACCCCAAACCTAAATGCCTGGGTTTTATCTTAAAAATTGCACAGAAACAGACTTACCCATCTTTGTTCCCTTGGCCTCTGCCTCTATTGCTTCTCCCCGAACAAATTAGCAATAAAGGCCTGACCGGCAGCCGCCTCTGTGATTGGCTGAGAGTCAGGGGACAAGGTAACAAGGTCGGATATGTCTATTTCTGGACACTTTTTTAAGATAAAACCTTTAAAACTTGTTTTAAAGCAGTTTGACACCGCTGAGGGATTCGGATGGGGGAAGGGGAGAAAGCTCCCCTGCGCATGCCAGAGTCCTAAACAAGGACAAAGAAGTAGCAGGCACCAGATTACACACAGACAGGAAGACTGGCAGTATTAGTTTTCTTTTGGCTGGTGCTCCTCACAGAAACAATATTGGGAGGTAGGAATTACCAGTCCTATATCCCTGTCCCAAGTACTTAAAAAAAAAAAACTTTACACACACTATAGTTCTCCTTTAAACTTTCCAAAAGTTTTTAAAAGATACTTAACTTAGAAGTTTCCCACAGAGCTCAGGAAGTGATACCACCCAGTTGTGTAGGTGCTGTGCTTCCTGTGTTCAATTCAGCTTCCGCTGCTCAATGGGGAGGGGGGTCACTTCCAAGAGATTGTGAAGAAAAGGCGGCGTGGGTTTGATTTGTTATTATTTATAAGCGTCTTATAGTATTTTTATTTTTGAAAGTGCATTGTAGCATAAACTTGTAATGGAGAAAGTCAGCCTGCGTACAAGGATTTCTTCACATCCGCTCAGCACTGATGCACCTATGTATAAAATAGGTTGTGGGATTGAAGCCAGAGGCAAGGATTCCAGAGACGGTGATTGCGGGGTTGCAAGGGGGCAAGGGAATCAATAGCATAAGTCAGGACAGAGTTATAGGAGTTAAGAAGCAAGTCAGGGTCAAAGTCGAACATAAGGGTAGAGAGACTAGAGGAGAGAGAAGAAACCAGCATTGTCAGATCTATGGCTTCGGTATTATGGACATACACACAAGAAGGAGGGTCAAGAGAAACAGGAGAGTGTTGGGCAAGAAAAGTAATAAGATAGTGTTCTGAAAGCGGGTACAGGTTACTTTCAAAAGATGAGATAGAGCAGTTTCTGGTGAAGACAAGATCCAAGATCCTTATGTGTACCGGTAGTTGTCCACTGATGAAGATCAAATGATGATGTTAAGTGAAGAAAAAGAGAGGGCCAGGATAGAGCAGAGTCGTCAATGTGACAGTTAAAGTCATCCACAATTACGACAGGACCGTCAGTAGAGAGGAAAAAGATAAGCCAGTTCTCAAAGTCTGAGAGGAATATAGCTGGGGAGTCATGGATGGGGGTCTGTATGCCACAGCTACAAGTAGCAAAAGAGAGGAGGAAATTTGAACAGTGTGAACCTCAAAGGATATGAACAAGAAGGCCAGTGGGGGGATGATGACATTAAAACTACAGGTGTGGGAAAGAAGGGGGACAACACCCTCGCCACAACCCGAGGAGCGAGGTGTATGGGAGAGACAGAGACCTCCTGTAGTAACGGAGGCCTCAATAGCAGAGTCGTGCTGGGAGAGCCAGGTTTCAGTAAGGGCAAGAAGGTGAAAAGGTTGTGAATAGTGGATTCATTAGAAAGGGACCGAACATTAACCAAAGCACAGGAGAAGGGCAGATATGAAGAGGGTATTAGAGGAACAGATAAAAGATTAGAGGGAGTAGATCCACGAAAATGGGGGAGTAAAAGGAAAGTAGGGCAAGGACAACAGGAAACTGAGATATTACAGGGGCCAGGATTAGGAGATACATCCCCAGCAACAAGGAGTAGCAGAACAAATAGGAACTGGATATGTGAGATGGATTTGAGGTGGTGTTGTTTATTTGTGTCAGTCTGATAGTGGAGTGGAGTGTTGGTAAAGGAGCTGGTATAGTGCATGGGAGAGGAGGTAGAGAGAAGAGATGGAGAGATATAAATAGAGTGAGGAGAGTGGTATGGAAGAGAGAGAGATGAACTGATCTTAGGGAACAAAGTGAAAATGACAGTGAGACGCAGCCATAGTAAAGACATTATCTGTTTAAGCAGGGGAAATGATGTTCCAAACTGCTTCAGCTGATGGTAGTTGTTCTGGAATTGCAGAGTATGGTGTTGCTCTCCTTGTTAAACTCCTCTTTTAACTTAGCCCAAGATTCACTTTGCACATAGATTCAGTTTGCACTGCTCTAACTATATATCATGTACAATTAACCAATTACACTGATATTTTTATATATATATATATATATATATATATATATATATATATATATATATAATGTAGATTAAATTCAATGGAGACCAATACTTGCAAAGTAGGGTGCTCTTAACTGTTTTTAAAAAATGCCAAATAGGAAATATAGCAGATGTTAACCAGTATAGAGAAGATCAAGAGCAGAATTCATGAGCAGAATAAAATGTACTTAGCATTTGCCTTAAACAACCCTGGCAGCAATGTGCCATTTAGCTGGGAATATTCATTAAAACATTTCACGTCATTTTGTGATATTGAGAAAACTTCAAATAAATTACCAGGATCTAAAGAAAAATGATTCCTGTGAGGAGACACTTTGTACATAAAGATGACAGGAGAGTGATGGACTTGAGTAAAATCTCTTTGACAAATAAAAGACATCTTGTTCTAAAAGGTAAACAGCATTCCTTAACACAAATATGAAAGGTCTCTAGTCTCCTTAAAAGATTATGTGAACTGCTCCAACTGTACACAGAGTTCCTCCTAGACCAGAGATGTGTTAAATAATGTAAAGTAGCAACCTACCGCCTGGCTGTAGCTCTCTGTATCACATGTTCTCCCCATTAGACATTTCCAAATGCAAACAAGATTTACTATATTTTAATAGCATATGTAGCAATATTTTGTTTTGGAGTATACATAAATCTGCTGTATGTAAAAATAAGCAGTGATCACATAAAGACCCATACAAAAATTGTAATCTATAAATTAAGCTATGTCAAATCCAAATAAATAGTAAGAATGGCCAGTTCATTTCTTTTATTACTGTATATGCATGTTTGATTCTTATTAGAATATTTACATCAATGTAAGGTGAACAAAGCACAGCAATAATTTAAATGCATCTCTATAGCTATTTTACATTCAATATATAAGAATAGATCTTATTTGGCGTGATCTTTAGATGATGGCTTCAAACAGCATTTATCTTGTGACCTCTGTACAGACAGTCTGCTTTGCAGTAGCCAATCAGCCTGTTCTGTACTATAGGAAGTGGGGGGGAGGCCTCAGTTAGCTTGGGAGAACATTGTCCCCTCAGTCCCCAACATCAATTAAGGAAATGTACACTAAAAATATTACTTTGCCTTATTTCAATCTATAAAGGGATACATATGAGCAGCACTTACTCTGATGTATTTATGTTGCTGCATGACATTAATCCATTACTTGTTTTGCTCAAGCTCAGTCACTCAGTCCCCCAGCCCACTGCCAGACTATCTGACTCTCTGTAAGGACAAGCATGCTCAGTAATCTCTATGAGACCGCATTGGTAGAGGGAATTTCCCACCATGCAGTTTACCTACCAACTGTCACCATTCCAGCTACAGAAAAACTATTCATAACAGAAGAGTTTACGATACTAGGGCACTTGATTGACAGTTGAAATGTAAGATATTTCAGATTGGATATCTAAAGAAATAGGGGACAAATCAACAAAAAAATGGTACAGTGATAGTTGGGAAGAATTATATTGGAAATTTAAAGAAGCTAATTTCCCAGTGTACATATCCTTTATGTGATCTGGCAGGACTATTCACGTAACAATGTCAATCCCAAACAAAAGGAGTTTTGCCCCTTTCCTACTAAACTTAAGACTAGAAAATTATTTTGTTAGATCTTCCCTTTATTCATACCCATTAAAAAAGCATGTTTCAAAGCAGGCAGAAATATATATCCCTGCAACACACATGTTACCTGGGATTAAGTGTTAATTCTAGTCATCTTTAATTGTAGGCATTTTGTAGGCGACCCTAAGCTAAGTAGTTGCATAAATATTAAACAATATTCATTTTTCCCTGACTTATAGCTCAGAAACCGGTGATAATATTGATATATCTGTATAAAAAAGCTGTCACTACAGCAAACATTGTGCACAGGTGTGCTTTGAACTTATTTAGGTACCGTAAGTTATGTGCCACTTTAATTAGTGGTTTTATTGGATATGATTCAGCAACATTGTGCTTAGGCAAGGACTCCATCATTTAAATATCCTTTCTATCTCATCTACGTTTTCCCTATTATTTGCAGCCATTAACTAATAACTCTTACATATATTAGAAAAATCTTGACACTTTAATGCTTTCAAGCTACAATCCATGCCATCACTAAAACGTGTTTTAATAACAATTGGAATGCATGGAATATTCCACCTACCTTATAAACTACTTTTAACTTGCATCTGAACACTGTATATCTTTATCTATGGGATTAATGAATTCTTTTCAGTTTCTGTTTACTGTCTTATTTGGGGTTCCAATGTGTTCATTGCTGGCCTTCAGTTTTCCCTTTGCACCTTGTAACTGTCATATAATGTTACCACCACTGATATTTCTATTTATGGAAGCAACTCCTCCATCACTGCCAGTGTACAATCTGGGTTTTGGGGCCAGATTTCATATTTTATTTGCTCTTCTCTTTGTTCTTCATGTCCATGTCCTTGCAAAATCTTGTTAAATCTAGCTACAAATATCTCCCAGATCTGTTCTTCCCTAACTAATGATAGATACAGAGTAATAATATTTGTGCTTATCAACTTATCTCAGTCACTGTGACATTCTTTTATGTGACCTTCCATTAATAAATATAGATTGCTGCAATATATCATGGAAATATCAGCCAGGCTGATCTTCAATTGCTAATTCTGCAACTTACTATCAGTCTTTGCACTTATTACTTACTTAAGCCTTCTGTCCACCTACTGTACCTTTATCTGCCTATTGTGTTATTTCTGACCTAAAAGTGATGAATGATTGTCACTGTCTTTTTAGTTCCAAGTTAGCCATCTGGGACCGCATCAATATAGTATATATTTATATATATGTCCTCATTCTACTTGGAAACTTTGCATAAAGAAATAAACTATCTCTTAAAAATGATATCACCTGACTGAAATGTAGCTCTTGAACTGAAAATGCCTATTTGACTGACTGAACCCTGCATAATCACCTAGTATCACCTAGCATCTGCTCTTTTGCCTCTCTAATTGTAAAATGCCAAAACACTATCAAAGAAGAAGCAAAGCAAGACATACATTTTAGAGAAGATATCAGTGCAATCCAGCACCATGAAGGATGTTTTAAGGTTCTAAGATAGGGTTTTAGAGGTACTTACTCCTGAGGTTTCCCACTGGGGATCTGGTGTCACTCATCTCCACCAGCAACCAACACTGGGGTGTGGTGTGTGTGTGTGTGTGTGTGTGTGTGTGTGGGGGGGTTCTATTGAGTTGCATGACTTTAGTTCCTAAGTAGATGTATCAGATGCAGTACTGTAGATCTATATTAAATGCTTTTCTCAATATACTATCTGCAATTAAATTGCTGCTCAGTAGAGATGGGCTAGAACTCGAACGCAAACCCCGAGTTCATTAATATTCTGGACAAACTCAGACTTTTTAGAACTTCCCTAAAGTTCATAGTTTGGGTTTTCTAAACTCGTGGACATAATTTCCGTAATTATCGACCCTTAAATGTACCGTCTCAGCGATAACCCTTGAATGTAGCAGTTCGGCAATAATCCTTGAATGTACCAGTGGAGATACCCTTTAATGGGTTCATTTTCGAACTATAGAACTTTTACTGAAGTTCTATAGTTTGGAAAAGAATCAAACTTGAGGAAGCCATCTCTACTGCTCAGCCAACATTAAAATACAACTGATGGCAACTGCAAGTTTATCCATTTCATATGTAACAATCCAGGAAGACAGTATGTTTTGTAATGAATGTATTTTTTATGTTACTTGTGATATTTTTAATAATACACACAATGGGGTATTCATTACAACACCTCCTTTGTCTTTTTGTATGACTAACTGTTGAGTTACAGTTTGGATCTTCCAAGGACCTAGACTGTCAGAAACTTGTTGTGTGCACAATAAATGCACTTGTTCTTTAGCAATACTCTTTAGGTTGCGTCATAGATTGGTTGCTCCATATAACTTTATAGCATTTATGTCATGGAACAGACATCAGGGCGACCTGTGATTCAAGAGGCGGTGTAGGTATCTAAAATGTTATACTTATCACAAACAAACACATGACCAGCATTACATCTGCTATTAATGTATAAATAAATGTATCATCTATCCTAATTATTCATAGTCATCCATGATTTGGTACTTAATTTAATTTGTTATACACCTCATGCAGATTCAGTAAGATTTGATTTAGAGAAAATAAAGTGGTCAGAAAGCTGTTTATATTTCATTTTAACAGATAAATATATTTTGTGTTTATGCTTTATTTGTAAATACAAACTACATTTACTGATGAGTTTGTGTTGCTGCATGAATTGTTTTGCTCAAGCTTGGTACCTCAGTCCCCCAGCCCCCTGACAAACTATCTGTCTCTCTGTGAGGGCAAGCATGCTCAGTTATTCCTATGGGGCAGCATTTGGAGAGGGAATTTCCCACCATGCAGTTTACATACCAACTGTTACCATTCCAGCTGCAGCAAAACTATGCATAAATGAAGAGTTTATGATACAAGGACAATTGTTATAAAGGTGTGGTATGTAGCCTTTAACGATTGGTTTAATGATTGTTAATTTACAATATGCTTAGTGATCTTTAACTTACAATCGTTATTGTTAATTAAAAATATGGCCCCGAGGCCCTTGATTGACAGCTGTAATGTAAGATGTTTCAGACTAGATATCTTAAAAATAGGAGACAGATCAACAAAAAAATGGTACAGTGATAGTTGGGAAGAATAATAGTTTCCAGTAATGGGAAATTTAAAAAACAAATTTCTCAGTGTACATAACCTTTAAGGTGTGGTTTGTTAGTAAAATGAATTTCCTTACTGCAGCAACCAATAGAGAACCATCCATTATGTGACATAATTATTATGTTTGTGTCTAACAGGTGGATACTGGGGTTCAGAAACCTGTCTTTCCCAGAGCCCCTGATGGTGAGGATGTTGTGCTGCTAATCAGACACCAGTTATCAGTTCCAGAGAGAACTAAAGGTTCGTACACACGTCCAATTTGGCACCGAGCCATGACCCCCAATGCAGATACATTTGTGGGATAAACGCCCGTTTTGGGTGAGAATAGCACGTATGTATTCGTTCGATTCGGGTCGAACAAATACACACACGCAATTCTCAGCCGAAACGGATGTTCGTCTCGTGAATATATCGGCATTGGGGGTCGTTGTTTGCTGCACACTTCAGATGTGTGTATGAGCCTCCAGTGCCTTCCAGATAAGGAAGGCACTGGAGTGCTGATGCACAGATGACTATGGAACTGCTAGACAAAAAAGTGTTGTTGAAGCACAGGGTAAGGTCAAGGCAGATGGGGAGGTTCAGAAAGAATAAAAAGGCAAGAGGTTCAGTAGGCAGTAGGCAGTCAGTTAGCTCCTTCTGCCAGAATGGATGCAATATTTAGTCTTAAATTACTGGTGAGTAATACATCTGAAAATGTGCTGAATATATTATTTGGAATTTGGGGCAGGTAACTGGTGTGACAAGGAAAAATAATCAACGCACATTCCTGGGCCCCATACAATATCATATTATCTGCACACTGGCATACATTATAAACAAAGGGGTTTTAGTATATATTATCAAGATCACTTGAATGAAAAGCCTTCCAACCACATCAAGATAACACCAGTCTGGAAGGTCCAAACTATTAACCCTTTTTACATTAATTATGATTAGCAAAACATTTTTCACACTTGCACACTGGATCAATAATTTTTAAGGGTGGACATGCCCTTTAACTTTCCTCTAAACTATAATGTTAGCTAAAGGAGCTGCAAGTGTGATATTGAATTTTTGTGGCTGCTGAGTGGGTGTCTTTTGCAAGCTACTGTACCCATCTAAAAGTGACTCTTACTCTTTATAAATGCATTAAACGTGCTAGTAAATTACCCTTATTGTTCATATTTAACCTATTAAATACAATCAGGGAGATTCAATAAAAATTCTTATCATTAAAAATGGTGCTAATTTTGCCCCAACCTATCAGATCTTATTTAACATTTGAAAGCTAACATCAGATTTGTTGGGGCAATATTAGCACAATTTTTAACAGTAAGAACTTTTATTAAATCTCCCTGAGTGTTCCTAGTTTATCTTTCAGTGCATAATCTCCACTTATCTAGGACTGGACATCATGTAAAGGACCACTTATCTCAACTTGCCTAAATAAACAGGGAGATAAAATAAAAGTTTTTATTGTTTAAAATGGTGCTAAATTTGCCCCAGCCAATCAGATCTTATTTAGCATTTGAAAGCTAACATCTGATTGGTTGGCGCAAAATTAGCACCATTTTAAATGATAAGAACTTTTATTGAATAACCACACAGGAAAGAAGAGCCTTAACATCCCTCAAGAAAGATTCCAGTTTCACCATTCTACCGGCAGACAAGGGAAGATGCACAGTGGTACTCAACACCTCAGACTACCATGATAAGGTGACCATGCTCCTGGCAGATAACAACACATATGTAACCAGCCGTTACAAGAAAAGCGTCATAGACTTTTTTCAACAGCTTCAAAAGGATAAAGCCATTGATCGAGCAACGCATCATCGCCTCTACCCTGGTGAGGCACATCCATGCATATATGGACTCCCAAAGATACATAAGGAAGGGGCACCACTAAGACCTATAGTCAGCAGCATCAACTCTGTAACATACAAGGTAGCAAAATACCTAGCCAACATCTTAGGACCATTGGTGGGAAGTTCTAAGCATCACATCCAGAACTCTCAGGATTCCACCAACAAGATTGAAGATATAGTACTTGGTGCAGAAGAAACTATGGTGTCCTATGATGATGTGACATCTCTCTTCACCTGTATACCCACCAAGGAGGCTGTTGATATGGTGAGAAAATGGCTAGGCCAAGACTGCACTCTTACCAGCAGAACTGATCTCAACCCAGAACAGGTGTTCCTTACTGGACTTGTGCCTGAATACCACCTATTTCAAATACAGGGATAAGTTCTATAAGCAAAAACATGGATGTGCTATGGGATCTCCAGTTTCACCTATTGTGGCCAGCCTTTACATGGAGGAGGTAGAAAAACAGGCGCTTAATACCTTTAAGGGCATAGCGCCCAGCCACTGGTTCAGATATGTGGATGGAACCTGGGTTAAAATCCACCAGAAGGAAGTACAAGCTTTCACAGAACACATCAATGCGGTAGACCAGAACATCAAATTTACAAGGGAAGAGGTACAAAACAACAAACTGGCTTTCTTGGACTGATTGCTAGAAGTTAAGGAAAATGGTAAACTGGAAGTAGAGATTTACAGAAAACCAACACACACAGATCAGTATTTGATGTTTGACTCCCACCACCCTTTAGATCACAAGCTGGGTGTCATCAGAACCCTGCAACACAAAGCTGAGAACATCCCCACTAGCACAGAGGCAAAGGCTAAAGAAATGAAACATCTTAGAGGAGCCCTTAAAACTTGTGGATATCCAGACTGGGCCTTTGTCAAAAGAAGTAGAAGGAAAGAAAAGAACACGAATACCAATAGTGAAGGAGAAAAGCAAGACAGGAGAAAGAACATGGTCATTCCATATGTAGCAGGGGTCTCCGAGAAATTAAGAAGAATTTTCAAAAAACACTGTATCCCTGTCTGCTTTAAACCGAACAACACACTGAGGCAGCAATTGGTACATCCGAAAGACCCAATACCGAAACACAAGAAAAGCGACATCATATACGCAGTGCAGTGAAGAATGCTCTGATTTGTATGTGGGGGAGACCAAACAGCAACTACATCAACGTATGGCCCAGCACAGAAGAGGCAATTCCTCGGGTCAGGACTCAGCCGTGTACCTGCATCTTAAGAATAAGGGACATACCTTTGAAGATTGTAATGTTAACATATTGGCAAAGGAATGTGACTGGTTCAAGAGAGGTGTCAAGGAGGCCATTTATGGGAAAATAAAGAAACCAAGCCTAAATAAATGTGGGGGGGTTCGACACCAACTGTCTGCCATGTACAATGCTGTTTTGACACCTTACTCTGGGCGTTCCTATAACACCTCTTAGCCACTATCCAATCACACCCTTAACACTTGGCTGTGATATGCTAATTGGGATTTTCCAGGGTACATAATTGCCAAAGATTCTTGTATAAGTCATTCTGAATTGAGAAAGCCAGTCGGATGACTAGCAAAACGTCTTCAAGAACTAAACTTCAAGTCCAGCTGATCTAGTTCAATACAACAGATATACCATGACCTGGATGAATGAGAACCTTCACAAGCACTTATTGAAGACATTTCGCTAGTCATCCTACTGGCTTTCTGAATTCTAGTGAAATGTCTTCAATAACTACAGTATACTTCAAGTCCATTTGATCTAATTGAAAACAGAAACAACCCTGATAGTTTCTACTGTATTAGAATGGTGTTATGACATTCTAGAATTCTGCAGAGCAATGTTGCTGGGCATGGAATAACATTTATACAAATTGTAAAAAAAACAAAACTATCTGCCAGGTTTATCATTGGGTTGCAGGCAAACTCATTAATATTCATTTCTCGTAATTTCAAGCAGTGATAAGGACTTTTACCCCCTTTCTGTTTCTTTAGAAAAAGTACAGAGAATGTCCATTTCTAGATATGTGTCAAGGGAGATTCCAGTTTGTAATAATTAGTCAAACCAGCTCAATGATGCAAAAACAGAGCAGCAATGAATGTTGAACATGACCATCAGAATAAACAACAGAATTCCCTCTTTGGCTTGAAAAAGGAACTGAAGTATCTTAGGAACTTAACAATTGTAAGAAAGGAGGAAAAACGCACAGCTGTATAAATGCTCCTGTGATACGTTGACGGACAGCGGTGCACACAGGGGTAAAAATAGTGATAAAAACCAAGTAGAACGAGAGGAAAACCCCTCATAGAAAAGTCCCCCTAAATAAAGCGCACACACATGGAGCTAAGCAAGTAAAAATATGTTTACTGATCATTCACAGAGGGTAATGCCAACTATAAATAGTCAGGACACCAAATTATAAAGTGCAGCAAGTCCCACCATCCCCAACACACATAAATCACAAAATACAACACATAAAATCAGGTGCCCCCAATATGTAAAGGCAGTAGCTAGCTGTCAGGAGAAATGCAAAACTGCTACATAACAGTCAATGAAAAGCAGCTTGCACAAAAATAGGCGACCTAAACCCTAATAGTGTCGCCCCTTCTGAACGGATCCGTGTCCAATAGAAGCCGCACCGAAAGGCCGCTCTCAGGTTCGTGCAGGACTAAAGTGAGAAGCCAAGCCCAAGGGGAGGTATGAAGACACAAAACCTCCATACGTACCTAACCCTCGGACGGTCACATTTTTCACACGAATGAGACTCTGTGGTAATCCGTTCTTCACTGTGTAGCTCCAACTCAGCATACCGACACTCCTGCAACCATTATGCTCTGCCAAACGCAGTTTCGCATTTCTCCTGACAGCTAGCTACAGCCTTTCCATATTGGGGACGCCCGATTTTATGTGTTGTATTTTGTGATTTATGTGTGTTAGGGATTGTGGGACTTACTACACTGGGATTTCCCTTTGTGAATGATTATTAAATGGAATTTTATTTGCTTAGCTCCATGTGTGTGTGCCATATTGAGAGGGACTTTTCTGTGAGGGGTTTTCCTCTTGATCTGCTTCTTAGCTTCTTAGTAAGGAAATTAAGGAATCGCCTGTACAATGTGTCACGTTCCCTCTTTTGACTGGCTAAAACAATACTACATTTTCTCCTTTCAAAAATGGCCTAAAAAGATTAACGGACACATTATTATCAGGAAGGAATAATGTTTTAAACTGATTTCGGGAAAGATAAATAGCCTGGTATACGTAGGTACTTGAAGTGTTGAATCTGTCTGCCTCTCTTTTCTGAGTTTAAAAGGATTTCATGTATTTACTGGAAAGCCTTTCTTGAAAAGTGAGCTGTGTCTGTGCATCCTTTCCTTAAAGGGCATGTCCACCCCCAAAACTATAATCCCCCCCAGTAATGGCCCCATCATGTAGTGTAATAAAATCCTTACCTCACATCCCAGCTCCATATGGTTCTCCTGTAGTCCCCCCAAAGTCCCAAAAACTGCCCACCAGGAGGATAGCAGAGTCCATATAGGACTCTGCCTCCTATCTGGCCTCCGGGAGAAGTTTGGCATGCGTACTGCAGCCCTTCTCCCCCTCCCTCCCACTCCCTCTCCCTCCCGATTAGGATTCCCTCCCCCTAGCGTAAAAACCTTTCCATATTATATTCCCCCTGTCCCCCCAGCCCCAAGCGCTATAGTTTTATTATTAGAAAGTGCCCCAAACATTACTTACCTTCCCTCTTTCCTCCGCCGCACTGAACTCCCGGCAGCCGCGTCTGTGATTGGCTGCCGCTCAGCCAATCACAGACGCGACTGCTGGTCCCACCCTTCTGCTTGCATTTTCTCGCAAGCAGGGGGCCTGGCAGTGCTGCGGAGGAAAGAGGGAAGGTAAGTAAAGTGTGGGGCACTTTCTAATAATAAAACTATAGCGGTTGGGGCTGGGGGGACGGGGAATATAATATAAAATAATTTCTTGAAGGGTGGACATGCCCTTTAATGTATTGTAAATTTTAAGCCTTATATATGTGCTGTTTTTTTTACATTTTTCAATGTCTGCCATTAGGTTATAAGCTGTTGCCAGTAATGATTAAGTAATGATTAACTATTGGGTTATAAGCTGTTGCCAGTAATGATCATACCTTGTCCATAAAGAATACTTGTTTATTGTCATGGGAATTAACTCAACACTACTGTATATAAGATCACGCAGTAAATATGTTCACGTGAAAGCAAATGCTGTTAGAACTGTATGCCTGAGAGCATATGTGCCATTTCAGATGTATTTCCTGTGGAAAGGTTTTCTACAGTTTCTTTTGGCACATGCCCGGTGGACAATCACAAAGTGAAACACTGATTACTTTGCATCTTTGGCCCCTATGTTTGTATATGAACACTACAATATTTAACATTTCAGGATTGTGGTGTTAAAGCGAAGGAAAGGAAATTAGTATGAAAAGCAGTAGGGGGAGATTATGATCCTTTCACAAAGCAGCTTTGTGCACCATCTGGTTCCCTGGTTATTTACTAATGACTATAAGCAGTTTTTGATGAATATTTTATTTTACTTTACTATTTGTTACTCCTGCCCTATTTATATTTCTATTGTGGAACATCTTTTTATATTTCTCATTTCATGCAAGACTGGTGCATCTTTCCTACCACATGGAAATTATCTTAAATTATTGTACCTCTCAGAAAACAAAGCCATAAATGTATCAAAGACATTTGCCACTACTAGCAATAAGCTCACTCCGTTCCTTTGCTAGGCATTCTATAATAGTTTCGTGCAGTTAAACAATGTAACCATAATTTATCTCTACTAAAGGGCTTTTAGACTGTTTTACATGTTGAAAAACTCTAAATGTTCTTTGCTATCTTTATATTTCATTTATTAGACTAATGACATAGCTGGCAGACAAGCCTTCATAGAGACAATGTGTACCCTTAAAGGAATCATCCATCAGAAGAGCAGTTGTAGAAAATAATTATACAGCAGATATTAAATGGATTTTCCTTCTGAAACAGATATATATATACAGAATGGTGGGTGAATATAATGGTTCATAATGCACAACTCTATCAGAGATAGACATACATACTGTACTGTGTTACATAACATTGTAGAATGTTCAAATGTTATAAGCCATGAAAAGCATGGGTAACTTTTACAGGTATACAGAACCCCCCTTTCTGCTGGTTTATAGTTACACACACTTATGTCACCTTAAAGGGGAAGTTAATTGCAAATACATATGCTTTTCAGAAAAAAGTGCAGTATTTTTTCATCCCAATGACCCTAATCTGCCAATTCAGCATTTTGTCTGTGTATAAATAAATGCAATCGAAATATTGACTTCCTGTTTGCAGGACCACTAGTAGAGACCGTTATGGTCTTGTCCTTTACCCAGCACCTGGGTTGATTCAGTTGCTCAGTAGAGATCTGGGCATCTTTGACCCATCCAACCGCCAATCACTAGAAATTACTGTTAGGAAAATTCCAAGGAAGTGGTGCATCCTGGGAAGAAGAAGGACCGTTAGAACCTGAAATGGCAGCTCACTAATGTCAACAGCAGGGAACAGCAAAGGGTATGAAATCAACTGATTTTTCAAAATTGGAGAGAATATGTAGAATAACTAAGTATGCATAATACAAACTAACAATTTAACAAATATTGATAGTTTCCATTGAACTATCCCTTTAAAGGGTATGTCCACCCTAAAAATGATTTTTTAATATAAGATTCCCCCTGTCCCCCCAGCCCCAACCGCTATATTTATATTTTTAGAAAGTGCCCCAAACTCTACTTACCTCCCCTCTTTCCTCCGCCGCGCTGCCGGCCCTCTGCTTGCAAGAAAATGCAAGCAGAGGGGCGGGACCGGCAGTCACGTCTGTGATTGGGAGCTTTCTAACAATATAAATATAGCGGTTGGGGCTGGGGGGACAGGGAGAATCCTATATATTAAGGGTTTGACACTAGGGGGAGGGAATCCTGAGAGGGAGGGAGAGGGAAGGAGAGGGAGGGGGAGAAGGGCTGCAGTACGCATGCCAAACTTCTCCCGGAGGCCAGGTAGGAGGCAAAGTCCTATATGGACTCTGCTATCCTCCTGGTGGGCAGTTTTTGGGACTTTGGGGGGGACTACAGGAGAACCATATGGAGCTGGGATGTGAGGTAAGGATTAAACTACACTACATGATGGGGCCAGTAGTTGGGGGGATTATAGTTTTGGGGGTGGACATGCCCTTTAAGGTCGTCAGTAAGTGCGAGGGCTAAAAGGGGATTTAAACAATGGGAGGCAGGATGAAATGTTTCACATAGACAGTAACAGAGGCCAGATTAGCACAATTGAACTAGTGAAATATAAGTGAACTTTACCTTTAAGGCATTGATTGAAGAATGGGAGGTAAAGGAGCTTTGCCTTACCTTCTGTTTTACAATTATATTCTCATTAGCCAGAAACAAAGGGGTGTCTGTGCGGCAGCGGTGGACCACGCGAATGGGTAAATATCTTACCCCTTCATTCCTGGCTCCTGAGAAATTCATTGAAGAATGGAAGGTAAGGCATAGCTCCTTAACCTCCTATTCTACAATCAATGCATTAAAGGAATAGTTCACTTTCCCAGTGATCTCTGCCTTTAATACAGCTACTGCCCATAGTACTGACCTTAGACACTGTATTTGTATACATGGAAACAAAGGAACAAGGATTTATATTGCAATGTTGTTTTTTATTTTATTTTTTTATAAATTTTGAGATATATTGCAATATAAATCCTTGTTCCTTTGTTTCAATGTATACATACCAATACTTCATACTTTTATATGGTCATTATATATGTTAGCATGGGTGTGGCCTTTAAAAGAGGGAGCAGCTAAAAAGTGTGGTGTACTGAGCTGTCCATAATCAAGCTTTGAGAGATCTCTCCCATGGAAATAACATGCTTGCCCCAATGTTATATACAATAATGCTAAAATTACTAATGGACGAAAACTAGATATTAAATATTAGTCCTACAAACCAGCTTAGGTTTCCTGTTGCAAAACAGATTACCATACTTGCAATTTTGTCACCTCCTGTTTGTGTTTCTAATTAAAAACTAGAATCTCCGCTGTTCACTGATATGTTTTTTAAACAGAGTTGGCAAAATGTCATTCAAATTTGAGTCTGGAAAAAAAAATCTGCCAGTTGTCAGTTCCAATTTATGTTTTTTCAAATTCTTTCTAATGAAAGCAGAAAGCTTTTCTACTAGAAAGTACTGGAGTCTATTTTAGAGCAGTGAATTAAAATCTTATTATTTATTGTCTGTAAATTGGCTTCAAATGCTTTTGTGTTGGAAAACATTTAATACTGTACATTAAAATAAACAGTTAAGGCTTTTTAGCAGCTTTAAGTAATGAAAACATAGAAGTGTTCCTAAGTAACCCTCGGTAATGCTCCAGAATCCCTGAGTATCCTTGCTGAGGCCAAGGACACATAAGAAGACTGGTAGAAGGGGAACTAACCAGCTGGGGAGACTAGTAAAGTACAAGAGGGATAGGCAAATCGTAGTCAGGGACAGAGCCATGGGTTAGAACACAGCAAATCAGTCAGAGCGAGGTACAAAGGGATGATGAATAAACAGTCAAGGGGCAGGCAGACATCAATGCAGGTGGCAAACAATCTTAATGAGAAGAAGAGCAGGAGTTGACAACTGATAATTAAGAACACAAATAAAACCCACCACAAGTGAAGGAGAACTACAAGCTTTAATGGGCACTAGAGCAGGAGAACAGAGAACAGCAACGAAAAGACACAATAATGCGCAAATGAGTGCATCCACACTAACGGAAAGAGACAAACTCAGCTGGATGTGCCGCATAGGAAGAAGTGGATGAAGCAATGTGTGAGCAGAGGAAAGGTAAAGTGGATTGGGGATTACAGACACCCTCTTACTATTTTTTAAAAAATGACATACTTTAAAAAAATTCCCTCTGCTTCTTTACTTTAATAAGTACTTTAGTTTCTCATCCATTCTGTTATTGTAGTTCCTTCATTAACGCAGTCTCTGTTCCTTCAAGTGCAATCATTGGGACATTAAAACCCCTGACCACTATTCTTTAAGTTTACTATATCAGCAACATGGACTACTACAGTTAAAGTTGATAGGGAAATTAATGAGGAAAAGGGGAGATGAAAAGGGAGCACCTCTGACAATGTGTAGATTGTAATGGATAATGTACACCCTACTATAAATTATACGTCCCCTTGTAGTTCTCTGAACTTTATATAATCATGAAACAAATGCCTCTGTGACTTCTAATATCCTATTTTATAGTACATTACTATATAGATATTCTACATATTATATTAAACCTCATAAAAGTCACATCTATGTACAGTAAGTGGGAGTGTCTTACTCCAATCACTTTTGTAGTGGGATAGAAGGGTAATGTAAGATGGATAATGGGAGATGGGTAATGTAAGATGGAAGTGCTATTTTTAATTTTTTTTTAAACACTCCATGTTAGGGTTCTGTCAGGGATCTGTTACCTGACCAGGGTCCCATGATGCTTTAAAGTCCCTCCATTATGGGACTAGAGATGGCCGAACTTTCGAAAGTTCGGTCCGTTTTCAAACTTTTGAAACTATATGGAAAGTTCGAAAATTCGAAAGCGGACCCATTAAAGTCAATGGGAATTAAATAGTTTGAAAAGTTATAATGAAATACAATTAAAATATCAATGGTAACTTAATGTAAATGGCTGTGGGACCTGGGAAATGGTCTGGGGAACATGTTCGAATATCCAGGACATTCGAAAAATCAATTTTACTCTCACTCGCGCTATTTTCGAGCCCGTTCGCGCCTAGGTACCATGTACGTTTTACTCGCGGATTCAGTGCCCGCGTATAGGCTTCAATGGACACTTTACTCTGTGATTCGATGTTCGCGCCTAGATACCATGGACATTTTACTCGTGGATTCGATGCTCGCGTATAGGTTTTAATGGACACTTTACTCGCGGATTCGATGCTCGCGTTCGCACCTAGATACCATGGACATTTTACTTGCGGATTCGATGCTCGCATATAGGTTTTAATGGTCACTTTACTCGCGGATTCGATGCTCGTGTTCGCACCTAGATACCATGGACATTTTACTCGCGGATTTGATGCTCGTGTATAGGTTTTAATGGACCCTTTACTCGCGGATTTGATGCTCGTGTATAGGTATAATCTGCATTTTACTTGCACATTCGAGAAGTCCGAATCCATTCGAATAGTTCGGCTCGAACTCGGGTTCGAGTTCTAGTCCATCTCTATACAACACAGAGCAGCTGCGTCACTGGGTAAATCTACTCTGTAAGAACTTTATTAGAACATAGACAGGAATACACTATCAGTCTTACAATTTAGCTCTCACAGCATAATTGTAATTGTAACTTTTCACATAAAGTTGCTCACTGCCTGAAGGTAAAAGTAATACAGAGATTTCTATAATGTTCATTAGTACACCCTCAACTGTGCATGTTGTAAAAATCAAATTGTTGCTGATTGGATAGTTAAAAGTGGCCTGAGGGTTTTGTTATTGAAACAATGGTGTATTAGGATTAGAGGGATCTGTACAATACATCTGACACTGAAACCTTTCGATACTATACATAAACATTTTCTTACGGATGGCCAAAGAAATATAATATATAACACACTTTACACCATGTCTTTCTCTGTAACTCAAAGATACGGATCTCTCTTTAGCTTTTTTCAATACCTTGATTCAAGTATAAAATCTAAACAGTGTAATCACTGTTTATCACTTATAAAATATTTAGAAATGTTTCACAAGAACACAAAGATTATTTATTTATTGTTCATTACTTTGTTGGACATCATAACTTGATGACCAGGCAGCCACTCTTTTATTATTACTAACTGGTACATATTCACTTACACAAACTTCTGGTCTTTCCTACTACTTATCTAATTTCAGCTTATGTAGCAATGTTTTGGGAAACAAGTGCATTATGGGTAAAACTATGCATCATTGGAAATTTCATTCATTTTGATTTTTGCCACCAAAGATTGCAGAAGTGATAAAAAAAGAAGAAAAAGAAAAGGATGTTTTTAAAAACATTTCCGATGACCACAATTTGATTTAAATGTTTATATTTGAGCGCTGTAATTACCATCAGGATTTCTAACAATTTACGACCAAGTTTCAAAACACTAAAAATTAATGTTCCATTAAATTTTATATTTTGATTTATTAAACATCTGCACCTGGATATGGAGATGTGTAAATGCGCTGGCTTGCAGGTGCTGGCCATATGGAGGAATAACCTTTTTACATTGCAGAAAATGTATGTAGAAAACATTTTCCAGCAATCCCTTTTTTTTCAAAGTTTTTTTTTCAAAGTCAAATATACAGTACAATTAACCCATGGTTAAAAAAATACCCTGTGCCACAAAAGGAGGGTCACTTGCAACAACCACCCAAAAAGTAGCCAACACCACCACAAAGTGGCCAGCACCCACCTGGAAGCTCATGAATATCATACCTTAGTTAATTACAATAACATTTACAAACATATTTTCTTGTTATGCTTGGGTAAGTCTTGGATTTAGTCAGATGCAATATTTCTATTTTTAAACAGTAAAGCATGAGATGATTTCATGAAAGTTTCTAAAGAATAACTCAGTATACAAACATTTTGTTAACTTAGAGAACTCTTTGATTTCTTTTACACAAATTGATTAAGGGGGACTCTCGTGCTTTGGCATCTTGTCATCTTTTGTGTTCTCTTCCTTTCTTTTCTTCAGTGTTCTGTTCCATTCTTCTTTTCTCTTGTATTCTGTTATCTTTGCTCTTCCCTTTTGTTCTGTTTTTATTTCATACTAGCATTTGTACCTGGCGTTGTCCATGTACATTTGTCGGCAAAGTATTTTTTACGTGCAGGTGTGTGTTTGGCTTGGATGGAAGACACAGGCGGGAAAAGAAGTGCACAGTTGGTAATGTACGTCATTAGTTATGAGTTGAGGAGGTGACATTGCTTGACGGACGTATAGCACATATGTTTATTGCAAAACCTTATATACAACGTTATCAGTTTTTCCACTTGGAGCATAAATATACAAATATTTTGGTGAACCTACTCGTGAACATGCTACATGGAATTTGCCGTGGGGAAAACATGTTGATTGCAACTGAATATCGCAGCACTTGAGTGACTGACGGCGTCAGTGTCTTTAATCATGTGACGTGTGGCTCTTTGTCTGTGTTGTTAAAGTCGGGCTTAATTCTGTTGCGCTGTCTGAGCACTGTGTGTTTTTATTAAGCTTGCTCTATTTTGCACATTAGTTAGCAGTATGTCACTTTGTTTGCACTTTAACACTTTATCCTTGCTCAAGGACCACTTTATATTGACTATTAGATCCCAATCAATAAAAAAAAGTTAGTTTCTGGTCCAAATTGAAAGTGCCATGATGTCTTTGTTCTTTTAGTTATAACTGTCTGTGAAGTGTGTGACATGTGTGCAGTCTGTGTCTGGTGCTCAAGTCTAGGTAATGCAGGTAATTCTTGTGTAGTCCATACCCCCAACTGTTCCAGTTTGAATAGGTGGATTGGGCATGTCTGCGATGTTACAGTAGGCAGGGCAAGGCATTCTAGGGTGTGGACGGTCTGGGTCGTGTCTGTGATGTTGTGGTGTCCAGGAGGCTTGGATGTGACATTTGGTGGTTGAGATATTTGGGGGCCTGGCCACCCAGTTTCAAAGTGTGGGTGTGGCCATGGGTGTGGTGTTTGGGGGTGTGCCTGTGATATTTGGGGGCATGGACAGGATGTTTGTGTAAGTGAGTGTGATTCAGGAACAGACCTGGGATGTTTGGGGGTGTGGCCATGATCTATGGGGGCAGACCATAATGTTTTGGCTTTTTTGGGGGGGTGACCACAATATCTGGTAGCGTGGTCACAACATTTGGGGGCATGGTTGCAATGCATGGCAGTTATCTTTGGTTGCGTGGCCTTGATGGTTGAGGTATTAGCGTGACCGTAATGTTGGGGGTCGGCCGTGACAGCAATATCTGGGGGCATGGTCACATTTCAGGAGGCTCTGCTTTAAATTTCTTAGCATGACAATAACTGCAAATGTGGTTCATATCACCGATAGCAACAGAGTCTTTCCAGGGTTTATATTTGTATATAAATATGATTCATATCACCAATAGTAACATAGTCTTTCCAGGGTATATATTTGTATATAAATGTCATTCATACCACCAATAGTAACATAGTCTTTCCAGGGTTTATATTTGTATATAAATGTAATTCATATCACCAATAGTAACATAGTCTTTCCAGGGTTTATATTTGTATATAAATTTTATTCATATCACCAATAGTAACATAGTCTTTCCAGGGTGTATATTTGTATATAAATGTCATTCATATCACCAATAGTAACATAGTCTTTCCAGGGTGTATATTTGTATATAAATGTCATTCATATCACCAATAGCAACATAGTCTTTCCAGGATTTATATTTGTATATAATTGTCATTCATATCACCAATAATAACATAGTCTTACCAGGGTTTATATTTGAAAACTTCCAGGAGCAAATTGTATTGTCTTACAGACCTTAAGGGAAATGTCTGGTTCCCTCTGTTATAGAAGCTGTTGTTTTGTGTGTACAGCTCTCTGAGTTGTGTAGCCATACATTACACTGTTGTTGTGTCACTGAAGTTTACTCTGTGTCTGTGTTGTTGAAGTCGGGCAACTGGACTTCATGAGTGTCGGCCCTTTCAGAGGGCGTTGCCATTATGTTGAGTCATTCAGGGGTGTGGCTGTGAGGTGAGCACATACATACATACATACGTACATACATACATACATACAAGATTTCTGCTTTATATAGAAGATCTTTTGTTTTTTTTCTGTTCTGTTCTCTTTTTTTTCTCTTCTTCTGTTCTCCTTTGCTGTTTCTCTTGTGTTTTCTGTGCTACTTTTCTGTTATTTTATTTTCTCTTATACTCTTATCACTTCTGTTCTTTTCTGTTATTTTATTTTCTGTATTTTTTTTCAATTAGAGGTCTTATGTTTTTGAGACAAAGCATTAGAAAGGAGGCTTCTTCCCTTCTTGTTAAAAGCCAGACAGGGGGATACTTATCCAAAGCAAAGTCAGAGAGTCAAACTTTCCCAGAAAAAAAATGCAGTCAAGCTCGGCATCAGGTAATGAGTTAGGACCTTCCATACTGGTGTTACCTTGATGTGGTTAGAAGTCTTTTCTTTTATGCAAAAAAATGTTTTTACTGATTGCACTAGCACAGACATTATGATATTATATAGGGCTCAGGAATGTTCCTTGATCATCCTTCTCTCTGTTCTAACTTTCTTGGTCTGCTATTGTAAAAATGAAAAGTAGAGAACAAAAAAGAAAAGAAAGAAGAGCAGAAAGGAATAGAACAGAGAGAAGGGCATGTTTGGCATTAATGGCTGCTGAATTTTAAATGACATTAATGAATTAACGGAGGAGCAACAGAGTGGCTAAGTTGCTTAACTTTATTCCCAGCTCCTGAATGTTTTATTGAAGAATGAGAGACAAGGCTAGCAAGTGCTCAGTCGGGAGAAATGATTATCGATCACAGAAACAGTGGCAGCGGCCAACAGTTTGTGCAACCAATCGTAAATCTTTGTTCGTCCGATCCGACAGCATGGGCAACCGAGCTCAGTTGCAGCCACCTCGCACATATGGTAAGATATTTTTGACCGACAAGACAGAAACTGTACACGCCACTATCAGTCATTCGGCTGAAAATATGTTACTGTGTGTACCCAGCCTAAGACACAGCTCCTTTGCCTCGTGCAAAAAGTGGTTTTAACCACTGGAGATATCCTTTAATGATTGCATTAAATCCTTGCTCATGAATGCAAACTGTTGCCTGATAATGCACTTACAAGGACACTATACTGAAAACTTATCTTAATCTATAAGTGAATACATGTAAGTAGCACTTACTCTGATATGCGTGTGTTGCTGCATGCCTTCAATCCAGCACACACTTTGTTTAGGAGCAGTATCCCCCCTCTCTCTTTTAACGACTCCCATCCGACCTGACTTTTTCCCCACAAACCAACTGTCAAGCCTGGACACAGCATACGGCATTCCAACTGTCAAAACTCTGTCACCATTCCAGCTACAGTAAAACTACTCACAGAAGGATAGTTTTTGAGAGCAAGGAACTTGATTGACAGCTGAAATATAAGAAGTTTTAGATTGGATATCTAAAGAAATAGGGGGCACATCAACAAAAAAATCATAGTGGTGGTTGGGAAGAATTATAGTTTCCAGTTATGGTCAATTTAAAATAACCTATTTTTTGGTACAGATGCCCTTTAATTGGTTAATGCTGACATTAAACTTTGTGTTTGATGCTTTACCACATAAGTAAAGTCTGTATGTTCAGTTAATATTTATTCTGCATGTGATTAAATGCAAACTGTATATATAGAGCGTGCACTACATGATTAAAAGAAATAGATATAAAAAAAGTAGGTTAGGCTTATTGTTGATATAAAATTCTTGTTGATATAATAAATTGCTTATCAAAGTCCTTTCTTAGGCTGGTTTCACACTAATGTCCTTAGTTCATATGCTGACATTTTTCTGACATTTCAAGAAGAATGTCACATGCAGTATTCTCCTAGAGGAAGCCACTAAAAACACTGGTAAAATGCTGGCAAAACAAACTTTATCTCTATAAAGTTCATGGGAAATTTATAGAGATGACTTGGAATTTCCATCGAAACTGGTTCTTCAGTGAAACTTGAAGTTCCACAAATTAGCAACATTATTGAAATTCCCACAGTTCCCCCAAATGCCAAAATCATTTCCCAGCAGTTACAAAACTAGTCCAGCAATAAAACTTGGAAGTGGGAACTGAACCCAGAAACCATCCACGGTTGTAGGCAGAAAATATAGCTTGGAGTAATCTCTGCAGAGAGTAAGGCAGAGTATCCAGCCAAGAATATGTGTGTGTATGTATATATATATATATATACACACAATATACATACACACACATATATATTCCACATATGATAGGTGCACTCACAGTCCAGGACCGAAAGAAACATTGTTGCACTATGCACCTGTAGCACATAATAAATTAATTATTTATTAATAATTATTAGTATTAATCATTATTATTAATAATTATTCCACATACGATTAGTGAGAATTAAACCTCTAGGTTGTAGCGGCTGCGGGAGTATCACAAGAGACACTTGTGCAGCCACCACAGCCTATTCACAAAAGGCTGCATGCCTCCTTAAGTGTATGTATTTATTGCCAGCTGACAACAAAGCATAATAAAAGGCTACATAAATGTATAATACAGTGCTCTCATCCTTCCCCTATTTCATGACACAGAAATACTGTAGATAAAAATGTAGGTACAGACATGTACAATGCCAAAGTCTACAGGGTCCATGTTGTAGACAAAGAGATATATGCCTTATAATGACATCTTTTAGAAGGTATGGGCCCTTTAAAATATGTTGAGATATCCTACCTTGTCCTCTAAAATCCTTAGATTTTGCCTGCAATGCTCCTGGATGCCTTGTGGAAAGGGGTAGTGTTTGTTAATGACTATATTTGTACACGCCCCCTTCAGCAACTTGGTGAGATAGTTATGAGCTTGAGCATGCTCAGAGGAGACAGCTAGGGGATTAACATTTGGTCATTTGCATTAATGTCAACGTCATGCTAACTTATCATACTAATTGGAAGAACCAGGAATCATTGTGCAGCATTTAAGGCTAGTCTTATATCTTTCAGCTTTCTAACTATTGGAGTTTTAGGGATGCTTTATTTTTCTTTGAGGGGTTCAGCAGGGACCCCACCATACCCAGCAGCAGTGGTATTTTATGATATAGTACAGACTACATTGATAAATCCCAATGGCGGGGAAGCTGTATTGATATTTGCCAATGCCATCCCTTAAGAAATAAGGCATTTGATACATATTTGAAAGAGCCATTTTAAAAGGTACTAAATCTATTATTGTAAATGTGCTTTCAAAAATGTAATAAAAAAACTAGGCACCCATCATGAAAAGTTGTATGTTTTCACAGCCCAGGGGTAAGCAACTTCTTTAGCCTATTGAAAGTCAATGCATGTTAATGGATTTAGCCAAGCTGTACATCAAACTTAAGGTGAACTTGACGTCTTTTCAAGAAATCATTAAATTATTAAACAACCTAACAGTGCAGAAAAACAAAAGTGAATGATTTTCTTCTGTAGTTGGTTTTGTAAATTGTACAATTCTAAAAAAAAGTAAGAAAACACATCAGTGATAGGTGATCTGTATTAACTGTGGTTATTAATGTTGGGAGGTGCTGTTAATAAACAGATGTAAATGTGTGAATATTAATGCAGGCTATTTATTGCCCTAGATAGGTTCCCCAGATTCTGTTCTATCTAAAGAGATGGGGGTTTTTCCAGAAAATTCAATGTCAGCAAATTCATCAACTAGAGATATGTATCTGAAATTGGTTTCATTTTTGCTACCTATGATCTATAGGGTGAATTATACAACAGTTTTAATACTTTAGAAAATGTTTACGCTCCAGAGCAGTTATACTTATAAAACAAGCCTTTAGTTGGGTGGTTGGGTGGGCTAATCTAGCACTAAATGTAGCACAAACACCATATTAAAGGAATATTCCTTTAATGTATTAATTGAAGCCCGGGAGGTTAAGCAGCTATGCCTTACCTCCCATTCTTCAATCAATAGCTCAGGAGCCTGGGCCGAAGGTATATACGAAGTATGTTTACCTTTCGCACAATCTTCTTCTGCAGAACTCCAAATTCCCGACCGCTTCCTGGTTCTAATTCTCTATAGCACACATTATCGTGCACGCGTGCTAAAGAGATTTAGAACTGAAAAGCGGTTGGGAGTTATTGATTGAAGAATGTGAGGTAAGGCATAGCTTCTTAACCTCCTGGGCTTCAATCAATACATTAAAGGAATAGTTCAATTTGGGAGTGAACTATTTCTTTATATTGTGAGCACCGGATGCACCACTGTCTATAGCAAAACCCACGCATTCCTCACTAAGATGGTGTTAAAGTCACGCTTGTGATATTAAATCATTTAGCGCGACTTTAACTCCATAAAGCTGTCCAGCGGCTCTGGGTAAATGAGCCACTGTGTGTTTTATATGAGATTAAAGTTTTCCTGTTCTGGAGTGTTTTAAAAAACTGTTCAGGGGATCCAGATCCCAGAAGTCTGTGCATACGTATCTACACGCTTTAAGAACCCAATCATATTACAGGAATAATGTGTGTAAGTGTTTTCAAGGTTCATTCTATTTACTTATCATGTTCTTATAACAGAAGGCATCTTGCAGTCTCATGCTATATGAGTAGCATTGCCCACAAAATCTAAGAAACAAGAAGTCCTTTCTTACTCTCAGGTTCTCCAGAGTAAGGGGCAGAGATATGCAAAATACTCCTATGTCCCTTAGCTTATGCATGTGCACATATGCCCCCCTCTACCTAAGCCTCATAACATGTTCTAAACATCTATACACAGTTTATACCATAAAAGTTAGTTGGAGATAGATTTGTCACTAAGCATATGTTGTTTAGCAGCTTCTCGTCCTCTCTTACCCTTTTGCATAAAAAGATTAATATTGTCTAAGCAAAGGGGATGAGTATAGGAAAGGAAAACAATAAATGAAATGTCCGAGCATGTCAAGAATACAAGTAAAAAAGATACAATGAGCAAAAAAGAAACATTTTCTTGAAAATAGAACACAAAGCTGGACAAAAATAACAACCAAAATGATTAATAAGAGATAAGTCTGACAACAAAATATATGAATCTTTCTACCTTTCCACTAGAAGTAAGATAAACCTTATTATTAATGGCACCTGGAAACCAGTTCTTATGTTCTTAGTAAAGAGATGCACAGTTACAGCAGAAAAATATTTATTTTACTAACAATGCTGTAAAGTACTTTATAGTTTCTAAACTACTAATTCAAATAGAAGTTAATTTCTCTATTTTGTCTATTCATATATTTACATTTCCAAGAAGATATAATGCCAGTCTTGGCCATATATTTTAGGCTGACTGACAGTTAGTCTATGGAGCTAGCATTGTTTCAGTGCTAACGATCGCTCAGCACATTGAAGACTGCACAAACAGCCTAAATTTACCAAAAGGTCCAAACAAATTTTTTATCTGATTTGTATAGTTCAACCAAGTTTTGTCAGCTGTGCTGAAAATTCTTTCAATATTTCAGCCTGATATATTGCAATGGCCAATCGATTGGGTCAAAATATTGGCCCATGTGTAATGGTAATTGAATTGCCACCTATTATCTACTGGTTGTGTCAGGGTTGCCAACAGGGGGGCATAGGACATAATCCTTTTGCACAGGGAAATACAGGGAAATTGCCAAACAACTGTTTGTGCTGGACTTTGCTTTATACATAGAATATAACATGTAGAAATACCAATAATGCATTTTCAGTAGATTCATCATATAAACCTCTACGGTTTAACCTATAAAATATGAACACTTATCTAAGTTTAATTGACAACACATTCTGCCCGACCAAATCTACATTTGGCACTAGCCCAAACATGTAAATGGGGTTGACATCACCAGCCCTGAAGACATGGTGATACAAGAAGAACAATGGTATTTTTAGCATTAAGTTCTTGTAGAAATATAATTAATTCTCCTTCATTCACATTGTGTTGTTTTCTTAAATAGAAATGATTGATGATTTATATTAAACTGCAGGAAATAAAGTTGCTAATAAAGCTTTTTATTTAATTACCATAAAGTTATTTTTTTTCTATGTACAATGTTGTTCATTTTATATGTGGGATCTATACCAATCTATAGAAAATATTGTGTTCTATTGATCTCCAACAGAGGCTTTCTAGCGGAGTTGGCACTAGGGTTCAATTTAAACACATTCCCCATTTTTGTACCATCAAAAATTGTATTTCCCTGAGTGTTCCTGGTGTATTCATTTCTATGTTTTGGCTAATAAACTTTTAGAGTCACTAATAATGTGTGGTCATCGCCCTAAAGAACACCTTGAAACTGAGGGTATAAAAGATCTACATGAAGTATGTTTGCTGAGCTATTGTAATAAAATGTTCGTCAGCAGCAATTATAACCCAGCCAATGTTTTTTTTAAGAATTGTACCTTTGTGTTATTAATAAAAGCCAAGCTAAATGAAATTGGAATTTCCCTAGATGTTGACAATATGAATCTGAATGCTAAATGAAATTTACTTTGACTAAATAATGTATCGCCTTTTGTTTATCTGACTGTTTAATATTTCTTCACTAATAGCAGCTGTCAGTTTCCTTGACAGCAGCATCTACAACTATGATTTATTGTTTCAAATTACCACACTATTAATACACAATACTTGTATATGTCTAATACAAACTTAATGATCCAAGTCAATAAGGATTTTAAACTTAAGTAATAACTATTAATAACTATGTGAAGTACATAGTGTATAATACAGTGTATTCAATTTTAGTGACCCGAAACAATTACCAAATTGTCCTAAATATTTTAATGATGGTTTTGTAACAATAGCAAAACATTTATAGTCCTCCTCATGTATAGACCATATTGGGGCAGTATAATGCAAATTCTCAAAATCTCCCAGTACAGTCAGTTTGTGACAATTGGCAGCTTTTTTATCTTATTTATTTAACTTTTTTTTTTGGGGGGGGGGGCAATATAACACCATCTACTTCCAGTAAAAGACTTGTCAACCATCCTAAAGTCACTGTTTATCTAAAGCACATTTAGCTCAGGTCATTGGCGTAACTAGGAATCACTGGGCCCCCCAGCAAAACTATGATGGGGCCTCTAGCCCTCCTTTATCCACAGTGGTTTCTGAGAGGAGGCTATATCCGTCATAGAAAAAAATAAGAATATGGGGCCCCCTTGGCTCCTGGGCCCCCCTGCGGTTGCTCCCCCTGCTCCCCTGTAGTTACGCCCCTGGCTCAGTTTTCCTGTATCCCAAATAGCATCTGCAACCATGAAGTGTACATGTCATCCTAGGTAGCACCTCTGTCATGACTGGAAGTAGATGTTCCCACTGGGACAGAAATAAACGAACTCCAGTGTTTAATTGTGTTTTATGTGTGCATAATTCTGTAGGTGTTCAGGAACCTGTTAGAACAGAGACGGTTTAACATCACAGACCATGCCCCAAACTTCTCCCATTCTATTTTGGGGAGGGGGAGAATAGACTAAACTTATGTTGAAATTTGTAAACTGCAAAAAAACATGAACTGAATACTACTGTAAAGTTGGGGGAAGATCAGCACCAGAAACAGATTTGCTTATATTAAAAGGAGGTGCTTAGGTCACATTTTGTGTTTAGATAAATGGACAGTTTAAGAATCCTTCCCGTTTCCTGATTTATTTCCCGACATATTACCTAGTAAAAACAAGTGTAAAGATGTATGAAGTATGTTTGCTTTTTATTTGAACTTAATAGATAAAAAATAGCTTTATAACCCAAGGTGAAGTGCATTGTTTTCTTTTTGCTGCTTTACAGTTTACCCTCTTGATCTGTTAATTTTTGAAACATTGCAGTGATTCTGTCAACATGCCCTAACATTTCTAAATCAGAAAGTCATAAGAACATGTAGTAATGCAATGTGAATTATAACGAGGATGTTACCTAAATAAAGCAATGACCTTCCCAAAGTACCGTACATGGCCCCACTGATAAACAGTTGATGTGCAACAAATAAACCTTATATAAAATAAAACTTTAAGCCAAAAAATAGCCACTGAGGATGAATAATGTGGGTGAAGATATATAATGACATATCATGATAATAGTAGTAGAGAATTGTACCGTGTTAGCCATAGATGAAATTGAAGACATCTTGGATATAAAGTAATACCTTTTATTGGCTAACTAAAATGATTGAAAATGCAAGCTTTCGAAGCACTAGGCTTCTTCCTCAGGCATGATACAATACTGAATCTTAAAAAGCACTCTATTTTATACATACTAGAACCAAGACTTTCTGACATTACATAGATGTTATCTTTTGCACCCATGCCTGATTGGCAATGGCTGTCGTAAATAAAATGGGTACAGAACATAAGCAGAAAGGAACTAAAAGCAATTCAATCCCTGAGAGAGAACAGAGATATTATTATAAAACCGGCTAACAAAGGAGGCGCTATAGTCATAATGAACACTAATGACTATATAAAAGAAGCCCAAAGGCAGCTATCAAACAGCTCACACTATGCCAAATTACAGGGGGATCCTACGGACTGTTATAAGAAAGAACTTAAAACCCTGGTTAATAATTTGCCTACCAGGATCACAGACAGTGTGCTACCTTTAATACCTGAAGACCCAAGAGTGGGATGCTTCTATATGCTCCCCAAAATCCACAAAGAAGGGAACCCAGGCAGACCCATTATCTCAGGTGTTAGAACACTAACAGAAAACATCTCCGGCTGGATTGAGAGTATACTGAAACCCCTGGTACAAAATACATCCAGTTTTATTCAGGATACTACACACCTCCTAAATAAACTAGCAGCCATTGATCATATACCTGATGGAACCTGATTTTAGCCACATTGGATGTAGAGGCTCTCTATACCAACATTCCCCATGATGATGGTATTTCAGCTTGTCTGAGATATCATAAAAAACTGGACATACCTGCACTACCAGTTGCCAAATTAATGGAGTTTATACTAACCCACAATTACTTCTCATTCAAGCAGGATTTATACCTGCAACAGATGGGTGTGGCAATGGGAACACGATTTACCCCACAATATGCAAATTTATTTATGGCAAATTTAGAAATAAACTTTCTTTCAACATGCCCCATCAGACCCATGGCCTACTTCCGCTATATAGATGACATTCTGATCATCTGGACTGCAAGCGAAGATGACCTACTGCACTTCCACCAAAAATACAATGATTTCCACCCCACCATTAAACCCAAAATGAATTATTCACCTACCGAAATAAGCTTTCTGGACACCACAATACAGATTAAAGGAAACACAATACAAACATCCATCTATCACAAACCTACAGAATGACCCACATACCTCAGTAATGACAGTTTTCACCCTAAACACATAAAGAACTCCATTATCTACACGCCAGGGATAAGATACAACAGGATTTGCTCTGACTCTACAGACAGAAGTCTGCACCTGGAACAGCTCAAAAAAGATTTTACAAAACAGGGATACAGTCAGTCCATTACAGAAACACAGATCAAGAAAGCACCAGCATCTCCAGAAACAACCTGCTAAAATACAAACATATCCAAAAAAGGACCGTATCCCACTGGTTGTTACACTACCACCCACAAATGGAAATACTACGAAAAATCGACAAGAAACTCCAACTCATTTTACAAAGGAACAACAGATTACTAGAAATATTCCCAGACCCCCCTCTCTTAGCTTACCGACAACCACCCAACTTAAAACAAATGCTTGTAAAAAGTTCCCTAACAGGCCCCACACAAAATGGAACATCTCCCTGTTTGCAGAAAAAGTGTGAAACCTGCAAGTACATCCATCCACACTGGAGACAAGATACCAATACCAGGAACCCAACATAGGTTTGAAATAAAGGGAACCTTCTCCTGAAAATCATCCAATGTGGTATACCTGATTTTATGTTCTAGGTGCCCCTCAGGACTTTATGTAGGAGAGACTGGACAGACCCTGAGGCAAAGGATGAACTCTCATCGATTCACAATTAATAACAATAAACGAGATGTCCCTGTGGGTGCCCATTTCTGCAGCCAAGGACACAGCCTGAAAGACCTAAAAGTCACAGTGCTTATGGGAAATTTCAGATCCCAAAAGGAAAGGTTAGAATGGGAATGTAAACTTATACAAAAATATGGGACTCTGGACTCTGGACTCAACAATGATCTACCGGTAAACTTTATGTGTCACTATGTTTCTAATCTTAATGTCATGTAGAGTTAATCAGACTAAATTCCTCTAAACCACCCAAACCCATAAATATCTCATTTATACCAGACCCTCCATGGACACTAGAGGTGAAGTGTATCTAATTGTTTATTTAACCCCTGCTAATTCTTTTATTACTGCCTGTGATCATTGAATGTGTATTTACTGTTTTATTTACGACAGCCATTGCCAATCAGGTATGGGTGCAAAAGATAACATCTATGCAATGTCAGAAAGTCTTGGTTCTAGTATGTATAAAATAGAGTGCTTTTTAAGATTCAGTATTGTATTATGCCTGAGGAAGAAGCCTAGTGCTTCGAAAGCTTGCATTTTCAATCAGTTTAGTTAGCCAATAAAAGGTATTACTTTATATCCAAAATGTCTTCATATCATGATAATGTACATTAAGAACCTGACCTTTTAATAGTCAACACAGCATCTTCCTTAATTTGTTCAGGATTCATGTCAGCTTCCATAATACAATGTTTTTGTAGTTGTTTTTTTTTTTTTTTTTTTACTTTTTTAACAAAACAGTAAATATGGATGGGGGAGGGGTTTGTAGAAGGGATTAATTTTAAAGTGTATGCAAACTGGAAAAAATGACTGCCTCTTTTTGATCTATGAAATGAATTAGGTGTGTTGCATGTCTTCAATCGAATACTTGCTTTGCTCTGGCAGTGTTTTAAAACTTATCAGAAACAATGATCCTATCATGGATGCTTTACATTTAGTCCAGTTTTTCTGGGCATCTCCATCTCCACTCTTCATAACAACCTTTATCCATGTTATAGAGCATACCCTTCCACCTCCAACCGCTATGTTAAAAGTTAAAAAAATTGATCCCAAACAGCACTTACAGCTCCTGGTTCCAGTGTCACTCTGGTCCGGCTCCCCTGCCTGTCGGAAATACAAGCAGGGGGCCGGACTGGCAGCTGCGGCTGTGATTGGCTGAGAGGCAGCCAATCACAGCCGTGGCTGCTAGCAATGGATTAGACGCTGGAACCAGTACTGTTTGGAACCGATTTTCTAACTTAGCGGTTGGTGGTGGGAGGGTATGCCTTACAATACAGTTTAAGGATTTAACATAATGGGGAAAGAGGCAAGAAGGGGATCTGAAGGGAGGGAGGGCTCCTGTGCACATGTCTCCATCCCTCCCGGAAGCAACACAGGAGGCAGAGCTGTTTGGATAGGAAGACAGCCACTGCGCTTCAGTTTCCTGAACTTTGGACATGGACTACAGAGAACCATAAGGAGCAGGAATGTAAGGTAAGGGTTTTTTTAAACTGTACTGTGGGGCCAAAAGACAAATTTAAATCTTGTTGCAAGTGACAATAGAAAACTCTAGTTCAAAAGATCAGGATGGCTGCACATAATCTAAATTAAGACTAAAGCTGGGTACACACTGTACCAATGTTTGAAAGATGACAAAAAGAATCTGTAAGGAGCTCTCGTTTCTGCAGTTCTTACTTTTACGATAAAGGGGCAATCCTTTGAAATCGTCCCTTTAAGAAATTCACTGGAGGTTGTCTCTAAATATTTATCCTAAATGATCCGCACAGCCTCTGGTGAATAGTGGCTGTGTCTCTTGCAATACTAGTGCAGCCAATGCAACCTTGGAGTTACAGTCACTATAATAAATAATAAATGCAGCACAAAGTGCTTAAGTGAATTACCAATTGCATACTGCAGGTAACGTTTCATGGAACAGGTGTTAAAAATACAACAGAAATATGTTTGTGGAAATGACTGTTTTAGCTTTAAAGGGGAACTGTGGTCCAAAAATTACTTTAGGTAAATTAAGGTAAATTGATAGGAATTGCTCCCCTGAGAATTTTTGCAATTTATTTCCATTGTTTATTTTGCATAGTATTGAAGATATTTTTGTGTGTGATATGGCAGCAGCATCACCAGGTCCCCTGCACTTCCTGCTTCCTGCTCTGAAACTGTCAGTCAATCTGTCCTGTGTCTCCTCCTCCCCTTTGCAGCCCCCCTGGTCCCTCCCACTCATGGACCTCATGGTCCCTCCAGTTGCAGGCCCCCCATGACCTATTATCTTACAGCCCCATGTGGCCCCGGCCACTCATGGGTGCTGTGGCCCCGCCCACTCGCGGGTGCCTAAGCCCCGTCCACTCGTGGGTGTTGTGGGTTAATCAGACCCCCCCTCTACCTTCTCTGTCAGGACTTCACACAGCAGAGAGGAGGAGGGACTTCCTGTCTCCCTCACACACTGAGGGAGTCTGAGGCTGTGCTCATCAGCGGCACTGTGCAGGAGAGGCCCAGGAATGTCACAAGTCAGCCTCCCACCCATTAACTTTCTGGTCAGTCATTTCTTTATATCTTGGGCTGTGGAGCATGTAGAGAGGTGGTTGATGGCTCGTTTTAAAGGTAGGAAACTGGCCTTTCATGTAAACATAACTTGTTTGGAGACCGCAGTTCCCCTTTAATTGTTTGTTTCACTATTTCTAGAGGACCTTCTTCCCTTTATGTTTATACCTGACAAAGGGAGGGTGACCCCTGAAGGGAAGGTGTGATACTGTATTTGAACCCTTAAGTCCAATAGTTGTTATTCTTGTAAATCCTGTTTTGTAATTCTAAAAATAAAATAAAACATTATGACAAAGTTGAAATTCAAGCACAACTCATAGTTAATTCTGTTGCCTTTTACAAGAGCAGTGATCCACCACGGTTCTTCCTACATTCTAGTTACAGATATCAGATTTGCAACATTAGGCAATAGAGACAGTTGTGGTAAATGGAGACGGGGACAGTAAGAATTTGATGGATTGCCATTGTAAAGTCAATGTTGTGAGAGAGCAATAGAAAGAGCTTATTCTGACAAAGTTTGTGTCCAGTCTATCAGCTATTCAGTGATGAAGGATTCTCTTCAAATAAAAAAAGATGACATCATTGGGAATGATATTTTAAACACTTACCACTCTCGTCCTAACTGGATAGGTTTTATACAGCATACTGCATCCAAGATGGATGTTAAGAAAACCTGAGAATGTTGCAAGTAATAAAGTGACTTTTACTGTACTTAAATGTATGACAAGCCCTTTGTATATTTTCGGTATGTGCACCAGACCCAGAGGGGGAAAACAGACTTACAGGACCCAGTCAGGCATATATCCAAACCTTCTTATACCTTAATACTATAATGAAGACACAGACCACTTTCCTTTTTTTTTTTTGGGTAACAAATAGGCCACGGCTTTTATTAATAAATTAACATATGATTTAAATAAATTTAAATCAATTTAAATAAATATGCCCTTTATTAATTTGCATATTATTTCCACCACTGTAAGTTCAGGGAGCCCAACAAAGACTGTAACTGTCTAAGAGTGACCTTGTTGGCTGACAAGAATGCCCTTATTCCTTTTAGCAACTCGACCAGTTTATCTTCTGGTAGCCTGCACTCCATTTTCTCTGAGTCGATCTCTATCCCTAGAAACGAAAGCGTGGTTAAAGGGCCAATTGTTTTGTCCACTGAAAGAGGAACCCCGAATTTCTTCATCAGATACCTGAATGACTGCAGCAAGTATGAACACTGCTTAGACCCCTTCGGTCCCACAAAGAGAAAGTCATCCAGGTAATGAAGAATGAACCCGGGAACCCGTCTCATAGCGAACCACCCATTCCAGGAAGGAGCTGAACGTTTCGAAAACAGCACAAGAAACAGCACAGCCCATTGGGAGACACATGTCAAAGTAAAATAGCCCATCCAGGCTACAACCTAACAAGTGAAAGCAGTCCTCATGGACAGGGAGGAGGCGAAAGGCGGATTCGATGTCTGATTTGGCCATCAACGCCCCCGGACCAGCCTCCCTAACCATGAGTGCCGCTCTGTCGAAGGAAACATACGTTACCGATGACTCCCCCCGACTAATCCCATCGTTGACTGAACTTCCCCTGGGGTGAGACAAATGGTGAATAAGCCTAAACTTCCCTGACTCTTTCTTGGGAACTAAACCCAAAGGAGAGACCCTGATGTTTGAAAAAGGAGGTTCTGTAAAAGGACCGGCCATACGACCCAACCTTACTTCAGTCAGTAATTTCTCCTTTGCTCGCTGTGGTGCTTCCTGAACTGATTTAAGATTCCTTGAATGGTATAAAGAAGCCGTGCGTGAACCCCATTAGTATGGTCCGCGCGGCCTCCCTCCTGGGATACCTATCTAGCCAGGGGCCCATCGCGGCTACGCTCACCGTAGTCCTCGGGCCTTCTGGGACCGGGTTTTTTGGAGGTGGCCTTTCCCTTCCTGTAGCACTTGGCTGCGGAATGCCCCGCTCCCCCGCAAAAGGAACATTCATGCCGAAAGCGACACGCTGCCCCAAATTTACATTGACCCTCGTTAAAGAGCCAACACGGGCCCGCCTTTTTAGCCATAGCGGGTGATCCGAAGCCTGACGTGGAAGGACTCCCCAGAGTCCCAGAGCCCACGCCAGTCGCCCTTTGGGACATCATGATCCTCAACCATGAATCGGTGGCCCTAGTATTCCAACCTACCCCCGGCCGAACTGCTAACCTACGCCTAAACTCCTCATCGTAGTTCCACCAAGCGGTACCCCCGTATATCTTATAGGCCCCAAAAATGAGATCCAGGTATACGAACAACTCTGGACATTTTTGCGGGAACTTCTGCCCTATCACCCCCGCTAAAACACAAAAGGCCTGCACCCAGTTGCCAAAGGTCTTCGCTACCCTAGGCTTTCTTTCTTTCCCCACCTCTGTCCTGACAAACTCCTTGTCGACTGTTACCATATCTGGATTAACCAATGACCATATTTCAACATACTCATTCTTCCAGATTTTCTCTTTGGTCTCATCCGAGACGTGAACACCTAGCGGGCTCACTTCGCAAAAGTAGGTCTCCTTAAGAGCCTCCCCTCTGTTACCAGCCACCCCAGGCAGGGGCTCCTTTACCCCCCCTGGCTTTGGGGTCCCCTGCTGTGTACTAGGTGTATTCTCCAGCTTCCCCAGTAGGGCCCGTATGGCTTTGGCCAGGCTATCCTGCTCTGAAGTACCCCCCATCGCCCCCCATGCATCCGCACAGGATAACTCACCACCAGCCTGCTGGGTCAAGCTTGGCTCGCGTCCTTGTTCTGGAATAGACCTTTCTGTCAGCGATGACCGGCTGCCCTTAGTCTGCTCCCTGTCTTGACGTCTGGAACGCGATCGGGATCCAGTGCTGGTGGAGGTGCTCAACGTGGATGGGGACCCTGTTCTGTGCCCCTTGGACCTTTGATGCCGTTTGTGCCTACTCTCGCGAGTCCGAGACCTACTCCTAGATCTCCTGCGGCTTGTCCTCCTCCTATGCCTCTTCCGCAAACGGCGGTCAGAGCGACTAGACCCCGATTCAGAGGACGAGTATCTGTGCCTCCTATATTCTCCCCTCGCCTCCCTTTCATTGCGGCACCGCCTATCGACATCCCTGCTCTCGAAACTAGGTTGCCGGGAGAGAGGCGAAAGCCATGGTCCCTACTTCCTCCTTCTCGTATTGGGCGTCCCTGGCTCTGACGCTAGCTGAACCCGCTGCCTCCGCAGGGCGACCCCTAGCTTCCCCCTGTAAGCTGCCTCTGTGCATCGCTAGCCTACCTGCTTCTACACTGGGCTCTAAGCCCTGGAGAGATGAAGGCCCTGAGGCCCCTGCGACTCCACAATCCTCCCCTATTGGCTGTCCCATGGGGCTGACTGCCCTTACGTCCTGTTCTTGGGCCGACCCTTGGTCCTGAGTAGACCCTTCCCCTGACCCCCTCTCTGGAGTGGAGGAAGAGGAGGATTCCTCCACCTGGGGCCTAGGCCTGAATATAGCGCTGATGGCCCCAACCAGGCCCCTCTTTTTTGCCACCACTTTCTTGGGGGCCTTCTTAGCTGTGGCCTTCCCACCCTTTTTCTTTTTGGCTGTTGCCACTGGACTGGGGCTCAGCCTATCTGGGAGGCGAGAAACTCCCAGCGCGCCCGGCCGGGCGGCCTATGGGGCTGGGGGACTCCCTCTGGGCCCCTACCGCTGGGTCCCCAGCTGCTAATACCCCCTGAAGCCACCCTGCCCCTTCCCTACTCACTCTCTCCCTAATCTGCTCTAGAAAGGGGTCACTCATGATCCCCGCGACTCTTACCTGACTAGCTGACCCTAGTGTGGAGTGAAGAACCTACTCCGGTCACCAGCGCTGCTAAAATGGCGCCGGTGACCACGTGGCTCCGCCCTTTTAAAGCGAGGCGCGGCGCAATGACGTCACGCCGGCGCCGCGTCTCGCGAGACTTTGTTCCCCCCGAACCCGGAAGGAAGCCGCCGCAGCAGACGTGCGGCCGCCGCCTGCCTGGACGGAGGGGAAGGGGATGCCTTCCCCCTCTGGGTCAATCGCCCCATCGCCTAAAACGGCGCGGGGCTCCCAAGTAACCAAGGCAACCAGGGGGAGCCTAAGATACCGGATATTTGGATATACTGTAATGAGTACTTTTATACAAAGGACTTGCTTTTTTGCATCACTATTTAAAGAGCCATTGCATTTTATTTAACCACATGTTTATCCCATTCCCCTCTCTCACTTTGATATGTGTGTGTCAGTCCATCCACAAGATAATGTTAATTCACACCAGAACTCACATTTTTTATCATTGTTTGTTTATAATATGTTTTACTGTTTTAAGTTAACAAAAACCTTTGCAGAAAACAGGTTTAGGCTGTGTACATATCAGCCAATTTTCAAATCACACAGACTACAGTTCGGTAAAGGTGCATTAATCCGATTAGTAGTCGGTCTGATGTGAATTAAAGTGGTGCTGCCATAATCTTACCACAACTGAGCATGTGCCCATTTATTGCTGATTACTGTATTTAGCCCAATCAACCGAAATTTCAGTCACGGCAATCAGTCAGCCAAAATTTTGATCACAGTTTGGCACAGGAATATCTCTTTAGATTTTACTTTTGGGGGTTAAATTTGAATTTCATTTCAGTTTTTATCTCCTATCTCATGTGTTTGTGTTTTTGTGTAGTTGTGCTTCATATACCTCATATAGTACCCCATATAGTATAATAATATAATTATTATTATAATATAAGAAAAGAAACGAAAAAATTACAAAAATAATACATTTACAATAGGGGCTATCAAATTGGTATCTGGGTGGAGCTATTTTGGCCATTTTATTACGTAGACTATAACCCATTGGTAGTATAATTGGGTTTAATACTGGCTTTACCAAAAAATATAAAGTACAGTAATTTAGTAGATACTGTTAAGAAAGAACAAGGCTTTAGAACAAACAGCAAGGTTCACTATTTATTTTTGGGCTGCCTGGGAAAAGGACTAAATGATCCTTTTGTTGCATTAGTCTATCTCCCAAATGAAAGATAAAAGAGAACGAGAGTTATGATGTAGGCTGCTGAAAGCTGTTATCAATATACAGGACTGCGAATGATTGGTCATTAGCCTTGATTTGCTTGGGGTACTATTTGATTTGATCCTGCATATTTAATAACATTTAAAACACAATTGTTTGTAAATTTGAGAGAATGCATATAAAACAGGATAACTGTCATGGGGCAGATTAAAATCTCCAGTTTTATTTCTATAAATGTTAGTGTTTCTATCATGATACAGTGATGCTCTGTGCTGCAAGGGGATCATAAGCATACATACCAGAGAAAATTATTCAGCTTGTTGTTCATTTACCTCCTCCCTGCGTTCTGAGTTTTTATGGTTGAAGTGAAACTGTTATCCATCTGTTAAGATAGGCACTCAAGGCAAATGATGCCTTCAAGAAATTAAATCTATTTGGAAGACTGGAATCCAGGCTACACTGCATTTTACATGCTGCTTGACAAAATATCACATTAACAAACAGTATCTTTAGACAGTAGGAGCTGTGTAAAGACTTAGGACTTAATTTGGCTTTGTTATGGTATGTAATTATATTAATATTGTTTTATTGGAATTTGACAGTTTTACTACATGCTGTAGCAGAAGCAAGAGACAAAGCAGTAAGGTAAAGTTAAAAATATATATAGTGCAAAACTTATTGTACTGGTCATTTTCCCCAAGAGTACTAATAGTTTAAAGGGTATGTCCACCACAAAAAATATCTTTTGCTGTAGCGTAGTGTACCCCAGCCCACCCTCAAACACCATGTTGGTTTTTAAAACAAGCCCCGGAAATAGACTTACGGTCCTTTGTTCCCTCGGCTTTCTGCTCCTGGCCATCTGCTTGCTGGAAGTTGCAAACAGGGGCCGGACCGGCTGAGAGTCAGCCAATCAAAGATGCAGATGCCAGCTATTCAGAGAGCTGAGGGAACAAAGGATCGTAAGTCTATTTCTGGGTCTTGTTTTCAAAAGTTAAAATGGCGGTTGGGGGTGGGCTGGGTTGCAATACAATACAGTAAAATTTTAATGGTAGGTGATTAATCAGACTGAAAGGACCTGGAGAGTGGGTAGGGGAGAGGGAGGGCTCCACTGCGCATGTCTGAGCCCTCACAGAGGCCAAGGAAGAATCAGGCAGTCATCTTGCCAGCATTACCAAATGAGGCTAGTAAATCAGGATCTAGATGAAAATCTCAGGGGGGGGGGGGGCAGATCTAACTAATCAACTAGTGACAAGCAAGATGTCAGCAAATTTAACTCTACAAAGGTAGGCTCTGGAGGGGATTGGGGGGGGGGGGGGGAAATGGCCAATGTTTTTTTAAAGCTGCAGCTTCCAATTGACCCTAACTTCATTTATAGTGCACTTATCCTTTAAGGAGCTGAGAAATAAGGTAAGGATTTTTGAACACTACACAGTGGGACCAGTAGTGGGTTAAATTTTTTGTTTTAGGGGTGGACATGCCCTTCAATAATGTGCTACATTATCGGTGTCTGATAGGATGCTCTTAAATATTACTCACATGTCAAAACACAATTAATTGTAGTTATACATAATATAGGGCCATAATATCAATGGCTAGTAAAATGCTGCAAATTTACAAACTGATGTCAGAAAATTGACTTAGACTGGGTACACACAAGCAGATTTTTCAGCCCAACTGAGAAATATTTCCATGTAATGGTTGATCAGGCAGCAAAATCAGAGGTGATTTTGACAGCGGTGGGCAATGTCGGTTGCCCGGATCAAACTAACAGTTTGGACATATCGGAAAATCACTGCTGATTGTGTGGTCTCCTCACAATATATATATAATAGGGCTGTTGTATATCCATATTAAAGTGCAACTAGAGACCAAAAATAGAATACATACAAACGATAGATTTCTAGTGCACAAACAATCCTAATTGCATATTGGCTATATCTCCAGCAAACGGCTGGTTAGGATAAAAAATCCGCCTTACTTTTAAATGTGTGAAGCACAAAGCAGAGTTAATTATATTTATATTCTCCAGGATCACCAGATTGGTTACTGACAACTGATTTATACATTATGCAGTAGACTTCTCCAATCAGAGACTAAAGGTGGCCATACACATGAACGATAATGGGTAAATCCCGTCAGGGAATGACAGGATTTACCTATTATCGGCAGTGTGTAGGGGCTGTTCCCGACCGATCGGAATGCTGACGAACGACCGTATTCGGCACTTTGATCGGTTGGGAATGATGGAAAATTTCAGTCAGTTGGTATCGGCTCCCTTTAATTAGAGGGAGCTGGTCTGATCATACTGTGTATGGCCGCACGGCCGACCAATCCCCATACCATGTATGGGGATCTGTCAAGTTTGTGTGTGCTGTCCCCATAGCATGTGTGCTGACAGATACCAATGTGATCTGTTGGCACACATGCTGTGGAAATCGCATGTATATGGCCACCTTTACACTATAATGAGCTGTAGATAATAGATGTGATGAACCCAAACGGCACAGACTAAGCTGTGAAAAATATTGTGTTTATTCAACCAACTGCACAAACACATAACATGTTTGGAGCGGCAAGCGCCCTTTATCAAGTTGATGAACAAGTTGAATAAACACAATATTTTTCACAGCTTAGTCGGTTTCATCACATCTATTATCTACAGTCTATATTGTTTGAGACAAGTGGAATATCCCTTTTGATGTGAAGTTTAAACAACCCATCTATACCAGTATCACAGCTCACAATTTTCCTACAGACCATAATGAGCTATTTTCACTATTGGCCACTTGGCTATGCAAAGCATAATGGGGAAAAGTTGAGGACCCACATTATTTTAATTAAAATTACTATCAAGTGCTTTGTTACTGAAAATTCACATTTGCCATTACAGTGTCTATAGAAATAATTGTTTGCATTACAAAACACGTTTCAAAAAAATGTCATCACAAAATGTCATTAAAAAAGTAAATGTCAGCTAAAACATGCTGTTATTGTACTTACAGCCAATAAAACAATGATTAGTTTGCCCCATATGTAGAAGAGGAAAGTACCTACAAAGAAATCATGTTGGTTGCACAAAAGCTTGTAGGGATAATAGACCTTATTAATTCCTTAAAATGTCATGCTGCTGCAAACAGTGGGTAGATGGCATTCTCTGTGATAAGTAAGCATCATTAAGCAATGCTGTAATAAATCAGTAATGAATCATGAACAATACAATACATAAAGTAGAAAAAAAGAAAAAGGTTTGGCTAATTTATCATGTCGAAATGATACTAAAGAATCTCTGCTTTACTTACTGTCATCCACTAAATTGCTGGCTCTGCTAAAGTTATTGAAAGTGATTTAAAATAATTTTTATTGTGGTTTTTTAAACAGCGCATGGGATTTTGTGGATATTAACATTTTATCAGTGAAACTCTTTAATATCATAGGTCTCAGCCCTTGTCTATCAAAACAATGACCTACAGTTTAAAGCTGGGTGCACACCATGTGATTTGTTTGTACCGACCGCTCGCCACTAGCGAGCAGTCGATCAGAAAGAAGCACTGTTGGTCACAGCAAAAGTAACCACGGCCAACTGTTCCCGTGACCAAGCATGCGGCCCATAGAGGACTGCACTATCAGCCATAAGCTGACAATTTGGACGAGTGAGTGATTGGACATCAGTTGTGGCCTCCCAAAGAAAACATCCACTATATCGGGCTGACCGACCCATACTCGGGCCAATCAACCGTTAAATGTTATTGGATGGTGTGTACCCAGTATAACTCAAACTGACATATATTGTGAGATTTAAACAAGCAAAATATTTGCTTGAAATGGCTAATGGTTATGAGTTGATATTGATTTACATTAAATTTGAGCTAATGTCATTTTACTTTTTACAGTTTTTGTTGACGATCAGATCTGCAGTGATCATCGTATTTGGACAAAACAGGTAAGCTTACGGGTATAGAACTGTATCTCAATTATAGATGTGCTTTGTAGCAGAAAATTACTAAGTTAAGAAGGCAAATGACTTGTCCCTGAACTAATAGTTTCATAAATTGAGAGACTAAATGGCTATATTGTCTTGGTTAATTCCTTAAGCATATTTGTTTCTAGTACCAGGGATTGATTATATTAACCAAGTAAATGATTGATTTATTTTGGAATGATTTTTTTCTGTGCTCTATGAATCAACAGGATATATAATGTACTGCGTTCAGTGTTGCCTTGCACTAAGTTGGGTTTGATTTTGAAAAAGTGATAGAATATTCTCCCTGTACAAATAGTCTGGGTAATGGGAAGTTTGGTTTTATTTGATTTGATAGTTGAAATATTTTTAACATTTAAGTGTAAAAATTTACCTGATTCGAAAGCTGAAAGATTGAGAAGTTACCAGTTGTTAGTGATGAGTCATGGTTTAGAAACTAACCTGGTTTTGGGGTGGTTTAGAAATTTCAAGGGTCTGAAATCAAAATCGAAAATTCAAAAAATCTGTTACAATTGAGTTTAAAGCAAATTTTCTTTTCCACTGATTTTGTAAATCTCTACTGTTGACTTGTTTCAGCTGTAGAATTTGATTTAGTGGGGCCCTTCATTTATCTCGCTAATGAGTTCTGGGAACATACAAGTGAGGAAACCTGTTAGATAACTTCTACAGATGGATGAAACCACTTCATTCATTTTCCCAGTTGTTTCACAAATTTTTACAGGGAGATTCAATAAAAGTTCTTGTCATTAAAAATGGTGCTAATTTTGCCCCAACCAATCAGATGTTAGCTTTTTCAAATGCTTAATAAGATCTGATTGGTTAGGGCAAAATGAAAAAAACTTTTATTGAATCTCCCTGTAAATTTTGAGGCTAAATGTATTAAGGAATGGAACTATACATTTCGTAGAGGCAATATTGCTTTGTAGACTGGCAATAAACCAGTAAATTATCTGTTAGATTGGCTATTGAAATTCACACTGACAGGTGTACATTTGCTGCACAGCACATAACGGTACTGAAAAGCATTCAGTGTCCCCACAAGATTTTCTAGTTTCATGAAACCATGAAGCCTAAAGTTTTGCCAGAAGACCATCTTTATGGCAAAATTTAGTGCATCTCTAATTTTTTAATGTTCCCTAAAAAGATTAACACATCTAAAAGACCTAATTGCCTTCCTTTGGATCAGCTGGTAGGGCACATGTGTAGACTAAAAGGTTGGACTAGATTTATGTATGTCTTACAATAGTAATTCAACTTCCATTCTATGTTACTATGTGACCTTCCTGATGGGTAAAACAGTGTTTTTTTTATTAAAGCATGATAAAACAAGATCCTAAATGTGTTTCACACTGTTTATATTCCAGTCCCATCACAATTCATTAAGGCACACAACTCTTCATTGGAATTGTAAGAAAACAAGTATTATTCTTAATGTGGTTGGGAAATCTTGCAAAAAAGGTGAAATGGGGGTCCCAGTATTACAGAGTTTTTATTATTATTATTAAAAGGCTTCAGTCTTTGCTAGTGCATGCATATGGTGCTACAATTAATCCAATAGAACATGGGTTCTAAGTGAATAGGAAATGCCAGTTTGAGGTACTGCAATATATTTGGGAGCTCATTATACAAGGGAAGGGGCCATTGCTGTTATAAAACATATGACATCATTTAAAGAACTATGCAGTTTTGGAAACAGTTTCTAAGTTCTAAAAAATGTGTGCTTTGTTCTAGACAACTTTCCTTGGGTCCTTAATATCTTATCTATCTTTAAAAGATGGAACTGGGATGTTCCGGGTTTTTCTGGTTAGAGCTGTCAGTCATAGATGTGACAGTTGAGAGGTAGAGGGAAGTGGAAGAAAAATTTTTGCTGCTTTGATTTCTGAAAAAATCTGATTGTAACCAATGCTGATTGGGAAAGAATCTGATTGGTTAAGATACCAATGAGATTCTTTGAGAAAAAATCTGATTGTAACAAATTCTGATTGGAAAAGAATCTGATTGGTTAGTATACCAATGAGATTCTTTAAGAAAGAATCTGATTGTATCCAATCAGAATTGGTTACAAACAGATTCTTTTAGAAACAATCTGATTGCTTTCTGAAAGAATCTGATTACAACCAATTCTGACAGGAAAATAATCTGATTGGTTAGTATACCAATCGGATTCTTTCTAAAAGAATCTGATTGTAACTAACCAATCAGATTATTTCTGAAAGAATCTGATTGTAACCAATTTTGATTGGTTACAATCAGATTATTTTAGAAATAATCTGATTGGTATACTAACCAATTAGATTCTTTCTGAAAGAATCTGATTGTAACCAATTCTGACTGAAAAAGAATTTGATTGGTACAAGTATTAGTGCTACAAGTGCACTAATATGGCAACAATCAATTTCAGAAATAATCTGATTGGTTAGTATACCAACCAGATTAGTTCCCCAGACCATTTACCATTTAGGTCCCAAAATTTTCCTTGAAAATTTGAATTTTGGAAATTTCTCGAATTTTTAAAAATTTTCAAACGCATCTTGAAAAAAATCTTCAAAGCAGAATTCTGCAAAATATGATAGATCAGCTTTTTGCTTAAATCCACAGCAGAACCGAGTTTGGATCCGCGATCTGGTCCATCTCTTATGGACACGCTGTATTGGGGGCTTACTGTATATAGGCACTTTATTGGGGCACTTACTGTGTTTTAACACTGTGGGGGGGCACTTACTCTATTTTAACACTCTATGTGGAGGCACCTACTGTATATTAACACTGTGTGTGGGGGAACTTATGGTGTGCTTACACTTACTGTATATTAGCTGCCACCCATTTGATGCACAGTGGAAGTACTTTAATAAAGACAAAACTGTACTTTAATAAAGACAAAACTGTTCGGTAAGCAGTTTAGCTTATGGAATGCAAATAAAGCCTTTTAGAAGGTATAGCATTTTCTTACCAGCTGCCATGGTAACATTGAAATTTCCTACAACTATTTGTTCCTTATTTGCATATGTAAGTGGTGTGCTTTATTTAAACTCTCCCTTTCCTATTAGATTGGAAAGTATTGGATAAAATGTGAAGAAAACTTTTCTAAAAAAAAAAAAAAAATTTTGGAAGGAACTCTATCTAACAATATGCCAACAACAATTAATTTAGTTTTCATTTAATTTATCACAGTTAGGGATACACTGTAGTTTCATCCCAAACGTGGTTTCGGGGGGAAATTTCTGACAAAGTTTTATTGGTAGAAATTCCCTTCGAAATTTCATCACAAAACTGCTGAAATTTTAAACACCTAAACCAATTACTTTCAAAATGGGATTTACATTATGACTGCCGTCAAAATTTCTTTCCAGGAAACCACTGGTGAAAAAGAAACCCATTGGGTTTGAACAAATCAAAATGTATATTATAAACAGTATTGCTGTTTTGCTAGTTTAATAAAAACAGCTACAATTCTAGTATGTAAATAATTGTCCAGATTTAGAATTAATGTAAATCTGTATTTTATTTTGTTTTTTTTTTGTGTGTGTTGCTTTTATTCTAAGCATCTGTAGAGGAAGCATTAAGAGCATTTTTAGTCAATTGTCAAGTTAAATTTACATTTTGACACTTGTTATATCCATCTATGATTTACTGAATTTTTCAGATTGTAGGGTTTCTACGTAACTTTTGAACTTAGTAGGGATTAACTGGAGTTTTAACCTAAATCTGGTTTTGATGTGTTAAAACTACAGACACAAAATATTTAACCGAAACCAGAAATTTAAATGTGTAATTTCGACTTCAATGGGAGAAAGTTCTGTACTGAAACCTAAAACATTTCTGTAAAAGTGCTAGTGGAACAATCTTTGGTAGGATCCTATATCTTTACTAATAGGAACAGGAAAAAGAACCATTCTTTAATCTATGTTATTGGCAATAATGGGATATAAAATCATTTTAGGGGTGATGTATAGAGAGCTGCTGTCGCTCTCTAATGCTCCCTTAAGGCAATGCACAGAGCTGATTGTGGCTCACTATGAATCGCAAATGAGGTTTACCCATTTCATATCTTAAACTGCAGCAATTTATTGGTTCTTAAATGCTGCTATTGGTTGGGGCATTGGTTGTGGCAGTTAACTTGCACCCTTAGTGCATCAGTTAACGTGGCTTTAAAATGTATAAAACTGTTATAGTATATTGAAGTATATTAGTTTGGTAAATATGTTTGTATATTAGTGTAATTAATGAAACTGCAGTTTTGTAATGCAATTTTCTGTTGGCTATTTTATATTTTCATGTCTTTTATAAAAACATTTGTCTGTTAAGTTGATGATCTATGCCTTATGGGCATTGCAGAGATAGTAGGGGAAGATGTGAAGGGTTTTGTTGATTGAGAAAAAATCAGCCATACATTTCTTAGTTGAAGGGTTGTTTATTAACTAAAGGTTTAATCTCTATATGCTAGAAGGAGACCTGTTAAGTGGTACTTAACTTGTTTTGTTCCGATCAACTCAATTGTTTTAATGGCTCTGTTAGAGGTTTGCTGTAATAGCCACTTGCCTGAGAAAATGAATCTAGATATAAATAAGAATGATGGATCTGTAAGAGGCAAATGCTCCAAGGGGCTTAAACATCGACTTACAACATACATATTTATAATGTTCTATTAGCTTAGGTATTATTAGGTATTAGTTTTACAGCCAGAAGGGTCTAGTCAACTACAGGATCAACAACCTTATTCAAATCCCTACTTCTAATTTATCAGTTTTTACCATTTTCCCAGTTAATTTATATAGTTTATGTTTGTTTAAATGTAGAATGGGATTAATAAGCCTACACACAGTCACTGGTTGGATATATATTATGCTTCTTTTAATTTGCAGACCAATATGATATGTGACACATTAGGTCTTCATAGAACACATTGGGGGAGATTTACCCAGAGCCGTTTTCTCTCCGGGCACATCTCCCTTCCGCAATTCAATATCGCGTTAGCCCACGTGGTTAAATCCCAAAAGGGATTCCCCCGCAGCATGATTTTAACGGCGGCTATTAGCCGGTGTTAAAAATCATGCGGTAAAATTAGCGCAAATGCAATATTAAATTGCGGCCGTTAGATGTGCGGGTGTCTTTTGTGTAACAAGTGCATCTGGCGCTAATATAGAGTTTACTTTATATTATTGCCTAGAGGCTGTTTTACTTGTGGTTTTCCGGTCTACCAGTCTTTTATTGTGGATGGCTGGCAATTGTCATTTGTTTGTGTTTCTTTTAAAGAAGGGTGCAGAAAGAACATATAGCTGGGCATTTGATGCAGGTACAGATCCACTACAATTTAAATTACACATGGGAATTGTTTAAAGGACAAACATGCTAATAATTTAATGTCTTACGCATATACACACCCTTGATTCTATTAGTATAGAAATGGATAAAGCTGGTTCTGTTTCCTTCTAAAACTTTAAAAGCTTCCTGCAATCTTTTCCATTCCCTGTTCTGTACCACATGCAAAGGGTTATGTTCTTGTTATCTTTAATTGCATCTTTTAATTTAAAAAAAATCCCTCCAAGGATGACCAAAAACAACTATAAGGGAAAACAATGGACAAACCTGGCTCAATGTATGTAGCATACAATATTTTATTCCTAATATCTTTATATTTAAATCCCATAATGGTAAATCATAAATAATTAAATGCTGTAATTAACCCAATGCTGAACTCAATGGGTCCACCAAACAACATGTGTCTAATGATTAATACTAAACAACTCTTCATAATTACAATAATCAGCCATTAATAGCACTACATTAATCTCCCCAGAAATGAGCATAAGCCACCATTTAATTGAAGCCATGCATATCATTGGTACCTGTAATGAAACTTTAATTCAACGACACAAGTAATTAGGCAATGGTTGACATTTAAAGGTCTAGACAGGACTGTTCTTTAAACCACCAACGTAATGACATATATTAAACAACAGCCTATTTTACTGTATGGGAAATTATTAACCTTATGTCTTGGGTAAGTAAATAAAGTAGTGTAAGAGTCACCTAAAGGGTTTAAAATTAATAAAAGTAAATGCACAGACTTTTGCAAAAAACTTGCTTTAGGGTATAAACAGCAAGATTCAATAAATGTTCTTATAGTTTAAAATGGTGCTAATTTTGCCCCAACCAATCAGATCTTATTTAACATTTGAAAGCTAACATCTGATTGGTTGGGGCAAAATTAGCACCATTTTAAACGATAAGAACTTTTATTGAATAACTCTGATAAAGTTTAAAAAAAATGCTGTTGAAATGAAAAGTACTTGGGTGAGGTATGCAGGATTCGAAAGTGCCAGTTCAAAGAAATCTGCTTGTGCCAGTGCTTTTCTTCAGTGGTTCAGCATCTTTTATACAGGTAAGCCCAGGATACTAACCTGGCAGATAAAAACTGTATGTGCTGATACTCCTCAACAAAATAATATTGGGAGGTAAAAAAAAAAAAATCCTACCTTCCTGCCACAGGTATTTTCTAAAAAAAAATAGATTTTTACAATGTAGTTTGTCATTTAATTAATGTGTTTACCTTTTTTTATTACATGCATCTAATGTTTTTATTACATGCATCTAAATGAGTCAGGATTGTTCACAAATTTTAATGTCTTTAATAGGGGTGAACAAGAACTCCAACTCTAACCCGAGTTTGAGACGGATTTCATACAACTCAGACTTTTTAGAACTCTCTGAACTACAAACTTTCGGCTTTTCCAAACTCACGGAAATATTTTTGATATTAATTGAAAATTTAAGATGATAAACCCCAACTTTAGCGCACCACAACCCCAGAATGTGCCATATTCGAGTGTTACTGAACATCGCATTCAAGGGTTATGGGCGAATTCGAGGGTTAGCGAAAGCTACATTCTTTCCCTAACCCTAAAATATGGCCATTACCCGCAAATTTTGTTTTCGGTAACCCTTAAAAATTCAATGCGGAAGCCCGACAATTGCCCGATCCTGAGGAAAGTTTTGGTGATATGCACATGTTCCCCAGACCATTTTCCAGGTCCCACACCCATTTTCAGTAATTTACCATTGCTACCATTTTACTGTGATTTATCAAAACTTTTTAATTATTTTCCCCCATTGACTTTAATGGGTCCATTTTCGAACTATAGAACTATAGAACTTTTACTGAAGTTCTATAGTTCTAAAATTAACCGAACTTTAAGAAGTTCCATACACAGTTTTGTTTAGTTGCTTCAGATTCAAAATTGGACGTAGTTCCCCGGCTTCTTCTTGATTATGAAGAGGAGAGAGTAGACACCTTTCTTTCTTTCTGAAACTGAATCTTGTTCTAGAATTTTGCAGGCTTCCCAATCTTTCAAAAGAGTTAATATACTCAATCTCATTGAAAATGAAGGGACTGTTGACTTTATGAAAGAGTTTCTCACTGGTAACTTCTGAAATTCTAGATGATAACCCAATTTTATTATACTCAAAACCCACCTGTCTGAAGTTGAGAGTGCCCACATCTCCTTGAAAAGGGCAATTCTTCCTCCTTCTAACAAGGGAGGGGCTGGCAAGGAGTCATTGTCTACCTCTGTTAGCAGATCCTCTTCCATGAAAAGGCTGAGATCTAGAGTCTGCTTTCCATCCACCTCTGACTAAAATGTCTGCCTGGTCTGTACTTCCTAGCATCTTTGATATTGCTATACTGAGTGGACATCTGAGAAAATCTTCTGGGCAATTGTGTATAGGAAGAGTCTTTTTAGAAGAATTTTTCTTTACCAAATCTTCCAAGCCGGAGCTAAATAAAAGATTTCCTTGAAATGGGATAAACCTTGTTTAGAGGTCAAATCAGCTTTCCAGTTTTTCAACCAAAGTGAACGTCTCGCAACCACTGAGGTTCCCATAATCTTTGCAGAAAGCTTTAATGAATCCAGCGATGCTTCTGCAATATATCCATTTGCCATCTTAGTATCTGCTAGTTGTTTACCAGGTCTTCTCTGGGTGTACCATTCTTAATTGACTCCTCTTAATCTTTCATCCATACCTTATTAGCCCTAGCTAAACTTGTTATCGCTATCGCAGGTCTAAATGAAGCTGCAGCCAAAACAAACATTCTCTTATGTAAGGCATCCTCTCTGCATTCTATTGGATCCTTCAGTGTTACTAAATCCTCATTAGCTAAGGCCGTGTTCCTAGATACCTTTGCGATGGCCGTATCAATCTTAGGTGCTTCATCCCATTTATTAGAATCCTCTTGCAAAAAAGGGTAAGTTTACTTCATATTACGAGATAAGCCAAACCTTCTATCTGGATTCTAACACTCTTTAATAATTATTTCTTTAATTTGATCATGAACAAAAAATGTAGCGGCTTCTTGAACTTTATCAGAAAACATCAAATCAGCATTAAATTGCTTCTCCGGTTCAGAAATCTTTAAAGATTTTTCATTTTCCTTATTAAATGATCTAGAGTCTCATCCGTAAGAACACGATCTGCAGTATCCTCTTCTATCCCAGGACTGTATTCAGATATATTAGAAATGAATAGGGCTGAAGTGCTTGCACCTTCATTCACTCTAGAAGGCTGTCTAAATCAGCAACTTTGGATAACATGCTGTTAGAAATATTTTCTGCAAAATGTTTCCAATGAAGAATCAACCATCCCTTTAACCATAGATGCCATATTATCAGCTGAGGCATTAGTCTGTGAAGCTGCACAATCTCTGCACAATTTCTTCCCTCTAGTGGCGTAGTTGTTACAAAGTACACATTCCTGTCTGGATGTCTTATCATAATGATGATCCTCCTCTTCATAATGTCTTGAGGATCTGGTGAAAAAAATTAATTTTCAATATGCAGTTTCAACTGTAATGACAAAAAAAGGGTGTTCTTATCCATTCCTGATTGCATGCTCTTTAAAAGAGCACACCCTCCTGATCCTGATCTGGTACATTTCCTTGAGGTCATGGCACTGAAACAGAGTCAAAATGACACAAAATTAACATACTGGAAGTCATGGTGAAACACAGCATGAGGCTTCCAAGGATCATGAACTCACAGCTTGCAGGCAGTATAGATCCAAATCAGCATAAGATTCACCAGCTGCTGGACAGGAGCTGAGAAAAAAAACTGACAGCAAGGAAGGGAAAGACCCTGATCACTTGTGCACGCCGCATGATGACGTCACAGAGCACAAGATTTTCTGATCCCAACTTCCGGCTGCAAGTGGCGCGCTTCACCACTCATTACACATGTACATTACACATGTGCGTGGTACAGGCTTAAGGGAGGGGGAGAGCAGCCGAGACCCCCCTGGCTTCAGGATAAACAGGAGGAGAGCAGGAGAGGTCCGTACATTGTGAGAACAGGAAAGAAAAAGACTGAGGAGGAGGTAGGATTTCAACTTTTTTATAAGCTTGGAGAGGCCTGTCAAACATTTGGGGGTGGGGCTAAACCCATCATGTTCCACTGCTTTGTAGGACCTGGGAAACACTTTACAAGCCCCATGCCTTCAAACAAAATCTAACTACGTATTCTTACAATGCATTGAACAGAGAGTCCATTTAACATCTTAATGCCATGCTTAAAGGGTAACTGTAGTCTAAAAACAAGTTAGGGTTAAATGAAATCCTGCAGTATTTCCTTTAAAAAGAGCTGACAATCACATCTCTGGCTGGAGCCTGTGAGAAATTATATTGCGGTGAATATTCAAACTTCCTGCTTTCAGTAGGTTGAGTGACATCACCTGACCTCTGTCCCGCCCATCTGCCCCGGGGGAAAAGCATGCTCAGTTAAGACTTAATGCTGGGGAAATCAGGAAGTACCTAGGGGGAAATGACAGTTGAGAAGGGGAGCCTATTAATGCAGGCAGAGCCTGGCCACATGACTACAAGCTGGTCACATGGCTGAAAACAGGAAGTGTTCAAGCAAGAAATAATACTGCTGAACCTTTCCAGCAATAACTTCTCACAAATTTTATCTAGAGATGTGATTTAAGTTTGAAGGTGTGATTAAAGGCTTTTTACATATTCCTTACTAGTTTGGAAGAATTCAAAACTAACCATTACCCTTTAATTAATAAAACTGCGCATCTGTTTGAAAAATGTTTGCAATAAAGCCATAGCAACTTTTCTATGACTTAATAACAGTGTATAGTTCATGTTAAGTTGTGGTTACAGTACTTTGAGAGTTGCCATTGCTTGATTGCATTATGATATTCTTTTTACTTTAAGGTTGATAAAATATTGTGCTGGTTTATTATTACATTTTTTGGAACCATTGGTTTGCAGTCGTACTAGATAATAATTTCATAAAATGTCCTTTTCTCAGAAAAGTATTATATAAGGAAACTTTTTCCCAATATTTTTTTGTCTTACTTTGTTTGTGATGCCCTCTAGGTTTCAGAAGTTTCATTTACAATTGCTTGAATTGTTTTGTATGGGAATTGGCTTAATACCAAATTTTGAATATTTGTTTGTTGTTCTTCCAAAACTGTGACTTAGGAGCCAAGTTTTTAAATTATTTTTGCTTGTAACTAGGTTGACATGATTTTGAAGCTTACTTTAATATTATATAGTTTTCATTCTTATCTTTTAAATGTGCTTTGCAAGATTTCTTTGCATTATCTATTTATTTTGCAACAGCATTTTTTTTCAAATACTGAAGATAAAATTATTTCAGCTTAAATTTTTACTGGAGGATGGGGTCAACAGATTTAACCGTTTTCTCATCTTTTCGATCAACCACTTGAAGATATCTATTATTAGTATTAGTAATACTGAGTTTTATTCTTCATTTTTTAAAAATATCTTCAGGGAGATGCACCGAGCGTCGCTATCGGCAACCCAGTGCAAACAGCCCGGCAATGTTATATGCCGATAGTGGCGCTCAAAACATCGCTACTTGGCACTGTTCTTTTCTGGCACTTTCAACGCCAGCTATTAGCTGGCGTTGAAAGTGCCGGAATAAAATGCAGATTTCGGCATATAACATTGCTTGCGGCAGCTGCGCTGTTAACTTTCGTGTTAGCCATGCAGCCGCCGCAAGGAAGGAGTTTAAGTCAAGCTAACTGATAAAACATCGGTTAGCGTGACTTCAACTCCAAAACAGGAGCGATGCGCCCGTTGGTGCATTGCCCTGCTTGTTCACTATATCTATAAGCCTGGGGTTACTTAATGATCATTCTTTTCCGGCTATGTATACACAGGTCAAGATTCTGTCCAGACAGGCCACCCAGTGTGACAATCACTGTCTAGTAATTTTTATAGCAACCAATATTTTCAGCCAGTTTTTCGGGAATATACACTAAATATGTTGGTCATATTTTTTATTTGCTGTGCAACATATCTATTAATAGACAATTTTGGGTGCTAGTTTGCCTCTGTCAACTCCTAAGCAATGTTTCAGCCTGAACTGAAATATCGCCCTGGGTGGCCTGTCTGGATAAAATCTTGACCTGTGTGTACCTAGTCTAAACATGATTGCTCTCCAAGTAAAAATACATATTAGAATATTTATATAGAAAACTGATATTTCACAAAATAAATATATAATGCAAACATTAACAATAACATTATAATTATGCATAATACTGCTGTTAGAAATTGGTTATTAAAGCTTGCAGTCTATCTGAATTGAGAAATGCACCATGAAATATGGGTTTGTGCTTTATAAATAATAGTTGGAGTGGAAACCAACAGCTCTAGACTAAATATAATTTTTTTTTACAACACACATCGAGGTAAAGTGCTAGGGAGAGATTGAATGAAGTCAAAATGAACTGTAGAGATTTGGATTAAAAAGGAGGATCTTGAAAGGATAGACAATGTTACATAATTTAACAGAAACTTTCAACGTTTGGTGGGTGGTGTAGCCTAAGAAGGAGCAGGAGAATACGGAATCAGTTACTTTTACTCTTGTAAAAAGTTTTGCTATAAAGTTTAAAAAACTTTTCATATCACAAATTGACACTTCATATATTCTGAACAGGCTTAATGAGTTGAAGCTTTAATTCAGACATGACAATTTAAAACATTAAACTTATTTTTTTAAATGGCACTGAACACCTTATGCAGAGGTTTACAATTATAGAATTGTATGATATTTTTACATCAGGCCCTACCCTAAAGAACTTACAGTCTTATTGCCTTTTCTTACAAATATCCCTACTTGGCTGGGACTGTCCAAATTGCAGGGAAAGGCTTGCAACAAATTGGTACCTACCTGGAGGAAGCGCATTACAGGGCTGGTCCGGGGACCAAGGGGTTACCTGTTAGATAGGTGAGTAGAAGGGGGCGGAGTCACAGAGTTACATGGGAGTGACTCCCAACATACAGCCTAGCACTACTACCATGGTACTACCCTTAAGAGGATGCGCCAGTGGGGTGTCCTCATTACACCTACCATCAACTGGAGTGGATACTTCACTATCTGGCAGGAGCCGCAAACCCTGCAGTAAGGGAGGTCCTACTCAGGCTTGGTCACCTCAGGGTTTTGTTAGTGGGGTAGACAGCACAAGGAGAGGGGGTGTGAGCTCCCAACATATTGTAGATGGGGTGGTATAATTTTAAGGGATGGAGGAGATTCCACAGGCGAGTTTGATTTATAGGACTTACAGGCAACTGTTTTATTCGATTCTGCATTTGGTAACACCTATGTTTGTTTTGAGGGCCCACTGGCTGCACACTTAAAACAGGAAGTTTACTTTATTGCCCCTTGAAAGATTCAATATAGAGAACGGGAAAGAGCATAGGAAAAAGTAGGATGAGGACTGGTGCAGATATCGTCTCATCCCACGGACTTTTAGTAGCTGGCTACAGGCCTTCTCCATCATGGCCAGCCTATTGGGCGAGAAGTATGTGTTCAGCCCTGTTTTGATAATTGGATAGTATTGGCGAGGCACACAGGGTTTACTGGGGCTCAGCGTGGCTGCGCTATGATGAGCAGTTTTGTCAATGGATGGTGGTGCACCAGTCTTTGCGATGGGACCCCCCAGGACTTTGGACTGTAGATGGAAACTATGACAGCCACAAAGAGCGACGATGTAGCCCCTTTCCATTTGTTCCCATTGAGGGATTGTAGTGTTGGCGTGTTTTAACTTCTGTGCCAATATATTTGATCGTTACAATCGGGAGTGCTATATAGAAGTAATAGAGAGGGTCTCTCTCTTCTGTTTTTGTGTTTTTGCTTTTAAAATATCTTTTACCTGGCCTAAGTGGTAGGTTTTGGAGGTTTTTTTGGTAATTTGCATTCTCCATGATTTGGACTGGGAATACAATTTTTCCAGCAACACAAATGTTAGAAGCATGTACTTTAAGTATAAACATTATTTATAAAGGGGTTTAACATGGGGGGAGAAGCATAGACCACTCTGCATCCCCTCAATTGCCCAAGACTTTCAATGCCCCATCGTAATCCTCTGTCTGAATTACCAAAACACCTTATTTTTTGATACTGGAACTGTGTGTCATTAATGTTGATTAATTTAGTAAATGTAGTTTAGACAGGATACCTGGAGTAGGGAGAATGAGTTTGTAAGACCGCCTAGATAACAACATTACTACAGCTTAACACATTCTGGTTGGCCGATGTAACCAGGGGCTGATGCAATGAGATACAAACATTTGGTTGTGCTCTTTGTACAAATCTGAGTTTTGTTTTTTTTTTACTGAGTTAGAGAACATCTGATTGGTTGCTCCAGATTAATAGCATAGGCAAATTTGAAGAATTATTGCCTCCCCCTATTGTTATCAAATAATCAAGCAACTGCAAGTGGAATTAAGCAACTGCTAGTCTTTAGGGCTGATACTGTTTATGTGGAATACATTTGGTTGATTGATTACAGCAGAAAGGAATTATTACTGTATATGTTATTGTTGGTAAATACAGTTACAATTCTTTCAGAGCAACCACAACAGGAAGCATAGTGCCCAGCATGCTACATTTCCCCAGACAGTAATAAATAAAACCCCATGTCTGATTTCTACTGATGACAGAAAAAACTTAAAAGGGATAAATACACAAACATATTTAAGAAAAGTTTTAATTTTCCTTCTGTTTCTCATCACTTAACTACAGTATAAGAAGTGATGTTGATTTTATTTTGCACAAATAAATATACTAATTTAGAGATAGATAAATGTTATAGAATCTCCTTCCACACTCTTCAAGACTATAATTTAATGCAGAACAAACTTAATCATTACAATATGCTGTTTGAAGGCTCCTAGATTTATCAGCTTGCTCAATGTCATAAAGATTGATTAAAAGTTGTCTGCTGTACAGAATGGTGGAAAGAAACAGATGTTGCAGAACAAAGCCTTAAGGAACGCAGCAGAAAATTCATCAGGGGACAAGTTAGCTTTAGCAGTAGAAAGCACAGAGTAAGGATTTGAAGTCTAAGTAGAGGCCAAGAACTGATTTATAGTAAAGAAAGAATGGAATCTGAGAAAGCTTGCGTTGAAAATGCATATTCAGTGTAGCGGTACTAACTAAGAGATATACTTACACAATAGGTAGAACAAGATTTAAATTTTTCACAGTTTAAACATTATATTAACTTTGTACACATAGAGAGATAATACATGCAGCCTCTTATCCTGCTCTTTGGCAGGCTACCAGGAGTGCACACAAAAAAAGCTCCAAACTTTATTCGTAAAAAGTAAAATCATTTTGGTCCATATATGAAAACATCACCTAGTGGGTTAAGCCCTGCCCCACACGTTTTGTGACATCATCTCACTTCCTTAGGGGCTTGAGCAATACCACATTTCCTTCCTTTAAAAAGCCAGTCATTCATTAACCCAATGTTAACCTGTATTTACTGTACATATAATACATGCAGTACAAGGAAATTAATGTATCCTTATAGAATACTGGCACAATTTCAAAAGACATATAAAGAACAATGAAATTTGAAAAGGCACATATATAACAAAAGCTGTAACAGAATATAGCCACGGTATTATCAAAAATGTGTTACTAATTTTACTTTTTAAAAAGTACAAATTCTATAAAGGAGCCTTCAGGCCAGGCTTATGGTATTGCATTTAAAATGTAGGCCACATTCACAGGTACTGCAAGTAAATAATGAACGCAGTCCTCCGGGTATCAATGAAAAAAATATTACATTGTTTATTAACCTCTTTGTACACAGCATGGCAACATTTCAGGCAGGACCCTTTCTCAAGCCTTGTGTCCAATCACATTTCCTATGACCGGGTCCATGTGTAACACCAAGTTCAATCCAATTAGAAGCCACTCCAGCACACTGTAGTTGGCTTTGGCCTAGTAATTGGTAGGTGCAAACTTACAGTGCCCAGAGGGTTAAGGCAATCCTTACATACTTCATGTGTAACACACCCCAATGTTAACATAGAATATACCTGATGGTGACACAATCCCTGGTATTTGTATATGCAGTTATTCAATTGGGGCCTTTAAGTTATTCATAGATTATGCTCTTTTGCTATTATTTATGTTATCTGTAAGTAAGGATCTTCTACCCGCTCTAATTGCTTTCTCACAGGCCTTTCTGATTAGACTGGGATCATACTCTCTGACCACTAATATAGCTTTATATTGCAAAGCCTCCCATGTACAGCAAAAACTGGCCATAGGATATAGCATGGTTGGAATTTCATATTTTATCTATGTTACTTGGGTGCACACTACAGCGTGTGAAAAGGTAATCCCACAAATCGTGCTATTTCAGTAATTCACAAAGGTATCTAGGGCCTTTTTGGTATCATCCCAAATATAAATAAGATAATCTATTTATCTATACAGTGTTGTGATTTTATATTTGTATCTATTGGTTTACCAAAGATAAAATTGGGCTCTCATAAATAGATCAGCATAGGACAGTGAAAACCGTCCACCCATAGATGCGCCACTCCTCTGTAAGTAATAAGCTCCATTGAACAAAAAATAATTTGTGTGTAGAAGATAAAGCTATTGATATAAAGACTAGTCAGTAAAATATCACGCTGACTTTACCTGCTACAGAAATTCCAAAAGGACTGCCGGAGGTCACCTACATTAATGTTATAAAGACTGTCAGAACAATTGGCAATTAACATCAGGAAAAACATCAACTGATACCTGGGTTAACATCATCCGACCCGTTCCCTTAAAGGCTGGTGTCTAGAACCCTGACAAGTGTTTGAAGCAACATTGCAAATGATTAGTGCTAAAAACAAACACTACAGTGTTTCTTCAAGTTGCTTTATATCATAATGGAAACAGTAGAGAATAAAAACTTCTAAGTGACATTAGCTACAAATAAACAAACAAATTAGAAACGTGTAAAAAGAGTGTTTTGAACTTTTTTTTTTATTGAAAGTGATGAGCTGGCCAGGTTTTAATCATAGTTTGTTTATTGATTTTTTGAACTCCGGACATGTATAAATAAATACGGCTCTTTTTTAAATAGATATGCAAGTCCAAGTGCACTCTTCCACACTTTCCAACCAGGTGCCTCCAGGTATGGTATCACAAGTATATAAAAGTCATGATCCTGGGCACTCTGGATAAATAAAGCAAATTTTATTATTAGGTGATCAACGTTTCGTTTCTTCACAAGAGTTAAAAAGGCAACACATTTAAACATTGTAACCAAAGTAACACCCCAATAATTCTGAGCAGAATGATGTATGGGCTCTCTCATCTCATTCAGTGCTGGTTTGCATAACATCCTTTGAAAGAATGCAGGCACTGTGACAGTCAAGGCTTTGTCTATTGGATGATTATTCTTTTCTACTCTTTTTATGTGCATTGCATACAAAAGAAGCATGGATGCCTTCTTCTGGCTTTTGTGCACATGCATCTAAGAACAGAAGTCAGGTCAGCCCAATGAAGGCTGTTACAGTGCAATACTGCCTACAAACCTTTAAAGAAAGCGCTTCTAAATTAGAAAGGAAGGTAGGAATAGCAGCTCCTATCTTCCCTCATTATAAAGTGAAAGGAGGGCTTTTAGGTACATTTTCAATATATCTGTGGTAATCCATTTGATCAATGGTACTTTTCGCTAGTTATTCAGAATGACAAGAATCTGTTAGCAATAAATACCTTGAATGTGATCCAATCAGCATATAACTGCAAGGTGTCAAGGACCTTCTGAATGCCAACAAATTCTTGTACAAGTCAATCTGAATAGTGATGAATCCCAGTTTCAAAACAGATCCATGGATCCAACGAATTTTTCTAAATGTTCAAAACTCAAACTTTTAATCTAAAAATCAAAAATTCTAAATACAATTCGAAAATTTGAAAATTTCTATCAAGAAAACTAAAATGTCTACAAAAAAATGGAAAATGCTTTAAAAAAAATTAAAAAATTACCATTTTATCGGATTTTAGGGAACTTCTATCGGTTCTGCAGATCCACTATCGGAGTAAAACTTCAGGTCAGGTTCATTCATCTCTAAATTCTCATAATTCTAAACTGAGAAAGCCAGTTGGATGACCTGGATGAATGACAACCTTCACAAGCATTATCAGTATATTAGTGGCTCCCCATTTTAGGGAGTGACTGTTCACTGTGTAATGCAATTCGAAACTTTGAAAATTTCTATCAAGAAAATCGAAAATGTCTATAGAAAAATGGAAAATGCTATAAAAAATGTTTAAAAAATCCCATTTAACAGGATTTTCAGATCTTTAATTTGTTCAGCAGTATCACTATCAGAATTAATCTTGTCAGGTTCCTTCATCAATTCTAAAATGAGAAAGCCAGTCAGGTGACCTGGATGAATGAGAACCTCCACAAGCATTTTCAGTATACTGATGTAAATTTTTCATCAGAAACAAGCAATCGCACATCTGACAATGATGGTTAGCCAACCATACTAACAGCCATTTTCAGCCCATACACATGGGCAATAATTAGCAAATATAAGGCACATTTTGCTATGGCCAGCTTGTTTTACTATACTATAGTATGTCTTCAAAGCTCATATATTAATAATCATATCTAATAATACATGTACTGTACTGTTTTCACAGAAGGGCAAGCTTAGACAGATTCCAAGTTAAGAAAGATCTCTAATCTTCATTACCGATATCCGGCTGTATGGTGCATTTTACTGAACAAAGCTGAACAAAATATATTCTTTCCATACTAACAAATTATTTCTGGAACAAAAAAAGTATGTCTATTATGCATTTGTAGAAAGAAAAATTGATGAGTTCAAAATAAGAAAATATAAATAAAAAGGAAATTAGCATACAGCTAAGGATCCAATATGGAGTAAAATGCTTAAAAATAGAAAGTGTAATTAATGGGTCCTCAAGTTAATATATCCTCAGTTAATAATTATTCTGCAGGTTTTTTCACTCTCAGGAATAAGACAATGACACCAAATTAACATGAATAGAAGGAGTGACAGTGATCTGACTGATGAGATTAAAATTCAGAAATATATTACAAGCAGTCACCCTTTAAGGCTAATTACCTTCTTCAAAGAAAATGAGATGAGCATCTGAAAACAAAGTCGCATTTTTGCAAACATACTCATGTCGTGTTTAAGATGTAAAGAAGATTTGTGTACAAATAAGTTACTCTTTTACGGTTGCTCCCTTAATACCTTCACTAAGAAGAAACTAAAGATTTTTCTGTGTTGTCATGTAGCCATAGTATCTGAATTTCAGTTACAGTATCTAGACTTCTCTTGGGAAATCCAGGTTCATTTCTGTGAGAACCTATAGACATGTTATCCAATGAACCCACGGCAACCCTCAGAAGATTTTTTTTCCGATAAAAGCTGGACCCCCTAGGAATGCAGTACTTACCTGACTCCTTGGCATTCGTGAATGAAAATACACACCACCAAGTCCATTAGTCCCTACTCTGTGATCTGCAATCATTACAGGTGTTAGCCCTCAGTCACTGCCAATGACTTAAAGTATCTACACAAGCTACAGTAACTCCTCTACAGCTGCATAGTAACTTGTTCTATCCTAGGTACCTCCTGTTATTCAATAAAACTGAATTGCAAAAAAAATTTTACCACTAGAGATACTGGAGATACCCTTTAAAAATGCCAGGTAGAACCTGCTGCAGACTTTTTAACAGTGGCCTCTGTGACTAGCAGCCATGAGATCCCTATCCCTGCCTTACTTACTTTCTTCCTTCCATCCAACTCTCCAATTAGAATTTAGAGTGGGTGAGGAGTGAACAATTCAATCCAGGAGACATGGGAAGCAGGTACATACTGTATATCATGTCAATGCTGGTAGCTGAGAGGATTAAAAGTAAAACTCTGCTGGCACTGAAAGTGTTTATGGCAATACTCTGGGAAAGGGCTGGCACTGAAGGGTTAATGGCAATGCTTTGGGGAAGTCTGTTGGAACTAAAGGGTTAATGGCAATACTCTGGAAAAGTACTGGCACTGAAAATGTTAATGCTAATACTCTTGGAGGGCTAGGCCACATTACTGCACTTTTAAGTGCAATTCGATTGAGATCTGATCACACTTTGAAAAGCGCACAGTAGTGTTGGCCTATGGGGGTTGCCACATCACCCGCTGGTGTCTGCTGCACCAGCGGGTCGGAGTGCATATAATCACAATTTTGGTGCATTTCACATGTGCTTCAATAAGGGCAAATTGCCCAAAACGCATGCACAAACAGACATCAACACTTACATTTGCGCATTCACAAGCATTCTAATGTGGCCTCAGCTGGAAAGTCTGCTGGCACTGAAAGAGTTAAATATGGATGCTACATGAATGAATGGGTAGTTTAGTTGGTGTGTGTACCTGTGTCAGGTTGGGATGTAAAAAACTAACTTTTTTGCAAATTGGTTAAAATTTGTTCTTTAATTATACTTACCATTTCAATATGGCTGCCACATGAATGAATGGGTAGGTCAGTTAGTGTGTACCTGTGTCAGGTTGGGATGTAAAAAAAATGAACTTTTTTGATCAAAATTTGTTTTTGAATATAGTTACCTTTTAAATATAACAGCCATGTTAATGAATGGATCAGTTGGTGTGTGTTTAAATATATCTGGCATCTAATTAAAAGGGTAGGTCAGTTGGTGTGTGTATCTGTGTCGGGTTGGGGTTAAAAAATTAGTATTTTTGAGTATTTTTTTTATAGTCAATAATTTTAGGTTTTACAGTGTGTTCAAAAATGTTAGATAATTATCCCTTAAATTTAATCTGGGTAAATTGTAAGGTTAAAAATCAGATTATAATAAATGAATATAGGGAATTATGGGATTTGTAGTTTTATAAGATTTTATTTTATCTTCCAGAATATGTAATATCGAATGGATTTATTTCACAACCCATTAATAAGTAGAGAAATATATATACAGATATATGCTGCTTTTGTATAAGTGTGTGTGTGTGTGTGAGAGAGAGAGAGGAGTATCTTTGTTGTATTGTGTTGGATATAAATGTTTACTATGGAAGTCTGACATATACTGTAGATAAGCATCAACTGATTGTTTCAATAATATTTCCATTTTATAAAACATTAAACCACATCTAAAATAAAGAACCCAATGATTGAATTGGAGTTTAATTCACAGGAAGACTAATTTAGATTGTTAGCATGATTCTCTGACATTTAAAGGGCAAGTCCAGCCCTAAAATTAAAACTTACATTCAGGTAAATCACCCCCCAAAACCCTAAACGGTAATAGTTTGAAATCTGAAAATATAAGTCAAACCTGAAATCCTGCACAATGTCCTGTAACCCTTGTTTCTGCTTCCTGGTTCTTCCAGTTAGTAACTGTCAGTTATGGATTTGACAGTTGACATCACAGCCAAAGACTGAATTCTAATCCCCTGTCTGCCTCTTCTGAGCATGCCCAGGCTCAGTACAGGCTTAGTACAGGTTTCTAAATTGCTCAGTTTCCATGAGGCATCCAGAAGCATAGCAGGCATACAGTAATGAATTCATAGTAAAAATATGTAAACATATTTTAAAGAGGCCATTCTTTCTAAAAGATGTTCTTATGAGGATGGAGTTGTCCTTTAATAGAATAAAATCTATATATTAGTATTGTGATAAATTCATTTTTTTACATAAATTATGGGAAAAGCAAATGTATTTTTACAATAGGAAGGAGAAGTTTGAGAAATTGGGAAATCGCGTCAACAATTTCTTTGGAAGGAAGAAGAATGTAAGGCAGCTGCAAAACGTCTTTACATAGTAATTAGACTAAGTTGATATTGATTTCGATGAGCTGATTCTTTTTATTTTATTTAGACTATCAGCGATTGAGAAAAAGAAGAGGCCATGGATATCTGCCTTCAAGGTTAGATAAGGATTGAGGGAGAAATAATCCCTAAAGTGAAGATATCCCACTGCAGGAAGAAGCATCTTTCCTTGCAAGGGCAGTACAAAGTCTGCAGGCAATGAGGAGAACAAACCAGGTACAAGATTTAAGATTAGTTTTATTATATTTAAAAAAAAAATTAAAAGAATAGTTGTATTGTATAATGTATTGAGTGAAGACCAGAAGGCTAAGGAGCTATTACTGAGATTTAGATTTTTATTTTGTTGCAGATTTGTGTGTGGAATTAACACCATCTGAAATATCATTGCCCTCACCGGTCAATGAGGATATTGATAAATTTGTAAATAGATAAATTGAAAATCTTTTTAATTTCAACACCTAATGAACATAGGCCACAAATAAACACACAACCTATAAGGAGTGAGATGCATTTTTAGGGGAGGGCAACACATTCCAACCAAGGTGGTTACAAGATCACAAGAGAACCATACCCAAATGAAAATGGACCCCAGGCCTAGAGGAAAGAGAGGAGATCAAAGAGAAAAGAGAAAAAAATAAGATAATTAGTACAAAAGGCATCTACGAACCTCAAAACAAAATCAAAATTTTATCCGGCACAATCCAAAGGAAAACAGAAACCTTTCAACAAAGTAGGGACAACTTAACAATCCAAAAAAGGCGAGCAATGAAACATTTGGAGAAAGATGAGGATATCATAATCAAACCAGCGGGGGAGATTGTTATCTTAGAGAAGACTATGTAAAGGAATATATATATATATATATATATATATATATATATATATATATATATCTTAAATTATTACAAGAAGGCCTAGAACAAGTTATCATTACAACCAATGAATTTTACTCAGCTTGGTATATATACAAACATAGAAAAGATAATCAATGCACATTCCTAGGCCCCATACAATATCATATTATCTGCACACTGGCATACTTTATAAACAAAGGGGTTTTAGTATACATTACTGTGATCACATGAATGAAAAGCCTTCCAACCACGTCAAGGTAACCCCAGTCTGGAAGGTCCAACGTCTAACCTTTTCAATTCTTTTACTTCAATTACGATTAGCAAAATTTTGCATTTTCATTCTTACACACGGGATCCATATAACGGCTCTCTCCCTTCCCCTCACCTTTGGCTTTTAAAAATGAGGGAAGAAGCAATCCAGTGCTTTATTTTAAAGGCATAGGACCTCCCATTAAGGGGGCGTGTTGGGGGTGCTATTACCACATGGAGGCTTGACCAAGCCTCCCAATAAATACATACAATACAAGAATTGTGGAAGCACTCCAATAAGGTTAATTTACAACGACATTTAGCGGAAGTACTACTGATCTGGTCAAACATTTATACAAACATAGAAAAGATAATCAATGCACATTCTAGGCCCATACAATATCATATTATCTGCACACTGGCATACTTTATAAACAAAGGGGTTTAGTATACATTACTGTGATCACGAATGAAAAGCTTCCAACACGTCAAGTAACCCCAGTCTGGAAGGTCCTAACGTCTAACCTTTTCAATTTCTTTTACTTTAATTACAATTAGCAAACTTTTGCCTTTCTCATTCTTACACACTGGATCCATATAACAGGCTCTCTCCCTTCCCCCTCAGCCCTTTTGGCTTTTTAAATGTTTGACCAGATCAGTAGCACTTCCGCTAAATGTCGTTGTAAATTAGCCTTATTGGAGTGCTTCCACAATTCTTGCATTGTATGTATTTATTGGGAGGCTTGGTCAAGCCTCCATGTGGTAATAGCACCCCCAACATGCCCCCTTAATGGGAGGTCCTATGCCTTTAATATAAAGCACTGGATGGCCTCTTCCCTCATTTTTTAAAAAGCCAAAGGGCTGAGGGGGAAGGGAGAGAGTCTGTTATATGGATCCCGTGTGTAAGAATGAGAAATGCAAAAGTTTGCTAATTGTAATTGAAGTAAAAGAAATTGAAAAGGTTAGATGTTAGGACCTTCCAGACTGGGGTTACCTTGACGTGGTTGGAAGGCTTTTCATTCATGTGATCACAGAAATGTATACTAAAACCCCTTTGTTTATAAAGTATGCCAGTGTGCAGATAATATGATATTGTATGGGGCCTAGGAATGTGCATTGATTATCTTTTCTATGTTTGTATATATATATATATATATAATGTGTGTAAAATTTGCCCCTAGTTACGCTAATTTATTTATGGCCAAATGGGAGGAAAATCTGTTTTTTAAAAGTTTTTTTTATGGACAATATTGTTTTGTGGCAATGTTTTATAGACGACATTTTAATTGTATGAAAGGCACAGAGGCTATTTTAGAAAATCTTTCTTAACTGGATTAATGTGAATGATCTAAATTAGCAATTCACATCGGATTACAATAAAGAAACAATTGTTTTTCTAGACCTTGAACACTATTTAGAAGAATAAAAAATAAGATCAAGGACACACTATAAACCAGTCGATTGCAATTCATAATTTCTATGCAATAGTTGCCATAAAGATAACTGACTCCTCAATATTCCTAAAAATCAATTTAAGTGAATCAGGCAAAACTGCTCCACCCTCATTGACTATGAGATACAAGCTAATGATATGAGGAACAAATTAATAGAAAAAGGCTATGAACCAACAATACTGGAGAGAGACAAAAACAAGGTATGTGAGATCGAGAGAAGGACATTACCAAACCTCATAAAGAGAAAGGAGGCTGAAAAAAACAAAACATCACAAACTGGCCTTTATCAATTAGATCAAAGAGAATCAGATATATAGTAAAGAAAATACTCAGTAAACATTGGCACATACTTAAAAAAGATGAAATTCTGGGTATTTTATTGATAAACCTCAAATATTATTCAGATGGGGGCAACAACCTAAAAGACAAACTAGCTCTGAGCCAGTTAAAGGAGAACTAAACTTACATTTTTTAAAACCTAATGTCAAAGTATTTCTCCCCAGAACACCTATACATTGTAAGATTCTTCTCTAGTAAGTTGAATTTAGTACATGTGAGAAATAAATTCTGTAACTAAGAAGGCTTCCATGTTGTTACCAGTACAACCAACAGTCCATTAAGTCATCAAAGAACCACGCCCCCTGATCCCAGTATTCACTCTCTCTATGCACAGTGTTTCTATACAGATGTCTACATACCAATATGGAATCCCTGATAAGACTTTAAAAGCTGCTTGTTACTCTGCAATTTATTTATCAGTCAATGTGAGTTGCTGGAAAATAAACTGCATGGTAACAAGCAGCTTTCAAAGTCTTATTAGGGATAAAGTTTCCAAATGTACCCAGATTGCCTGATTATTCACTGTTGGCGCACTGGGTAAGAAACCAAATTAAAAAACACACAGCTCAGAAGGTCACAAGTTCAATACCCCAGACTTACCAGTACCAGTGTTCTATATGGTATCTCTGTTAGGCAAGAGGTAAGAGCTCTGCTTTTCGCAAGAGAAAACATTCAAGTTGCAGGTTCTATTCCCCAGAATTACTTTTTTTTTCTTTGCTGAAATGTTAATATTCTGTTTCTTACATCCATGCTATCTATGAAACACACTGCAAAGATTACTTTTCTTTTAGTATGAAAAATAAAGGATTATATCATTGTTAGGACAAGAGCACTGAATGTGTTTGAAAAAAAAACACTGAAATTCCTGTTCTGTGTCAGAGAGAGGGAGGATCTCTGTGCTGTAATGTGATTGGCTGACAGCTTCTAGGAAGCAAGGCTGCTACTTCCTTGTTTTGATCTGTTGAGCACTACAGAGTATGTGCTTGTACGCAGACACTAAGCTGGGGGTTTACCAAGCTGAGGTGGATTGTGGGACCTGACCCCTAGTACTCACAGGATGTTTTCATAAATCACCCAATGGCCACAGCAAAGGGAGAGGTGAGACACAGCTTGTTGTATGTTTGTGAATGTGCTCTGTCTATTGGGATAATGTTGTCTGGAGACTTTAGTTCCCCTTTAAAGAAAAATACTAATAAAGAAGTCCGGATTTCGGTACTTTGGAGCCTATTTTCTATAATTATCAAACGTTCGAGGATTATCAAAAATAACCTCGAACAATCCTCAAAAATAATATAGGAAACTCGAAAATTTTCAAGGATTATAAAAAATAGTCTCTAACGTTCGATAATAATCGAAAATTCGTTCCATTTTCGGATCTTTGGGATTTTCCTAAAATCCAGGAATCCGAAAATGGTATGAAAGTGGTGAGTTTTGGCCATCTCTAGTTAAAAGATTTTGAGAGTAATAGCACTAAAGAAGTGTTCAAAATAAACGACTTTATAACTTGCAACAGTAAAAACTTCATTTATTGGAATGTGGTTGTGGTTTACAATATATAGGTTGCACCGGGAGAAAACTCAAGGAAAGAATTAGGGAACACTTAAAGCCAAACACACTGCAATTCTTGTGAAAAGGGAAAACAACTAGCATGGTGTGAAATACAAATAATGAAAGAGCCTGAACGGAAGGGCGACATACAGGCTGCTTTGTCTAGACTAGAGACAAAATGGATCTACAAAATGCAAACACTTTTCCCCAAAGATGTAAATGGAGAAATAGATTTGTGGAGTTTTAACTAATACATATTGTTTTGTATGATATATTCATGTTCTGTATTGAGTAACTTGCCAAATATCTCCCAGAAATAAGCTTTAATCCATTGTAAAGCACTATTGAGCATTCATGTTGAAGACCGTTTGTATTCTTTACTTTTTATCAATGACTATTATGTGGCGACTTTTTACTCTTTGATTATTTATAGTGTCTATCTATTATACATTTTATCAATTATTTATAAGGGTTAATAGGCATAAGCAACATTTTTAATTAGCTTAAGGGTTTTAATGAGCATAAGCAACTATTTTTTATCTTGTAACCTTTCTATATTTTTTTATATATTTATTATATATTTTATATACTTTTATATAATGTTTTCCAGTAAATCAGTAATATAAATCCAACCCAGATGCCATAGAATAGCAAGTTTGCACAGACAATTGTGGTTTTCCGGTCCTCACACACTTTCTAACGTTCCACCAATTATAATATAATGTAGAGATCAAGCCCCCCAATCTCCGACGCAACAAACGCATGTAAATAGGACCTATATAAACCAAAATATAACTTTATATCCAGACGTGATTTCAGAATGGCCGCTGGAATGCATGGTGGAACGCGAAATAGCGGAAGTCGCAAAAAGGCCCGAAAATAGCATGATTTAAAGGGAAACAAGCAGAACTTACTAGATACAGTCTTGAGGAAGCTACAAACACAAAAAGTAGTGAAACGCGTTGACTAAATCAGATTCCTGGCCCCTGCAGACAGAGATTCTAAGGGGATCCAACTATATATATGCTTTATCAGTTTTTATTTTTTAAGAACTTTTAAAAACAATTGATCTTTTATATTTTATCTTTTTATGAGCACAACCAATCCTTGCTGAACAAGACATTCCATTCCAGGTACAGTTTAGGGGGATCGGTGGTCTTATTGCACATTTATCATTAATCTGTGTAACCAGTGTAAGCACAACATAGCTTTACATCACTTATACAGGCACAACAGTATTCTAGTACTGGTGTATATCAACACTGCTAAGAATCATTTATTTTCCATGGAACATAAACTTTAGGCTTTAGGTTAATTGTAAAAATATAGACTCTATTGTAAAAATATGGGTATTAATAAATAATACACCATCTACTTCTTTAGTTCCGGTGTACGTGTGTTTATAGGTAATAATACCACTCACCAGGCGATATATCAAATAAGGATTTATTGTATGGAGGAGTTACAAATTATGCAAAGTGACTGAAATAAATAAATTATTTTAATTAATTATTGTTGCACCAACTAGAGCATTTCGGACCAAATGGAAAGGCACTGACGTAAAAACGCTTATCATGTCAGGTTCCAGGCCTAGTGGGTTAGTTTGACATTTGAGAACTGGACACATAATAGGCTGGGAAGTTGCAGGTTAAGTTGGGTCCTGACAAAATAATAAGGCCCACGCTGGTTTCTACCAAGAAAGTTCTCTAGTTGATTTCTTTCTGGTTCTAGTGCACACACAATCACTTCTTTATATGTGTATAGATTTTACTGCACATCTATGGTCAGACCTAACAACCTCATTTTATACTATTTCAATTTATTTGGAAGAATTATGTCTGGAATCAGAAATACCTCAAATGGTCACTCCTGTCAGTGAGGAAAATATTAATAAAACCAATGGACAGGAGACATAAAAAGAAGATCCAGAGATTTAATAGGAGCACTGATTATGGTCCTTCTATAGTAAGTACATTGCTTCACCTATAGAAACTGTACAGGGTTGTCCTAAATAATGATGATATTTTATTTCTATAAATAGCCTGCCAGGATTGCCATGAAACTTAGTTCTGCACAGACAAACCAACATAACTTGATGTAAGTATCTAGAACTAGTAATCTATTGGTATTTAACAATAATACCTTATATGATTAGAATATTAGTATCCCTGTTCCTTTAAACCCATTCTGTATCTATGTATTTTTGTATGTATATGTTTATTTATATAGCGCCACATGGGGATGCAGCGCTGTACAGTATTAAAATACAATAGTCAACAAGGGGGATAAATACATAGATAGTTCAGTACATAAATATATATCTTATATAAATAGAAGTGCTAGGGCTTTGCCACAAGAGGTAATGAGGTCCCTGCCCTGTAGAGCTTACAATCTAGTTAGGTGGGTAACATACAGATATAATGGAATTGGTATAAGTGCCGGAGTGAGACGTATGCAATGCAAATAAAACATTCAAATACTGTGCTGGTTACCAGATAGGTAGGATGTAAGGCTATATTTAAACATGCTAATTGAGGTGTCTGTTGTAAGATGATGTTACAAACATAACTTTGTTATTCTGCTATTTGATCAAGTTCTATTCTTTATTCCTTTGCAGTACTTCACAGAACCCTAAAACAAATGAAAAAGAATTTGGATAAATAAAGGATGGTTCGGAAAAATTATATTATTTAGTCACTAATTATTATGATTCTTGCTGTTAGTGTAATCAATGGAAGTCATGAAATATTCTCTTTTTGCAGGTTAGCTAATGTTGCCATTAAAGTTATTGAAAAGAAACGTCTAGAAGTAAATCTCACACATAAATGGTTAGTTAAAATTGAATTTATTATGTTGATTATCACTAATAATAAGAAGGGGAACACTCATTTCCTACAATTCATTTTCTATATTACAAATTAAGCTGGTTTAACTTGTGTATTTCTGTTCATTTACTATTTTAGATTCGATACAGAGAAGAGCTATCAGGGATTTACCCGCAAAGAGGACAGTCCATTTGTGGTCAAGTTTATAAAATCCCTTTCAGACGGTAATGTAGAATACTTGGTGATGGAGTTTATGCCTGAAAGGAACTTATCAGCCAAGTTATCTAAAAAGAGAAATATCCATGAACAGCACCATGTAAGTATTTCATATGAGTGACCTTCATAAAGTAACATTATTACTGTTTTACAGTCATATAGTGATTATGTAATAGATAATAAAGTGGGTGGAATGATGGCTTTTCTATCCACACTGTAACTGCTGCAGGATATAACAATCTGGTGGGGTAGTGACATCAGTGTAGGGTTCAGGAACGTTTCACACCACGTACCTCTCTATAGCAAGAAAAGAGCTTAGAGAGGCAAATGTGTAAATAACCCCCAGACATAGAGCATTATGGGACGGCTGGGTACAGTGATCATACGGACCTGGTAATAAGTACAGGATGTTGTATTTATTTCTTAATAGGCTAATGTGAGTTTTATTGAAATATTTACAGATTTTATAGCAGTTGTATTGTCATGGGTTTCAAATTTCTGCACAACCACAAGATGATTCATCGGTAAGTAGTCTCAATAGAAACTTATGGGATTTGTTTATTCACATGGGTGGGGTCTTATTATATTAATAAACAAACAGTTTATTATTTGTAACACACTTTATTTAATATTTTCCAGAGATCTGAAGCCAGACAACATGCTTTTGAGCTATTTGAAACTAGCAGACTTTGGCTTGTGTAAAGAAGGTAAGGTTCCTGGTACAATTCCATGGACAGTAACAGAACATTTTATGTTGTTTCAGTGGCTATTTACTGGTTCTTAGAGATGTTCGAAACTGTTGAGTTTTGTTCCGTTTTTGAATTTTCGAAAAATCAAGTATTTTCCAAAATCACCAACTTTTGATTTTAAATTTACGAAATTCGTCTACTTTTGATTTACAATATTTGAAAATCATCTACTTTCGATTTTCGAAAATCGTCTATTTTTGATAATTGTCTACTTCGATTTTCAATGATTGTCCACTTTGATTTTTGATAAATTCGGGAGTTCTGAAAGTTTTGTCGGGACTTTGAAACCCTCAGATTCGAAACTGGGTTCTATTCGAACCCACAATACATCTCTACTGGTTCTATATCAACTTAAAGGGTAGCTGCATCCCTCAAAAAACTTTAAATGGTTTGAAGTATCATCCCCCAGTCATGGCCGCAACGGTGACATCAGAGCCAATGCCTGATTGCCATTAACGAATGGAGCAGAGGATGAGGGACTTCTGGCAAGGGATCATGGTCCTGTAAGGGGGGAAGCGTCGAGTGGCAAGGGATCATGGTCCTGTAAGGGTGGAAGCGTCGAGTGGCAAGGGATCATGGTCCTGTAAGGGTGGAAACGTCGAGTGAGGGTAAGAATATAACGAAACTTGTTTTGGGGGGGTGATACTGAACTTGTTTAATGATTTGATCTGAAAATCCCTTTAACTGGATCCTAAACTCTGTTTATAAGAGTAAGTAAAAATATTAGTTTGTTCTGTGTTTCTGTGTTCTGAGTCAGCTATGGGGACACAATTAATGAGCAGTTTGGATTTGGGTTTGTGTTTAATACTTATAAATTACAAATACTAACAATATCTTATCCGTTACTTTCTTTATATTTCCTATATTGACAATAAACTGGAACGACTTGATAGAAGGAAAGGTCAGCGCACCTGAACCTAATTCACCCCATGCACCCAACAAAAAAAACATCCATTAAAACTAGTTTGAAGTTTAATCAAAAAAATAAAAGGAAAGCCATCTTTACCAAACCACTTTCCAGAAGGGTTCTACACTACAGCCTATCTAATACAGGTAAGCTGTACTCTCTCTAACAAAATGGTCGATTCAAATTTACTCTGGAGCATTAACCAGTGTTCCCTCTAAGCTGTGCACTTGTGGATGCCTAGGGCACCAAGATGCTAGAAACGGCCCTGATCCACAGTGTAGGCAGTACTTTTGACATGAGCTCTTAAGTGCTCAACAGCTCAGAACTGGGGAACTGAACCTGCAAAATCATGTATTCTTGCTAAAATCAAGGTGTTTACCTCAATCCCAAACAAAGATACTATATGAGATACTAGTACTACATCTTTATCTTTTGCTAGGGACATAATAGGGGGGAAAAGTCTGGGGATTTTAACCTTTTGGACTGTGTGTTTCTATAACACGTGCTTTACCAGTTGAGTCACCACTGCAGATGAAAATAACATAGGTACATTTAGAAGCTTTATCTTTTGTTAGGAACATAATAATAAATTTTTAAAAGTTTGTAGAATTAGCTGCCTGTTTTATATTGCCCCAGGAAGGCTATATGTAATTCACACTCACTGGTAAATAAACTGCAGGGTAACAAGCAGCTTTCAAAAAGAGATGAAATGTAACCAAACCTAAATTTGACCCGAACTTTAATACTCAGACTTTTAGAACTTCCTGAACTACTATTTCGAGTTTTTCGAACTTGCAACTTATTTTAGATAATTATCGAAAATTCAATAATTCTCAAATTCTCGAATCAGTATCCCCCGAATCTAGCATTCAATTTTGGTAACCCTCAAATGTATCCTTTGATTTTGGTAACTCTCAAATGTAGCCTTCGATTTCGTTTACCCTCGAATGTAGCCTTTGATTTTGGTAACCCTCTAATGTATCATTCGGTAACCCTCAAATGTATCATTTGGCAGCTTTGGAATTGGCCATAACCTTTGAATGTAACATGTGGAAACCTGACAATTGCCTGATCTGAATTATGAACTGTTGGTCGATCGGCCTGAAATATTGCATTGTGTGTACCCAGTTTAAGGAGAATATTTAAAAGGGAGCGATTTCAGACAATACCAGAACTGCTCTTTTATTATAGTATGTATTGTCTGTGTTGTAAAACAATAACAAAGTGGCTGTGAAATAACACTTGCAATCATGACCGCAACATTATTTTATGACAAGGTCACAAAATAGCATGGTAGGATATGGTGCTATATATGATAGCGGTATTTTGCACTGCTGCCAGTATTATGAGACAGCCATAGAATACCAACACATCACCAGTACCAGCTGTATTTTGTGAGTACTGTATGTTACAGGTGCAGTACCGCTAGTAAGTAATCCTGCTGCTTTATAAATACACCTCTGGTTGTATTGACTATAATAGGCTGAAATCATAGGTACAAAACATGGCTTGTCCTGCTCCTACCTTAATTACTCCACTCTATTCATTGATACCACTAAAAGACTCAGCCAGTCTTAAACTGCATCTATAAGTCAGAGAAGATGGTGAAAAAATAGAGAGATCTTAGAAATGTTGATTTGGTTTTTTCCTCACCTCTCCAAGGTGATTTAGGCTCTTTAGGAACTTCAGGGTCATTGTGCAAAACTAACGTATTATAATAATAAATTATTTAAAAGGTATTGGGTTCATATGATCAAGTAAATGGGATTTGTTGTGTGACTGTAACACTACCTTGCAATAGTTGTATTACTTTTAGGACTGTTAATACTAGTTAAAACGCCACTGTGAAAAATTTTACTTATTAAAGGATCATTGTAAATATTTTATGGATGGCTACCTAGGGATGACAGATGAGTTAATTCTCTCCCACCATATTAAAGATATTACATCAAACACACTATGTATCAAGGGAAGATTAGACAGAAAGTAGATAAGCATGACTTCCTAATCCATATTGGTAGATTTAGGCCAGTGATTTCATAGCAGGAAATGTCTTCCATGAAAGAACTCTATTATTTATTGTTTAATGCTTTGACACTACTAAGATTAGCTTATGAAAAATGTTAAATTACTTTCCAAGTTGCTTGTGCCTCGAAATGTCTGTTATATTACACTGTTTATTTAATGACACACACTTAGGTTCACATAGAACATTTATTACAGTTATAATCTTGCCTGGAATGTTTTTACCTAGCATGAAGCAGTTTACAAAAGAATACAACTTGTGTTTAGAAAAATGATATAAAAGATGTCTGAAAATTGATAACTACATTTTAACAGACATTTATTTAACAATTGTTTTTTCTCTTAATATCTGATAATGGCATCTCAATAAGTGTTTATTATATCTAATATACATAAAGTAGTACAAAAGGTACTACTGCAGGCAGTACAAAATGAGTGCCAATCCCTCACTAACCCATTAGAGTGTGTTTTGCATTTATTTTTCTGTAAGTGCGCATCTCCCTTTCTATAGGGTTAGGTATCCATAGTTGCTTGTTTTTTTGTGTGAAGTTAAAGGATAAGTGCACTGTAAAATCAAGTTATGTTCATTTGGAAGCTGCAGCTTTAAAAATACTGTTGCCATATTTTTTTTTACCTATGCCCCTCCAGAGCCTAGCTTTGTGCCTTAGAAGTTGCTGACATCTTGTTACTGGTTTGCTGAATGTTTAGCTCCGCCTCTCTGAGATTTCCTATGCTTTCTCCTGCTTGAGCCTCAAACAGTAATGCCTGTGAGTTTCGTGCACTCTCCTGCTTGAGCCTCAAATAGTATTGCCTGTGAGTTCCATGCACATGCGTGTGCACGGAACTCACAAGCATTACTGTTTGAGGCTCAAGCAGGAGAAAGCAGAGGTAATCTCATAGGGGCGGAGCTTAAAGGAGAACTAAACCCAAAGCTATATACTCCAGAATCTCAAAACAACCCCCCTAAAAACACCAATAAACTATAAAATGCCACTTTAGTAAACTGTTAAAGTAAATCAAAGCCTGTTAAGAACTGGATGAAGTATCTGTGTGTATGTGCAGTGTTAGACCACACCTCCTGACCTCAGTCACATGCTTCCTTGCTTTATCTGTCCTGTAAAAGGATTGGCTAGAGATTATTAATGGGTGTGACCAACTGTAACAAGTTTGTGCCATAGCTAAGGACTGAGCATGTGCAGAACATAATGGTCGTTGACCAAACTGTGTGATACTAGAATGCTGAGAAGTAAAGCACAAACCATATGTTATTTAGGTAAATTTCCCAGCACCTGTATCAAAATGAGAGGTAAGACACAGATTACTGGTTTTATATCAAGGTGTTCTGCCATCTGGTTCAGTGTTGTTCTGTGGCTTTAGTTGCCCTTTAACATTCAGCAAACCAGTAACAAGATGTCAGCAACTTCCAAGGCACAAAGGTAGGCTCTGGAGGGACATAGGTAAATAAAAAATATGGCAACGGTATTTTTAAAGCTGCAGCTTCCAAATGAACATAACTTGATTTTACAGTGCACTTATCCTTTAAGGTTACCAGCAAAATAGGTTTGTGGACTGTGAGTTCAGATACATGTTCTAGGTTGCATGTTGGGGGGTCTAAAATCACAACCTACATTGGTAAACAGGTATATGTGATCCCCTAATATTTAAATGATTGCACAGTATATGAGAGGTGAAACTCACTAAACATTGAAATGTGATATTATCAGTTATCAGCTGACTTTTACACTAGTTTCCTCAGTTTTGTCAAACTAAGATTGATCTTTCTCTAAGTGACATCACTTCCTGTCTATTAAAAAGGGATGTACTTCATGCTTTTAGTGACACTTGAAAAAGGACAACAATCTAAAACATGTATTGTGTTCTTCACTTGCTTAATAGAAGCCTATATTGCAGACGCCGTTGATGGTGCCTTTAAGTCCACATGGTTCCCTATGTGTCTTCATGATAAGTCGCGCGGACTGTCGGCCATGTTAATAGTGCCTTTAAGTCCACCTGGTTCCCTCGTAGCGAACTCACTCATAGCGAACCCTCGGTTGGCACAAAATATCCCTTCGCGTGTACCCAGCCTTAGATAACATCTGTTTGGATGCTACAGATTAATTGCATGCCATAATCTGCTACGCTTTTTAATTTTACACCTCGTAAAAAATCTGTTAATACTGCCAGGATCCTGTGAAGTTGGTATGAAGTTCTATGGGCCCAGAAATATTACTAGGGAGCACTTCCAATTGCATACATTTTAGGAAAGCAATGGAACTTATCAAATTAAATATAATGGTCCTGGTTCTCAGCATATTAAGAATCATCTGAAATGTAACAATTTGTATTTGCAATTCAATAAATTCTATGGTTTTATCTGGCAGGACTTAAGGTTTTGCTGCAGTGGGATAGGAAGGGTTTACCAAACACATTGTAATGATTATAAATAAGATATATCTCTTTTAAGAGAATTGTTACCAGTTGTTCCTGGATAATTATAATGTTATTTTCTCATATTTAACATATGTCATGAAGAAAAGTATTGAATTTGAAATGTTTTGGGTAATGGGCATTGGGGAAACCCCAGTGGTACTAAGGGCACCAGATTACATTGCTATGATCTTAGTCACAAGTAAAATGTTCACTTTGTGTACAGTATGCACTAACGATGCCACATATCTTCTAATTGTAAAAGTGGTTAGGAATAAAAGTTCTCAAAGTTCTACAAAAGCTTACAAAACAACTTTAGCTTTAGGTTTTTAAGGCAGACAGAAAAATACACATTTCACAATATTCAGCCATTCCACAATATTCAGTCCTGCATGAGCCTTATCATAACACACGCATATAAAATAACCTTATATAGGAATTTTTCATGCAGCCAGGGTACATAGAGGTTGAGGCAGGGCACACGTTGTGTGTATTATTATTATTTTTATTCAAGGCTTGTCCTGACCAGTTACCATTAAACATTAGCTAATTAATTTGGCTTGAAAGAGCCTAATTCCTTTCCTTTTTATATCTTATTTTCTTCCCTTTTATTCTTCTGCTTTTTTGGGTTGTATATTTTCTCCCACAGTTTTCAAGGTAGAGACAGAAAATTGGGTATAGACGTGCTGGGCATGTAGGATAAGTGTGCTTTTACCTAGATAAGGAATCATTCCCACATTATTGGCGATTTTGTGGAAATTTTACTTTAATTGGTCCAATCCTCAAACATGAACATTCAGGGGTTTCAGGGTCATGTAATCAAAATCTGTCACTTTCAGTCTGAAATGCAACTGGGTCCAATATTACACTGAATACACAATGTCAGGAAAGTGTGTAGAGACTTGATAAGAATGGGTTAACTATTGGTATTAGTTCTTTCAAAGGACCAATAACCAGTCCCCAGTGTTATATTAGGGTTATTGAAGCATGGAACCAGATCTTCTTTTCCAGACTGAACTGTGGGGCCAAACCGAACTGTGTATCTGGAATTCTCTACATCTAGAAGTCTGGTGGGTACCTTAAGAGGTCATTTTAAAGACTGTCATACATGTAAAATAAATGTATTTCGGTATTGGAATATGTGAGACAGAAACCAATATTATATTTGTGAATGGAAAGGTAGGCCCATTAAAATCATAGCCAACATGGAGACCTTATTCCCTTGCCAAGGCAAGTTATTAATATCCTGGGAAATATGGATTACACACAGGTCATGTTTGGTATTGTAGGAATTGATCATTAATACAGGAGAGGATTATGTGGTCTATATCCCAGTACAATGTACATATCTTAAGTTATATGGAATCTGCCTAACTGAGGGGGAATGAAGTATTGTGACAAGTCGTAAATCTGGACATTCCTGAATGCTCCCACCTCATGTATAGCTAAGTAGGGGGGATGGTTCATCAATGGGTTTAAAAATCCTTGTAGCCCCTATAACTTTGTTCATACTGAGGGGACATGCTAAATGTGTATGGATCATATTTCCTTCTCGCCCCGGGACACAGGACTTCTGAGCGTAAGTTAGGGTCTTTTTAGCCTTTTTATTTTATATAACTGTTGTACCTATTGTATGTCATTTTATTGTTAACACCATTTTCTTTTATTTTTGTATTATATGCACTGTCCAACTTTTGGAATATTAAATCTAAAATTTAATAAGTTTTGTCTTTGATGCTCTAAAGGAACTCAGTTAGCCTCTTATAAGTTTTTAAGTGTATGGAATGCTTAGCAGTGTACATGCTAATTAACTCTGTGACTGCTTGTGAAGGACTGATGCTAATTAACCAGTTAGTTGCTGGAGTGAATGGTGTAATGTTAACCATTTAGCTGCTAGGACAGGGGTGTGTATAGTCAGTGAGAGTCAAGAATAATCGTTTGTGGGCATCTTCAAAGCCTTAATTTGTGGTGGCAGCTTTTACCGATTGATTGGTCAGATCATGTGCCCAGCGAACTGGCGTTCGTGACACATATTCAAGCTTCTTCAATAAGAGGTGCAAAAATTTGCCTTAGCTGTAAACTTGCCTCAACCAATTATTTTACCTCTTATTGAATAAGCAAATGGTAAATTCAAAGAATTCACAACCCAACCTACCCATTCTTTTCTTTAGCAACCACACCAAAATTATCAAAAATGTTAGTTTTATGGTCTGAAATGCAAAAACACACCTTTAACAAGACACAGATACAGGTACAAACCTACTGAGAGACCCTCACAACCCAACCTAACATTTAATATTTTAACATTTTATGGCAACCTTACCTACACTAAATTAACAAAAAGGTAGTTTTATGGTCTAAATGGCAATAACATACCAGCTAAAGCCACACAAACACTGGAACACAAACCTACTGATACATAATTGCAAATTAAAAATTGGACCAGAGTCTAGAGGACAATAAGTGTATATCCATATAGAAAACAATTATTAGTATAATAAACCAGAGTCAGAGATAGGACATTCCTCCTCTACCATTTTTCATCATTCTCTGGTACATATCTTATCTTCACACAATATGTAGTTAAAATAACTGATCTGTACACATAAAAAAAATGAACATTAAAGGGCATGTCCACCCTCCAAACTAAAATTTAACCCACTACTGGCCCCACTGTAGAGTTTAAAATAATCCTTACCGTACACCCCTGCTCCTTATGGTTCTCCTGTAGTGCCTGTAGAGCTGTCTTCCAGTGCAAAATGTTGCTGCCCCTGTTGTATCCTTGCAGTTGCTTAGGACCTGCGCAGGGGAGCCATTTCTCCCCTTCACTCCCTCTCGATCCTTCTCTAGCAATCTTTCTTCTTGTGTAAAAAGCTTTACTTATATTGTAGTGCATACCCTCCCACCCCCAACTGCTATAATCACACTTTAAAAATAGATTCCAAACTGTACTTACTGCTCCTGGTTCCAGCGTTTTCTCTATTGCTGGTAGCCGCGACTGTGATTGGCTGCCTCTATGCCAATCACAGCCACAGCTGCCGGTCCGGCCCCCTGCTTGTATTTCCTATAGGCAGGATAGCCGGACCAGAGCGATGCTGGAACCAGGAGCTGTAAATAGAGTTTGGGATCGATTTTTAACGTGCAAATATAGTGTTTGGGGTGGGAGGGCATGCACTACAACATATGAAAAAAAAATTCTGAGGGTGGAGATGCCCTTTAAATGACAAAATATTTTTTTTTCTAATGAATTTGTTCTTGGTATTCAGCACAAATAAATGATGAATATAACAGGAACATAAAATAATGATTAAAATATTATATATTTTTTGAATGCTTCTAAAAACAGAACCATCCATCCTCTTACAACCCAACCTACCCTACATTTGCATGGCAACCATACCTAAACAATCAAAAAGTTTGTTTTACAGTCACACACACAAAAATATACCTATTGATGCACTCCAACACCCACCCAGCCTTTCTGTTATTATGCCAACCATACACACAACAATAAAAAATATGTGTATTTAATCAGGATAGATTATGAAATTTAAATCTTCTCTTTCATTAGTATAGCAAGGTTATTGGGTTTTAAAACCTGCAGCACAGACACATGCTTTCCCTTACAAAATGTAGTCTTTACAGCTAAATTCAAAGTTAATACTTAAACTTTCCCTTTCTAGTTGGTATTATTTCTCCCAAATTAAAGTATAGTCCCTATTATTTTGTCTTAGTAAGTAAGGTTTAAGCCTGTTAATCCACCTTTATCCTGCTTTGAGGGCAACCAATACCATAAATGATAACTCTTTCACAATATGGATATATGTTAAACCACAGATTTTGAGGGGTAATATTACTCGTTTTCGTGTTCGGACAAACACAAACAAAAAATAAGTGTCTTAGATGTAAATTTATCAGTGCTAGATTCAGTTTACTAAATTAAACAAGCTATCTTAACAATACTTTAAAAATATCAGTTTAAAGGGTAACTGTAATCCTAAAATGAAAACAGGTAAATAAACAGGAATTGCTTTCCTGATGATTTTTGCTTTCATTGTTTATTTTACATCGTTTTGAAGATATTTACATTTTTGTGTGTGATATGGTAGCAGCATCACCAGATCCCCTGCACTTCCTGCTTCTCTCTGAAACCATGTGACAGTCCCCCTTTCCTGTGTCTCCACCTTCTGGTGGGCCCCATGGCCCCTCCCTTTGCAGGCCCCCTTGGCCAATTCCCTTGCAGCCCCTCATGGCCCCTCCTACTTGTGGGCCCCGTGGCTCCTCCCCTTGCAGGCCCAACCTGGTCTCTTTTCTTACAGCCCCCTTAGTCCTTTCCCTTGCAGTCCTCTGTTGCCCCTCCCACTCATGGGCCCTGTGGCCCCTCCCCTGCAGACCCATACTGACCCTTCCCTTGCAGATGTCTTGAGGCTTTTCCCTTGCAGCCTCCTGTGACCCCTCCCATTCATGGGATCTGTGGCCCTGCCCATTCATGGGTCCTGTGTCCCCTCCCACTTGTGGGCCCTGTGGCTCCTCCCCTTGCAGACCCATCCTGGCCTCTTCTCTTGCAGACCCCTTGGGCCTTTCCCTTACAGCGTCCTGTGGCACCTCCTACTTATGGGCCCATGGCCCCTCCCCCACTTGCACCTCAGATCAACCCCCCTACAGAAAACTGTATAAAAACAGTTTTAAACTTTGTCTGATCCTTTGCTGAAATTAGGCTCTTTTTAGGCAGTCTTCTGTAGGGGAGAGGGGCAGTATTGCTGTTCTCCCCACTCCCTTTCCTACCCCTTCAGTCATGCACTGAGCATGTGCCAACCACAGATTAGAGGAGGAAGTAGGAATCTGACCGCAGTTTCAGAACCTTCCATCCCCTAACTTTCTGATCAGTGATTTCTTTATATCTTGGGCTGTGCAGCACATACTGTACAGTAGAGAGGTGGTTGATGGCTCATTTTAAAGGTAGGAACCTGGCCTTTCATTTAAAATCAACTTGTTTGGAGATCATTGTTCCCATTTAAACATGATTAAGCAAACGTATCTATTTTAAATCTATAAAGGGGGGCTTCTTGACCATCAGAGCCAAACCTTTTTTAGCGGCCTGTTATACTTCGCATGTGGCATGCTAAAAAGGTCTTTTACTATAAACAGAATTCTGGGACTATTAGGCATTACCAATTGAGTACAGGCAGAGAACCAAAGACACCCCCCCAACAGTACCGGTTTCTCCAGCAAAGTCTTGTTTTGAAGGGTCTGCCCCAGAGTCCCTGTTCCTTTCAGAGGCAGAGACAATTACGTCAACATTAGGATCCGCCCCATTTTTTGTCCCTGTCTTCAGAAAGTTGGGACGTATGGCATCCCCCATAGGGCAACTTTGAATACAAAAAACACTTGTCAAAAGACCTTATAGAAGCAGAGATAAGTGATTTTGAAGTTTTTAAAGTTTGTGAACATTCCAAGTCAATGTCCATTACATCCAACCACATGGTAGAAACCTGGGAAAATCAGGCATTTAAAGCCAAACAGTATACTGGAAGCACTTTATGTATGTACAGCTTATTTATAAAGTGCAGGGGTGTCTCTAGGGTCTAGAGAAGATGAGGGGAACTTTTGGGCACTCTTATTTGCTGTGTGTAACATTTTAAGCCACACCCTTTCCCCACCCCCCAATTAAGCCACGCCTGCTATTTACTTAATAGGGATAGACAATAGGGATAGACAGATAGACTGTGACACAAACAGACAGACAGGCAGACAAACAGAGAGATAGCTATACATCCAGATAGTGATAAATAAACTGGCAATTTCATTAGATACTGGTAGCAAACTGGCAATTTCTTTATATACTGTTACCAAACTGGCAATTTCATCACATACTGGCAGCAAACTGGCAATTTCATCTCATAAATGGTTTTGTTGTTCCCCGCACTCCTTGGTTTATTTTCATTATTTGATGGTGCTGTTTTCCCAATTCTGCTCACCACCAGCAGCAATATACCTTTATAATAAATGTTTCTTGGAAAACGCACTCATTCAAGTTTAAGTTACTTTATTTGTGACATGCTGGTTTACACAACGTTTCGGGGTCCTTTCCCTTCCTCAGGCACCTGAGGAAGGGGGAGGACCCCGAAACGTTGTGTAAACCAGCATGTCACAAATAAAGTAACTAAAATTTCATCACATACTGGCAGCAAATAGGAATTTCATCAGATGCTGGGTGCAAACTGGCAATTTCATCACCTACTGGTAGGAAACTGGCAATATTATTATATACTGGCAGCAAATGGGAATTTTATCACATACTGGAAGCAAACTGGCAATTTCATTATATACTGATAGCAAACTGACAATTTCATCACATACTGGCAGCAAATGGGAATTTCATCATATACTGATAGCAAAAACTCAATTTCATCACATATTGGAGTAGGCTATTAACCTACCCCATGTGAAGTGCAATCTGCTCACTATTAGAGAGTAGGTAGTGTGGCAGAATTTGGTAATGTACACTCTCTGCCGTAGTGATTGCACATTACCAAATGCTGCCATGCTGCCTACCCTCTTATAGTGAGTGGATTGAACTTCACATGGGGTAGGTAATAGTCTACCTCACACTATGGCAGACAGGCAATATGTGGAATTGAGTAGCTTAGCTACCTACTACTATCAGTCCTGTTTGCAGGCTTTTCCTGCTCAGCCCAGCAGGATCGCCACCCCAGGATCCCACCCCAGGATCAGCCCACCAGGAGATCCGGGGCATGTACCCCTAAAGTTTTAACAAAGCGACGCCACTGATAAAGCGCCACTTTGGGACACAGGTTCATTACAATAACAAAATACAAAAATGTCATACAAGGGGGAAAATACATAAATAGTTCAGTACATAAATATATATGCCACAAGAGGAAAGGAGGTCCCTGCCCCGTAGAGCTTACAATCTACTTAGGAGGGTAACATACAGATACAAAGGAAAGGGTAGAAGTGCATTGTTGAGAGTTATGCAGTGCAAATAAAACAATCATATACTGTGCTACTCCTGAGGAAGCTTAATAAAACAATGAAATGCGTTGAGTACAGCCCAATTTCTGCATCCCAGATACTCTTTGTAGGATTTTATATGCTCTGAAATTGTCTTATTTTATTTGTACTGAATAAAGACACCTGCACTCATTTATACCAGGAAGTGGTTGTGAGTTTTTCTGGATGGCTAAATCACACACTGTGGTGTAAATGCTTTTATGTTTGTTTTTAAATCTTTTAAGATATGGTTTTTACTATTGATGTATCACGATTTCAAACTGATACTGGACACCTTTTAATACTATAATTTTTATTATTTTCTTTCATACTAAGGAACACAGTGCACAGACACAAAACCCAAGATACCTATATTCGTACAAGTGGAACCAGTGACCTTGCACTAAAACCCTGACTGCTCAAAACCATTACGCACAGAAATAAGACTGTTGTTAGAAAACTTTGAATCCATGTTTCTCTGCTGTTGTTTTGATTGTACAGTATGCATCACACATTTTGTTCGTAGACAAAATGTTTTTTATAAACTACACTGTAGTTTCCATTAAGGCACAAAAGGGAGGCACAATACCCACCACTTTTTATATATGTTTGAAATAACATAGGATTGTGTTTCTGACTTTTAATTCACTCAAATGGTGCTGTTTTTAATTTCAAACTTTAACTGGTAAAACAGGAATGGCCCGATAATTACCAGTTATTATCTATAATGGTTATTTTCCTGCCTTGGCAATAGTATACATTAAATCACAGCACTTTAAAAATACTTTATAATGTATTTCCAAACTTTTATGCTTACAGTACTTAATGGATGATTAAATTGTAGTTGATCATTAAGGCAAATTAAATCCTTCTTAATGTCATACAGCGTTTAAATGATAATAAAAATAATAAACAGAAAAAGTGGAACAGATAGACACACACACACAGGTCTGGGAAACAGCACATTAATGGAATTTACACTGTGTGATTCAGATGAACTTTGTTCAAGTAATTAATTACACAGATAGACCTAAATTTGTTTCTACAGAAATGTAAAAGGTTAGGTTCAGTGACCAGTAATTCTCAATTGATTTTAAAGCTCATTTAACATTTTATTGAATGTTAAATGAAAAATCAACCAAATCAGTGCCAATATATCACAGAGTATTTAATCTATGATCAAACAAAGAGTAACAACCAAGGAAAAATGTCAACAAAATAAAGCAACGATGAGAGAAAACAATACAATAATGTATGTGGCCAATGCAAAAATAGAGCAATCTAGCAATGCTTTCATTGACATAATATATTTATACCAGTTGTAACTATAAATAGCTACAAAATATTTTACTAATATATAAAGGAGAATGAATGTCACCTTATAGGACAATGGTAAATGTTGAAATTGCTATTACTGCGCATATGCAATTCAATTCATATTGTCTACATGCTTAATTCCCATTGTAATGCTGCTTTAAAAATACTAACTAATAAAAAATAGCAATTGGCTCAATAACATGGCTAATCATTTTAAAGGGTAGCTGTGGTCCAAAAATTACTTTAGGTAAATTGACAGGAATTACTTTCCCGAGTATTTTTGCAATTTACTTTCATTATTTTTTTTTACACAGTTTTGAAGATATTTACATTTTTCTGTGTAATTTGGTAGCAACATCACCAGATCCCCTGCACTTCCTACTTCCTACTCTGAAGCCAAGTGACAGTCACTGTGACATTAAAGTTACATTAATAGACCTTACACACTCCCTGCTGTGGCGTGTGCTGTTCACACCCCCTCCTCCTGTTAAGACAGTCCTCCTTCAGTAACTGTAACTCAATCTCTTTATGGTTTCTTCTTCTTTCTCCTGCACTAAGCATGTGCCAACCATAGATTAGAAAAAGGAACTAGTATTTGTGACTGCAGATTCAGGATTTCCCACTATCTACTTTTCTGATAAGTGATTTCTTCATATTTTGGACTGTGCAGCACATAGGAAGGTGATTAATGGCTCATTTTAAAGGTAGGAACCTGGCCTTTCATAAAAAATGAACTTGTTTAGAGACCATCTTCACTCAGCTGGGTCCTGCTACTCCAGTGCCTTATAAACACTTACTGTATCATATTCGTGATAAGTGCCTTATCACTAGTATGGATTTATATAGTGCCAACATCTTCTGTGGTGCTTTACAATAACAATCATGTATTACATACAAGGGTAATACATATTATACACAGTCATACATATTACATACAAAGTTAAAGCATACATTTTAAGTACATAACGTGATAAGTTATTTACAGCAATACCCTGATATAATAGAAAAGAGGACCCTAGTCTAGAGGAAATAGAGGTGAGACATAAGGTGACGTGAATAGGTAGGCTGTATTAGATTGGCAGTGGAGTTTGATTAGCGAGCCATTTCATATGCTTGCCAGAAAAGTTTTATATTAAGGGATGGTGAATGATGGACAGATGGAGCTAAGTTTAAATTAAATTGAATTGGGACTGTACTTTACCAAGGTATGGCCATGAGTTCAGGTAAGTAAACTATGGGCACTCGGTTGGCGGTCATTAGTTGATGTGGCAGTATGGTTGTCCTTCTGGCGGAAAATTCTACGTGCGTAGAGGCCTTCAGTCTTAAGCAGGTCTTTTATTTGAATTTCAAAAATCGGTCATGCTTTAAGGAAAATAGCTTCAGAGCAGCAGGGTTTAAGTGGGATCCTGAGGAAGAAAGCAAAACTTGAAGTGGTACATGGGATTACAATTATTTGGCCAAGTTATTGAACTAATTGTTTTATACATAGAGAAGTACAGGCTTTTAAAGCAGTATGAACATGTGAATAAAGCTTGTAAGCAATTTAAATTTTGTGTGTGAAAATTTTAAGTCCGTATTATACTCGAGTATAAACCTAGGTTTTTAGGTTATAAAAATACCTTAAAAACTTGGCCTCAGTTTATATGCGGGTCATACGCATAGTTAAGAAAAGGACAGACAAAAAAGAAGCAGCCTACCGGTGTTAGACCATTTGGCTATGCAGCGAGGAAACCCGAGAGCAGGATCCCAGCAGTCCAAGACGCAGGCAATACATGTGGACATGTAAGTTACGCACGTCCCACACTTGCCACTTACGTCACCAGCGCCTCCTGACTGCACCGGACATAGAGGATGGATGAGCCCTCACGATACAAACCTGCACCCTCGGCTCAGCCTTCAGCCTACAGTAAGGAAATTCTTATGTATGGGGGGGTTTAGGGGTGGGCTAATTCCATAAGTCTGTACAGTGGAGGGGTGGGTGGGTCGGTTGGGGGTTGGAGTAAGTTGGAGAACTGTGAATAAAGGCATTAAATTATGTTGTGCAACTGAATTTTATTATGTGGGCCAAATTAATTTGCCACTCCAGATGTTTAGAAACTACAACTCCCAGCAACCAACTAACATCTGTAGTGCCATGGAATTGTTGGTTACTGCATTCTGCTATTTTCATGGTACCATATATTAGTGTTTATATTTTCTAACCTCGGTTTATAGTAACATAGTAACATAGTAACATAGTAACATAGTAACATAGTAACATAGTAATTAAGGTTGAATAAAGACATTCGTCCATCAAGTCCAACCTATTTCACTTTTTTTTTTTTTTTTTAACCCTACCTAACAGTTGATCCAGAGGAAGGCAAAAAACCCCAGCTAAAAAAGGGGGGGAAAAATTCCTTCCTGACTCCAAACGGCAATCGGAAAGTATCCCTGGATCAACCAGATCTATATGCATTAATACCAGTAATTCTCAATATTTTTTAGTTTTAGAAACTTATCCAGGCCTTTTTTAAAGTTATTCAATGAACTTGCCATTACCACCTCTGCTGGAAGACAGTTCCACAGTTTCACCGTTCTCACTGTAAAGAAACCTCTCCTAACTTGAAGATGAAACTTCTTTTCTTCCAACCTTAAAGGATGTCCACGAGTCCTCTGATATGACCTATTAGTGAACAATGCACCAGAGAGTTCACTGTATGGGCCATTAATATATTTGTATAAGGTTATCATGTCCCCACGCAACCGCCGCTTCTCCAATGTAAACAGCCCTAACTTGTCTAATCTGCCTGCATATTCAAGCCCCTCCATTCCCCTTATTAATTTAGTTGCCCTTCTCTGAACTGCCTCAATTTCTAAGATGTCCCTTTTGTATATGGGATTCCAAAACTGCACCGCATATTCCAAATGTGGCCTTACCAGTGCCTTGTAAAGAGGGAGAATAATATTTTTCTCTCTTGATTCCATTCCCCTCTTTATACAAGACAATATCTTGCTAGCTCTAGCTGTTGCTACCTGGCATTGTTTGCTACAGCTAAGTCTGTTATCTACCAGAACCCCCAAATCTTTTTCCATTTCAGATGCACTTAACACAGAGTTATTTATGGTGTAGGTGGCACAGGGATTATTAAATCCCAAATGCATCACCTTACATTTATCAACATTGAATCTCATCTGCCATTCTGCTGCCCATTTTGATAATCTATCTAGGTCTGCTTGCAGCACTTGCACATCATTGGAAGTTTCCAAAGCTCTGCATAATTTAGTGTCATCAGCAAACACAGAGACCTTGCTCTCAATGCCCCCTTCTAAGTCATTTATAAACAGATTAAACAGAAGCGGCCCCAGTACAGAACCCTGAGGAACTCCGCTTAGAACTTTAGCCCACATAGATGTAGCTCCATTAACCACCACTCTCTGTTTGCGGTCCAATAACCAGTTCTCTATCCATGAACAAATGTTTTCTTCAAGGCCAACAGTCCTCAGTTTATACATTAGTCGCCTATGTGGCACAGTATCAAAGGCTTTTGCAAAATCCAAATATACCACATCCACAGCTGTGCCTGAATCTAACTTCTTACTCACTTCTTCATAAAAACCAATTAAATTTGTCTGGCATGATCTATTTCTCATAAATCCATGCTGACTACTACTAATAAGATGATCTCTGGAGACAAAGTCAAGGATATGATCCCTTAACAAAGTTTCCATCACCTTCCCTACCACTGATGTTAGGCTTACAGGTCTATAGTTACCAGGCTGTGAACGACTACCTTTTTTGAATATTGGTATTACATTGGCTTTTTTCCAATCCAGCGGCACATCCCCAGACAAAAGCGAATCTGAAAAGATGAGACACAGTGGTCTTGCTAGAACTGAACTAAGCTCTTTTAAAATCCTAGGATGCAATCCATCTGGTCCTGGCGCTTTATTGATATTAACTTTGTCTAATTGATTCCGTACCATATCCTCTGTTATCCAATGTGAAAACTCTTCATTTCCTCCCTGCACATTGTTACAATCCCTATTGTAAGGATTCTCAACAGTAAAAACCGATGTAAAAAAACGGTTTAGCAGATTAGCCTTTTCGGCATCCTCTACAACCACCTCAGCTCCATTATTTAATGGTCCCACATTCTCAGTCCTCATTTTTTTACCATTTATATACTTAGAAAACATCTTGGGGTTGGACTTGCTTTGTTCGGCAATCCGTGTTTCATTTTCTATTTTAGCTAGTTTAATTGCTTTCTTGCACTCTTTATTACAACTTTTGAAGTCCCTGTAAGCCTGTTCTGTGCCTTCTGCTTTCAAAATTTTAAAAGCCCTTTTCTTTTTTTCCATTTCCCTTTTTACCTGAGCATTAAGCAGTCAATCTGCCCTGTGTCTCCTCCCCCCCTTGCAGCCCCCTCCTCTTGCAAACCCCCATGGTCCTTCCCACTCATGGACCCCATGGCCCCTCCATTTGCAGGCCCCCCTTGGCCCCTTCCCTTACAGCCCCATGTGGCCCCGCCCACTTGTGGATGCCATGGGCCACTCAGACACCCCCCTACAGAAAACTGTGTAAAAACAGCGTGAAATAGCTGTTTTCACAGAGTGGGAGAGTAGTGCTGTAGATTCCCTTACGTTCCCTGTGGGGATCTTCACACAGCAGAGAGGGGGAGGGACTTCCTGTCTCTCTCACACACTGAAGTCTAAGCCTGTGCTCGCCGGCGGCGAGGTGGAGGAGAATGTCATATGTCAACCTCCCACCAATGAACTTTCTTGTCAGTAATTTCTTGTCAGTAAATGGAGCTCATACTGAGACATTCTTTCTCCAGACTGCTCTGCTAATTATTGCCACCAAACCAGGGGTCCACAAAGTTGATATTGACCCCCAATAGTTAATTTGACTGTTTAGCAGTTGATAAATGAATGGGGACAAAGGGGGATCAATTGCACAGTGGCCTTAGTCTTAGCATGGCTTTTAAAGGTAGAACTAGATTTAAAAAAAAACCTTGTACCTTAATTTTTTTAAAATTGTGAAAGGTAGTCATGAGTAAACTAACTCTCATTCTTTAGTAGAAGCTGGGCAATTAGCATGTAAATCTGCTCTCTGCTTGATCTCCTGGCTTCACTCATTCTTGCACATGCATGCTTCATGTAAAATCCTCTCAAGCTTTAAGGCTTAAGACGTTTATTATATCATTATTGTGCACGCAGATATGTCTAATATAAGATATGTCTAATAAGAAAACTGAAGAATAAAAACACAAAATAAAAATTAAAATAATCTTAGGAAGAAACCTTAATGAAGAAAAATAAATTACTCAAAATGTATATATATATTTTTTTCGCATGGTGATTTTATTTCAAATGAAAAGTAATTTCCCAGAGAGGTAGGACCACCTTTTCCTGCGTACAGAGAGGTAGGAAAAGCTGTAACTGTTGGCTGCCAAAGTTTCGCTTATCTTGTGGCTGACAGCTCATGTCTTTTTCTGAATTGTGGCTATCACTCATCATCTCTTAGATTAGGGGGAGCTAGTTATGCATGGCCAAATGAAAGAGCAGTAAGCAGTTATTTATGGCAGGAGCGGAACTTTAATAGCTCATGGGTCTTACCAAGGGAGGTAGGAATTGGTATCCTTACCTCTCAGGAAACTCTGAAAATGGACTCTTTATAGAAACAAAATCCCTATTTAAACTAGTCCCATAGACCCCTAGTATACATAGTTGTTTGAACAGGTTATAAATGTAAAGGGGTTATTGATATGGATAATTATTGTCCATGTTCTCAGAATATTGTTTAAAATCCCAGACCCACAAAAATAATTTTCGCATAAAATACCTGTAGTCTATTTAATGGGTGATATAGGTATACAGTGCATTCGCCCAAATGGCCCATTTTCAGTTTCCCAGAGTTAATATTAAGGGGTTACCCAATGTCGTCCATTTGACGTTTTTCCCTTTCCTCATTTGGATATGATCAGCAACCTCTAGGAGAACCACTTATTAATGATGGAATAGATAGGTATAGATTTTATAAACCTCACATGAGTGTGTTTTTCAGAGGTTTTCTCAATTAAAGAACAATGTTGGAAGATCTGGGTCTGGTCAATTTACAAAAAATACATGTTAAATTGGTTTATTAAAAAAATGGCGGTTTATAAAAAAAAATGGCCAATCCTGACAGGTTTCATTCAGCTAGCAGGTTACCGAAATTCTGGTAACTTTATGCCAAAATTGAAATAGAAATTCAGCACCACCCTTCCCATCTGACAAAGCAATAGAATCCTCATTCAGCCATCACCCCACACACCCCTTCCCTAGTCACAACCTTGATGTACATCTGGTAACCCTGTGTACAATCCACATATAGTGCTGATTTACACCCTAATATATTATTATCTGACAGCTCAAAGATCTATATGTAGTTATCATTGTATATCTACTTGTGTGGTGCTACAAAGTGTAAGAGATACATGATGTTAAGGAACAGCAGCCATGTGTTTGCGGCTTGATAACCTCTGATGGTTTTCTCTTTGAGATAGGAACAGATAATTGGTATCTTAAGGTTTCTAGTTATTCCTTCTACTCTAGATGGCAATTTAATTTACTGTAGAGAGCAGTTTCTATCTACTTTATCCATCAGGAAACACAGTATCTAAGATTTACTGAATGTTTTATTTTATTTTCTTACATTTAATCTACTGATTTCCCTGTTTATTCAGTGTTTATTTAACCCTTACCATTAACTTTTCTTAGGCCATTACATTTGAATATCTGCATTTATGGGTAAGTGTAGGGCACAGGGGATTCCCCCATGTGTCAGTCCAAATGTGTTAAAGTTTTGCTTTGAGAATATGGTAACTATATGGTTATAAAACTATTATACATCCATTTATATGCTTGAAGGGGTACTTAGTAATATAGTATAGTATAGTACTTAGTAATATAGTATAGTATAGTATATGTCCCTGGATCAACTCCACTTTATGTATTAATACCAGTAACTTGCAACATCCTTAGTTGTAGAAACACATCCAGCTTTTTTTTTTAACTGACCAATGAACCTGCCATCACAACGTCCACTGGAAGACAATTCCATAGCTTTACCGTACTTGGGATAAAATGTTTTTTTGGGGTATTGGTTAAAACATGCAGTGCCATGCTTGTGAAGGTTCTCATTCATCCAGGTCATGGTATATCTGTTGTATTCAATTAGATCAACTGGACTTGAAGTTTAAACTGGACTTAAGCTTAAAGTCCAGTTGATCTAATTGAATACAACATACATGCAATGCCATAACTATAAAAGGAGTAGTAAAGAGAAGTAAATTTATTTTATATAACTTCTCATATTTATTGCTTTATGAACTTTAAAGGGCAACTATTCCCCCAAGCCCACCTCCCTCCCTTTAAGGTCACCTGTTACCCAGGACCTAAACCTCTAGATCCTCAACCCTGGGATTACTTATTAGCTGGAAATATTTAGTTGTTCGATTTTAGTCCAGAGTCCAACCTATTGAAATAAACTAGAAACTTGCACCTTTAAAGGGTATGTCCAACCTAAAAACAAAATTTTCATATATGATTACCCCTGTCCCCCCAGCCCCAACCACTATATTTATACTTTTAGAAAGTGCCCCAAACTTTACTTACCTCCCCTCTTTCCTCCGCCGCGCTGCCGGCCCTCTGCTTGCGAGAAAATGCAAGCAGAGGGGCCAATCACGGACGGGGCTGCCGGGAGTTCATTTCGGCAGGGGAAAGAGGGAAGGTATGTAAAGTTTGGGGAGCTTTCTAAGAATATTAATAGAGCGGCTGGGGCTGGGGGGACATGGGGAATCTTATATATTAAGGGTTATACGCTAGGGGGAGGGAATCCTGAGAGGGAGGATGAGGGAGGGGGAGAAGGGCTGCAGTACGCATGCCAAACTTCTCCCGGAGGCCAGGTAGGAGGCAGAGTCCTATATGGACTCTGCTATCCTCCTGGTGGGCAGTTTTTGGGACTTTGGGGGGGGGACTACAGGAGAACCTTATGGAGCTGGGATGTGAGGTAAGGATTAAACTACACTACATGATGGGGCCAGTAGTTGGGGGGATTATAGTTTTGGGGGTGGACATGCCCTTTAAGGTCTAAGGCACTTATTTTTGTATGGTCCAGGTTAAAATGATTAAATTAGCTTTATTTTAGTTCTTAAATTATTGCTGTAAGTAACTCATCACTCTGTGTACTTATATTATGTATTACCTGCGTATGTAGTATGTATGACTTTGTATAATATGTATTACCCTGCTTGTAATATATTTTTAAGTAGTTGTAAAGCACCACAGAAGATGATAACACTATATAAATCAATAATAATAATAATAATAATAAAGGTAGGATTTTTTGAATCAAGCATGGCATTCAGAAATCTGTAGCAGACCTAAATTAGGCAAATAGAGATTATTTCCTAAAAAAAAGTTTAAGGGGCATATTTATTCATTTATTTTGGGCAAAGCAACACACTGCAGCGTTAATATCACCTTTTAAGTTGTTTTTTGCTGTACAGGGGTGAAATGTTAACATTCAGTTTAAAGGACAAGTCAAGTCAGCATAAAGAGAGCTGCGAGTTAGGGAGCAGAGAACATGGCAGGAAAGAGAAGTAGGATGACAGGGTGGGTTAATAGGGTGGGGATTGGTTGCTGGGGGGGTAAAGTGAAATTAATCAGTGTGTAGGGGAGCAGCTAGGAAATGGTCCCATCCTCCCGTCCTGATTTTAGCGTAATTTTGAGTTCCTTTTTTAAAATTTACCAGTCTATGAGTTGTGGGAAGAAAAAAGGAACAGTTATTGGAAAAACATGTGTAAACAGTAAAGATACACATGATCAGCTGTTTAAAAGACCGGTACCGGTCTTTTAAACAGCTGATCGCACGTATCTTTACTGTGGACGCACAATCAGCTGTTTGAAACCAAAGGGGAGGTGACGTGTAGGGGGTCTGTTGCTATGCTACTGAATGTTCCAAGATATTGTTTACAAATGCTAATTAACTTCAAATAATAAAAATATTTTAACATTGGAATTTTAATTTATAAGAAAATTGTGACATAAATAATAAAATATGCCCCTAATTGCTTGCTATGATTCCTAAGCTGTAAATCTTTCTTGCAGTGGGGATTAATGACTTGTTCTTAGAATTCAGGTAAACCACTGTTTTCTTGGCTTCCAATTAAACCAAAATAACTTAATTTTTCCCAACATCCCTCCTATAACTTTACATATGGAAACAAATTGTAAAGGTTTGTATTGTCAGTCAATACTACAACATCTTATGTTTGTTTTTAATTAAGCTTCTTAATTCTGTTGTTAAATCACAATACCTGCCAGGTACCACTGGGTGGTTTTATTGCCTGATCTATCACTTGGAACAGCATTAAGATGCCATAAAACTGACCGTTATTTTCCTTCTGGGACCTGAAATGACCATAAAGTTTTTTTACATGGTGGAATAGAGCTAAATATTTGTAGCTGCGTCTTTTTTCCAGGGTACAGTATATTCTGTCCTTTATTAAAACAGATCTAGACAGATGTTATGACTTTTGTCATAGCAAAAGTAAGAAGATTGGGGTGCCCACGTGGTTGCAGGGGCTGCTTCGCTGGTAATTATGCCCCTGCACTGACCAACAATCGTCCAGAAAAATATTGTTTGATAATTGCATTTTTGGGGGGGGATTATTTGTGTTTTCTGTCAGTGAGTATGAAATTCTATGGGGCTGATGCAATAAGAGATGTAAAACTTTGCCCATGCTATTAATTTGCAGCAACCAATCATATGTTAGTCTTTTACTGGATATCATCTGATTGGTTGCTGCCGATTAATATGCACATTTTATTGCATCAGGCCTTATGAATGCACATTTAATACTGTTTGGCCACACATGGATTGTCACATTTTAATGTTCCAGTTTAGTCTCAGTGTTTTATTGTCAGTGACGTGCCCTTCTTTACAACCCAGTGATGTTTCACACATGCTAAGGTCACTCAATTACAAGCAATCATCTATTAGCTTTGTAGATGATTGATTTGACCTGCCACATAAAGGACCTTCATTCTGAGAAAAATTAGAGAAATTCATTCAACAATGTTGACTTTAGTAGTTAATACTGAACAGACCTAATTTGAATGAATAGGGTAAATTATATACTATACCTCTCAGTAGACTCAGGGGTGCCCCACCCAAAGGCAAGTTGAAAATATTGATCAGGGCACTGGTTACCCTGCAATGGATGTCTATACATGTGGTGCCCCCCATAAGAAGCTATGATAAGGGGGCAGCATTAGACTAATTTTTTTAAGGTGCTGTTCCCCTCTTGAGTAGACTTTTCACTTAAGACATTTTATAATATACCTATTGTGTGTGTTTCAATATAATTTTTATTTAAAAAGTTGCCTGTTGATCTGTGCCCTTATTTTCTCTAGTTTACAGACAGTTCAACTAATCAATCTATTTTCTGTTTAATATGTCCAAATCTACTGGTTGGTTATTTTAATCAAGGTTAGACGTAGGGCAGTAACAACTCTCTTAACTTTCAGTAGTGGGAGCTGATACATGCGGCCAGTGTAAGGGCATATGGCGGACTAACCACAATACAGTTTATAGGAAGTTGGTTGGGTTCATGTATTGGTTACCCTAATTGGTGTATAAAAGATTTTGCATACATGCAATGGTAATTGCATGTGTAAGGCTCCCTTAAGGGTCTTCTGGACAGTGACAGATCAACCCAGGTGCAATATTATGGGACTTTTCCACACATACTGAATGTAGACAAGCTCGGTGGGTAATTCAGTACAGTGATATCTTACATACAAAGCGCAAGCCCTTTAATCAACCAGCTGTGTGGGCAGCTCATTAGAGAATGTACAAGTGAGTACAAGCAAATTGGGGTACATAAGACTAGACTGAAATGCAGGATTCAGTAAAACTTAATCCTAAATGGAGTTAGGTCGGGTGGACTCAGCCCCCAGCCCCTTCACAAGAAAT